>OW052097.1:6875000-7500000 GCA_932526535.1 Caradrina clavipalpis
CCTATCGGTTACTTCCAAATCATGTGTTGTAAGGAAATCAATATTACATGCTATTACTATTATATACATAAACTCACGCCTTTTTTCCATGGAAGTAGGCAGAAATCACAGAACGCCTGCTACGATCCTTACATAATCCTTTCGCCTCGTAGATCTATACATCTGGTCAGACAAGCACACCGGTTACGAGTTCAATATTGCTTTTAAAAGAAAAGCCATTGTGATTGTAGCTTACTAAAATCCTTATGTAGATCAACTTCCATTATTTAGTTTAATTACTTTGTTCCTATGAATAAAAAGCCGTTTATATGAAAATTTATATAGACCTTGAATATAATTACAATAATCAAATGATAGGATAAACGGGACTGACAGTTAGTTTCTAGCAGATAATAATTGAGCGAATCTGAGCTTTGTTTCCATGAGGCTATGAATAATTCACAAAATATTCGTCCTTTGTATATCAATAATTTCATATATTAATTTAATTTAAGGAGTAGTAAGTAGAGCGTTTTGGAAAGGAGCTCGTCTGGGGAAGTACTAACACTATACCTATTTCTGCCGCAAAGCAACGTTCCTGTAATCCGGTTTGAAGAATATGGGTGCCGGTGTAATTAGAGGCACATGACACATTTCAGCTTTGCCTCTGGGATTGCAAATGCTTTTAGGCAGCGGTGACTACGGTGAACCGTCCGCTTCTGTGTCATCCAATGATATAAAAAAATCATAAGGTTTCATTTTTATTTTACTAAAGTTAAATTCATCATGAATATGTAACTAATCCGTTTTATATTCTGAACCTCCATAAAAATATTGGATCTTGAATTTTGACGCGTGGGTCTCAAATCAAATTAAACTTTCAGTGTGGGCTGATTTACCTACACACCACCTCACGATATTAATATAAAAAACACATAAAAGTTGTACTCTCAGTGTTTCCTAGCATTATAGGTTATAACGTGTTTGAGTAGATACTTAACGAAACTGAAAATCATATGAATGGGATTCCCAACATTTTTTTTAAATTCAACCATTATCATCCCACTGTTGGGCAAAGGTCTTCTGAGGCTAATCTCTCATAAACCTCGCTAAGTTGTCACGCCAGGGTTTCCCAAGCCTCCTTCGGTCTTCGATCACCCACTGCGTGACGTCAGCCCATCTGTATACATGCATGCATGTTTCATGCATTCTTTATACGTGTCCTACCCAATCCCATTTTAGCCTTCCAGACTTCTGGCGTACATCGGCGATTCCTGTTTTGGAGCGTTTCGTAATATTGCGTATTCGGTCACTGAGTTTAATTCTCAAGGCGCTACGCTCTATCGCTCTTTGAGAAACCTTTCCATCATCGCGGTATATTTTTGTTCTGGACAATACCGGTAACTCTTCTTGTCACGGAAATATTCAACAATAGCGTTTACTTATTGTTATTTAGTTTGATGTGCAGTAAGGGTAGTTTGAAGTAGTTAGTTGAAGATCGGGCTCAGTGACGCACCTTGGAAGAGGCCTATACCCAGCAGTGGACTGCGATAGGCTGTTGGTGATGATGATGATGATGAAGCGTAGTTAAGGCTATGTGATGTGTCTTCCTTCTAAATAGATCTTCTGAATGGAGCCCTACCTACGTTGGGAACGAGCAACAAGCTTCAACTTTCTGATTAACTAGCCGACTCCTTGACAATTCGAAAGTGCCTGTAAATGGTCTCATTGAAATAAATGCTTTGACTTGAACTTTCAACTTCTTACACCCCGTAAAGTTTCAATAGGATGGAAAATTACAAGTTAGGAAGTACTTAGTACCTTTTTTAATAAAGTAAATTGTCCCACTTTTAGACAAAGGCCTCTCCCATTCCTTCGATTTCTTTCTTATACCATTAAACTATTACTTAGCTGTAAAACCATTATATAAAGTGATTACAACACACAAAGTAAAAGTATAAGAACCAATAACAGTTTCCTAACATTCTTTCAGCAAGTCACTGCATCACAATAGTTGTACAACATCGTCTGGCTTACCCTTTATTATACAGTAGGCCCACTAAATTTCGTTATCTATGACAGCATACGTGACAGCACGATACGTTACGATGCGATGCGGCAAAGTGTAAACCGATGACATCCATTTGTTACGCAGCGGACAACCTCATGACGCGTTACAAATAACTTGGTGTCATGTGTGAGACATTTTTCTATACTGTGTGTGGAGGCCTTATGTCAGACTGGCATCATTACGTCGATGAATATTTAGGAGGAAAAGGATCGGAGTTAAACGTGCATTAAAATTGAACATTTATTGTAGATAATATAAGGAACAGATGACGTAGACTCTATTACACAGCAGAATCGGCAGATGATGGCCCCCACTGCTTGGAACTCCTTCTTCTCTTTGAGATGTAGTGGACTTTCACTCGTCATGTAGGGCCTTAAACAAGTATTATTCAATAGTAAGAGTTTTTTTTTTACCGATGGGAAATCATCATGTCCGAAGGGAAGTCATCAAATCATCGAACCCCTCCATGTTCCTTCTTGTGCCCTTTGCGTTCCGGGGGCGTGGTATCTCTTTCGAACACCCGCAATCAATAGTAAGAGTAACAAATCATTCACAGATTTTAATTCATAGTAATGAAAAAATAAACAACATTCATGAAAAAAGCTGCGCGCATAGTAAGCGGATCAAGTTACAAAATTAATTAATCATAGTAGCCTGTTACGATAATTTTAATTAACTGTAATCGACGATCAATTGCACTTAGCGATTAATCGAACAGATATCGATGAGTGAAAAATATCTGATGAGAAATGACAACTTAGGTACTTTATTTCTGGTATCAATTATATAATAGAATTACGTATTTTTCTATAAAGTACTTCCCCGAGCTTACCCTTCCCATAAGTAGCTACTACTGCAGGCGCATGTAACCAAGCGATAAGTGATAATAAGACAAATAAATTAATCTGGTGATAACTGTTATCGAAATCACAATCGATGATTATTTTGGGCAATAATTGTAATGTTTATCGGTAATCAATAATCGTTAAATCACTACAACAGACTTATAATTGTTTTTCACAAGATAATAATCGCAAAAGATAATTAACTTTGTCATTTGTCGCATTGCGGGCCAGTTTTCTTCTCATACGGAGAAGGATCGAGCATTGATGCCAATCACATCAAACGCCTTGGTTTTTGAACGACGTGACGATGGGCGTATAGTATAGGAAAATGTTGGGACGTTTTCCTTTATAGTAAGCCCCTTTCAAATGGTCCGACTGCCGGCTAGCCGACAGCCAAGAGTATGGGCAAGTATGAATGCTTTTGCCAAGTACTGACACATTTCATCCGGTTTACTCATAAATATATAGGTAATGTTGCCGTTGGGATTGGCCATCTCATAACTGTCATACTTATATTATTATTATTTTTCAATTGATTTATACAGAATATAGTGTCTGTGAAGTTTCTTACTCCATAGAGAAATTCCACAGAAATCAACATTGAAATCAAATTCTTCCTTCAATTAAATAAGGAATTCACACGACGTTAAGACAGACCGTTTTTTTTAAGGATGGGAAATCATCCAATGTCTTCCTCCGCCCTGGGTGGAGCGGAAGGGAGAGTTAGACTCTGACTAAACCCATTCGCGTTTCTCCTAATGCGGTGAACCCGACGCCAATGCGAACTTCTACCGGTTAACAGTGACCTACCTACGTTTTTAAAAAGTCAACTACCTTCAACTTGCTTAATAACTGACGAACTTCTAGACAATTTTAGCCTCCCTGCCCATGACAGATTTTTTGACCGATTATCAAACCAACTTTTTGACCGATTATCGAACCAATTTTTGTCAATTTTCTTCTAACCGACGAAGAAATCTGTCATAAAACGCGATCACGCGTAAAAAAGCGATCGTGTACGGAGACGCCAAACGGATTGACATTGATTTGATTTTGACATTATTATTAGTCGTTAAATTTAATATCATGGGTAATTACTTACATACTTGGTGTGCGATATAGGTACTTAACCTCAGTGTAATCATCAACCTTTGAAAGATATACAGTTCAGGAGGACATCAGTTATTATTTATTTATAGCATAAATATTTTGCGACACATAATCACAAAACAGAAACCAGAAGTAGGTAAGTTTTATCAATCTATTTGGTCTTGATCTATTTTTGTATGATTGGAAATGAGCATGACATACTAATTCTACAACGGTCAATTTCCTCAAACAATCCTTCATATTATAATAGAAGTGTGCAAAAGATAAAATCTAAGGTCATTTTTCTATCCTCAACCTTAATTAGCTGTAAATCACATAGGCCATCAGAAACTATCGTGATTGCGATCAAATAATATAGAGCATCGTCTAGTTTTATTGTTATCAATAACTATTAGATTCGGTTGGTAGTCGCAAAATACGATGATAACCTATATATTATTGCTTAATGACTACCGATATTGACTTTGACAACATTTGGATGTACACAATATCAAGCTCTGTTTGTCAGTATGTTAAATGGCATACGAAATTATTATGCATCATATATTGAACGTAAGTGTGTTGATACTTGGTATGTGCGGCACATGCTTCTTTAAAAAAAAAAAAAACAAGGAAAAAAAAAAAAAAAAAACAAGGGATATAAATCTTACTTACGAAAATCAATGAAAGTTTGAATGGATGTTTGTTACTCAATCACGCCAGAACGGCTAAACGAATCTAGACGAAATTTGGCACAGAGATAGATTATAGTCTAGAATAGCACATTATAGGCTTTTATCTCGAAAAATTGTACGGTTTCTGCTGATTAATCTGTCAGTTTTAAACGCG
Organism: Caradrina clavipalpis; assembly: GCA_932526535.1. NCBI lineage: Eukaryota > Metazoa > Arthropoda > Insecta > Lepidoptera > Noctuidae > Caradrina > Caradrina clavipalpis. The sequence continues at coordinate 6,879,834 of OW052097.1, forward strand.
GATGATATCCCGGCCAGAGTCTAGTTCAGAATAAAAAGGATTGGTTTAAATTACCACATGCTTATAACCCAAACATAATGTACCGAGTACAAAATAATATATCAACGATCTGGCAAAAACATTCACAACAGACTTTTTCTAGAATTCCACTAGAATTACCAAATCACAAACATAATCAACTAAATTTCAGCCCATCCGTCTAGTTTCAGTATTACAGTAATCCCATTACATCAAGCAAAAGTCTCGATATTTTGGCCAGCTCATCCGTCCATTAATCACGTCTGAGACTAGATGGAACATTACCAGATAGACTGTATCAGAGAGACGTCAAAGCTACGTACGTCGTATGTCTCCCACTAGATGCAAATGTGCCAAACGCTCGTGAAATCATGGGAGGCGATGCGGTGAATTCGAGTGCGGACTTTGATGCTGGCTGCTTAATTGAAATAGTTACAATTGCCTCCGTTTCGGCTTTGAGTTGAAGGATTGCAGGTCTCACAGAGTTCGTGATATGAATAGCTGTGCAATTGTTTGTGCATAATGTGTTGGGGAATTGGTTTTGGTACGTAGTGAAAGCGTTCAAAATTAATTAGGTAAAATTTTGGTTCTTAAAAGTAGCGAGTAAAACAATGGATTCAGTAATACCTAGTAGTTTGGTTTTAATTTCTCTCTTTTTCTTTATTTACAATTTACTCCTGTCTGAACTCTTACGAGATGCCTTACTATTAATATAATGTCTTTTCCGTCGTATATACCTACAAGTCAGAATAAAAGTAAACGTTTTGTGACCGTCTTTTTCTTAAGTATTTTCGACCACTCATACCTTAATGGTGTCCTACCTTCTTCAAGACCATTAGATACACAATAAAAAAGGGCAAAATCGCAAACCTTTTTGGGGCCTCCATTATTTCAAACGTGTGTATTTCGCATTGAATGTCAAAGGATCGCAGCGTATTCAGGCGCGCGGTCAGTAGTACGTCGCTTTGATATTCCGAGCGCGCCAGTGCCGTTACGTTTCAGAACGATATTCGACAGCATTACAGTCAGGACGTGCTGATGCACGTAGCCTACGAGTAATCCGACGAGCAAGGCGCCCATTGCGCCCACATTAACGGTTCGATTCCAAACGTTTACTTCTGTTCCAATAACATTAACGAGACGTAGACAATAACGTGCAGATGCGTTTTCGAGAGCTTTTAACGTAATATCATTGCAACGTTTTGTAATCGAAACCTGTTGGAAAAGTTTCAATGCTTCAATCCTTTGCCAATGAAATGCGTGGGAACAAAACAATTCTCTTTATTCGGAAAGTTGTAAAACATTAAGTCTGCCCCGTTCAATTTCTATGTTCGCGATTTCAATGTTGGGTGCCTAGGTATTTGTTTCCTCAAACGATATTCTCTTATTGACGATGGATATACGTACCTATATTGTACTAGAAAAACCAATTCCACTCTACAAAGGCGACCAATTTATGACCCCGGCACACGCGAATTCCGTAGGGAACAAATTGTACCTCTACACCGGGACACCATCCCTAAATTTCAAATTAATTTCAAGATCCGAAAATGATGGTCGAAGCTCGAACGTCAATATCGAATTATTATTTTCGCACAAATTGTGTTTCATTGTATGGATGTCAAATATAAATCTCAAAATTTATTTTCCCTTAGGCGAATATCGACGTCAGTGTCAGGTCAATCGTGTCAGATTGAGTCGGGTCGCGTCACAACGCACCGTGCGTCGTTCTCAACACTATTAGGAGTTTTATTAGCTGTCAATTCGTATTTATTTTTTTCGTAAATATCGAAATGAGACTGAACCGTCTATATCGTTAATTGAGTTCTTCTGTCGGCAGCCAGGCCTATATTCGTTAAATCGGAATCGACCCTTAAAAGGTGAAACGAAAACGTCAATATTAATCTGATTTAAACAGATCACTGAAGCTCAAATTTTGTTACGAATCTTAATCTAAATATTGACATAGCGGAGATTTTAAGTCCAGTCGGCTCAATGTCTTTATAATTTTGGATTATGTTTACTGAAACAATTAATTGAAATAATATTAAAGGCCAGAATACAAATTCTATTAAACCATTCGGATTGAATCGTTTTTAAATGTTTTACTATTACCGGATTTAATTTAACCATGAACATAAATAAGATATACATTTCTTGATTCATGATTAAATTAAATCCGGTAGGTATAAACTCGTACATATTCTACATCCATGGTCCGGCTTTGCTTCCTATGCCAACCATCAACTTTGGTCTGTACTACGAGTATAAAAGTAAAACATAAATACTTACATACATAAACTCATGCATTTTTCCCATGGGGGTAGGCAGAAACCACGGACCGCCACCTGCTACGATCCTTACACACTCCTTTCGCCTCGTCCACATTCATACATCTGGTCATACAAGCATTCAACAACATAAATACATTCAACAACTTGAACTGTTTCCTTTCGTACGGGATTATTTTGTAGATTTTGAACCAATTTTGAGCAAACGATATTGTCCCACTTCAGGGCAAAGGCCTCTCCACACACAGAGAAGGCATCGCTTGCTCAAAGCTGATTGGCGATTTCAGATTTACATTTATTACAAGTCCAAGTTTCCTCACGATGTTTTCCTTGTTAGTGATATCTAAAGTAAACGTAGAATGTACATTAACTACCTTATGGAATAGGCAACTAGATTCAATAATATTATTATTATTTTCTCGTGTAATTGACGTTCAAAGGTGCAAATTTTTTGTCTGATTGAAATAAATGATTTGACTTTGAAATAAAAAAGCCATGGTGGTAGGTTGTCTATACGACTGTACTTGTCTTGTGAACCCAAAACCTCGTGATTCGAGGCGTGCGCCTTAATCACTGGGCCGTTACGACTGATTTCCTTTTATTTTATCTACTTAAATAGATAGTCGTATATCGTCTTTATAAATCGAGATTATAAAGTGATCGATTCGTCATTCATATTACTTACCTTTTTGTTCTGTATGCCCGTTGTAATGAAATTTTAAATGGAAAAATTATTTTGCCATTTCTCGTAAAGTAAAGTGAGTTTTTTTTTATATAAAATAACATAGAATTTTGCTAACATATCTCACGTTAGTTAATTAATTTTGGTAAATAAGATAACCTACTGCAATTCAAATATTAAAAAATAACAAAAAGAAAATGGCATCGCCATCGATAGGAAATGCCTATAAATAACCAGCTAAAGTAATAAATCAAAAATTTTATAATAAATACTTTTATTAGTTACGAAAATCTTCTAAGGATAATGTTATTTCTATCTGACAATAAAATAAAAATCCACGACAAATTGCAAACTATGTAGACAAGGAAGCTTAAGAGAAATGCCGAGAGAAAGGACGAAATCGGATTAATACAATTATCGGCCACCTACCTACAGAGCCCAGCTAGCAATAAAGCAGAAATTTAATTAATTATGAAGGATTTAATCAGGCTTCATCTACGCGTAATTCGGATTATTGTAGGCAACAGAATTTAAATTATTCGAGACAGTTGCTCTTTCATTTGTTTCAGCATTCCGCTGAGATAAAATAATTAATAATTAATGACTAAAGAAAATTTTACTAATTATTGAAAATCATTCCTAGTGATGGCTTTCATCATCATCATTATAATTATCAGCCGCAGGACAATCACAGCTGGACATAGACCTCCCCCATAGATTTACAAAAGGGCCGGTTGGATGGCGTAAGTTATTATAATTTTAATTACCAATAAAATATGTAAAGCATTTAAATACTCAATTCAAACATTGATGGTATTGATTTAGATAAAACACAAAGGTAAAAAAGGAGGTGTTAAAGTTTTAATTTGTTTTTATTATATCTTCATCATTATCTGATGATGATTGGTCACCGCTGCCTGTAAACATCTGCAATACTAGAGGCCATGCAAATGCGTTGCCATCTCAGAGACAAAGTTGAAATGTCGTATGTGCCTGTAATTACATTGGCATCCATACCTTTTAATCCGGAACTCACCTACGCAGCTTTGCAGCAGAAATAGGAATGATGATAGTAACTAATAACTAAACTATTTGGTACGAATAATATCTTAAACTAAGCATTCTAGCGTTATATCATCATATATAACGATCAAAACACTGATATTTAATCGCTATGCTGTAAACCGACCCCAAGATGATTGGCTAAAAGCGTTTGTAGTAATTATGATATTGGCACATGATTATAATTATGGATTATATTGAATAAGCAAGTTGTAATTGGATCACGCCTACGCTACGCCTAGCTGTTCTAGAAACTAGGGACTCACCTACCTACAAAACGAGCTTCTAACCTACTTTTCTTCCAAAAATATACCTAAGTATAATAAGTAAACATTTATCATAATATTATTATAATTCCGAAAATTAAAAGCGAAGCTTTTATAAAATCCTACATTTAATTTTTAGAGCAGAGTAATGAGATATTAAAGTAGAATAAACAACCGATGTTTTTCTTTCTCTGATTACGTCATAAATATGGAAGTACATGTTATTGGTTACATGGCATTGACAGGAAAACAAATTATGTAAAATGATCAGGTTGTTTCGGACATATTGGCAGGTAAAAAGGGTTTTCACCTGCCAATATTAAATCTAATACTGAACATTGTTTCAAGGGTTGTGTTTTGCTTTATAAAGCCAGGTGTGAATAAAGCAAAGTTTTAAAAATGGAATTCCGTTAATTCAATATGTCTGAATTCTTTAACAAATTAATATGGAAGCTTGCTTGTTTTTTTTTTTTTTAATTTATGGTTTTCACCGATATGCACGTATGACCAGTAGATACGTTCAGATTTTTAGAAAGTTACTTTATTTCTTAATGTCATAGAATATTTTTATGAATTTTTATTTGACTTCCACGTAGACGAGTTAGTCTTCTATATAAATAAATATCAATTGTCGCATATATGAAAGATCACTTGACAATGGCTGAACCGATTTGGCTATTATATTCTGTTGAAATCAAAATTTTAGAAGTTAAAGCAAAATGCAACAAAATATCCAAACTAAAAGAACTGAATAACAGAAACCGACTAAATAATCGAGTTAAATAAATCGAATAAGAAACTAGAAACTCTTCTATCTATATCGATTGTAACTGAAACTTTCTAACCGCAGAAAGATCGCAACGTAGCATAAAAGAATGAGTGAAGGAAATTTTCCTTGAATTTAATAAATAAGTAGCATAGCATGATCCTCCTGTTTCATTAGTGTAATCGGATCTGACAGCAGCTGTCTTCAATATCGATAAAAAGCATCATTTTTTATTTAACTTTGCCGACGGTACATATATACAGCGTGTTTGGCAGAACGTTGAACAGACGAAAATGGTGTATAGGTGGGGTCGTCTGCTACTTACGCAGGCCTAATTTATTTGGCCCTGGCCCCCTGGATATTTTTTTAATTTTATTTTTTACATCTTCTTGTAAGTTTGAAGACTCATAACTTTTTTCTAGCTAACATCTGAATGAAGCAATAATTTTATAAGAATCTGCCAACATTAAAGATTAAAAAAAAAACAAGTTAAGAAGATGGTGAAACAAGGAGAAAGCAAAAAAAAATTGTTTTCTAAATATCTGGAGTGCCAAGGACAAATAAATTAGGACTGAGTAAGTCGCAGATGACCCAACCTATCCACCATTTTCGTATGTTCAACGTTCTGCCAAACACCCTGTATAATAATATACTACATACATACATACTGTATTAGCCGTAGATATATAAGGGTCACATGCGCGGTTAGCGCAGTATTTTAATTAATTACCCTTGCTTTATTTCGGTAAATAATCCGGATATTGGTCCCTTGGTATGTAAAAGGTCATCTTATTAAATGTTTTTTTTGCTAATAATAATAAGATCCCTGACGCGTAGCTTGGACCCTGTTCTCAATACCGGTGGGCTACTATTTTTTTATATATTTCAACGTTTTTATTTGTATGTGAATATTTAAAAATATCTTTTAATATTTATAGTAAATAAATATAAAAGAATACCTACCAGACTATTATTGTCCCACTGCAGGGTAGAGTCGTCTTCTCATATAGAAAAGGCATGGGCATTGATTACGACGCTTACTTAAGGCGAATGAGCAATTTTAGACATAAATTAATTACTGCCTCGTTGGCCTAGTGGTCCTGTGTGCGACTGCTACACTAGAGGTCCTGGGTTCGATTCCCAGGTCGAGCAAAAAGTGTTATTGGGTTTTTCTCAGAAATTCACAGTAGCAGCTCGGAATTTGGATTTGTGCCCGGTTAATGGCAATAGGCTCGCCACCTATTACATGGGACCTAAATACGGTATACGGTATACGGTTATACGGTACGATACCGGCGAACTGTGGGTGTACATCGGTACACCTCTGCCTAACCCTTCGAGGAATACAGGCGTGATGGTATATATTTTTTTTTTTTAATTAATTATAAGCCCAGGTTTCCTCACGTTGTTTTTCTTCACCGATGACAGTGATGTCCAAGATAAACTTTTTCTAAGTTTATCTTGGACATATAAAAATATAAAAAAGTCACATAGGTACTTCCCCGTGGCCGGTTGTGAACCCACAATCTCGTGGATGAGAGGCGAAAGCCTTAACCGCTGGGTTATCAGGACAAAAACATTTTTGTTTGGTCGGACTTTTATTGAGTTACTCTATTACAGTTAGCAAAAATTTCTGTAGAAAGATTTCTACAACACATAGGTATGTGTAGGTACTACAATTTTAATACCAGAAATAAGGACAAAATAGCACAACCATTTTTTAGATTATCAAAAGTGCACACATCTTTCATGGGGTACTGTGTTAAATGTTACAATAAAATACCTTGCGATATACTAAAACTAAATGAAACTAAATTTAAAAAAATTATTAAGAGTACACTTTGTAAACAAGCATATTACAAATTAGAGGATTATATCCAAGATAAAAATGCTTGGAAACATGCTGGTCCTGCTCCACTGGACAATTTAGTCTTGACAAAATCAACTGGTTGCTAATTAAATTAGTAATTTATTTTTGACTATTATTACTATTTCTTTTTTTTCTCTTAGACAATAATGTTACTTTTGGTGATTACTATGGCTCACACACTGATTCGTTGCCTTTCAAATGTTAGAAGTGATCATCTTCGATCTCAATATTGGTGTTAAGTATTACAATTGGTTTAGCTTTCATTTCTTAATTCGTGGCACTTAGTACGCATTGTAGTACTTTGAGTGACTTTTATTGTTAACAGATCGTTTTGACATTAGCATATTTTATTATGGAATGCATGTAATTGTACAATATAATGTAATACGTTTTTTTTAAAAAGAGTATGTATGGAGTTTCTTGCCCGTTCTTCTCCATACGAAACTACCTTTTGGAATGGGCAACTAGATTCATTAGTTTTAATTTTTTTTTGACGTTCAAAAGTGCCTTTTAATGGCCTAATTGAAATAAATTATTTGATTTGATTTGATTTGATTTGATTTACTCGTACATTGTGAGTTTTAGTTTACCTGAAAATGGGTTACAAAATGGATTTTCCAAGGCTAAGTACGTACTTACCCTTGGAAAAATCCACTTTGTAACCGTTACACAAAAAGAGATCCTATATTTACCTTTTAGGACTCTTTTTTGTGTAACAGACATACTTAACCGAACCCTTACAAAGACAAACGTTATTTATATTATATTTTTAACTTATGACGCAAACTAAACAATATCTGGGTATACATCCCTGTTTACACATAAACATACCATCACGCCTGTATTCCCCAAAAAGTTAGACAGAGGTGTTACCAATGTACACCCACAATTCGCCGGTATGTTTAGGTCCCATGTAAAAGGGGGCGAGCCTATTGCCATTAACCGGGCACAAATCCAAACTCCGAGCTGCTACTGAGAATTTCATAGAAAAACCCAATAAAACTTGACTCGACCTGGGAATCAAACCCAGGACCTCTAGCGTAGCAGTCACGTTCAGAACCACTAGGCCACCGAGGCAGTTACATATTTGTAAACTAAATTACAAACGGATTATACCTAATCGAAAATGTAGTAGGTAATACTTACCTCCATCTACAAAGTTGCATGCCATTTATTACTGTTGGATAAATATCGAATGCACCACACTAACTATAAATTGAATAGAACCTTGATCGGTACACCGCAAAACTAAAATATATAGCCCAGTTTGTAACAATGTTTCTGTAGAGCTGCGCTTAACTTATCGTTTGCAATTTAGAGGTGCACATAATCCCGGCAACAAAGAACGAAATCGAACGAAAATATGTTTATAGAAGCTACATATTTTTACACAATATTGCTACAATTTCGTCCAATTAAAACGTAGCGAAAGATATTGCCTATTAAAGGACTTGAGTGTTCAAAAGGGAAATAATAAAATCAGTTTTTTTTTTATTTATTTTTCATTTAAGGGAGTGAGTAGGGTAAGTCTTTATTTGACATTGTTAATATTTTCATTGTTTAATTGTAATGTATTTTTAATATTGAGATTTATTAATATTCCATAAAACATACCTATAGGTATGTATGGTTATTAACCCTTGTATGTTCAAAAAGGAAATCACAACATCAGTTGTTCTAAGGGCCATGCCTGCCCAGACCAACATACAATAAGAAGTCATGAGTTTGTTTGATCTTGATACTGACTCAACTCTACTTAATATCCATGAAAATGTTAAGTTTAATACCAACAAGTTTATTATCAAATTAACATAATAGGTCTTGTTTATTTTGATATAGGTTTGACGGATCACAGAATAGTGTTCTAGACCAACGGGCTTAATAAACCCATGTCAGCATAAACACGATTTATTTATGTAAACTTACATTAAGAAAGGGGTATTGTCAGCATCGAGTGATATAATATACTTGGAAACTTTCAATATGTATTGAAACAATCGATAGATATAGATATTGAACAGCAGAATATTCTCTCGAATAAGGGAAAGACTTTAATGTTTCTTCGGAATTGTTATTGCAGACTAGCCAAGTATGAAGGAAATATTATAGTGCACAAGTATTTGCGCAAACACAGATGCAGTCCTGCCCTCATTGTCCGATAGCACCACAATCCGACACACAATAACAAATGGGAAAACCCAAAAACAATATTTGCTCGACCTGAGAATCGAACCCAGGATCCCACGCTCAGCATTCGTGCTTGCCACCACAAGATCAATAAGACAGTTTAAGTTCGGGGTCAGAATTTCTTATTATTGTTATGATATAAGAGCAAGTTTTATGAACACAAACCTTCAATATTTCAGTGAATTGTACTCGCATTTATTGTGTTTTTATTTAATTTTAACAAAGGGCCGCTGTGAACTACTTCTCAGAAAGTCGGTTATGTATTCGCAAATAAAAGTCTTTTTTTATTAACAATTTATTTCTAACAAACTTTTTCTTCAAAAGCTTTTATGAAAAGGGAAAACATAATTGAATTTGAAATACTAGCGAGCTTTTCAAGTTGAATGTTGTACGTTTTATTAAACGCTAAAACGTTTTTGATCCAAAAACCTAGGCCGTAACTGTAGCCAGATTTAATGGTTGAAACTTGTAAGCGTTTGACTGAAGTTATAGCCTTTTAACAATATCATGTATTGTTAAAAGGAGATTTATAGAAAACAGTCGTCTTATGATGTAAATCTGAAGACTTGATCTCAGGCTATACGGAAAATCAATTGCTTATCCAAATACTATTTTTACCTGACTTTAGCAAAGCCAAAAAGGGGGTTTTGATTTAAGCAGTTTGTGTAAAGTCCCACTTCTAAAATTTAATAATATTATGCACTAGCTTTTGCCCGCGACTTCGTCCGCGTGGATTAACAGTGCCCGTTCCCGGGGGATTTCCGGGATGAAAACTATCCTATGTCCTTTCTCGGGTCCCAGACTATATCTGTACCAAATTTCATTGAAATCGGTTCAGTGGTTTAGGCGTGAAGAAGGAAGAGACAGACAGACAGAGTTACTTTCGCATTTATAATATTAGTAAGGATTTTAGTGTTATTGTCATGTTGCTTCTGAACTATATTAATCAAAAAACACTTCAACGATTCCCCAAAGTCAACGATATGCATAACACTTAATGCCTATTAAAGCCTAATAAAATTTATTTCAAACACAACGATGCATCAAGAAGTACGTTCTAGCAATAACCCGTTACGGCGACACCAGGTGGCGCTCGCCTCGTTGCATAATGTCCTTTTTTCCGACTCTTGCCATACAACCGGAGTTTCCAACGCAATATTTCAAAGATTTATAACGTTGGCAACCCCGTTCGTAGATTTGTTTAATTGTTTTAAGTGGCCTTTTTAAACGGCTGGAATAAAATGGCTGCAAAGTAACCCTAAGGTTACTTTGGCTGGGTTTAAGGAATCCACGACTTTGAATTCCGGAAAACTGGAAATCTGGATTCTGGAATCGAGTTTGTCTATGTCATCTCTGACCTAGACTAGAGTTTACCCTTATGGAAAAAAAACGTATCTAATCAAATTCAGTTTTGATAGGTAGCTGAAATATTTTGTTTGGTTTATCTGATTGTACCTACTGACTCAGTTTATTACTCATACAAATTACGCAACCGTGGAGTTTGCAATCTTGTTTTTCCCTTTCCTTTATTAATAATAATAGATCATTTTATTATCAGGTTACTGAGGCCAATACATAAAATACACAAAATAATCTTTAACATTAATAAACTGTACACGTTATGTTGTTGGCGTCGTGTTTCGCTGCGTGGTGTCACGTAACCAACCTCGAAAACATCAGTATACGGCATCGGACACCATTCTGCCAAAAGTCCTTTCTCATGAAGGTTTGTAGGTGGTGGGTTGGAACTCGTACCACGAGTCCACGAGACTTAAAGTTTATGACGTTGTGGCGCGACTTTAACCTTTCGACCCCCAGTCCAGTTGGTCTCATTATTGATTACTAGCTTTTGCCCACGACTTCGTCCGCGTGGATTAATAGTTCCCGTTCCCGGGGATTTCCGGGATGAAAACTATCCTATGTCCTTTTTCGGGTCCCAAACTATATCTGTACCAAATTTCATTAAAATCGGTTCAGTGGTTTAGGCGTGAAGAAGAGACAGACAGACAGACAGACAGACAGACAGACAGAGTTACTTTCGCATTTATAATATTAGTACGGATGAGGTTGAGTAGGTATCCTTCAGTTTCCTGATAGATGACCTTTGTATCAACAAACGTAACATGGAAGGCAGGTGCAATAATATTTTCTCTCATACTCCGACAGTTTATGCAATAATAGACTCAATTACGCATTGCTTCATTCACAAATTACATTTGCCAGTAAATTAATGTCCAGTTCAACGTGCACTGTAAAAACAATGGAAATTATTACGTCGAGGTGCGGCAAAATTGCTAAAAGCCGCGTGAGTATTTCAGACGGTTTCAGTTTTGTAGGTATATATTTTTCGTTTATTTTTATAATTCTTCTACATCTATTTATAGGCTCTCTAGATTGAGAGCTGATGAAGTAGGTACTACGACTCGGGAAACGACTTAAAGCCACTTAATTTTCAAGATTTCTCCACAAAACAATTTACTGGCCGTCAAACAATGTTTATTTCAAAACAAAGCTCATCTAAATCTGTATAGTAACAGATAATATTAAATTCCAAGAACAATCATTATTACCAATACCGCAACATTCCCAGAACAATATAACTAGACTCCTATCATAAGTTTCAAAATTGAAATAGAGGCAATAGGGAAACAGAACGAATAAAATATGGAATATAAATTCGCGCTACAAATGGCAGAGCTGGTAAAATTATGAGTTATATCTGAGGACAAAACGAAATAAAGCGGAAAGAAAAATGTCCATTTGGTCAACTAACTGAATTATCGGTAAACAGAGTACGCGTCGGTCGCGTATGCAGCGAATAAATTTCATTTTGAACTTTTATTTATACTGGAATATTTTGAATAAAAAAAATTAAGCTAGCTTCAATTGAATATCGTAAACGAAGGAAAAATATTTAAACAAATTCTTTGCTTGCTTTTGGTTTTGGGGAAGTGGATTTTTGTGTACAGAAATAAAAAGTACGTAGGCTGGAAGCGTGATATTTTAGTTAAAAAAAAGTAATATGAGCCTATTTATGTCCTACTGCTTGGCAATGGCCTCTCTTCATAAAGAGAAGGCGTAAGCATTGGCTTTACGCCTTCTCTTTATGAAAAGAGGCCATTGCCAAGCGTGGTGATCAATATCACCACGCTTCCTCAAGGCGGATTGGCGATATGGGATCAGGCTTTTTATTTTATTTTTTATTATCAGGCTTATATTATTATAAGTCCAGGTTTCCTCACGATGTTTTCCTTCACCAATGTCAACACCAACTTTAAAAGTAGGTACACATAGTCAACCATCAATATTGAACTTTACCAGAATTAAAGACTAGACTAGAATAAACTGAATTTCTAAAAAAATAAAATAGGGAGTTATTCTAACCAAAAAAAAAGATTAAAGATCGCTGCTATATCTTTAAGCGATCACACAGAAGATAAAAATCCACTAACACATTACCGCAATGTCATGCCAGAATCCAGTAAAAAAAAAATGGTGGTAACAAAGCAAAATTGCTCCAATTTCCTATCTGTTGTTAATTTTACAACGGATTTGCGGAATTGCATTGTCTTACATTTTAATAAATGTCCGCCGCACCTGTTCTGGTATCCGATATTTTTATTAAAATGCAAATTTTTATTTAATATGCAGCTTTACATTTGCGTTCTGGCTAAGTAAATATCTTTTCGAGACTAATTAATTAAAGTTTATAAGGTTTCTTGAGGTTCCATTGAATCTTACTACTGAGAACTAGGATTCTTATTCTTTCTATCATGTCCATAGGAAATTCATGAGGAATTATGTAGGTAGTTGTTAGGTTGGTACTGTGGGTGTGCTGGTTGGTTGAACCATATTTAATTTAATTTTATTACTCTATTCTAAACTAATTCTTCTATTATAAACTCGAAACTTTGTGAGGATGAATGGGCGAATGAATTTTTGTTATTTTTTGTTTTGCTTTAACGGCAGAGTGAAATTAGCTGGAATTTGGCATTCAGATAGATATTTATCGAAATTAACAGGTAGGATGATTTTTATCTTGTTTCAAAGACCATAAGGTCTACGCAGTCAAGGTCGCAGGCATTAGTTAGAGCTTAGTTGAATCATAAGATAAACTCTGTACTAAAATAGATGAGTAGGGACTAGACAGTCACCTCGTAGGACTGACAGGCGGCTTTTGATTGTTATCAGAGATTAATTTCAATAGAAATTGTATCTAACAGATTTTAATGGAAGATCTAAGTCTTCACAGTACCTAGACCCTAGAGAACACTGGTATTGGATTCTTTTTTGGATTTACACGAATACGAAAGAAAAGAACTCTATACAACGCTGTTAAGGTCTCTCCGCACAAGTGTGATATTATCATTTATTTATTTATCGTTAGGGACAAAAAACAGTGACATGCAAAAAAATACAAAATAATGCTTAAACTAAGATTTAACAAACATGTAACCCACACTATTGTTCACGTTTTTACTAAAGATTAAAAGAAGTGCTAAACAACAGTCGCTGCTACAATATTGTTGTGCTACTTAGCCTAATTAACTAACTAAATCTAGCAAATTTAGATTAACCCTGCAGTGGTCGCGCGAACTACATTATGTAGCCCATGGTTTTTTAAACTGACATTTCTTTTTACGTACCTACTTTTTTTTTCATAGCTGATTTAAACAAGACCATTGAAAATTTATTTTTGTTTTTTGTTTTAATTTTATTTAGGAAGAGTTAATTTGTCATTTTAATAATAAAAAAAAATTACAATTGAATTTCATTTAAAAAACGACAAAACAAATCGGACTACATATGTAGCCGCGCGACCACTCACGTGACTTTTTAAGACGCGATCACTACAGGGTTAATAATAGGGGTGATAATTAGATAACTATCCGTAAAACAATTTCTAAGACATCTCTTAACACCCTTCACACACACGCGACGTTTGCAACCTGGAATATTATCTATGATAACATTACGGCTTTTTGGAGAAACCGTTACTAGGTAACACGGTACCCCAGACTTAGACGATTATATTATGTTAAATCAAGGCCCACAATATGCGCCCTATCACGTGTCTTGTCAAGTTTCATAAGCGGCTTATGAAAAACGTTTTTATATTTTCTTTTCAACATTAATAATTCCTACTGCTTCGTATGCATGTACCTTCACTTTTTTATTCCTTTGTAACTTCTGTTAGGTACGTGTAAAGGGAAAAAAATAGGATTTTCTATAATTTATGTAACAAAGTGTTCAAGTTCCTGTATGATATACGGCCGTCCTAAATATTAGGATAAACATATTTTATACGCCATGTGTTTTTCTTTTGACTTTCCCCCTTACGAGGCACAGGAGAGGGATAATTACATTTTTTATGTGTCGTGTTTACCGTTTCAAACTTTAAATGTAAGGATAAAAAGAAATCAACTCTTATTTTACAAGCACTTATATCGAGGGTATAGTGCTAAAACCCAATAAGTGTGAAATTGTTACTTTCGAGATATTCAATGCTAAAGGTTAAAGGACAAAAATATTTATTAAATTTAAATAAAATATTTTTTATTAATATTTTTCCTTAAAGTGTATAAATTCAATTAATATAAAAAAGAACTTTTAAATTTTTAAGTGGTATGTTTTTTTAATAAAAAAATTATAAGTTGCACTGGGTACCGACTTATTGGGTTTTACCTCAAAACAAATAAAATATTTATAGTACTTTTATCAATTTATTTAGTAGAAATTAAACAAAAAAACAAGATTTATTTACTCTTTGTCACTCTCAAAAGCAGGAGGTGGACAAAAACTGCGTCTCACCGATAGGTCGAAAAGCTATAGGCCAAAAACACCGCTCCGGGAACTGACGGCATACCAGGTCGTGCATGGGTCTTCGCCCTGGGGGCTCTTTGGCCCCGATTAACGGGGCTCTAAAACGCATGTTTGGAGCGGGGCCAGTTTCCAAACCGGTGGAAAACCAGTAAGCTGGTCCTGCTTAGGAAAGCCGGGCACCCGGCCGACTCATCGTCCGCATACCGCCCCGTCGTGTTGTTGGACGAGGTGGGCAAACTGTTCTAAAGAATAATAATTGCAAACCGCCTCGTCCGACACCTGAATGTGGGGCCGGACCTGGCGGACAATCAGTTTGATTTTCGCCGGGAGCGCCGGTGTCCTTGCGGAGGAAGCAGCATCCCGGGGTGAGGTTGTCTCGGCGGTGTCTCACGTGGCCAACGCCTTCAACACTTCGCCTTTAACGCCCTGGAGTTGCATCAAGGAAGCGCTCTTTTATCTTAAGGTGCCTACCTACCTCTGCCGATCTGCCGTATAGTCAGGGCCTAGAGAGGGCAGTCAGATGACTGGCCTCTCTATACCCGGGTCAGGAAAGATTGGGTGGGTCGGCGAGAGATGACGGTGTTTCATAGGGATCGGTTCTGGCCCGCCCCTGTGGAACAGTGGTTACAACTGGGTCTTGCGCAGTGTGTTTATCCACGGCGTCGGCGTCATTTCTTATGCTGATGACACACTGGTGACGGTACGGGGGAACTTACACCGGCTGGCGACCATACTGGTGACAGCTGGGGTCGTTGGAAGGATTCGTAGCTTGCAAAAATCAGAGAATCCATGTTTTCCCTAGCCCCCCCAATAAATGGGCACGGCGGCTGCTCTCGCACGGTTTTTGCCCAATCTCGAGGAGGGGGGGGGGGGCATTTGTACCTGCGGGAGGCTCTACGTAGGGATCGTAGGCTCGAGAGTATGAGGCACAAATAACAGAGCTCCGTCAGATCCTGGTGGCGGAATGGGAGGATTGACTTTGGCGACCCAGCGCAGGGTACGGATCAACGGCAGCATGTGGTAGAAGTGGCTGGAGAGGCGTCATGGTGCCCTTACCTTCCGGTTGACGCAGGTGCTTTTTGGACACGGGGGCTTTGGGAAGTTCTTGTATCGCATAGGCTGGGTCGCATATCGCGACAAATGCGTGTAGCCTCTCGCTCTAGGACGTTGTTCTGTCCATTGTTGGGAGTGAAGTGCTCGGGACGGCGTCGCATTCTTCTGTGAGAAGGTGATGGCCGCCAAGGAGGCGGTAAAATGGGAGAGGGAGGCTACTTCCTCCTATCCCACCAAGAGCGGACGCACCAGGCGGTTCGGGCGACGGACTGATCCCCAGTCCGCTGCCCGCAGGCCTCATTTCAAGGTGCCCGGAGATGCACTATGAAATGGGGCCTGCGGACAGCGGACTGGGGGTCGGTCCGTCGCCCGAACAGAGACAGGCCCGAGAGTAAATCGCGCGTAGTGTTCCCCGCGCGCCTTTTCTGGAGTTGGTGCGGCCGATGGCGTGAGCCGTCACAAATCGGGCCCCATCACCGGTGATGGAGCCCGATTTTTGTGGGGGTGGCGGGCCAACACCTGCTAGGGTGCTCAGAGCGATACCCGTGTTCCGGCCAATGGTAGTTTAAAGAATACTCTAGGGAATAATCAGTAGGAGTCGGACGTACCGCTCCGCCTTCCCTGAGGCGGAGGCAGTCCATGAGGATTTCCTGCAAGCTAGTTGCACGTACAAGTCGACTTCCTCGTTCACCAATCGAAGTGTTCAACCCAAATAATCTGCACTAAATAGAATAATTTAAAAAAATACTCGCGTGTCACGTGCTCTTGTACGAAGCTGGTCGCAAACTGTCAACAATAGCGTATTTATTGTGGGGTAAAACCCGATAAAACATCATTTATTGGGTTTTTCCTCAAACAAGGTTTAAAGAAAGTCGGTACACGAAATAAGCAAGTACCAAATAACTAAATATTAACTGTTTATTTCGAAATATAATTTAACAGTAAAACCCGATAAGTATTTTTATTTGGTTTTAGTTTTTATTTTTTTGTATGTTTTCTTGTTTAGTTAACTAAAGCTAAAACCCAATAAATATGAATAATGGGTATTGCCATATGCCTTGATGGAATTTTAAAAGAAAAGTATAAATACTTAAAGCAAATAAATCCTTTTATGTGGTTTAACCTTAAAACAACAATAGGATTTAGAAAGTCAACACACTTTATTGTGTTTTGGTTTTTCCGTTATGGCTAAACATTGGCACTTTATTGGGTTATTAAATCATGTAATTTGCTTGATACTGTAAAATCTGCTTATTTGATTACACCACTGTAAAGAGCGCAAAAAACGCATTAAGATGGACCAAAAAAGCAATTTTTGATTTTTTGTCACTTATTGGGTTTTAGCACTATACCCTCGATATGTTCTTTGACATAAAAAATCAGTAAACTTCATTTCCGAATAGGCCTTTGTCATCTTGTGCTTCAACAAAAATAAAATTATAAGAATATAATTTATTTTCCACACGTTACATAAAAATATTAACGAATGATTGCTTTTATTATAAGATATACCAATTTAAATAAACACATACATATAAAACAAGGTAAGAATTAACTAGTGCTTTAGATAATACCTTAATATGTATACGACAAAATATATCTTAAAAAAATTGCAGTCACGTGTCGCTAAGAAACCTGACCAAAAACAATAAAGTCCAAGGAATTTGAAGACTATCCCTACAAATATAAAATCAAATACATACTATCAATGAAATGCAAACTAATATCAATGATACACTCACGTCTGAGAAACGCATTTCTGTTGGATATGCAGTAGCAATATCATATTGCAATTGCTAACTGTTTGGGGAAGGCACGCAATTCTGAAACCGGCTATTGTGGGTAGCAGAGAACTCTATCTCCGGCAGTGCACTACGATAAACCGATTTGATTGATTGATTTTAGGAATTGATACCATTCAATGGAATATATTTCTCAAAACAATACATTGAGTGTACCTACATACCTAGATGGATTTAGCTATGCAAATAAAAACACATGCCTACTTCGTGTTGATATTGTTTTAACCTATAGCATATGAATTGGATATACGTATGGCGGAATGATAACTGGTGTCAATAAATGACATCATTTAGACAGTTTCACTAAAAACATCAGATTTTTGGTTGAACTAAGAGTTATTTCAGATGTTTTCTGCAAATATTTGCAACATAGCTCAAGAACAAAACAGCACAAGCTAATAAAACAACGTTCAGAAGGAATGAGACTTCCGATGGGCAATTATTTTTCTAATTAAAAACGTTCAAAATGTGCAATGCCTTTGACTGACATTGCGACTGCAATCTCAACGGTCCTAAAAGTTAGTAAAATAACTTAAAAAATATTATCATTTCAAACTTGAAAAAAAGGTGTTTACCTTTTTGAAGCCTCAATGTATTAAATTTTGACTCGTAGTTTTGATTTTTGCTCTTATTGCTAAACAGATAAAGCGGAAATTGCAATGATG
This sequence comes from Caradrina clavipalpis, assembly GCA_932526535.1. Classification (NCBI taxonomy): domain Eukaryota; kingdom Metazoa; phylum Arthropoda; class Insecta; order Lepidoptera; family Noctuidae; genus Caradrina; species Caradrina clavipalpis. Next base: position 6,898,319 of record OW052097.1, read on the forward strand.
AAATGGTTTTAAAAAGAAATGCCATTGAGTTTGAAAAACGCCAAGCACAGCAAAACGTTCAGGTCCACATTGACTGTTACAACTTTGAGATAAAAACATGATTAATATTCTTTTCAAGTCAGCAGAGCACACTAGATTTTCATGAGGCCATTACTCATTTTCATTGAAAATTCTAGACAGTTATGATGTATATACATTTCTAGACAGTTAGTTTATATTAAACCTTAGCACTTATAGTTTATTTTAATACCTCTTTCGTATCGATCAATTTTAAACCGCAAGATTCATGATTGAATATTTCCATAAAAAGCTTTCATAAAAACTGAAGTAAGTAATAAAAAAGTACCTTATTTTCAAGGAAAAGTTATACAAAAGTTCCTCTGATGAAAAACTGTTTAAATACGGGAACTATTATGAAAAAACGTCGGTAATTCCACAAGGAGATCACTTCTAAAGTGATTCCTTTTATAAAGGCTCTTAAGCAAATGTCCATGCTTTCAAAGTAGCCAATTAAAAACAGGTGAACTTTGCGTTCTTTCTTCATTGCATAATAAGACCCTTATTCATAGTTGGTAAACCCCTGTACAAAGTGATTTCTGTAATGATGTAATACTTGAGAAACGTCCTCTTTAGATCCATAAGTAGATAGCTTTGCAACCTCGAGGCAAAGCCGACGTAAACTTTTGACTCCCTGAAAGTTTTCAGTTACATATTTTTTATTTGGTGCACGATTCTCGAATCAACTGTTTGGTTTTATATTCATAGTTTTACGTGTTTTAAATAGTAGTTCGGTTTCGAATGCAAACTCAAAGAAAACTAATATTAAGTTACGAAACCATTTCTTGAGGAATATAAAAATGAAATAATAGTAACTGACTAAAAATAAATAATAATTCTGGTAATTTAATCTGGTGGTTTAGACTGGCGTTTATTAAGTCTATTATTTATTCTATTTTATTTAGTTTATTCAGTTTAGTCTGGTGTTTACTATGTAAAAAAAAAATATAATCGATAGAGCTACTGTTAACCACCTTTGTTAGTAGTCAATAGTGCAGATTTTCTAGTCTTAAAACCAGCTCTATTTAAACATAAAAGCAACGACAGCTTAAACAGGACAACTATCTGATTCCTCCGTCACACAAAGGACAAAAGAATGTCCATAATTCTTACTCAACCAGCGACTTCCATTCTTAAATCCGGATACTTCGGATAATCTACGGTACAAGTGTATGTACACAACTTACAAATGTTTAGTTCGAGATGTAGTGCCCGGATATTTGTGCATGTGATTTGAATATGTAATGTTGCTCAGGATATATAAAATTCTATTGAATAACACTGCGATCCTATTTATTGAATTCTTGTATTTTATTTGCAAATAGTCAAGAATTTAGTCAAGACCCGTACTGCTCCGTTGGTATTATGAGCGACTTTTTGCCTGACCCGGGAATTGAACCCAGGACCCCGGGTTTGATTCTGCTACTGCCACTAGCTTCAATATTAAACTGTAACTTCTTGACAATTCAAAAGTGCCTGTAAATGGTCTAATTGAAATAATCGCTTTGACTTTGATTCCCGGGTCGGGCAAAAAGTGTTATTGGGTTTTTCCATTAGGAATTTCTCAGTAGCAACCCGGAGTTTGGAAGTTGGTGGTGTGACACCCCCGTGCCACAGAAAGCCCGTAAAGCCGTTGGTCTTGCGCCTGATCTCTCCGGTCGCGTCGGATTACTGTCCCATCGGACTATGAGAGTCAGGGAAGAGAGAGCGCACCTGCGTTTGCGCACACGCTTGTGCACTATAATATCCCCTGCATACTTGGCTAGTCTGCATTAAGATTAGCCGCCTAGGCCGGGAATCGGTCTGGAGAGCTACATTACCTCAAAATAACATCCATATTAAATTGACGTAAATCTGTCGACTTTACGATTTTGGACTATAACCTTTCTAGCTCCACTGGTCATCTACCATTCCGTTCCCAAAGTAGAAAGTAGATGCAGAAAACGTCTCAAAACATAAATCTCGCACTATCAGAGCAAACTTCAAGCACACATAGGTGTAAAATATTAAATTTTACGACGTCATAGTAGAATTGAACATGAACTCGTGTTATTAAATCGTACGGGCACGGCAGGTGCGCCTTCAATATTACGCTGTTCGTCTATGATTTAAAATACACAGTGAATATCGACGTGTACTGTACCTTTACTTATACCGAAAGTAGCGAGAGTGCTGGCGTAAATTCGAATGTGAGTTTTATTTTTAAGTATTTAAGTTATAGTGTTGCTTGAAGTTGAACGTTAAACTGATGAAAGTTTAAACGAAATAATTATTTACGTAATTTATTTTGTTTTTCTAATAGATATGGAATCGTTGTTTTAACTGCTTGCCTGTAATTTCGATTACTATCTACTACATAAAATTGATATCAAGTACCTAAATTTGATATTAAAAATCTATTCTAAAACCTATTGTGATCACTTGAATATAACGAGTACTATCGTTCAATTTCCAAATAAAACTCGATTAACCGTGATATCGAGAAACTGATTGTCCTTTAACGAAAAACATCTACTTTTATCCTCAGCTTAAGATGTCCTATTTTGTTGGACAAAAGGTTACACAAATAGAAATCTAACATTCATCAACTGTAAGATACAAGTTTACCTTAATTTTAATCATTTTCCTCGTACAGTCAAGGTCTTGTCCACGTGTAACGAAGTCACACCACGTGACCAAAATGTGACACAATTTTAGTTATTCACAAAGTCAGGGATCTGCTAAGCAAATTGGTTGACTCAGTAAACCGAGTCAGTTTCATTTGTAGAAACAACTTTACAAATGCGTTTTGTAAATTCAAATTAGTGGCCCTCATTACAATGTTAATATTATTCTTTGTTCTGCAAACAAGAAATAAGTCTGTTCTGAAACAGCAAAAGGAAAAAGCTTGGGACACTCATAAGTAATAATTAAAGTTGAAAAATACTACTATTTTGATGCTAATTAAAAAGTTGTACAATAGTAAAAGAAACGTCGTGTTGTGAAGGAACTAAAGAACTGTTTCTTTTAAATGCAGTGTCTTTGAGGAACTGTAGGTCAATCCTTGTGCTGAAAAACATTTAAAATGTAGTCGCAATCTTATCTCAGTCATCACAATTAATTAGAGGATTATTTACAGATTAAAACTGAGATTAAAACGTAATCGTGCCTAAAAGTTTGTAGAATTGCCGCTCAGCTCTTTTCATTACAAAACAAAAGAGTATCGCGTATCTTGTTATATAGTTTTTCTTCTCTTGCGTCGCAACTAACGCCCAAAATTAATAATGTATCTCATTCGCCAATCTTAATTCAAGGTCGTTGACTGCCTGCTTGTAATTCGCCCTTTCAAGGTTATAGTTTGCAAACTCGGCCATTAGTAGGTTATAAGAAAAGATGTCTGCCTAATGTGGTTGATGATGACTGCCTCGTTAGCCAAGTGGTCCTAAGCATGACTGCTACGCTAGAGGTCCTGGGTTCGATTCCCAGGTCGAGCACCAATAGTTATTGGGATTTTCTATGAACTTCTCAATAGCAGCTCGGAGTTTGGTTTTGTGCCCGGTTAATGGCAATAGGCTCGCCCCCTATTACATGAGACCTAAATATACCGGCGAACTGTAGGTGTACATTGGTACTACACCAGCTCTGCCTAACCCTTCGGAGAATACAGGCGTGATGGTATATTTTTTTATATTTTTAAGAAAAGATGTGGATCACGATTGTGAATCCACAATGAAAATATGAGCACTTAAAAAAATGAAATTATATTTAAAAAAAAAAAAAAAATTAATGTATGAGTGTATTTTACTGTTGTATTGTTAATGGTGACTGTACTTGGGGTAAAATGTCTGAAGGTCAATCAAAAGTAAATTCCGCTTATCCACTCCGTCGTGGGTGGACAGATGAACACGCGTTTCCAAGTATCCACCCTAGAGTAGTTGTTTTAGGATAAACGGAATAAAACCGAACCCATGCCTAAATATCCATAAACTTTTATGCTGTTTTATCATCTACTAGCTTCTTTCCGCGACTTCGTTCGCATGGTTTTAATCAGCCGTGTTAAGTTACGTCTTTAGTTACTGATCCGTTCCCGAGTGTCGTAGCGTGTTGTTATCCTTACTAATATTATAAATGCGAAAGTAACTCTGTCTGTCTGTCTGTCTGTCTGTCTCTTCTTCACGCCTAAACCACTGAACCGATTTCAATGAAATTTGGTACAGATATAGTCTGGGACCCGAGAAAGGACATAGGATAGTTTTCATCCCGGAAATCCCCCGGGAACGGGAACTATTAATCCACGCGGACGAAGTCGCGGGCAAAAGCTAGTTATACATATAGCCTTCCTCGATAAAAGGGCTAACCAATATAAAAATAATTTTAGATGAACCAGTAGTGCCTGAGATTGGCGCGTCCAACCAAACAAACAAACTCTTCAGTTTTATAATATTCGTAAAGATGTATGCATTATCACTAAGCATTATAATGGACATCGCTAATTAGAACTGATTTGCTAATAGACCGACATGGCAAAGGCCCTGCCAACATCACCTAAAATCCAACCATTAGCTAGGTACAAGAGAGCTCTCCACGCCTGCCTTTTTATCTTGTCATTATAAAAAATACTTTAACGCACACTATTTAAAGCCTTATCTTGAATGGCAAATTATTACAAATAGGATTAAAAATAAAACCTAACATTTACCTTAATCGTAAATATTTGTAGTGTACGTTATTCTCATCAGAGCTATTGAAACAGAAATGAAAAGCGTCCCAGAGGAGGCGATAAAAGTTTATTTTGTGATGAAAATTCATTGGTTTGTGTACTTGTTATGGGCCTATTATACTTAATATTACTGACATTACAAAATAGTACCCAGGTACCTGGGCAAACGTATTATAATTTTACAATTACTTACATAATGTACACAGCCAAAATTCATACAATTTTAATAATAGTGCTATGTTTGAAACTGCATAATTGGACAATAAATAATAATTCCAAGACGTAACTTTTCTAAAGAAGCACTCTATTATAGCCCTGAAAAACCGTAAATTTCAATTATCAGTAAAATTAGATTTTCAGTTGCTTTGCAACTAATAAATAGGTAGTCAATAGAATTGGCAAAACAGTGACGTCACAGTTGTCTTTAGCCATACAAAATCTATGGGGGTTGGCGTTTTGACAAGTCATTAAAAGTAGGTGTTTACGCCATCTATTGGGGAAGCTGCAAAACCAAACATAAATTAAGTGCGAAATCATTATTGTGGTGCACGCCATCTAGCGGTGAAGAGAGAAAAACGTTCGCGTCCGTCAATGTCAAAGTCTATAATTGTCTACTGTTGCTTTCCGCTTTCCGCCATCCGCCATCCGCCATCTAAAACCTGTAACAAACTTAAGTAAAATAAATAATACTTACCAGTGTCAAAAGTTGCTTCATTTCCCGGGAACAAACCTGCTCACATACGCTACATAATTTGGACCTTCGAGTCGGATGTGAGTCTGAGAAACGAATAAGGAAGATCGCCGACACGCGAAGGCGACGCCAGAGTCGGACCAGCAGCCATTTGTTGAAACATTTACGAGAGAAGAAAAACGGTCAGGTCTTTGTTCCCGTCCTTTCCCTAAACGTTAAGGATTTGTGTTAACGCTGTGTTTATACGATTACAGTTTTGTTGTACCTACGCGACGCAAGAGTTGCGAACACGTGGCTCGTTGATGCTCGCCCGGGACTTCACGTAAGTACCTACACACGCTTACTCGTAGCCCGCCAAAATGTCGGTTAAATCTGAGGAGGAAATTCTTTCTGAACTTAAAAAACGTAGGGGTAGTGTTAAAGGCCGCTTAACGCAATTTAAACATTTTATTGACTCGTTTGTGGGGGCCACCTTGACTGCCTTACAAGTAGCTGAGTTGAAGTTGCGAGTTCAGGCCGCCAGCGAGACATTTTCTAAATTTAATAATATTGAAAGTGACATAGAATTACTTTTATCGGAATCGGAATTAATCGCTAATATAGAATATGTTGAAGCGTTAGAATCTTTATATTTTACGGCTATGGCCAGTGCTAACTGTTTGATTAATAAAGCGGAGGCTTGCAGCGAGCGCCCTATGGTATCAGCTCGGGACGGTTTCCGCCAGCCAGTCAACATTAAGTTGCCAGACATAAAATTACCTATTTTTGAAGGTTCGTACGACCACTGGCTGGAGTTCAAACATTCCTACATTACCATGATCCATACCCGTACCGATTTAGATGAAATACAAAAATTTCACTACTTACGTTCGGCTTTAAGCGGAAGCGCGTTACAGGTTATCAGTGCCCTAGAGTTCAGTCCTGCCAACTACATTCACGCCTGGGAGTTGCTAGAAAGCCGATATCATAATGAAAGACTGTTAGTAAATAATCACGTGAAAGCGTTATATAATATTCCGTCCGTGAAACAGGAATCACCGTCTCAAATACGTAAATTGATTGATACTGGTGCCGATTCTGTTGTGACAAAATTCTCTAAACTAACTTAAAAATCACTAAAATTTAGTTTAGTCCTGTCAAACGACGTTTCCTATTCTGAAATTGACTAAACTAGCTAAATTATAGTTTGACAGGACTAAAGTTGCTTTAGTCACTCAATTTAGAGAAAACGGCAATTTTGCTATTCTGAATCTGACGTTTTTGTCCTAAAATGTCGGTTGTCAAGCTAAATTAGACTAATATTAATCGCGACTAAAAAGGTGTGGAATAAAATTAGTTGTTATGAACTATAATGAAAAAATCACATTTCTTGTTCATTTTCTTGAAAGTTTGGATTCTCGTGAGATATAAACATAATGGAAGTTATGGTAGAATGCCTACAATACGGAATGCATTTGTTAAAACAAAGATATTTTTGCACTGAACATCTATAAAGTATGATTTGGAATATTGTAAGTGCAAATGAAGCAATAAACATTGAATTTGAAGTGGATAAATCGACATTTAGATTCTGTGAAATAAGATTTTTTTTTAAACGATCAAGAAAGAGTTCGGTTGGAAATATTGCGAGACAATTCAAACCCATTCCATTCAACTCCCATTATGGTGCCAGCAACTGAAGCGGAGGCTGCCTACAATGAAAGCTACACCAGGGCAAGAAATGTGGTGGAAATGTGCAATGGACGCTTCAAGAATAAATTTAGATGCCTACACAGGCATCGCTGTCTGCACTACCGGTCAGAAAGGGCAGTTAAAATTATTCTGGCATGTTGCACCCTGTACAATATGATTTTGGAAACATTGGATGGTAAGTGTACCTAGTTTACTTATTAATATTATGGATGTTTTATTTACATTTGCAAAATAAGAAATCTAAATAAGTGTATTTTTGCAGATGAAGAAGATATTGATGTGACTGAGGATAGCCAGCAGTGTGACTGTAGACTTGTAGAGGATACCAGCACCGATTTCCATACCGAAGCAAGGGAAATTCGGCAATTGCTTGTAAATCATTTTGTTTAAATGAAACATCTTATTTCTTTACTAAAAAAAAGTTTATTTTTATTACTATTATACCTATCCTTAACCCTAAACATAATAATAAACAATCTACAAGATATAATAATCAACAAAACATAACAATCATTAAAATAATTAACAATCAGCAAAATAATTTCAATTGGCAGGCGAAGAGTCCTCGGTAGTCCTCGATGACGGGTAACTCGACCGCTTGCATGCTTTTTGGTTTGGTCCTGGCTTGGCCTTCGCTTTGGCCCTGATAGAGTCTCTTACTTTTCTCGCCTTTGTATTCACTTTTTGTACCCAAACATTTCATATCTGTTGAAATTAAATTAATTTAGAACACAATGAAAATTATGCAATACAGTTTAAAATTTTATCTGACGTATTCTACTTACATGTTGCCACTGCTCTACAGTCCTGCTGCAGCCCAGTTGGTTCAGTTCAGTTGGCTAATGATGGTAGCCTTAAATAATTCCAAAACTCCAGAATCAGCTTGATTTTCTAAAAAAAAACAAAAAAGGCTAGTAGTAGACCTGAATTTATACACAATAATAGTATAATTTACATACCCAACGATAAACTGATAACTATTAATATTGAGGCTCTCAAATTTTCTATCGTTGTTTATGTTATGCTAAGGATTCAGCAATAAAATAACAAGTTCAGTTTTATTTCTTACCTCTGGTCATTTTTCGATTGTTGTGGAGCCGCTCCACGAGAAGCTCTCGCTGTTATTTATTCGCTCGTTTTGTGAACGACTGCATGCTAATTTAATTATTTATAAAACAGTTAAAAATAAAACAACACCCAATTTATTATTGTTCTGTTGACATACATCAATCATTCATATCATTGCACAAGTCAATTAGTGTTACCAACCCTTACCAAAATTTTCCCCCAAGTTTTTTCTGAATCCCCGTAAAATCCCCTTAATATAAAATTTTATATGTACCCATTCATTTCCTAAATTGTTACGTAGCTCATAAAATAAAACGTTACCTAGTATATTAGCCCCAAAAAAATTCAGCCCCCTCTTCTGTCCCTTTTACCACTTCTAGCCCCTAATTTGGGGCAAAACCCATAAGTTGGCAACCATGGCAGGATCACATTAACCACAGATAATAAAAACAAATGTAGGCTACTACATAATATATTATTAAAATATAAACAATAATATAGTTTTACGCCGTAAATATGCTCTTTATACTTCATTTAAATAATTATTGATAAACCATTAAAGATTATTTGATTTTACTCAGGTATTTTTTGCACTTCAGATCATTTCGTTCACTTTCATTCGCTGTTTATTTTAATTTTCAACAAATCTTCGTTTATGGTTTACTTAACTTAGCGATTGTCAAACTCGATTTAAGTGATGTCAATATTGTTTTTAAGTTTAGAGAATCTTGTTTTCAGAATAGCTTTTAAGATTCTCTAAATTAAAAATAAGAAATTTTAGCATTAGTTTAGCTTTAGTCGGTGTAAGACAGAATCGGCACCACTGTCCTACGTAATTTACGCGCTTTGACGTCACTCAATGAACCTACACTTAATTGGGATACGTTAATTATTTACTTAGTCGTTAATAAGCTTGATTCTTCCACGGAACGGGAGTGGGAGAACCACATAGGTACCTTGGCTTTAGGGTCACGCGATAAGGTCAAATTGAACGACTTAATATCATTCCTCAGAAACCGCGCAGATACGTTAGAAATGATTAGTGTAAACCACGTAAAGTCAAAGGAATTACCTCAAAGTGATAAGCATCAACATACCAGTGATAAACGAAGTTCAAACCGCGTGCATAGTTATTCATCTACTATCAAAACTACTCGTAACAACTATCATAATAATAACTTTAAAAAGAACTTACCTAATTGTGTTTTGTGCAATCAAGGTCATGCGTTATACACGTGCATATCATTCCTTAACATGTCTATTCGAGATAGAATGAAAGTTGTTAGTGATAAGAAGTTATGCTGTAACTGTCTGCGAGCGGGTCATACGTTAGATGACTGTGTTTTCGGACCGTGCAAGCAATGCCAGCGAAAACATAACAGTTTGTTACATATAGAAAATAATAATAATCAAAGCGCCAGTAACAATGCATGTGTGCGTACCGAGTCGCGCGGAGAGGCGAACGTTACACACAGTGCGACAACTGCGTTGCATTCTTTACCTAATAATTATAATAACACATTTCCATGCGATAAAATCACCAGTGATTTTAAACTGATGAGTACGGTTTTACTTTCTACGGCGTTGGTGGAAGTAGCCGATAATGATAACGTTTATCATACGGCTCGTGCGCTTTTAGACAGCGGGAGCCAGAACTGTTTTATTACGGAGAAATTGTCTAAACGAATAAATGCGTCTTTTATACAGTCCACAGTTCGAATCTCGGGTGTGGGACAATCTGTCGCACAGTCGTCCCATTTATGCGATATTTCAATTCGATCAAAATGTAACGATTATTATACCAAGCTTAGATGTATTGTCTTGCCATGCATAACGTCCAGTATGCCTACGATAAATATTGAAGCTGGTCATATACGTATTCCTGATTTCCTACAATTAGCGGATCCTACGTTTAATATTAGTTCGGATATTGATTTGCTAATAGGTGCAGATAGGTTTTGGGATCTTTTAGAAACGGATAAAATACGTTTAGCTAGTGGACCATTCTTACAAAATTCAAAATTGGGATGGTTGTTGTCCGGACCTGTGTTTGTTAAGAACCCGAAACCTACTCGCGTTCAATGTCACTTTAATCAGGACATTGATAAGCAGCTCCGGTTATTTTGGGAAATTGAAAATATTCCTTCATCGCCATCTGCAATCCTTACAGATGATGAACGTATGTGTGAGGAATTATTTAATAATACGACTAAACGCGAAGAAAGCGGTAGATTTTCGGTTCGTATACCGCTTAGAGAGGCACCTGACACACTAGGTGATTCTTATACGTTAGCGAAGAAACGTTTTTTATCATTAGAAAGTAAACTTGAACGTTTTCCGGAATTTAAACGTATGTACACTAACTTTATGCGAGAATATAATGATTTAGGTCACATGTCGAAGTTAGATACTTGTAGTCAGCCTAACTATTATCTTCCACACCACGGAGTCGTTAGAGAGGATAGTACGACTACAAAATTACGCGTAGTGTTCGACGCTAGTGCTGTCACTAGCTCGAATAAATCGTTAAACGATATTCAGTTTACGGGACGCGCGTTACAAAATGATAATTTTTCTATTTTGTTGCGATTCAGACAATATAAATACGTAGCATGTGCAGACGTCGAGAAAATGTTTCGTCAAGTTCTTGTCCAGTCTGATCAAAGGTCATTACAATTAATATTGTGGCGCGATAATCCCTCGGATCCATTGGATACCTACCAACTGAATACCGTTACCTATGGAACTGCGTCAGCTCCATATTTAAGCATGCGATGTATCAGACAGTTAGCGTTAGAGTGTAACGAAAACGATATCGCTCGCGTTATCACTCAAGACATTTTCGTAGATGATCTTATCACGGGTGATGATGATTTAGATTATTTAATTAAAATATGTCAGAAAACTTCAGAAGTACTACAATCAGGATGTTTTCCTTTGCGTAAGTGGACATTTAATAACGAATTACCAAATAAATCCACCGAACATTTTATAGGCGAGCATGCGCAAACTAAAACACTCGGGTTAGGTTGGCACAACACTAGTGACGAGTTGCATTTTGTTACGAATATTGATAACAACGGAAACGAGTCGAATTTAACTAAACGGGTAATGTTATCAGTTATCTCACAAATATACGACCCACTAGGCCTTCTTTCTCCTGCAGTTATAATTTCAAAAATAATGTTACAAAAATTATGGTTAAGTAAAATTGACTGGGATACTCCGGTTACTAGGGATATTCTTATCACTTGGAACCATTTTATATTTACGTTAAGATTTTTAAAAGATATTCGTATTCCCCGCCATATTAAAGGTGATCATACTCAATATACGGAACTTCATATATTTACCGACGCATCCCAAGACGCTTACGGCGCGTGTGCTTATTTACGTACTTATAATGATAACTCGGACGTAACCGTGCGTTTGTTGTGTGCCAAGAGTAAGGTTGCACCTTTAAAGGCCATTAGTATTCCTCGTTTAGAACTTTGTGGTGCCTTAACAGTAGCCAAGTTATATAAGAAAATTGTCGAGTCTCTAAGGTTACAATTTAGTAAAATATATTTCTGGACGGATTCCACAATAGTTATGGGTTGGATTAAAATGTCACCACACTTACTTAAAACATTTGTACAAAATCGAGTGACCGAGATCAATGACCTCACGGGCGACTCAGTGTGGTTACACGTAAGTAGCAAAGACAACCCAGCTGATCTATTGTCGAGAGGTTGTAACTTAGATTTATTAAAAGATTGCGATTTATGGTGGTATGGTCCGTCTTTTTTACATAACAATTCACATAATTTCGATAAGATCAATTGCGATAACTTAAATAATAATGTTTGTAATTTACCAGATTTAAAATGTAAACAAACATGTTTACCGTCTACACAGTGCGAAGATTTAATAAACTTTGAAAGATATGGTTCATTTTCTAAACTTAAGCGAATAGGTGCGTACATACTAAGATTTATAGATAACACACGCATCAAGTCGACTGCCAAAGACGGCCGTCGAACCGGTTTCTTATCAGTAAGCGAATTGAATACCGCGCAAAGAATGCTCATTAGATTAGTGCAAATAAAATCATTTCCAGACATTTATAATGATTTGTTTAGTAATATTCCTATTAAACGTACTTGTAAACAATATAGTAGAGTTTCTAGTCTTAATGTTTTTATGGATGAACATAAAATTATTCGAGTTGGTGGAAGATTATCTAATTCGTCTAGTTTTACCTATGATAAAAAACATCCGGTTTTATTGTGTAGTAAACATCCTTTTACTATTAGTTTATTTAGGTATGAACATATCCGATTATTACACGCGGGCCCTCAACTTCTTTTAGCTACAGTGCGTGAATGTTGGTGGCCGTTAAATGCTCGAAACTTAGCAAGAAAAATAGTTAATGAGTGCGTGAAGTGCACACGTTTTCAAGGTAAGACATTGGTACCCATCATGGGCAACTTACCGCCTGATCGCTTGGAGCCTGGCTTCCCATTTATGCGTACGGGTGTTGATTATGCGGGCCCAGTGTTCGTACTCAACCGGAAAGGCAGGGGTTCCCAACTAACTAAAGCTTACATATGTTTATTTATTTGCTTCGCGACTCGAGCTATACATTTGGAGCTTGTTACAAGTCTCTCTTCAAACGATTATATATTGGCATTAAAAAGATTTATAAGTAGGCGAGGAAAACCTTGTGTCATTTATTCTGATAATGGCAAGAATTTCGTAGGTGCAGAGAAAGAATTTCCTTTGTTTTTAAAGAAAGGTTCAGAATCTATTGTTAATTATGCTTCAGATAATAACATTGAATTTCGATTTATCCCTCCTTATTCTCCGCATTTTGGTGGTCTATGGGAGAGTGGGGTACGCTCGTGCAAGCATCACCTGAGGCGAATAGTAGGTAACGCGCGACTAACTTACGAGGAGTTTTGCACAGCTTTGATACAAATCGAAGCCGTTTTAAACTCCCGTCCAATTTCACCTCTTTCCTCAGATCCTTACGACCTTACTCCTCTCACCCCCTCCCATTTCCTCATAGGCCGACCGTTAACAGCTCCACCTTCTGAAGACGTCACAGACAAGCAGACTTCGAGGCTAACTCGCTATGAACGAGTCGAACAACTACGGCAGCACTTCTGGCGACGCTGGTCCACAGAATATATGTCGGAACTACAACTTAGAACAAAATGGAAGACTAAGCAGGATGACATCATACTGGGCAGCCTTGTCCTTATAAAAGATGACAACCTACCGCCGTTGAAATGGCGCATGGGTCGTATTGTACGCGTATTTCCTGGAAAAGACGGTGTGGCTCGAGTAGCGGACATTCACACAAGTGCTGGAACAATTAGACGAGCCTTCTCCAAGATTTGCCCGTTACCACTGCAATCGGCAAACGACGATTCCTGATTACATACTTACCTACTTATTTTGAAAGCTGGTGCTTCCAAGGCCGGGGGAATGTTTACGCCATCTATTGGGGAAGCTGCAAAACCAAACATAAATTAAGTGCGAAATCATTATTGTGGTGCACGCCATCTAGCGGTGAAGAGAGAAAAACGTTCGCGTCCGTCAATGTCAAAGTCTATAATTGTCTACTGTTGCTTTCCGCCATCCGCCATCCGCCATCTAAAACCTGTAACAAACTTAAGTAAAATAAATAATACTTACCAGTGTCAAAAGTTGCTTCATTTCCCGGGAACAAACCTGCTCACATACGCTACAGTAGGTCTATTGATACAATTATGTATAGAAAGATCGAAGTGAATTATGGTTGTAGAATCTTTTAAACCTACACCAGTTTTGTCAACCAGTCTTACCAAGAGTATCGTATTACCCATTACTGGGTTGTGGAGGTCTGATAGGCAGTCGCTCCATGTAAAATATTGATATTCAGCTGCATCCGGTTCGACTGGAAGCCGACCCCAACATAGTTGGGAAAAGGCTAGGCAGATGATGATGATGATGATGATGACCAGTTTTTTGTCAGTTCCATCACCCATTAAATCCCCCTCTCATTACACGCACAACTTTCCTTTGTCACCTGCCAAACGTTTAGCCATAAAGATAATTTATCTTCCTACAAAAACCTTTCAATTATACGGTATTAAATACGGTAGCAAAGTCAAAAACGGGTAATTATGAGTAATGTTCGCGCGCCCCGCCCCGCCTGCGACTAAGTGCAGCGACGGCTGGCTGCATCGAATGCGAAACCATACAAAACGTAGTGCAGAGCCATACAATTCACGATAAATTTACTAGAATAGACGTGTTTGTCAATATTTTTGGCACAAAAAACAATGTCGGGAAAATGGCTCCATAACTCTGTGGTTTTGATATTCAGTTGAATAAAGTGAAATTATGATTTTGTGTGACATAGAAATTTTCATATGATAATTTGGGCTGCAGGTTCTAAACCCATTGATTTTCATCACCATTCTAACGTACATGATCTATTAAAATATCTTTTTTTTTCTGTCTGTTTGTTCCGGCCAATCTCCGAAACAGTTCAAGGGGACTTTCACTGTTGTATAGCTAATATTGTAAAGAAGAACTAAGGATAAGTTATATTAGAACAAAATTCGCTAGCATAAGCAGATTTATACAATACCTTCTACCAATTTCCCTAGAAATGGGTATGTCATGCTATCTCTAATCAAGCTTTAGGGTATTAGCTCCGTGGTGTTTATCTACCTAAGTATAACAATCTATTTTGGCCCAAAAATAGACACAAAGGTCCGAGAATCTGTGAATCACAATGTAAGGATAACAAAGCGTGCAAAAGTTTTTGTGTTATTGCCTAGAGTTTCTAAAGGACCAAAGTGCCGAATCTTAACATATCATGGTCATAATACTATGGATATATTCCATAAAAGGTACCATGACTAGCGAAGAAAACAAAATTAGAAAAGGTAGGTTACCTATTCATCGCCACTTATGAGTAAGTAATGTTGAGGCATTGGCTGAATGAGCCGATTATAAACTCAGATGTCTGTGCTATGAGATAGATGCTAGATTTAATTTTAAAAAGAAATTGACAGACCGTGACTACGGCTGTCAGCAAAACTTAAAATAGATATAAAACGAAGTACAAAATATATATACGCCTTTCAATATAAATAAGAGGTATCTTATTTCTATTGAAAGGCGTATACTTGGACCTCTACAGTACCTAGTTACGTATTATGTCGTGTCTTGATCGATGTTGTCCCCATGCATGAGAGGAATGGAGCTATATGAGACGTATAGCGCCTTGACTTTTTCGCAAGAGAATAATATAGATATCAAAACTTCATATGCGTGTACTGTATATAGTTCTACAAAAGCTATTATATCTCTATGTTTTATGTAAAAGGGCCAATACTTAATAAATAGAGCTCGTTTCCCGCACGTAACAAAAATTTGTACGACCTATAAATAATAGTCCCAGGTCTGGCTACTAATGTATGAGAGTTTATAAGTTTGTAAACGCACCCACAATAAAAAAGAAACTCCTAGTGGGGAAACGCCTTAAAAAAACTAAAAAAGAAGAGGAAGACATTTTTAGTTAAATTTTTATTTACCGACAAAAGAATTCAAGCTGGTTGGTCTGTGGATGGGTGACCATTTACTATAGCGAGTTTCCTCCGTGCCTCGGAAAGCACGTAAAGCCGTTGGTCCCGGCTGTCATTTGTAGATCTTTGACAGTCGTTACTGTTAGTCGGAAGCCAGAAAGCCTGACAACCAGTCTTACCAAGAGTATCGTATTACCCATTACTGGGTTTTGGAGGTCTGATAGGCAGTCGCTCCATGTAAAATACTGATATTCAGCTGCATCCGGTTCGACTGGAAGCCGACCCCAACATAGTTGGGAAAAGGCTAGGCAGATGATGACAAAAGAATTCAAGCACCTTTCAGTTTTTATACATCTTCGACTATGACAGAAGGGATCTTCGTTATACAATACACTAAGCTCGGTGACAACTGAAGCATGTAGTACCTGTAAATTTCACAACTCATTACACCAATCACTATCCCTGGTCATTGACATAATATTAAACCAATTTGGTGAAATAATTAGTTCTCTCGTAAATGATTTACCGTAATGGACGTTTATAATAATTAAGCTGGTATATATTTATAGCTTTAGGTATATTGGTAGACAATAAGTTAACATGGAAACCACAAATAGAACACCTATGTAACAGACTGAGTAAATCTGCGTACGCACTCTGTCAATTGTCTAAAAAGGTAAATATTAGCACGTTACTGACAGCTTATCATGGTCTAGTCGCGTCAGTGCTTCGGTACGGAATTATATTTTGGGGACAGTCAACTGACAGGGAATTTATATTTAAGATGCAAAAACGCTGTATAAGATCTATGTGTGGATTAAAGACTACTGATAGCTGTGTACCATCCTTTAAATCATTGAAAATACTAACACTACCAGCATTGTATATTTTAGAATCTGCAATATTTATAAAAAGCAACCCCCACTTATTCGAAAAAATGTCTGAAATTAAAAGAAAGCCAATACGTGCTCAATATTTGTCACAGTTATGCAATATAAAATGCAAGACATCTTTAATGCAAAAGAGTTTTTTCGGCATTGCGCCAAAGATTTATAATAAAATACCAGACAATATCAAAAATATGCCTCTAGTAAAGTTTAAAAAAGCTCTCACATTATTGCTAATTGACAAATGTTATTATAAAATTGAAGACTTTTTAAATGATAATGTTAATTAATATTCATAATGTTATTTTATTCTTTTTCTTTAATAATTGATAATTGACTACGCATGTTACCTCTATAAATATTTGTATGTCAAAATTGACAAGACATAGCGCACTATTTAGTTCTTAAGATCCATCTGTCATCTATCCTATGTTTCACAAATAAATTATTTGATTTGATTTGATTTGATTTGCTGTTAGTTTACATATTCAATTTTATGATTTTTAATTTGAATATTGTAATTAAAATTATTTTGTTGATATTGTAATTTAGTTAATTACCGTTCAAATATAGTTAGCGGTTGAAAATAGTGATAGTTTGATTACAAATATATGTGAATAATTCTAAAATTGATTCTCTCTCGCAGTCAAAATAATTATCTAGTGAGAATTTAAAACTATTTATTTTTGGCATTCTGAGTTCAAAATAACGTTCATATAATATTGTGTAATATAAAAGGACTTGTACTGCTTCCTGCCATCATTCAGAAACAAGAGACAAAGCCATTTTCAATTTATCGTTAATCCCTTTTTATTAATAAACTTAATTAAAGTAATAAATACCCCTTTGAGAACACCGCCACCAAAATATTAAATGTTTTACCAAAATCTTTTCATGAAGTTTGAGGTGCTAAATAAAACACAGAAGTTATTAAAACTTTCGAAGGATCCTGAAGAAAGTTTAAAAGTAACAAGATGAGACTTAATAATTTCATGAAACGTATTTGTGTTATTGAAATTAATATTTCAAATTAACGATGAGTAAACGTAGATATTAATGTAGCGAGTCTTGAAGCCATGACTTGTCGAGAGGGTATCAAATCGATATCGTCTAAATTATTCGAATTGTAAAATCGGATGGTAGAGTCAGCAATACTGAAGGCTTATTTCTTCCTTACTTTGAGCCTTAATTGCTACGTCTGCAAACCTATTTCCTTTAATACTCGAGGACTATTACGTATTTCGTTTCAATAATCACAATTATTCTTTCGGTACTGGTAAGGCAGCTGTTCCAAGCTTAATCTCGGCTAATAAAGATTAGGAAGTAATTCTACACGGCTATACCTGAATAATGAGGCTTATAAAAAAGTATGCCCCAATCAAAATGTTTTTAAAATTCGATTTTCTTGGAAGGTTTTTCCTAACAACCGTTATTACGATCTGTTTTACGTTTACACATTATCTTATTTTAGGTAACATCAAGGTTGGGCTGTATATCTAATAGAGGGGGAGACTTTGTTTAAATATTTCACTGGTCACAGTATGTTTTCAAATGATTTATTCTTTCTTTTCTTTCTTTCAGGTAATGCTGAGTTTTAAAGTGACTTTGGAAATATACAGAAACATGAACTGTGAGGTAGATTACAAGGTTTGGACTTCTCTCATCAGTGACGGATAATTTAAGGTTTATCTGATTGAGCTGGTTCGTTACCCCTTTTTAAGGATGGAAAATCATCAAATGACTTCTTACGCTATGGGTAGAGCGGAAGGGAGTGTCAGACTCTTACTGACTAAAACCCATCCGTGTTCCTTCTAATTTCCTTCGCATTTCAGAGCCACGGTGACTCTTTCGAACTCTTTGGAATTTCGCTACCTTGGTAGTTGTGTGTAACTGTGTGTTACCCTACCCTTAAATACAAGTAAAATTATTTTGTATTTCCGCATCCAAAATATGCATGGAATATCTTTAATAGTCATCTTTACTAATATTATAAATAAATAACGTTTGTTTGTTTCTGATCCCTGGAAGTATTGATTCAATTCCAAATTTATTTTACTGGTAGAAAACTTCTATTGGCCATAGGCTATGTTTTATGGCCTGACTCCTACGCAGACAAAGTCGCGAGCAGAAGCTAGTTCAAAAAGTTGGTCCAACCTTGATCAAGAAAACACGTGTAGCGGTTTACTGGGTTATCAATTTTTGATCAATGCTATTATTATTACTCCACGTGGTTGTTCGGGGAACTACCTCCCAAATGCAGTGAAGCGATTACTATCTTATCTCTACAACACATCGTTAAGCACGTCGGTAATGTGCAGTGATAATCATGATTTCGGATTACTGTCACATAACATACCTAATTATCTATTTATCAACCTACCGAAGTACCTACTACATATTAAAAATATTAATTGAAGCTTGATCATTATCTGTCTACATAATATATCTCACTTAATTTTTAACAACATAAAGTATTTTAGGTAATTATTATGTTAATTACGTCATCTGTGTATTTGTGTGTTAGACACGAGGCTGCAAGCGCTAGACTGCTGAGTGGGGTCCTGGGTTCTATTCCCAGGTTGAGCAGTTTTATGAATAGTGTTTGCTTTTAGCAACTTGGTGGTGCGACATATTCGGAGGTACCTAGGAAAGCACATAAAGGCGATTATCCTGCATTTGACCTCCCATAGGACTTGTGAGAGTGAGGGAAGAGGGAGTGCACCATCTTTGTTTGTGCGCACACTAATTGAACACTATAATAAACTCCTGCATAGGTACTTAGTTAGTCTCTAGAAATTAGGGCGGATGAATATTAATTATTATTGATAAAAATAACATGGACTTTACCGCCTCTGTACAGGTCAAAGCTAGTTCTTTATATTTTATTTAAATATGGAATATTATGAGCTATTCTATAGTAAACAATTTTATGTTAAAAGGCCTTTCATTATCTTGTATGTATGAGAAAAGCCGTAAAAAAGAAAAGAGATAGTAGCTACTAGCCAGATAGGCTATTATCAGCAGCAATTTATAACTTACTAGTCACTCGCCCCGGCTTTGCACGGGTGCAATTTACTAAACGTCAGATTTTTTATTGCGATCTGCATACAAAAACATCATCCCCGACCTTTTTTTTTTGGATTTTCCACACGTCCTGACAATTACAAATACGAGTACAAAAAAAATATATGTTGAGCCGGTCTAGCTGTTCTGACATGATCCTTCATGAATGCAGCATTTGTTTTTTATTTATACACGCTTACTTTTACATCGTTCTGGAACCGAAAGCCATAAGCTCTAACATAGTAACAGAAACTACTGAAACTATTATTTTCAAAAATAAAAATAAAAATTACACGAAAATTTAATTTGTGTAAGAACTTGAAGTAACGCTACCTTGCAGTCAATTCAGATTTGTGTGTAAACCTTATTGACTACACATGCGAATGGTAGCCTTTGAAAAATGCATTCATCGATCAGACAGAAGAGCTACTAATATTTAACTCGAATTAAAAAACAAAAAAATGTTTTCAAGGTCTTAGAAACGTCTTAAATAACAACGCCAATAGTACCTATTACTCGACTGGAGTTTCTATGTTTATATAGAGGATAGATAAAATGTAATATTATTGAAGTGAAAACTTCTTTAGCGGCGTTATACACTTTTTTTGTAATGGGTAAAAAATTTTAAACTCGCGTCAGGACACGTGTCCTGATCGAAAATCTTACGAATTTATCGTACACAAATATTGTATTATACCACATAAATGATAGTACTTTTATACTGATAATTAAAGCAATTCGTGCAAAATTATTCCCTAACCATTCCAAAATATCAAAAATGCACAACGTTAATAATCAAGTTTTCACTTCTGCCGGCACTCCAGCTGTGCGATTCTCTAAAATGCAAGCTCGAAAACGAGTCCCACTTCGATAACGAACCAACTTGTCATTGGTGTATATTCGTTCGCCGCGGTGACGTCACCACGGCGAACGAATACTAAGCCAATGACAAGTTGGTTCGTTATCGAAGTGGGACTCGTTTTCGAGCTTGCATTTTAGAGAATCGCACAGCTGGAGTGCAACCCGTTGTTTTTTTATTACTTAAATGTAGGTAAATTGCACCATAACTGGGTTTACCATTTTTTTAACAACCAGTTGTAATCAATGGTCGAAGACCGAGTCCCTCAGGTCGATACCTTCTTGTACTTAATACAAAGATAAAGTGTATACAAAGTAATATGGTAAGCATTAAACTTAAAGATTGTCACTGAGATGAGATTGCGACTAGATTTTAAACATTTTTATTTACGAGAATAGTCTTTCCTCTCAACACAGGCTAGATTGCGACTTAAATTTAAGTAGAATTTTCCTTCTGACCATTTGCACACCCAAAACATCGGTCCTAAGTCTATACTCATTATATTCGTAGTGTGGCTGTCTGTCTGTCAGTGTCACCCACTATCAGACACGTCTCCGCGCAGATAAGCACGTTACCTGCCAGCCGAACGCTCCGATATACTAAGGTTAGATATTTTAACATCGAATAGCAAGGATTTGCTTGTCATAACGTGTTTCTTGATAGAAAACTGTTTTGAAATCTTACTGTTTGGCTAAGATTGTTGGTACTGTGATTTTTAAGCTGTTTGTTTTGATTTTGGTTGCATTGCTTTTTATTTGTTTTCTTTATTTTAAGAAACGTTTCCTCCACTTCATTCGTGGGTGCGTTTTTCAAGGTAGAAACTAAAAGATAATCTAGCAGTTTTGACCAATAAAATTATGTCCTAAATGCAATTAATGAACCTAGAAGACGGCCTTGAAATATTATTATTGCCGCAACATACGAAATATTAGACTTAAAAACATTTAAAGACTCCACTCTGAACTTGATTTAATTGTCTTCCAAAAGGCTAGATCCAAGTATAAAACTAATGCAACAATAGATACAATTAAGGCTTTTGGGATGTAGCTTTCGGACTTAGGTGACGTACTGCAGTAATTGAATAAAATACAGAAAACCGATGAACATCAATTTATTCTCCCTTACAACCTTTCAATCTCCCGCTCCCAGTACGTCCATCTAGCCGCCCTTTTTCCTCTTCTTTTTCAAAGGTTTTTATAATTTCCGCGGGAAAATAGAGTTCTGTGATTGGTTAAATTAAATGTCGTGCACCAATCACAGATGACAATGTGAAGTCACAAGCTGAAGTGTTGCCGGTATAAAATATTATAATCAAATAGTTATTGGACTGGAAACTAGCCTTTTTGCGTTCCAATTTAATTAAATAAAAATGTAAATTAGCGAACCCTAACAATCGACCATCCTGATATCGTGTGCGTCCCTGCACACGGTACCGGGTGGAACCCTAACAATCGGAAAAAGGTCAGTTAAACAAACTTCACAATTCATGTACTTACACAATATTTCAAAATCACTTCCAATTATATGCTGATATCATACATATTAATGAACATTCAAACCTAAATCACTATAAAATAGTGACTATCTATTTAAAAACTTAACTCATTTATTGGCTATTTAGAAATTTATAAATTAATACAACTATTGCTGCAACTTAAAGAATATGAAATATCTAAATATTTAATACCTATTTACAAATTTATTTAACTTATAAAATGTACGGAAAAACAACTTCAAATTTATCATACACAACGATCGATTAGTTGTGTGTAATCCATTATAAAACTCAGGACCCAATGATCGATTAATCGGGATACCTGGTGATCGACGATCGATTAGTCGATATACTTCAAAGATTACCTCGACGATCGATTAATCGAGGGATTCCTTGCTAACCATTCACTCAAGCCGATCGATTAAGCTTGTGCAACGGAAGCAAGACTAACACATAGTTGAACAGACGTGAATTAATCGATTTTCGCATCCAGTCTGAAACAACACCATTCTTTAGTTACCTGCCTTACAAGGGACACCAAAATCTAAATTAAGCATATCTAATCATCATCTATGTCGGAAGCAGATTCCGAGCTCTCGTTGACATTTAAAGCTGCCACATGAATCCAAGGCATCATGCGATCTGCAGCAACAGTAGTTGAACGCTTGCCCTGTGTATTACTTAAACCAGGTACTGGAGCTACTACATATCGGTCAGTGCCCAAGACCTTTGTAACCCGATAGGGACCGACATACGACGGCAAGAGCTTCTTACTCTGTCCTTCATTATTAAAGTTAGTTTTAGTAATTTTAACAAGGTCGCCTTCCGCGTATGCGCGCGCTGGTTTCCTACCTTTATCATAATACCGTTTTTGTTTGATCTGCTCATTGTCTATCCTACTTTTAACTTCCTGGCGTATAGTGGCTAAATCGGTGGATTCGCGTGTTTCATCAGAAATCTCATTAAGGATGGGATTTGCCGAAACATTCATAGAGGTACCAAACATCACCTCGGCTGGTGTCCTACCGGTCGTTTTTTGGATAGTGTTGTTTAGTCCCCACTGAATCCTGCCTAAGTGGCAATCCCAATCCTTTTCGCCATATTTCACGCTTAAAGCCTTCATAGAGCTAAGAATTGTGCGGTTATACCGCTCGACTTGACCGTTTGATCGAGGACTAGAAACAGCATTAAGAATATGTTTAATGCCTTCGTCAAGACAAAATCTTTTAAACATATGCGACGTGAAACAGCTGCCGCGATCACTCACGAGGCGATCAGGAGTTCTAAATATCCTGAATATGTCTTCTAGCACCCTTACTACGTTCTGAGTGTGCGTATTCCGAACCGGTCTGACAAAACAAAATTTTGTGAAAGCGTCAACTACTACTAATAGGTAAGAAAAACCTCGTTTGGATTTCACGAAGGGTCCGAGATGGTCAATATGCAGTGTATGAAAAGGTACCTCCACTTTCGTTATAGGGTGAAGAAGACCTTCCCCACTACTTTGATTATTTTTAGCGTATGCACATTCGATACAGGCGCTTACATACTTTTTAACGAATCGTGTCATTTTTGGGAACCAGTAGCTTTTCTTTAATCGTTCCAAAGTCTTTTCAACTCCAAAATGACCTATATCGTCATGATTCATTCGACATAACTGCCATCTCGCACCCTTTGGTACTACCCAGCGCACATCTCCCTTGTCTTCACCTACACAACGAAATAACTTGTTGTCCTTAACGACGTAGTTTTCCTTAATATATTGTAAGCCTTTCTGATCTAGACTATTATTCAAAATATCTCTAATCCTCCTAAGTTCTGAATCTCCAAGTTGGAGGGTATGTAACCAGTCTTCGCTTGAAATGGCCATAACGGCTGGAAGAGTATCAGATTGGTCCACCTCGAATTCGACTACAGGATTACGGGATAGCGCATCAACATGTCCCATTTTTATACCGGCTCTATATTCGATTGTGCAATTAAACTCTTGCAATTGCAGCCACCAGCGCGCTATCCTAGGAATGAGATCCCGTTTTGTAAAAGTAGATCGGAGAGCGCTGCAATCTGTAACGATTTTAAAGTCTTTCCCTAGCAAATAAACTCGAAACTTTCGCAGGGAACAAACGACTGCTAAAGTTTCCAGTTCATAAGAATGAAAATTCTTCTCCTCCGGCGATGTTTGCCTACTATAGTATGCAACCGGTCGCAGCATGTTATCCGCTGAACGCTGAAGGAGGATGCCTCCAATACCTATCCTACTCGCGTCAGTGTGCAGTTCCAGCTCTGCTGATGGATCAAATATTGTGAGAATAGGTCTATTTATCAATCTAACCTTCAAATCCTGAAAAGCGTTTTCCTGATTATCTCCCCATTCCCATGGTACACCCTTCTTTAACAATTTGCTGAGAGGAAAAGCTAACAAGGCAAAATCTTTTACGAATTTCCGGAAGTAGCTTGCCAGCCCGAGGAATTGGCGGACATTGTGTACATTTTCAGGACGCGGAAAATTCATTACACTAGCGATCTTTTTCTCCCCAGGCCTTACTCCTGCTGCTCCGATTTCATATCCGAGGTAGTCGATTTTATCACGCAGAAAATCACATTTCGATAAATTCAGAGTAAGATTCGCCTTCTCTAGCAGCTGCAATATGTCTTCAAAATTTTTCAGACATTCCGACGAGTCCTTTCCGAAAATTAGAATATCGTCCATATATGCGGTTGCCTTGCAGAAACGAGCTGACCCTAGGATCGTGTTGATCATGCGCTGAAATACAGCAGGCGCATTTGCCAAGCCGAACGGCATGCGATTAAATTCGTATTGGCCGTCCGGCGTAACAAACGAGGTGAATCGCTTACTTTGCTCCACAAGTGGTACCTGGTAATAACCAGACGCGAGGTCTAGAGAAATAAAACAGGCCTGACCAGAAAGACGAGCTATTTCATCCTCAATGATTGGCATTGGATATCTCTCCTTAAGAGTTACAGAATTCAGCATGCGGTAATCTATACACATTCTAAGAGACCCATCTTTCTTGCGTACAAGTAGAATAGGACTAGCATAGTCAGAACACGATTCGCGCACTATACCTGCGTCTAACATCTCATCTACCATTAAACGCACCTGCGAGCGCTCGTGATGTGACAGTCGATACGGACGGTATACAACGGGGCGCTGACTGTTAAGCTCTATTTTCATTTGAGCAACGTTAGTGCAACCTAGATCTTTCAGGGTTGACGCAAAACAATGCTTGTACTTTCTGAGCAAATCTATTAACTGTTTCCTAGTATCATCAGGTACCTTTTGACAAATGCGAACCTGGCTTTCATCGAATTTATTACCGTCAGCATCACTCATCAGTTCAGGCGACTCTACGACAACCCTCTTGACAAAATAGACCTTTTCAGCTCGGCTAAAGACATTGTCCTTTGGAATAAGACAGAAACTAGCATAGGGAATAACAACTATATTTACACTGCCATTTGACGAATCATAAAGTCCTCCGCAAACTAAAAATTGCTGATTGGGTTTTCCGGCAACACTATTTTTCAGTAAAATACTACCACTAATGACAGGATCAACGCTGGCTCTAATTGAAACAGGTCCCCAAAATTTGACAGCTCCTAAAGTGCGAACCTTTAAAGAGTTTCCACTCTCAATGTCAACATCAGAGAAAGGTAATTTATTGCCGTTGTCGAAGAATTTTAATTCAGAAACATTCTTATAAGCAACTATATGAGGAAGTTCCGTGTAAGTCTGACCAATTAGCAAGGGCTTCTCCAAAAGGTCATCACTCACAACCTTACAAATAACCCTGGCCTTGACATCGTCTATACTTAAATCAAGCGACAACTCTCCAAAAGATTGCACTACACTATTGCCAAAACCTTTCATTTGAGAGGACGTGTTATCGTGAATCAAGCCTAGCTTCTTGGATACCGACTCTTTAATCAAAGTAACCTCGCTCCCAAAATCTATGAACCCTTGTAGGGGCACCCCATTAACAATAATCTCTTTTATAAATTTGGAGTTTGGGGTTTCAGTATCCTTCATGATAGAATCTATGCGCATTGTTTTTGAAACAGTAGCGCTAGAATTTGTTGGCTTTTCCCCTGGCTTGCTAAAACAGGTCTCTATTGTATGACCGAGTTTATTGCATCGTTGACACTTCAAGAGTGGTTTAGGACAATGTAAGAAACTATGCCCCTTCTCCTTACAATTATAGCAACCCTGGCCCGATCTAGGTATAAATTTTGGAGCTTGGTTTTGATTATTATTTTGATGAGTATTGTCTACAGTTTTGTTACGAAAGTGGCCACGGTCCACTGAAGACTGATGAGTATCCTTGTTGCTTAATAAGAACTGCAAAAGCTGGTCAGGGTGATTGCAACGTAATGCCAAAGCACTCGATCTAAGCGTCCTATCACTCAAGCCGTGTATAATGCAATCCACGGCACGCTTTCCTACGATATCGCATTGATTAACGAGAGCAAGCTTTTCATAATAATAAATTTCGATGGGCTCATTGAACTTGCTCTTCCTTTTAAGCATATCCTCCAAGGTCTGGCCGTAATTTTGTTCACAGGGAAATGCATTTATTAATTTAACTTGCCATTCTGTCCAGCTGAAAAGAATGGAATTCAAGCTTTCGTACCACATTTTAGCCAGGCCCCGGAGTTTCTGCATAGCAAAATGAGTGGTAGTTCTGTCGTCCCAACCATATACCGACGCACATTCATTAACCTTTTTCAGCCAAATATCAATACGTTGATTTTTAGTTGAAGGGTCAAAATTAGGCAATATATTTTGATGGTCTAATTTTTGAGACGACCGTGCATTTTGGTTATGTGATTGTGACGACAGATCCTCTTTCAACAGTTTAAAAACACTAACAAGATCGTTCTTAGAAAAAGATGGACTACGTGACCTTATATAATCTCCGGCATAGCTTCGTTGCTCGGCACGTGGCTCTGGCAGACGCTCAGCTGCCCGCCGTCTGGAGGGCTCGCGACGCTCGCTGACGCGTGGCTCTGCCCGATGCTCGGCTTCCCAATGCCCGGAGGGCTCGCCATGGTCGCTGGCACGTGGCTCTGCCCGATGCTCGGCTTCCCAATGCCCGGAGGGCTTGCGATGCTCGCTGGCACGTGGCTCTGCCCGATGCTCAGCTGCCCGACGTCTTGAAGGCTCGCGACACTCGCTGACGCGTGGCTCTGCCCGATGCTCGGCTTCCCAATGCCCGGAGGGCTCGCCATGGTCGCTGGCACGTGGCTCTGCCCGATGCTCGGCTTCCCAATGCCCGGAGGGCTTGCGATGCTCGCTGGCACGTGGCTCTGCCCGATGCTCAGCTGCCCGACGTCTTGAAGGCTCGCGACACTCGCTGGCACGTGGCTCTGCCCGATGCTCGGCCTCCCGATGCCCGGAGGACTCGCGATGCTCGCTAGCACGTGGCTCTGCCCGATGCTCCGCTGCCCGACGTCTGGAGGACTCGCGACGCTCGCTGGCACGTGACGACGCTCGATGACGGTCCTCCACCGAACGAAGTCGTTCACGCTCTCGGCGTAATTCCAGCTCCAGCATTTCTACCCTCTGCTGTCCCAGCAGAAAGTCTCGCTCATCTTCAGATGGATTCGGGCTGCGCATACGCTGGCCACTTCGACTTCGTGAGCGATCCTCTCGACTGGGTGTCTCCAGTCTACGCCCACTGGAGTCTCGATTTGATAGTGCTCTGCGTCCCGGTAACTCGGCCATGATCTAAACACTCGCAGAAAAAGAAGATATGTTAATAACAAAGACTAACAATATGGTGAATTACACCACATTATTCGGTTAAATTGAAGGATTAAAATGCATCATAGGCAATCTAAACAAATTTTTGTACCCCTTTTAAAACTCTCCCAGGATAATATTTTTGATTATTTCAGGCGCTTTTTAAAACATACATACAGATTATATAAAGATGTACACAAGCATAAAATTATACCATCACGCCTGTATTCCCCGAAAGGTTAGGCAGAGGTGTACCAATGTACACCCACAGTCCGCCGGTACATTTAGCTCCCATGTAATAGGGGGCGAGCCTATTGCCATTAACCGGGCACAAATCCAAACCGAGCTGCTACTGAGAATTTCAAAGAAAAACCCAATAACACTTTTTGCTCGACCTGGGAATCGAACCCGGGACCCCTTGCACAGCAGTCGCACTTGCGACCACGAGACCAACGGGAAAGCATACAATTAACCGTTACAAAATACTGTAGGTCGCATTACATAAAAATATAACCACACTCGTATGTCTTAGACTACGTTTAGGGCTCTCATTTAGATAGGTTTAAACACTGCTTCTATATAACTAATTGCATATGCATTATTTCCGTAATACGACCGTCATGCTTTATACTACCACTGATTTCAGTACCCTCACTAATATCAAGCAAATTTGATTTCAATATACTATTTTAATAAATGTTATAATGCAAAAATAAAGCACCAAAGAATATAATTCAGAATTAAAATGTTAAAACATAATGGGCATGTACTTACGTTTTAAGTTTGGTTTGTTATCCCACTTCTGATATATAAAACTAATGCAACAATAGATACAATTAAGGCTTTTGGGATGTAGCTTTCGGACTTAGGTGACGTACTGCAGTAATTGAATAAAATACAGAAAACCGATGAACATCAATTTATTCTCCCTTACAACCTTTCAATCTCCCGCTCCCAGTACGTCCATCTAGCCGCCCTTTTTCCTCTTCTTTTTCAAAGGTTTTTATAATTTCCGCGGGAAAATAGAGTTCTGTGATTGGTTAAATTAAATGTCGTGCACCAATCACAGATGACAATGTGAAGTCACAAGCTGAAGTGTTGCCGGTATAAAATATTATAATCAAATAGTTATTGGACTGGAAACTAGCCTTTTTGCGTTCCAATTTAATTAAATAAAAATGTAAATTAGCGAACCCTAACACAAGTTATCATAGAAAGATATTATTCCAATATCACGTTTCAGAGAAGTAAAATTTAAAATTAAAACTAACTCTACACGGGGCTTCCTAAAACTGAGACCACTTACATGAGAATTGCTTTTCTGAGAAATATATTCACAACCTTTTAAAAGGATTACTTTGAGAAATATAATATTTACATATCTACCTATCTGAATAAACAACTCAAACATTTTGTAAATATTTTATAACCAGCTTGCGTCAGAAAGCATTTTAAATCATAGTTGGCAGTTATTGGCTCAGGTTTGCCAACTAGCTCCAGGGAAAAATAAAATGAAATGACCACACTGGCTCGCTCTCAACGGCTGCGAAAGTTAAGGAAATGTTATAATTCAATCAAAGTATTCTGCATTTGGTTGCAATTCTTGAAAACAGTTTCCATTCAGAATTTTCTATAAAGAATCTGTAACATTGCGATCACGTAGATATTTACTTATCTATCTAGGATTTGTAGTCGGTACTATAGTAATCGTTGGACGCGGGATTTCCTACTAGTAGTGGTATCGGAATTATCAATCTACAATGATTGAAAGATTTTATTGATTTAGTTAAAACTAAATTAACTAAATCAATAAAGTTTTATTGATTTTATTTTTATGAGCTTTCAACCCTCGTGACGGACTGTCAACTATGATTGTGTTCTTATTTCAAATAGTTTTCATCAAATAGACAAAAGTAAATTAATAAGGTTGTATATGAATCAATCAATCAACCTCTACAACCCAGTTAATGGGTAACACGCTACAGTACGGCCGACGTATCTTGGCGAGTCTGAAGTTAGCCGTTTGTCTGCGCAATGGATCTTTTAGGAACAAAATTGTCTACTGCGCAGATAATCGCCTAACTTCAGACTCGCCAAGATACGTCGGCCGTACTGTACCTATCGGCAAAACTGGTTGTCAGACTTCCAAATAAAGTTAACGCTAGTCATTATTTCCATTAAATAACGGGAAAAACGGAAATAAAAATTAAAATAACAAAGTAGCTCGATATTTTTTTGTTAGTACCTAACTACCTACCTAGACGCACGGCAGTGCGTCAGCCAAGTTCGGCGAAAATTAGAGTGCTTGTCTGTTTTCAGCCGTCTTCTTCTATCTTTAACACACTGTGCATTAGTAACATTAGTAGCCGAGGACTACCGTGTCGTTATAATTCAATTAAAACTACTAAAGTGGAAGACGATGCTTAAATTAGTGTAGTAGGCTTTTAGAAAGCAACGTCGTCAGAAGACGGTTAAATTCCCACTTTTCCTTAAGGCATGTTAAAAGCTTTTCAGCTGTGCACTAAGCAATTAACTCTCATTAGCTATTATTTTAGTATGGACTTATACTAAATGTATTTAGTGATTTTGGTCTTCTTTATCGTGTGGGCAGTAAGGTCTAACGACCCCACACACCCTAGTGTCAGAGTTTCTAAACCGCCGCAAGGGCCTCTGACATGGTTACCGATGTCAGTGATGTCCAAGATAAATTTAGAAAGTACATATGAATTAGAAAAAGTCACATTGGTACTTGCCCGTGCCCGGTTCCGAACCCACAACCTCGTGCATGAGAGGCGGGCGTCTTAACCACTGGGCCATCACTAAATACATTTAGTGCCGAATCGTATTTAGAACATCATTGCATCCCTGACACATTGTTAGAAGGTGACAGTGGCAGAATGATAATTTAAACACATTTAGCGCTAAGTATGTTTAATGATTTTTGCGAAAGTGGGCCTAAAAATATAAGATCAGACTTTAAAACTTTTCTGTATCAAAATTTAAAATGCATTTAAATATTATTCGTAGAATAAAAAATTAGAAGCTGTACGTGTGAAACTGAAAGACGTCTAAAATAGGTATTATTAAGATTCCTATTTTAAGTAAATCGTAAAAAAATATTCTACATTAATTATAAGAAAAATACTTAAATAATAAATCTCAAAACATGCAAAAAAGCATGATGATTAAAACCCTTTTCATTTTTATGAAAACATAATAAATAGGTGCCCATTTTTTTCCAAATTTAACAAAGTATTAATAAAAAGGGCTTTATGAAATCGAGTATTTTAAATCACCCTTTTTAAACACAGAATTCAAAGAACTTGTTTCATAATAAAATAAATGTTCATGAAAGGTACTAATTTTATTGTTAGGCTCTATTTATAATGTAGAACACCAGAGTGTTTTGTACCTTATGATTAATGATTTTAATAATTCAAGGGCTTATGAATGGGTAAACAGTTTGTTCTTAGAATTTAGGTAACCAATCTTAACACAAAGGGTTTTGTTTACTAAAATATAATTAAACAGTATATTTTTCAAGTAAAACAAATGTGGCTAGCTTAAACTAATATTGTTATTGTTTATGTTTTTTTTAAATACAACAAAGAATGAATAAACTGGTGATAATGTGATTAAAAACGATAGCCACAAAAGTTAGTTAATTAGTTAGACATTATATCAATTCTACAATCTGTTTAAAGATGTGACACGTGTAATGCTCTACCTACACGATTTCTTAGTGGAAATAAAGTTATTTACCATTACTTTTAAAGGTACAATCACATTTATAATACTAAAAGGTTCAGTTTCGCATCCTCGTCAAATTTAAAGATAAGCTACAATATTTATCATAAATACTTGTCTTTTTTAGTTTTTTTATGTTTGTCATTATTTGAGAGTACACCTCTTTCAAAGAACAGAATCGTATTTGGTTGCGTATTGTGAATGTGCAGGTTCATATACACACACACATACCATCACGCCTGTATTCCCCGAAGGGTTAGGCAGAGGTGTACCAATGTACACCCATAGTTCCCATGTTATGTTTTTAGGTCCCATGTAATAGGGGGCGAGCCTATTGCCATTAACCGGGCACAAATCCAAACTCCGAACCGCTACTGAAAATTTCATAGAACCGTCCAATAACACTTATAATAATTATAAGCAGGTTCATTATTTGATCGAATTCGAAAATCACATTTAAAATAATTTGGTATTTTTAGAGCGGTGTCAAGAATCACTAGCATAGTAAACTCCTTGAATTTGACGAGGATACAGAACTGCGCCTTCTCAACTTTCTCAGTCAACTATTGTTCAGAAGAATCCTACCGACAAATAACGAACCCGATACACTTGTTTATGATCTGTCTAACGGTTCTCTTTACTGTACGTGTTTCGCCTTAATTTTATGAGATTTTGTGTTAAACTACAGTGTACTTTATAGATTATATTATAAAGAGGATTTTTAGAAACTTTTCAGTTCATAGAAGGATTACAGAGATGAGCAAGGGCGAGTTATTTAATATTACCGCCTTAGTTATTTATTTGGTTAAAGTTTCATGAAATTGAAGTTTTCCCCAATCTAATAACAGCCGTTATTAGATTGGGGAAAACATATATTTTTCGGAGTTTGCTACACTAGTTTACCTCGTAAATAAAAAAAACAAAACCGTATTTACAAGTAGGTATATATCTAGTACGTCTTTACATAAATATGAAAAAAATGGCAATAAAACTAATATAAGGAAATGCGACTTCAGTTTAAAAATAGATTTTTACTATATCATTGAATCGAAACTCGCAATATTTTTAAGGCCATATTCTTATAGATAAAGAGTTTAAAAGTAACAAAAGATACTTTTATTTTCAAATGGAATCTTCTTTCAAGTCAGTATAACGTTAAATCTGGTCCACAAGAAGTTTCACAATGCTATCGCGATCTTCAACAATAGCCTAAAGATTAATAGATTTAACGACAGTATTGATAGGCACTTATTTTATCGATACCGCAGTAGTAACGTCATTGGAAATTCGATAACGATCTTAGAATTAGGCAAAGACTAGCACATAGGTAAAATCTTTTGTTAAATGTGTACCTACTTGTTTTAAAAGGCACTGAAGTTATAGATGTGAAAAAAATATTACACATCGACTTGAAAACCTTTTTTAAAAATAAAAATCTGGCTGGCTCAATATAATGGACAACATGAACATTAAAATAAGAAACCAGTTTAGGTACCATGTAATAGGATAGCAGCTCGGAGTAGGTAAGCATTTTTGCCCGGTTAATGGCAATAGGCTTGCCCCTATTACCATTAACCAGGCACAAATCCTTACTCCGAGTTGCTACTGAGAATTTCAAAGAAAAATCCAATAACACTGCTCGACCTGGAGATCGAACATAAGACCTAGCAGTCGCGCTTAGGACCACTAGGCTAACAAGGAAATCTAGAATAGAATATTTATTTATTGTAAAACATGAGTGAAAATCGAATAATTTGTGCAAGGTCTTCAAATAACAGGTCGATCATGGACAGTGGGTCAGTTTGAGGAGGCTTTCTAGATATTTATTAATGCGATTTTTTTTGCGATAGACTATCGCAAAACCTAGTGAGCAATATTGATTCAGTCTGGGTACAGCATAGGCTCAAAAGTGTCATAGGTCAGGGTTCACGTAACAGAAACAATACCGGCGTGTGCAATGTGCATGACCTATTCAGGAATCCAATGTTATCACCAGTGAACCATGCTCGCAGCTACAACCCGCATTGATCACTGGCCAGCCATGTTTTTTTGTTGTTTTTTTAAAGAAACGTTGCCCCGCTATAGGAATTTTTGCTTTTCCGTGGGTGCATTTACTAATATATAATTTCACATAAGTACACAAACAACTAGATCGTAGAGACCTGTAGGTCATACAAATATTGGTTACGTGTGGAAATCGTATCCGCAACAATCAGCTACTGCTTAATGGCAATAGGCTCGCCCCCTATTACATGGGGCTTAAAAATATACCGGCGAACTGAGGGTGTACATTAGTACATCTAAAAATATCAAAGGAATAAAATCTTCAGATGAACTTAAATTAACCTTATACTAATAATATACCATCACGTCTGTATTCCCCGAAGGGTTAGGCAGAGGTGTACCACACCCACCGTTCGCCGGTATATTTAGGTCCCATGTAAGAGGTGGCGAGCCTATTGCCATTAATCGGGCACAAATCCAAACTCCGAGCTGCTACTGATAATTTCATAGAAAAACCCAATAACACTTTTTGCTCGACCTGGGAATCGAACCCGGGACCCCTTGCACAGCAGTCGCACTTGCGACCACGAGACCAACGGGGCAGTTACCAACCTTACACTACAACCTACAACCTTATACTAAACCTAACATAACAGCAGCTTAGCCTGTATCAAGTCAACACTTTAATAATTATAATCAAAAAACTTAGTTCCCTACTCCACAACGGCTTTAGTTCGAAGAAACTTTTCCAGTCTAGATAATTATAGAACACCGGACGAGTCCCAGCAGTAATGAAGCTACATTAGATCCTACTTTGTTTACTGTGTACCTGCAAAACAAACTAGCAAACATTGTTCCTAATTCAGACGGAACAAGATCTATTTTCGAGTCACGTATGAAGGCCTGTTGATTTGGTGTATTATGTGTACCTTTATATCTCATAAATATATTTATTATGTTCACGTTTTTGTCATTTGAGGTGAGTGGAGCGTGAAGTTTGGGAGACAAATGCGGGAATAAAGATTGGTGGTTTTATAAAGCTAGCTGTTGCTTGCAGACGCTACTTCAGTCGCATACTAACTTCAAGCCTTCGTCAAGGAAAGAGTTCGGCAAAACTTTTCTTAGTAAGTACTCTGAAGTCTGTAAAGAACACTTCTACCTTTCATGTTGGTATCTGTCTCCATAGGCTAAGACTGTGTGACTGTATGTGTCGGCAATTTCTCTCAGAAATATAAGGGGTGTAAAAATAAACATCACATAGATGCTAACTACTCATACTGCAGATCAAACTAAACAACATTAATTAAATGATTGCTAAAAATCTAGTTTTATATTTAGTGTGAGAAATCACTATTTACGGTATTGCGTAATGTAACACGCAAAACTTCGTATTTAGATGGAATAAAGTATTAAATATTGTACATTTAATAAATTGATTTCAAATCAAGTTGGAAATTTGAACTTCAATATCTCGGTAACCAGAAGGTATAATCCAGAACATGAAAACTATCGCAATTATGGGTAAAACATTTCCACTATAAAATTGATGTAAAAAAACTTAGAACATAAATTATTATAATTCACTTCATCAGAACTAGATTGCAACAGAATTCCAATAAAGAAATGTCCAGCATTTATTTGTAGAATTCAATAGAAACAAATGCTGCAATATGAAGCTAAACTAAAACAATAGAACATCTGCTAGTAATACATAAAAAGAAACTTAGTCACATACGAGAACGCGACGCAATACATTGTACATAGTTGAAACTGAAATAGAATTCCCAGTAGGTGAAGTTTTTAATTCAATTATAGGACTGTAAGCGGCCATACTGAAATGTAACAGAGCTCTATGTCACATTTCGTTGACATTAAACTTGTTTACGGGTAAATAGATTGTTCTGTTATCAATCTATCAATTCAGACGAGGTGATCGATTGACTGCGCTTGCTTGATTGATTGCTCATTGCGTAGTTTACTGATATATATAGCCTTCTCGTAGGTCGGTTGCCGCATTCAGTTTATACTAGGTCTGGGTCAATTTGTAGTATCCATACACGTCTATAAAAGTAAAGTTAATAATAATAAAATAACTTCATTATAAACAATTTTTTTCTCTGTCGTAAATATTTTCAAAGTAATATTTTTTCCTAACCATATTAAAGTTTTATATGAAATCGTTTAGGATCCTCTCTTATGACGCATTTACCTTCATATGTCGCAGCCGTGCCTTCATTATTTCATCCTAGACAGGCGTCCTAAACCTTTTCTTTATTGTCCTCCTTCCTTTTTTTCGCAGACCGAACAAGATTTTCACTTAAATCACAGAGTTGTCCCGATAAACGAATATTTATGTAAATGCAGAGTTTCCCGGCGACCGCATAAAATTGTGCGATATTCCACACGATCTCTGCACAATTTCTCATTGCAGAGTCGTTTATGTCAGGAAAAGGCGACTGGGGTTCGATTCCCGTTGGACAATTTGTTTTGTCTTGTTAGCGGTTTGGGATATAGCTTGTTGGAACTTGTTTGATGTAATAAATTATCTGGGGAAAAGAAAAATAACCCAAAATTAGTTTGCACTTGTATTCGGAGCTACTAAGCGATGCGAAAGATACCGATAAGTTTTCTGTTAGGTTGTATAAATAATAACGTAGATTCCCCGAATTTGTTTGTGGGTCTGTGGGTCGCCCGGATACTGTTTATGTCAGAGAAATTCCGATTAATTGAATGTTAAGCAATAAATTGAAACAATAAAACATTATTTACATAATGTATTTTTTGTAGTATATTTTTCTCGTCTCGTCTAAAAAAAAACACAGTTTCACCCAAATATCCTAGGGTTTAAAGTTTTTGTTCGGGGTCAGCAATTTACATAAATGACAGCTCTGTATAAACGTGAATTTTATAATGATAGTTTTATAGTGTTTTTATAATTATATTCTCTAGAATAAATCTATAGATGAATATATTTGTATGTATTTAGGTATATCCTCTATTTTGTACGTTTGTGTGTGGTTTACTTAGATAGTCTTTTGTTTGTTTTTAAATTACTCTTTAGGTAGTTCTTTTTCTTTTATGTTTGTAAGCTTATTTGCACCTGGTACGTTATCTCTTTACCACCTGTAATTGACTGGAAGAAAATGCCTGAAACATTAAGTCAGCCTTTGTAGGTTTAGGTACCTTTTGTTGCCTAAAGTTTAAATAAATAAATAATTAGTACATTGAGGAAGGTAAGCTTTACACTAAAAGTGAACCTTGACAAATGTAATAGGTATATAAGTACCAAACCATTACGCCTGTATTCCCCAAAGGGTTCGGCAGAAGCAATGTACACCCACAGTTCACCGGTATATTTAGGTACCATGTTATAGGAGGCGACTCTGGGCACAAATCCAAACTCCAAGCTGCTACTGAAAATTACATAGAAAAACTCAATAACACTTTGCTCGACCTGGGAATCGAACCCAAGACCTCTAGCGTAGCATATAAGTACCAATAAACCATCAAATCGAGAACACAATACGACAGCACATGTCATAAAGATACAACATTTTCCAATAAAATTCAGAGCGTTCAAGCGAAAAATACGTAAATACACTCACAACTCACCTTAACGTGAGGCATTGCAGCGAAGTGCAATATTTCACGCGCTAAGTAGCTGGGCGCTGTACGAAAGAAAACCGAGTTATTTTAAAGAGACCGGCCATTAAGCTAGCTATCCAAAAACGCTTAGCCTTAAGCACAGTGGAGCATTTTGTGAAACTGAAAAAGTATAGGTTTGCAAGATGCAGTTTTGCATCATCGTTAAATTTCAGAAGGTTGTCATAAAAGATAGAAATAATCATATAAACTTACAATAACTGGGCAATAATTGACTTGTCTTTTAGTTGTTTATGTTTGACAGTATTTTAGAATACACCGATGTTGGCAGTGTTGCGCGACTATAAAGCTTGGATTTTTGAGACGGGTCACTAAGGGCAGGTTCCTAGGAGACAACTATACACAATTTTTTTTTTTCAACATCTGCGAATGCAGTTGAGTATATCTTGAAAAGGATGGTGTCCTACGCCCTTAGTCACCCGTCTCAAAAATCCAGCTTGTGTATTTCTGTGCTATATCACTATATTGGTCCAGCGGGTTCATTGCACCGTCTGCTCAAATCTAGCAGCAAGTTTTCTAGTTCAAATTCGAAAATCAACTACAGGACAAACCCCTTCTTATTATTTTTTTGTTTTAATACTTACCATCACGCCTGTATTCCCCGAACGGTTAGGCAGAGGTGTACCAAAGTACACCTACAATTCGCCGGTATATTTAGGTCCCATGTAATAGGGATTTCTGTTTTAAATCCTGTTGAAAATAACCAGCATAGTTACCTCCTTGAATTTTGACGAGTGTGCAAAACTGTACTACTGCTTATAGGTAATTTAAACTTGATTCTAGTTTGAAATGCCTTAATTGCAACACACAGGGATTTAATTAAGCTGCTAACTTTGTTTCTCATCATGAATGGTTCAGAATTTCAAATAATATAGTTGTTGATAATATCCTTTTAAAGCTTTATATCGCAGAATGTTGAAGATAAAAAAGGATTAATCGAATGTTTGCCTTTGATAAATAAATCGAGCCCTTTCGGTTGAACAAACCAGTGTATCTTTAATATAAACAAAATAGATTTTCTTATCTACACATACATGCCATCACGCCTGTATTCTCCGAAGGGTTAAGCAGAGGTGTACAAATGTACAGTAAGCGCTCAGAAATCCATACCCCCGCTAAGGTTCACTTTCCTATGAACACGGGCGCGATCCAGTCAGCGCGTGCGCATGTGTGTTTACGAGTGATGTCTCAACATTCCACAGATAACACACACTAATGAACCATCGTCGCACTACGCGAAATGGCATTATATTTCTGTTTACCGTACGAGTCCTACCCGACGCGCGACGTATTCTTACCATTGCATTGCTAAATTTCGCAAAATTATAACATGTCCTGGCAGCTGGTTTGGATAAGAAAGGGTTTACGATCATTGAATTCCGAGTTCAAATCTTATACTATGTGTGGCTGTTTTTTGTTTCTTGAAACCATAATAATGTTAGGCAAAATCTTTTTAGGTTTATGTTGAATTATTACGTATTCATGCTTGTTATTTATTTTTTATAAGAAGCAAATATTAGTTATTGTATTATTTATTTAACTTTTTATGTGATTTTATTTTAACTTTTTGTAATTGGAAGTAGGAAAAAAAGGCGTGCTGTGTGATAACAAAAATTTATTTTTAAAATTAACAAACTTATGAGAATTGTAACGTCACATTCCTACCGAAATAAAAGAAGTTCTCTTGTAACTGTTCATAAGATTTTTTGTTGAATACCCACTTAGTCAATAAAATTCATAATAACATAATAAGAGAAGGATATTTTAATAACACAAATAAATTTGGTGATGCTCACGTATTAAGTTTCTGAATTGGTATTCAGCAGAGTTAATTGAAAACTAAACTATAATTCAGACTTTATGAACAGGTATTTTTTATGTAACGTCACAATAAACTTAGTGAGGTAATAGTTTAATAATTCGTTTTCTTGATGAAAAGAAGATTGAAACTAAACCTCAATTTAAGATCATTAAATAACTATCTACGAATATATAATATAATTATGACTAAATATTTAGTTACACCGTCTAATTATTAAAACTAAAACATCCAGGTTATTAAATGTTGCATAACACCGTCTAATACTTCTTCATAAGTAGCACTGTTGCACGCCATCCCCACATATTAAAAACGAAACGTATTTTTTCTGGTTTATGATGCATGCAGCTGTTGTTGTGAACAGTATGTTATCCAGTGCGAAACCACCAAACTTAATCCACTTCGCTGTTGAGTAGGTAGGATAGGCTATCCATCCTCTTCCTCGTATTTCTTGCTCCGGAGACTAATAATAGTATTCCTCTAAAACAACAAAAAAAGTAATTTTAGGCATTTATAACAAAATACTAAAGTGACTTAATTTTTTATATAATTTAATAATATTTATTTAACATAACAAATTTTAATATTTAAAACTATTTATTTATAAATTCCATAATAAACACATTTTTTTTGGCGTCATTATATATTTAAAAATCAATAATAAGTATTAATCGAAATGCCACCAAATATTTTTAGGTATCTTAGGTATAAATTTCAAATAAAAGTTTAATTTACAATTCGTTAATATAATACTCACATTCAGTCAGGTTTCATAAGATATTAATTGGGACCACTTTTATGCAGCCCAATAATAGTCGCCCTCGCCTCAGTAATATTATTTGCCTGCGTTTCGAGAATAATTACAATACCACTACGAGTATCTATTAAATCACTCGTTACTAACCAACAACCACAACCAAACGACAACGCTCATTCCAATCAAGTTAAATATGCACAAAACTCATGTCTACCTCACAGAAATCTAAATTCTTTATTAGTTTTCTATGACTACCCTTTTAAATTTACGAAATGTGTGAACAAAGCGAACAAGCTAAATAATATTATATTTCTGTTCATTTCTTCAAATTGAGTAAAAACAAAAAGACAAAAATAATGTGAGATTCGAACTCGCGGCTCATTGATTAACGCCGTCAACTGGGCGCGCTTAACCGCGAGACCATCTTGTCTCATGTAGAAACGTTGAAATTATGAACTACATTCACAACGATGATACATGTGTCTATTCTTGAAAGTAAAAGGTCGTAAGTCAAACTAAACGTCAACCTAATACGTTTTGAGATTGGGTATGGACTTTTGGTCGCCACTGTACACCCACAGTCCGTCGGTATGTTTTAGCCCCATATAATAGGGGGCGAGCCTATTGCCATTAACCGAGCACAAATCCTAACTCCTAGTTGCTGCTTAAAATTTCATAGGAAAACCCAATAACACTTTGCTCGGTCTGGGAATCGGACCTAAGACCTCTAGCGTAGCAGTCGCTCTTAGGACCACTAGGCTAACGAGGCAGTTCTTATCTTTCTGGAGTTTTTAGTGACTTTGTTTCTGTGGCGCGATTTTCGGGTCTATCAAATTGCCAAGTAACAGTTTCTAAAATTAGAGCAATTGTTCTAAATTGGAACTCTGTCTCTGTCAAAAGTTATAATTACTTGCGAAAATGAACGCCACCATTTGTAAATCACGACAAGAACGACACGGTGTTGATTTGCTTTTTATAGAGTAAATAAAATAATAAGTATTAATATTAGACGTAATAAAAAAATAACCTCCTTTTTTTTGAAGTCGGTAAAAATTAAACGACTTCAAGAAAGCAGGAAGTTTATTCGTATGTATTATTTTTATGTTTGTTACCTCTGCTCTCCGTCTTTCATAAACCGATATGGAAAATTCTTATTTTATTTAAAAGATATACCTATCTTCTTTCAGATTAGTCCATTGGTGGATGTGTATCTGTAGGAATGCATACAGGACACTCGCAATAAAAATACATAACGACAGTAAACATTTTAATTTCTGTCATTTATTTTGAACAATAAACAGATTCTTCTAAAATGCTGAGAGTAAACACATCTATGGCATATATAGCATCTATTCTAAAATTATTCTCTTTGTTACTCCGCTCAATGCTTTCCTTCACGAATAATTCCAAGTGGTAATTAAACCCCAAGTTCAATTTAGGCATATAAGTTCGAGCCAATTAATTGTTCGATCCAACAGACTGCCGTGTAATACCCACCGATAATGGGTTGTTAACAAGCTGATAACTTGTGATTAACAATCTGGCTACAACTCTAACTGGATTGTAGACTAGGCTTCTAATCTCAGATTAACTTAGAACAAATCTTCGTCCAACTAAAATTGGAACAGAAACTTTTAGGCTCAAGATTAGGTACGGTTTGATTCACAACTTTCGTGTATTTTGTCCGCGACTTGGTCTATGTAGACTTCTAGGATTAAGCCAGTGTCCTAAATTAATCCAACGGAACAAAAAACGGAATTAAAGCGTCTTGTGTTACCTATATATATGCCAAGTTACAGCCAATTTTGATAAACTTTTTAAGCGTGAAAGAGTAGCAAAGATCCACCCATCTATCCATCGATCTTCACAAACTTTCGCGTTTATAATAGTTATAGAATCTACTTACGCTTTGTCCACTTAAAAACTTCAACACCCCATTCGTCCCCGTCAGCATTTCTTAAGAACACCCATGTATTTCCTCAGCGTTCAAGTAATCTCTTTACCAGATTTCACGAAAACTGATTCAGTGGCTTCACCGTGAAAACTTAAGAAACACACAGACACACTTTCCCCATTTCGTAATGGATTAAAAGAGTTCCAATTCGAAGTTTTTGAAACCACTTACAATCAAAACAAGTTAGTAGTAAGTTAAAGTCAAGTCTTCAAAACAGTATTTGCACGAGGATAGCTAAATAGTAAGTTTGTGGAGGAAGTAAGAGACGTGTAGAGGTTAAAAGTTTTCGCTCCCGTTTCGCTGTTGACTCAGCAAAGGAGATCGCAATGTGAGAGATTGTAAGTTTTGACGCATGACTCATATTTACTTTGAAAATATACACGCTGAAATTGTAGTTTTCCCGCGGCAGAATGATTTGCCTTCCGTATGGTAGTACTATCTAAATATGGAGCTGAAGTTAAGACCTTTTTTATTATAAATAATTTTAAAAAATCGTAATAAAATATTCATAGTTACAAGGTCGCTTTCGAGCTTTTGAAAATCGAACAACTTTTATCACCCTCCCTTTTATCTCCTCTCTTTTATCGCCTTCATGCTAGTCTCTATGATATATAATATCTCTATACGTACCTAATTATAAAGTCTTTGGTTAAAGTTTGGCATCTGTAGGTCATCAAGGTCTGTGGTCTTATAAAAAGATGCTGTGTATAAAAAATGATGATAAATAGCTCCAAACCCAGTAAACCTAGCATCAAAAACTGCTTGCGATTAAACAAAGCTCAGTATTAACGTCAAATACTTCCGAATGAGATTGTAGGGAATCTCTTTATTTCACCACGAAACCGGGTAGTAGTTACTAACGAAATTCAATTACTGACGACAAAGAGTAAAAATATTCTTTTCCGAGTCTCAGAGGGAATAAAATAAAATGGTGTCTAACTACGGGTAGGTATTCAATAGCGGATACGGCTGTCCGAGCCCTGACTCGTGACACGAATTGTAGAACATTTTTCCGATACGCGTATGAAAGTGAGTGCAATGGAATTTAATCTGGAATGAAGCGAATCATCCCGTTTATTTGGCTATTGTTATGTTTTATGCATAGAATAAACTCTAAAATATTGGTCGGTATTCATTCGCACGAATGTGGAATCCTTTTTGCATTTTTTTGTTTTAATTACTGTGTATTGTTTTGGTTCGTCAATTTATTTTAATCCTTCGGCAATATAGAAATGTTATTCGAATGCCTTTTTTTGTAAACAGCCAGAGAGCCCACCTGATGTTAAGTGGTCACCGCAGACTATAAATATTTGAATGATAAATATTTGACCAGCCTACAGCTACTGAATTTATACAACATAGAGAATTTAAAATCTAAAATGATTTACGGCATCTGTAAAAATCTTCCCTACTTCTAGGTACTTAGTTTACTTCATAAGCAACATTAAAGACCTAAATTTATGTTTCATTTTTTTATTCAAGAGAAGTCTTATTAAAATTTAGTGGCATTAAAAGTGTAAACTAAATTTACCCTTCCTGCTTACCCTACCCTTGAGCGGTAATTAGATACTTACGAGGGTTGAAAAGGTACACGTCTCAAAGTTCTGTGGAAAGCAACTAATTAGTGGCATTTCATCCTAGTTTCTCGTTACTAAAAGAGTTACGAGTACCTTGAAAAAACAGCAATATTAATTTATAGAAGCGATACTACCAACATTACTGACTGTCTCGGTAGCCTAGTGGTCCTAAGCGCGACTGCTACGCTAGAGGTCTTGGTCCGATTCTCAGGTCGAGCAAAAAGTGTTATTGAGTTTTTCT
Organism: Caradrina clavipalpis; assembly: GCA_932526535.1. Taxonomy (NCBI): domain Eukaryota; kingdom Metazoa; phylum Arthropoda; class Insecta; order Lepidoptera; family Noctuidae; genus Caradrina; species Caradrina clavipalpis. The sequence continues at coordinate 6,941,921 of OW052097.1, forward strand.
ATGAAATTCTCAATAGCAGCTCGGAGTAAGGATTTGTGCCCGGTTAATGACCTAAATATACCGGCGAACTGTGGGTGTACGTACATTGGTACACCTCTACTTAATCCTTCGGGGAAAAAGGCATGATGGTATGTACTACCAACATTACAAGGATTACTTCCGAGTTTACAGTATCAAAACAACAAGTTGCACGGCCATTAAGTAAGCACTTCATCTTCTTTTACAATAATATGAGAAGTAGACGATCTTGGCGCGTTTCTTGTTTACCATAGTGTGACTAACACTGCACTTCAATTTTGCAAAAAGCAAAAATCGTTCAGGAGAGCACTTAGTTTTTATTATAGCTGCACTTTGATACTTTTTCTTCCAAACTATAAATGTGTTTTTTTATATGCATACAAAGGCTTTAAAAGAAAATACTCATGTAGGTTTGAAGAAATTCCTTAAAAAGCAGCAAAAATTTCAAAAGCAGAAAACATTGTAAAGACACGTTCGGATTTTAGTGTTCACAACCCACAACGTACATGTCTTAGTATAGCCTAGAAGTGTGAATAAGAAGCAGACGGGGAAAATATAAACGAGTCTGTCTTTAGAGTTTTTTAAAGAAACAGCACACACAGTGTAGGAACAACATATAACTATGAATTAGCACATTCTGTGTCTTTTTACATAAAGATAAAGTAAAAAAGAAATGAGATGAGATGAAAAGTAAATATTTACGTAGTTATGAAGGCCGTTAAATAAATGTAGGTAATTATTATAAAGAATTTGCGTCGTCTTTCCGCAGACCATGGCCCATCTTTTATCTTGTGCCGCATGCCCTGTCACCTGCACACGTGAGGACTTAATAACTGCGTCAGTGGATAGCGTTGTCGTAGCTGAGTTCTGACCCAAAAAAATATTGTACTAGCTGTGCCCGCAACTTCGTTCGCGTAGTGGTTATAACACATAACAATGTTCTTATTAAATTCCCATCAAAATCGGCCCAGTCGTTTCAGAGATTAGCCGGAACAAAAAGATAAACAATTATTTTCCAAATAGATTTTTTTTATATAAGTATTCATATCTCCAGTACAAACCGCCATCGTTCCGCCCACGCCGCCTTGGGCCGCACCCTCGCTGCCGAGTGCCGTCGCGGAGTCCCCGTCAGACCCTCCCCGTCCCTTGCACTCAAGCCAGCCCGTGAGCTGAGCAGTAGTTTTAAAATTGCCCGTTAATAATAATACAGAATTGTCCGGTTAAGCAGTAAACAGCCCTAGGCTGACCTGCGAGATGCCATTTCGAAAAAAAATTAAAAAAAGTATTAAAAAAATATGCATTATTTAATTAACAGCTGTTCATTTGAAATTACAAACAGACACATCAATTTTATTTATTTTTATATTTGCCATCGATACGCGAAGAAGAAGATGAAGAACATACTCTAAAGAGCACAAGCAACAAAAGCGTCACAATAGTCCTACTTCGAGATTAATCAACAACATTATTCCACAAAGAATAAGCCAAATGTCAACAACAGCAGAATGAACGAGCAAAACGTGTTAAGTGTCTATCATTGCCCGCAAGACGACATTGAATAATTCTTGGTCCCGAGCAATCAATCAGAGGATTATAGCGTAGGCAACTGTAATGTCAACGTTATTAATAAAACTGCTGGATTAGCCTCTAATTCACGATCGAAGGATAAATGTGCCAAAGTAAGGGAAAATGTTTTAGTTTGTTTTATGTTTAGGGACAATTGTAGGTTGGAGGTGGGCTTTAAATCTGTTTTAAGGATTATGGGGCAATAGTCATAACTTATTTATTGTGCACGTAAGGGACCCGTATTTTGTTATAATAAGCTGGTGTGTGTTTTATCTTAACAGATAAGGTATTTGACAAAAGAAATACGAACCGGTTGTCGTAGTAGCTTAGCGGTTGGCTGCTACACAAAGTCTCGCAGATTCGACTGCCGCACGGAACAATAATCAAGCCTATAAGTAGTTGTTTCGAGGTTGGTTGTTCCCGTGTGTGAGTTTATATGTATGTAAAATCATCCATGATATAGGCAGAATTCCTAGTGTATTATTTTGAAATTAAAACAATGGAGCTAATTAGAGTAACATGTGATATTCCATTTTCATGTTTGGAAAATGAAGAGGGACATAATTATTTAAGTGTCTAAACAGTAACAAGTCCCCAGTCCCAAGATATAAATACCTTACATTACGAAGAAAAACTATATTTTCCTGTTTATAGGTAACGAGGAAAAACTCTTGAAAAATTGGTCCGAGCTTCAGAACTCATTTCCACATAATGAACATACTTGTAGCCATTTTTTTCGGAAGTTGCCTAATATTTAGACCTACTAAATATTACCTATTATTGGTACACGAGAAATGCCAACACAAATAACTAAAGTAGAAAATCGGTGTCTAGCAGACAGTTCAGCGAAATGAGAGTGCTTCTATTTGTGTCAGAAAATATTTGTAAAGGTATTATAGAAGTCTTCGTAGTACTAACATTAATGTAGAAACTGAGAAACTGTGTAGTGGGGTATAGATTACAATAATTAATCATGTTGGGAACACAATACCGTCCGCTTTGCTGATTGATTAATATGAAGTACTACGGCGAACCTCTTGCAGATATTGATAGATTTCGAGCGAGGGAATGTTGAAGAAAGTCATGGCCGATTGTGTATTATGTGCCTTTAGATTCCAGCCATCAATACGACAAAAATCCACAGGGCATCCTTTGAAAGGGAAGCAATTATTATAAAACATTTCCTGGTTTAATATCCATAAATTGTAACACAAACTCTGAAAGCCGAACCTGATAACCAGAAACTTAATTTAACTAGCTACAATAAAGTTGAGTATATTTCTCAAAGTTATCATATTAATTTCACGAGCGATTAGTTATTAAAGCCGGCTTTATTTGGACCTGGCTACAGGTGGGGCAATAAATTATTCCCAAGTCCCTTTTACCCTCCACGTTAAATGGGGAAACACACATTCACTTTGTATTGTATATATTTTTCACAAATAAATTGTATACTTATAACGTGAGATTCGGGTCCCTTTGCCGGTTTTGCCCGCGGCTTTGTTTACCGCGGGTACATGGGACTTAATCTATTTTTTTATACGGAAGATATAATTTTCTTCCTTTTCAACGAAAATATAGTTTTATTTTTTTAAAGGACGCAGAGAGAAAATAAAACTCAATCGTAAATCTTGTGACGTAATATTCCTTGCGACTGTGAGTGGCGCGGAATAAATTTGGTTTAACGTTAATATTATGCTACGTTATCAAATTATAGTGACCGATTACCGCACTCAAAATCTGCAGGTTCATTGGTAATAAGAGGTTTGAATTTAATAAAAAGCAAAGTTAAGTAACTAATAAAGTCTGCTCACGTAAGTGACTTTGAAAAACTTGCCCTCAGTTCCGTACCCTTATTTAAAGCCCAACCTTGAAGTCTGTATTTTATTAGTTTGTCCATTTAATGACTTTGGTCGGCTATCGGAAAGTCGGGTCCGACTGGTACCCTAATTAATTGTCCAGTTTACCCATTAAACACTACAGGGTAACGACACCTTTACCAAACCAATCAAATGAAGAGTGCCAAAGTAAAAGTGAAGGCCTTCTCTTTATTTTGTATTAAAAAAAAAGTTATTGGTATCTTGAGTAAGCAGGCTCGTATGAATAGATGAATAAATCGAAGTTGCCCTCCGCAAGTAAATGAGTTTCCACATCCTTCGTCTTATCGCGAAGAGACACAAATGAAGGTCATATGGGTGCTGCTATCATCTCGAAAGTTCGGATAGAATACGCATTTCAACGAAATAGAGGCTTAGAACTTGGAACTTAAGTGCGTAAGAGCGTATGTTAACTATTTTGTGTTTAACTACCGTCCTGCCCGCAGCCTTTGTTTAAGTTTGAAGAACTTCAAATAATCTTCACCTTATATCCGGGTTAAATGACTCGAGTGAGTAGAAACGTATCTAGTGCCCAAACCAATAAAAATACATTTATTAAATATAATTTACAAATAAATTGGCCAGACATTCACAAATTGCGGATTTTTTGTTATGTCCGATTCCATTTCAAATTCAATTTTTTTTGTACCAATTAACATCCTGTATCGAAATAAATCGAATGACGCGTCATTTGGCTGAATTGGTTTTGTAGCTTTTGCGAGAATTTACAAATATATTTGCGTGTTCGGGCCAAACATATGCCTATATGTAAAGTATGTACCGGAAAAATGTAGATAACCCTTTGGTTTGAAAAACCTGTTAAATACAATTTATTGTGTATTTATTTGCCCCGGATATTACAGGCAGGTGTTGCAAACAAAAGAATATTTAGGTACCTTTTCGCAAAAATAATGGAACATTATTTATTAACGGTTACAACGTTAATATTTATTTATGAAGGTAGTTTTTAATTAAAACCGCCTGAATCAACATCATGGAAATACTACAATTTTAAGTTCAGTAGGTAAACTCTTTTAGATTTCGGCTTGAGAAGGAAATGGAAGACATATTTTTTCTATATTTCAAAATTAGCATAATAGCAAAAGTTTTCCTTGTTCAGGATTATTTTCACTTTCTGATCAAAGTGAAAGACGGAGTCATCGAATCTAAGCCAGCCTGGGCCGTATTCTAAGAAAGTATGGATTTTAGTACCTTAAGAGTCACTAAAAGCCATTAAATACTACATATACACCGTCAGCTGACCACATTTAACACTGGGTTAAATATAACAATCCTCGAAATTTACAAAAATCACAATACCCGATAATTAAACAGCCTAGTGGCGTTCACAAAAAAAAAACTAAAAACTACATATACCTACTCGTACCTACTATAAGTAAAAAAATCGCTTCTATATCTTTTCAATAACATCATATTATTTTGTCTATTTTTCCAAATATTTTTTATCAAAGCCCTTTTTCAGGCTCATTATACGGCCAAGATGTAAGCCCAACTAAAAACTTTGTGTAACAAAAAAAAGGTCTGAACACGTGAATAAAATAAAAACGTTTCTGTGTCCTTTTATAAAGTGACCCGTCTAATAATGAAATGTCAGGCAAAAAGTAAAAACTAGATCTTAGTACAATTTTCACTTGTATTTTGTGCTCAACAAAGCAGGTGGTGTGTGTCGGTGTTTTTACTTCAACATGCTACATAAAAAGCAATGTCCTACACTTTAAAAAAAGTTAACAGTGTCTAAGTATTCAGGTGAGCTGTTTTTTTAGGGTTCCGTAGCCAAAGGGTAAAACGGGACCCTATTACTAAGGTCCGCCTATCACCAGGCTGTATCTCATAAACCGTGATAGTTAGATAGCTGCAATTTTTATAGATGATGTATTTTTATTGCCGCTATAACAACAAATACTAAAAAAGCGAATAAAATAAATATTTAAGGTGGCTTCCATAAAACTAACGTGATTTTTTTGCTTATTTGTATAGAGAATGGTATGGAACCCTTCGTGCGCAAGTTGGACTTACACTTGGCCGGTTTTTTTTTTTTCACTTTGATCTTTCACTTAGAGCTTGGAAGACTAAGTTGATAACCTGATCCATAATATAGTGTTTTTGAGACTTGCTATACTGATAAATACTGGTTATACGGGATTTTAACGACACGACTGGCGCAGTGGTTTTGCGATTGGCTGCTGAATTGTGTGTTTCGGGTTTAATTCCCGCACGGAATGGATCGAAATATTTGTATGACCTACAGACAGTTATTCCGGGTCTGGCTGTTTATGTATGTGAGATTTATGTAAACACACTCACGACACAGGAAAAAATCCTAGTGGGAAGCAAATATATAAAGTTTCTCACCACCGACACAATAACACAGCTGATGAGGTCATAGTCTGTTCAACGCTATGATATTGATAACCCATTTGCCGTTGATCAACATTCGATAAAGAACATATAAACATACCATCACGCTTGTATTCCCTGAAGGGTTAGGCAGAGGTGTGCCAATGTACACCCACAGTTTGCCGATATGTTTTAAGTCCCATGTAATAGGGACGAGCCTATTGCCATTAACCGGGTATCCTAACTCTGAGCTGCGATAATAACTAAGTAGGTAATACACCCGAAATCGATTTCAAATAAAAGAAAAGTAACAGACAGACAGACAGTTGAATGAATCCCATTTTTTTTTTTTTTTTTTTGAGATGGTAAAATCAATCCCCTACAGTTCATATGCTACCTGCATATGAACTGTAGGGGATTCATTGAACTGTCTGTCTGTCTGTTACTTTTCTTTTCTTACCAGGCACTACGTCTATACAAGCTGTTGATTTGCATCCTCGTCAAATTTTAGGAGCTTGTCGTAGAAAAAAAAGAAGTAATCAAATATAATTACGATACCTGGCCAATATTTAATAAATGCTTGTTTTTTTAGTTGCAACTATCAAAAAACAGTATTTCAGAATGCTTCTTTTGCAAAAATCAGCATCACCCAGTTGCGTATGCGGTAGGCAGAGTTGTCGCGCGGCTATATCAATGCGTGCATAGCGCCTAAACCCTCTGGCGAGATGGCTAGTTCGAATTGGAAAATCACGTCAAAAAATATAGATTAAAAAAATATATATTATTGATTCGTGTTAAGAATCACCAGCATAGTTAACTTCTTGAATTTGACGAGAATGCAAATCAACAGCTTGTATAGATATTTTCCTGAAACAATGCATCTTTCATTCCAATACACAAGATTATGTATGCCTCTTGTATTATCCTTCAGGAGGTTTATCGTAGAAATATATTACTGTATTGAAAGCAATATCATTACGTCAGTATTGATATTGGAACATCTCAAGCACATGAAGGCATGCCCGTTTTATTATTTTTACATATTAATTTAGCAAGATACTCGTAAGAGTAGTAGTTGCTGTTAAGAAAGATTAGTTCTTGCTTTCATTTTTGTGATCGCTTTTTCATAGGTCATTTTAAGGTATTATTACTACAAATGCATCTGGATTTGAATCTTCAAAGTATGTAGAGAGGTTTTTTAGAACTAAATAATGAATAATTATTTATTACTAGCTTCTTCCCGCGACTTCGTTCGCGTCAAATATGATATATCTTTTTTTTTTTTTTTTTAAAGACGGGAAATCATCAAGTAACTTCTCCCGCCCCTTAGTGTCAGACTTTTATTGACTAAAACCCGTCTATGTTCCTTCATGTGCCCTTTGCGTTCCGGGGGCGCGGTATCTCTTTCGAACAACCCGCAGCCCCGGCAGGCATCGGCCCTCAGTGGATATCTTACGGGGTACGTTTTTCGGGGATAAAAAGTATCTTATGTATTATTCCACACTAAAATCTGTCTCAGTGCCAATTTTCATCCAGATTTTCATCTGTTCAGCCGTTTAAGCATGAAAGAGTAACAAACATCCCCTACGTTTGTTACTCTTTCACGCCAAAACGGAAACACAATGTTGAATGTTTCATTTTGGTCGTATTCCAGATTTCATTTAACGCAATCATGACCCAATGATTTAGGTAATAGCCACTTCATAATAATTATATACCAATTTTAAAAAATTGTTTCTCGTCATGGTCGGTGCTTATACATATAATCCAGCACTATTTTGTTCTAAAAATCCTCTGTTTTGAATGCTCCTAAAAACGAATGCTGCAAAAGCCCAAACCCAATTGGATAAACAAAAATATTTTCATACTTTTTGATGCCGAGCGGTTTTGAAGCCCAAGTTTGAATATGAGAGTTGTATTTTAAAAGTCATTACTTTCTTTGCTTTGCTGTATGCGTTTCTATTTCGGCATGCGGCCATGCGTCCCCCTTTGACGTCTAATTACCATGTTTCGAATGTTACGATATTTGATTCACAGAATTTTCCATCAAAAATTCTTCACAAGTTAAAATAAAATAATTTCAGCCAATGATTGGCCACTGCAGGGCAACGGTCTCATACAGAGGAGGCACGTGTATTGATCACTACGTTTGCTCAAGGCGGATTGGCGATTTCCGACGTATATTAATTATAAGCCCAAGTTTCCGCTCGATGTTTTCCTTCACCAATTTCAGTGATGTCTAAAATAAACTTAGAAAGACAGCAGCCTTGACAGTTAAATATTTTGAATACGGAATAATGTCACATGGAACGAAACAGGCTACTTTTAATATTGGCATAAAATTGTGTCATCCATGTCCTTCCTTAATTTCCAACTAGCTGTGTGTACAATATGTGCATGTGCATTGCAATATACTTACCTAATAAATACGTATTTTTTTTCTTTTTTTTTATCTGAATACCTCAGCGCAAGTGGCAACATCAACGGTACACATTTTCAACTCAATTGGAAGAACGTTGTGCGAGCGCATTGCGAATGAACACACAAATATTCATTTTTTATAGTAAAAGACTAAACCAATGAGCCAACCATAAACATTTTGTTTATATATTCGGCATACAGAATGTTCTTCCAAATGTGATTAGTATTCATTATAACACACCGCACTTTAAAACCGCTGTTTAAATTCATAAATTAATCCTAAGAGTTAACTAATTAGAACGTTAATAACAGTTTCCATGAAACAATGCACGTTCGAATTGAATGCGAGCGTGTTCGCGACATGTGCGTCCCATTTAGGACTGTGTGACACTAAATAGACAGGTACCTACCAGAAGGTAGACTACGTAAACGAGCGAAAACTTACGCCCACATAGACATAGCACACGTACTACTGCGAGTGCACGCTCACACGTAACTGGCATTTGTTTTAGATCTCCGTACGTATGGGTATGCATCTGTGTGCGTGCTCTTCTTTTCGTTCGTTGTGTGAACCTTCTGCACCTGTATGTAAGGCGTGTGACGTCAGAGCTATTTATTACCCTCCACCCACTACTAAGTTTGAAGGCCGTATGTTCAGTGTTCACCCCAAGCGCTTTCATGTCCTACTGATATTCGCGTGACCAACTCATTAATATTAGGATAACCACAAACCACCATACCTCAAAAACTGTCATAGCTATGTTGGTTTGGCCTTGTAACTCCATTAGGTATTTATTTACCGACCAAATGTTTAAGCTTACTACCTGCATGTTATAGTGGACCTTACCTACTGCCTGCCTTTTTATTTTTTTGGTGCGCGGTTGAAATTCTCATGGACTTCCTCAGTCGTGTGGGGTGACGGAGGGGCATGACGGACTCTTCCAAGCTAAAACATCCACGGTGTTTCACCTGTGCCTATGGTCTGGGGTACGGGATTCATTTTTACTGCTCCTCCGACAGGCGCCGACCAGCTGTTCCTCAGCAGGTCCCTCCACTACCTGTCTGACTTTGGGCTTTAGGACCGGCAAATTGGTATTGAGATTTTCCTTTAGAAAATTCACGTAGTTATGATTTGTGCTCTGCTGTTAACTGGCCCCTTATTGGCCACTGGCCACATTTGACTTATGATAACATTACTTTGAAAACATACTTGCGGAATACATCTATACCACCCTCTTTGGAGATTTCAGGAATGATGCTATATTTTGTTATTTAATTTCACCGCCATTGTAAGGCGTAAAAGAAATCTGTAAGGTATCAGATGAAATCTTTTGAATTTGCCTTTGGAAATTGAAAATGTTGTAGGTTTCTTTTGGTATATCTCACTCAATGAAGCAAAACACAGGTACATTGAAAGAGACTTGCGTCAAGGAAAAGTAAGGCTTCTTTTTATCCCCAATAGATATGGATTCCCGTGAAGTGTGTCGTGAAGAAATTATACATCTTTGTTACATAGGCACACCTTTGCAGTAGAAATTATTGTTACAGTAATAGGAAGATATGTGAAGGAAAACAACGGATATATTTATCAAATGTTGTTCTAAAATGTATCATTATTAAGATCAATTAGTTATTATTTTATACCCTCACACACAAGTAAAGAAGTCAACATGTAGCGGTTTTTTTTTACCGATGTCCAATCATCAAATGACTTCTCCCGCCCTGGGCGGGGCGGGAAGGAGCGTCAGACTTTTACTGACTAAAACCCATCCATGTTCCTTCTTGTGCCCTTTGCATTCCGGGTAAGTTAGTTAGCAGAAAATTTTACAGTTACACAAATTATAATATGTGTAACTGTGAAATTTTCCCAATTGAACATGAACTTAATTCCTTTGTTATAAAGTTTAAAATCAAAGAAATTTGACGATTGTGGTAGCTTGATTTGTTGACCGCTATACATACATATTTTGAGTATTCCCGACTGTTTACGAACTCAACCGAAGCTGTGTTCATCAATTCCCTACACGCTGCAGTACATTTTAAGTGACGTCGATATTTTGTGAAACTATTAGAGCATGTAACCTGAAATATGGACGTGTATCAAACTAGACATAAAAAAATGTATTCCCCAGACTGATGCCAGACACAGCGGCTAACCTTAATGCAGAGTAGCCAAGTACGCAGGAGATATTATAATATACAAGTGTGTGCGCAAACACAGGTGCAGTCCCACTTCGCAAACTCTCATAATCCGATGGGGCGGAAATCCGACACAACCGGGCAGAGATCAGGCGCATGACCAACGGCTTTGCGTGTTTTCCGAGGCACGGGGGTGTCACACCTGCAATTTCCAAACTCCGGGCTGTTACTGAGAAATTCCTAATGGAAAAACCCAAAAACATTTTTTGACCGACCTGGCAATCAAACCCAGAACCCCCCCTTAACAGTCTATCTACTGTACAACAAGACCAAAAGGGCAGTTACATGAAGCAAGTTGAATGAAGGAAACCTTTAAAAAAAACTCAGTCGTCATTCACTACGTGACAAAAGGCAGACCCTACTCGGTATAAAAGCGCCTTATAGTATTGTATGTAGTTTATTTTCGTTCGCCGTATTATGTTTGTATCTCGCTACGACCTCTTTATTTACTCTCAGTATATAAATTAAGGACCATCGAGCGTTTCTTATGTACAACAGTTTCCTTGTACCTACACAATGAACAACAAACAACGGCCCGATGCTGTCAGGATGAAAATAGAAATAAAGGGCCTATGCACAAGTCACGTTTTTACGTGCCCAAAAAATCGCTGTTTGCTAGGGGCCATCCGCAACCACGAAATAATAAATTGCATAACCGGGTGATATCATCACTTCTCCGCGTTTAATTTAAAGATAAAGAAAGAGAGATCAGATTATTTGCTAGAATAATTAATTACTCTGGCTAGTATTCTGGAATAATGTTCCAAAATATTGGCCTTAATAAATAAAAAAACTGGCCTTAATAAAAGATCAAAATTAATTTAAATTATCCAAATGGTTGGTTGACTCTTCCCATGACCATAGCTGGGTTAAACCTTGCCCAGAGCCATCCAACGTTACCACGTTAATATAACAAAGGAAATGTTTGATGCCCTTATTTTAAGTCTGAAAATAAAAACATGTTGTTTATAACGATCTACAATAATATAGGTAGCAGCTACTATATTGGTATCAAAACTCCTGCTTTAGATACCTAATCTTGAGCTGTAGGATGTGGGGATCAACTCTTGTTTCAACAACATTCGCAATTTGATCTCACTGTCAATCTGTCAAAAGTATCGCTAATTGACAAGCATTGACAGTATTTAGCGAGTTTTTGACTATGACCGTCGCTGAGATAAGATTGCGACTAGATTTTACACGAAAATTGGCATTCTCTACGAAATGACAATCACGACCTTTCTACACAATCGTAAAAGTTTACTAAACCACAAACAAACAGGCCGAAATAACCAAGAAGCTAACACAAAATCCTCTCTTAATAAAACATTAGTATGATAACATTACTAATTTGGTAGTAGGAACACGCTATAATACGCACCCGAAACGCGGGGCGTGCAAATTTCCTGTCTAGTATAATGGTTCCACCTTAATTCATGACCTCGGGCTGCTACAAACCGCAAGCGTGACATAATGAATATTGCGTCGCCTATGAAAGCCTTTTAAAGACATTTTGTCATGGTTACCGTAAGCTGTCATGTGATCGGGCTAAATAAAATAAATGAGGCAACTAAAAAGGCACTAAAATGGTTAGGAGAGACATTTTTGTGGGTAAAAAAATATTAAATTTAGTTTCGCTTTGGAATGTCGACTCGATTGAAATGTAAAATTTATATCGACAGGGCTCACGTTTTTTTTTAATCTAACCTTATATCCTTATATCCTACTAGTTGTTAGGTAAGTCTCTACATAGTTGCCATAAACAAAGGCAACGACAGATTTGCCATTAATTGATTTCTGGTTTCACACAGTCAATCAGCCGGAACTCGAAATGTAAGTCTATTCCAAATCTAAATAACTTTACAGAAGTAAGGTAGTGTTGTCTCAAATCAAGAAAGTTGTCTGATCGAAATGGCAGGAGACTTATTGTTGGAGCAATTAGTGGATTTTAATTAAGTTGTAGCTATAAGATTTTTACCAGGCGTTCAACTTTTTGACCTCCATCATTTTTGAATGTCATGACTGGCAAATAAACCTGGTACACTGAGAACTACGATCCTGATTTTTTAATTATAATAATTCCTGAGCACGTCCTACAATTTTATACATGGTCCATACGAACCGGATATCGGATTATCTACAACTAGCAAAGTGGAAAAAGCTGAATATTGGTTATTTTGGGAATTATATTGAAAATTACCGGAGTAACGAGGTGACAAACACGTGTTGGAGGAAAAGTGAAGTGAAGATCGAGTGAAATAAAACTAAGTGTTAAAGCCAACGCATTATAATATTAATTAAATTCACCCAACACTCATAAATATTTAATCAGGTAATATAAAAAAAAAAAAAAATAGGTAATAAGTAGTGATTATAAGAACTTAAATAAGGTTAGTAACATAATTATTTTATACACATATTTACAAATTATTTACATAGTTTATACAATTTTATTTACAAGGATTTATTTACAGAGTTTTAGGTTGAATTATATTATTTTGTAAAATATAGTTAACCAGTGCTTAAAATACAGTACAGTAGTGTTAGTGTTAACCTACATCAGTTAGCTATTTATTTTAATTTACAAATATTAATTCTTAATTTTAACCTTTACAATTACTTCTTACTTTGTAAACCTTTTAAACATAGATTAGTAAATCATTTGTTTGTTACATTATTCTGTCAAACCTTACCTACCTACTTAACTACGGTAGTTCTTATAATTTGCAGTGTCCAAAGGTCAAAATTGTATAATCAATTAGTAACTCAAACCAGTTGTTGCTTAGTTTCATAATTTATTACGCTAGGTATTTTTGTAACATATAGTTTCGTTATATTTAACGTTGTAACTGTATAATTTCAGGTCTACGACACCCTTCTTTCAAAATGACTGATATCAAAGATCTTAAAAAGAAGCGAAGCAGTTATAAGGGAAGATTGACCGTATTTGAAACATATTTAAATAAAATTCAAGATTCTTCGGTAAACCCGTCTCAGGTAATGGAGTTGCAGTTGCGAGTCAACAAATTGGATGATTTGTATGATGAATTTAACGAGGTTCAATCAAAGTTAGAATGTATGTGTGACGGTGACACTGAGTTACTCGAACGAACTACAGTTGAATCACAATACTATGGGTTGATGGCTCAAGCTAAAGTACTATTAAATAAGTTTACGAAATCTGAGCAAGAGGAAATAAAGTCTACCACTAGTAGTAAGCGTCAGTTCGTCAAGTTACCTACCATACAATTACCTAAATTTACGGGCTCATACGATAACTGGCTCGAATTTCGAGATACTTTCACTAGTCTCATTCACGGCAATGACGATATAGACGAGGTAAATAAGTTCCATTATTTGAGGTCATCATTAACAGAATCTGCTGCTATTGTCATTCAGTCTATCGAGTTTTCAGCTCGAAACTACAACATGGCATGGGAACTTCTTTGTGAGCGATTCGACAACGAAAGAATATTAATTGACAATCACGTCACAACGTTGTTCAATATCGAATCAATCACAAAGGAGTCCTCAAGTGCATTGAAAGGGATCGTAGATAATATTAACAAAAATATCAGAGCATTAAAGACATTGGGTGAACCTGTACACAATTGGGACACACTACTAATTTACATTATTAGACAAAAATTAGACACAAACACATTCAGAGCATGGGAGGAACACAAAGGGCGTATTGATAAATCGAAAAGGATCACTTTCGATCAGTTCATCGACTTTATACGGAATCGTGCCGAGTTGATAGAAACTCTGGAAAAGTCACGTCATTCCACAACTAACATAAAACACAACACAAAACTAAAATCCCTTTTTACGACAGACAAGTCCAGTAGTTCCTCATCACAAAACTGTCCTAAGTGTAAAGGCGATCACAACCTCACTTCATGCCCACAGTTTCTAGCACTAACTGTCGACGAGAGAATGTCATTGCTACCTAGCTATAAGGTATGTTACAATTGTTTGCGTCACGGTCACTATCCTAGTAATTGTAAGAAATCGGGGTGCAAAATATGCAAGCGCAAACACCACACGCTTATTCACAACGCAGAGTACAAAACAAAACCGGTTTCGAGCAAATCAGCTGTTACGACTGATAAGGCTAACTGTGAGTCGTCATCCACTACGGACACAAATAATCACGTTGCGCTCTCAGCCAATGTTTCCGCACATTCGCATATGACTAGCCCGGGTGACATCTTGTTGTCAACTGCATTAATTAAGTGCTACGACGTAAACAATAAAGAACACATCGCTCGAGCGCTTCTCGACTCAGGTAGCTCGGCTTGTCTAATGACGGAGACTTTATACAATAAGTTAAGGTTGCCTTATTTACACACAGAAAAAACTATACAAGGCGTAAATAATTCTCTGTCGCTTGTTAATAAAATGTGTCGTGTGAACATTAAATCGTTGCACGAATCGTATTCAAATAACATAACTTGTTTTGTCTTACCTACAATAACTGATAATATTCCCGCTAGACAGGTACATGTAAATATACCCTCAAATATTCATTTAGCTGATCCATATTTCCACACACCGGCTTCTATTGACATTATTATAGGGGCTGACGTATTTTGGACTTTATTAGGATCTGATAAGATTTTATTAGGTGATGGGAAACCAACACTTCATCAAACTAGACTAGGTTGGCTAGTTTGTGGCCCAATTAACGGCGGCTATAATTATTTTAATATTCATTCATCTCACCTTTCTTCAATCAAATGTAATTTCGTAAATGATTATTACGAAAGTTGTTCCAGTTTGAATGAGTTAGATGACATCCGAAACCAATTGACGCGTTTCTGGCAGCTCGAAGAAGTTAGCCATGATGCATCTACTTATTCAGCCGAGGAGAATATGTGTGAAGAACACTTTACAAAAAACACGACGCGTTTATCCGATGGCCGTTTTAGCGTTAAGATACCTTTGAAGGAATCTCCGGAGAGTTTAGGTGATTCATATCATCGTGCACAACGATGTTTTCTGTCAATCGAGCGCAGAAACCTCAACCAACCTCCACTTGACAAAATGTACAAGGACTTCATGACCGAGTATATTTCTTTAGGCCATATGTCGGAGTGTCATATTAATGAAGATTTGCGGTCATATTTTATTCCTCATCACGGAATCCTGTGTGAAAGCAGTAGCACAACGAAATTACGTGTTGTATTTAATGCTAGTGCGCCCACTACCTCTGGAGTTTCTTTAAATGCAATCCAAATGGTGGGGCCTACTGTCCAGGACGACTTGACTGCAATCCTTCTTAGGTTTAGGACGTTCAACAAAAAATACATCTTGTTTTAGTACTGAAGAATTACAAGATGCACTAAACTTTATTATTATCCAATCACAAAAGGAATCTTTCCCTGAACATAATTTATTAATAACTAATAAAAGTTTACCCCACAAAAATAGATTATTAAGTTTAAATGTGTTTCTCGATGATAACAAAATTATTCGTATAGGGGGTAGGTTACACAACTCTGACTACTCATACACAAAGAAACACCCAATTTTATTACAGTCCACTCATCGTTTTGTCAAACTTTTATTTCAATCTGAGCATATTAGGTTAATGCATGCAGGTCCTCAATTATTATTAAGTACAATCAGAGAGACCTACTGGCCACTCGGCGGTCGCAACTTAGCCAGAGCCTGTTATCGTCAATGCATACGGTGTCAACGACTAAAACCACAGACAATTTCTCCTCAAATGGGTAATCTCCCACTGAATAGGCTCTCACCAGCTGACTTCCCTTTTCAAAGCGTAGGAGTTGACTACGCAGGCCCTATAACCGCGGCTAGTCGTCAAGGTCGTGGATGTAGATTGGTGAAGGTATATATAGTTATTTTCGTGTGCTTCACCACCAAGGCCATTCATTTAGAGTTGGTTGGTGACTTGACGAGCAGCAATTATTTACAGGCTTTGCGCAGGTTCATGTCTCGGAGGGGGAAACCTCTCAACATTTACTCCGACAACGGAACTTCATTTGTAGGAGCCTACAATGAAATATCTGATTTTTTGAAACGCAACTGTGACTCTTTAACTGATAGTACAGCTCAAGACGGTATAAACTTCCACTTTGTACCTGCTTACGCTCCACATTTTGGTGGTCTTTGGGAGGCGGGTGTCAAGTCGACCAAATTTCATTTGCGTCGAGTGTTGGGCAATTGTAATTTAACATATGAGGAGCTCAACTCCGTTTTGGTACAAATTGAGGGCATTTTAAATCCTCGACCGCTCACACCACTATCGTCGAACCCAGAAGACCTGTTGCCTCTTACTCCTGGTCATTTTTTGATCGGCCGACCTATCACGTCTCTGCCTGCAAAGGACATCCGGGACCACTCCACTCCTCACTTAACGCGCCATCAACGTATTGAGCAGCTGCGGCAGCATTTTTGGACGAGATGGAGTAAGGAGTATGTAACCGAGCTTCAGCAGCGTGTCAAATGGCGGACCGGCAACGACACCCTGAAACTGGATTCCCTTGTTGTCATCAAGGAGGACAACCAGCCACCCTTGAAGTGGAAGTTAGGTCGCGTTGTTGCTCTTCATCCTGGTACAGACGGCATAAGCCGAGTTGCTGATATCAGGACTTCAACCGGAACAGTCAGAAGAGCATTCTCCAAGATCTGTCCGTTGTTGGAAGATAGCTGTTGAAAGGCAAGCTTTCAACGGCCGGCGGCATGTTGGAGCAATTAGTGGATTTTAATTAAGTTGTAGCTATAAGATTTTTACCAGGCGTTCAACTTTTTGACCTCCATCATTTTTGAATGTCATGACTGGCAAATAAACCTGGTACACTGAGAACTACGATCCTGATTTTTTAATTATAATAATTCCTGAGCACGTCCTACAATTTTATACACTTATGGATGCAGAGTCAGGGATTTAACATTCTGAATTTAAGTTTATATTAACGAGAAGTGCATAAAGCTAAATCTGATATAAAATAACATGGTTGGGTTTAGACCACTGAGCGACTATCACTAAATATATGTGAATAATTGCGAAGAAGAACTACTACTTTATATTTGATTCCTCAATGTCAAAGCTTCTAAATAAATACGAAAAGTAATTTCATTACACTGAACTGTTAATAAATTATTTTCAGTAGAGAGTTCTCGTATTAAATGTCGCCTCGTTACTTAAATATCATATGTTTTTAAGTTGTCAAATAGGCGGGTATATGAAATTCATAATGTTTTACATTTTGTCAACTTTCCGTCAGTAAACTTTTCGTGAAAAGGGTTTATTAAAAGTCCTATTAATAGCCATATATTTATGATCACGAGGTACACTATTCTATGTTTCTATTATTTAGGTGTATATCCCTTCTATTTCTCTTACGTAGAAAGCACTTAGCTTTAAACAGTATTAATGCTTGGTCAGCTAAAAGTGCTACAAGACAAATGTCGACACCAATATAGACTAAGAAATACCCAGTTTAATTCTGGTCCGAAGACGTCGCTGGATAAATCCGAACAACTATTTCTGCTCTAATAATTAGGTGCGCAGAAAAGCGGCTTGAAGCGCTTTATAGTGCAGATTAGTAAAACAAAACAGAACGGTGTCTTCCGTCTCACCTAATTGACACGTAAACGACAAAGACAGGTTTTCATTTTTAAAGTTATTTTTTTGACTTGGAGGTCAATCATAAGATTTTCCTTTGTTTATATAAATGAATAGCCATACTATCAACTAATTATATTTTCTTGATTTTCAACTAAAATAGGCTTTTAAATATACTTCGAAAGCTTCTACCATTAGAGAAGATCGTTAGTTTATACATCAAGACTTGATGAATTGGTAATGTTACTTCCAAAACTTTGAGAAGACGGCGTTGTGCCACTGTTTTCTAGATAAACATTCAGAAATCCTGATTGTATCCTCGCAAGCATTTCAAAAACTTACTAAAAACATTTCTACTAAAGCCTTAATGAATCTGTTTCAGTATTTCACGATACGTTTGTACGTGTTCTAAAGCGACATGGATTAAAAGATTTCTGAATATTACCAGCCGTTACTGTGTCTGCGTAAGATTCATAGGGATATTATCCCTTTGGGGGTTTTCGTATGTCTTTTTGAGACCAAACGTCGGTAATTACAAAAATGAATCGTATTTTTTAAATAAAATACGTTTTAGAACGGGCTAACGCTTTTTGCGAATTTTACCTTATGAAGTAGTTTTTTAACACTTAATTTCGTTTGCCCGCGACCTCCTCCTCGTCAAATTTAATTTTATAATATTATCCCACGGGAACCGTACATTTTTCCGGTATAAAATCTTATGTGTTATTTCATATTACAATCTATCTCAGTGCCAAATTAAATACAAATCCGTTCAGCCGTTTAACCATAAAAGTGGAACAAACATCCATCCATTATCACAAACTTTATAATATTAGTACAATTAGTAGAATGTGTGAGGTTTGGTACAATGTTCGTAGTTACAGAAACGTTGCTGCAAACGTTTCAAGTAGCCGACGAGGATAGTGACTGCATTAGTTATCACTAAACGTGTAGCACGTGACTCCATGTCCAGCATACGTGGTTCAATGGTCGGGTAGTTTGTAAGTACTGATATCTACGACCTAACTCATGAAGACAGTTCTTTATTTGTTATTTTTATGTTGGACAAGATTAATCCCGGCTTTGCTGACGGCCTTAAAGCGTAATGTCCTTTATTTTCTGCTGCAGACTTCTAAGCGAGCAGGTAAATACTCTCTTTGACTAACAACGTCTCTAACGTTATTAGCATCCAACTTTCTGAGCGTGATGGTGACCTAGCTTACCGTAGTTTACCTGCCAGATAGATTGGCAGACTTTCAATTTGTCTTTTTAGCTGACTACTACAGAAAAGATAGTCTTTACTGTCGCAGCCGGGTTATTTAAACTAAAAAGGGCAATAGTCTTTGTGTTTATACGACTGTGTTGTAGTTTGGTATCTCTTCTAACAATATATCATTACGGTCTCCGTATTATGACAGGTCTTTCGTTATTGTTACTTTCATAATTGAGCAACGACCGGTACCGGCCAATGTTTGTCTCTGAGAGTACATCATCAATTCTCACCACGTTGCCATTCGTAGATATCTTTGATAATTAATGCCATTTCGGTGCCAAATTCTATAACAAAGGCTTGGCAACGAGGCGACAAGCACAAAAAACAAGGTTAAGTAAATTTATCATCGTAAACTTTAGTGTGTATTTGGCTTTAATTGTCTGTGAGCATGAAAGGTCCTTCATTACTCGTAGGTTATGAAAAAGTTACATACATAGTTGTTCATACAGTAATATAACTGTTATGTACATGGGTATGTCAAAATATAGGTCACGAGACTCCGTATAGGCAGATATATTTTCACCGAAATTTTCATGAACTGTTTCTTGGCGAGACGTAACGTCGCCTCTATGACCTAAGACTTGGCTTCCATTCAGTATTCGTATTGATATAGTACTTATCCAACAAACTTAAAATGTGGTGAAATGAGTTCTGTGTCCCAAGTTTCTGCTGACATTTCTTTTTGTGGGCTGCTTTAATTTTTATTTTAGAGACAAAAATATTCATGAAGCGTTTCAGGACATTGGGAATTCTTGAAATTAGCTGTAAAGGGTTGACTTGTTTTCGCTATCATAACACGAGGTATAAAAACACACATCGCATAGCCGTTAACTACGTGTCGTATACTGACCATCAAACTAAGTAACTTCGAGCAAAAAAGTACTAGAAAAATGATAGCAATTACGGAGAGAACTTTCGGCTTCGTTAAGTATCTTTTATATCACTTATAACTATCACATGTATTTTTCGCAAAACTTGCAGAATCTAACGTAGATCTTTTCACATTTCTATATATATAACTTCTGACCTCATTCATTCATCAACATTTCACATTTCCGTGTCTCTAGTATCAATTTACATTCACGTTCAAACTGACCATACACGTCTTTTAAATCAATGTTTTATTAATTTGGCATTGCACACTGCCAGTGCCCCACAGCGTGGCCCAATTCAAACCAACTCGAATGCAAACGATTCCAAGTTAATGTATTAGTCTGTGTCGCAGACTGGTCTATTAGTTCTAGCCAAACAAGCAGAGTTTGCGTTCTTCCCTAGTTATATACGGAGAATGGTACATTACAACATTGTATTAGACAGAATTTTGTCCCACAAATGGAAACAAAAAATGAGATTGTAGTGGTGTTTTGTTTTGTCCTGTTAGTCTGCTGCCGTCATTTGTTTTATTACCAAAAGCGGTTTTTCTGGCTCGTTCACTGGGTAAAGTTTATCAGCAAAATAAATAGGGTTACCTTTTTAATTTGGATTGTAGGAAGTAGTGAAAATGTGATCTTGGAAATGTGGGCCTAACTATTTCGGTCTAATTTTTCCTCCAGAGGATCTTGAATTGATAATGAAACAATCGGCTTGTTTCTTGAGAATGGCTTAGTGATCTCATATTTTAGATACAGAACTGCCGATGTCTACTTATTCAGAATAATCTAGATTATATCAATATCATCAACCATCACTAATTCGGGTTACTCGTTCTACCTAAACACAGGTTACGATAACAACACAAAATAGTCGAGTATAGAAAGACTTAACAACATAAATTCCATGTTCCAGTACTAAGCTTATTACCAGTTTCAGTTTTAATACTTTGCTTAACTTAAACTTCGTTTTGTTGGGTAACCGGAGTCCATATCGGCGATATATAAAACAATTTGTTGGCAACCAATAAAGCCGGCACATTGGTCTAAAACCCGGGCTCTGTAAACAGCCTGGCTCTGATTTATGATCGAAGAAATCGGGTTTATGAGTTATTTTTGGATCTATCTGTATTAATAAAAATATAGTAAAGATTTTTACGATTTATCCTCGCTTATTGGTTGGCGTTATATAAGTCGTAACCTTATAGTTATGTTGGTTATTTTATGTCGATCGTATTTTGTCTTTTGATTGTTTGTTTTTCTACTATTTTTTCGTTTATTTTCTGTTAATGATATTTAATTCCTGGCTTAGATTCGATTTCTTACCTACATATCACTTTATTATTTTAATATATGTCAGACTAAATTAGAGATTTTCGTCAGGTTTTGTGGCTACGTGGTATGAAATAAAAAGGCAAAATCCACTGAACCACCATCGTGTCACTTTCGTAGCTCAACAATAACAAAATTCATTGACCTTTTTTAGTGCGGAACTAAGATATGGCGTGTGTGTCAACCTTTTTAGTACTTACGGAACTATGGGATTGTTGATAAGGTGCTTTTGTGTATGATATCTTGATATTGGTACTTTATGTGTGAAGGTATAAATAAATGTTTGGAGGTGTTACGATGGATGTTGAGTGCCCGTAGATACTGTATTTTTGGTTATGTCAGCTGTTTGTGATACTTAGTAGATATTAGTGTAGATGTAACGTATCAATACTTTTTTATCCTGAAAACTGCGAACGTTATTTTCGTAATTTTGATGCTTTAAACGACAGTAAAAAAAATATGTGGAGAACTAAAATATAAATCACGAGTAAACTGCGAAGCCAACCACTTGATACTAGATCACTAAAACCAATTATGGATTTTAATGATGGTTCAGCTTATGACATGCGATTTCAAAGCCACCTGGGCATTGATATATTACTTTTAGGAACTAATTAAAACATTTTCGGGTACACCACTCATCCGTATCGGACGGTGTGCAAAAGGATCAAAATTTATATAGGGTTAAAATTATTTGCGGTGTGTTTTAGTCCTGTGAACTGTCAGTTTGAACCACAGATGTTTTCATCCTTTGGTACTGTTGGAATGGTTAAAACTTTTGACCAGTCTTCGTGCCCTTTTTTGTTTATTTGGCCGTTTCAATGGATTTATTGCGCTCTGTGTAATACAATTTCCTTTTATGTCACGTTTCAAAGATTTACATTGCAGTAATTGGAATTGTTATTAAATACTTTTCGCATAGGTATGAGAGCGAGTTATGTAAGAATACTTTATGTATGAGGGGTGGAATATCAGTCAACGTGTTTCGTTGAAAGTTTAGAATGTGTTTAAATATGTTAAAATGATCATATCTTCTCATCATCATCATCAACGTAATATGACAAATGTATAACACATTATACCAGTTTCGTTTTGTTCCACATTGTGTTTCGATTAGATTTTAAATTAATAAGCGTTAAATATTTAAAATAATTACAATTACTTCGAAAACTGAAAGAAATTTTGATTTGGGTTGTATTGTTTTGGCAGGACTAAATAACCCCATTTCGAAGTCATGACATCATCCGTATGTTATATCTTGCATTTCATAAAAGAGGTAGCGAACCTCTATAACGATGATTATGATGCCTTGCATGGTAGTCAAAATATTCTATATGGGGTTACTTTGTAATTTTATATACGTTCAACTTTATGCTGTATAAAATATAGGTGTTCTAACCCGACCAGCGGGACTATGCGACAATAAATACATTTCAACGTACTCATGAAGTGTCGAGCTCTTGTTTTATTATTTGAAGCCTTCAGGGAGAACTCACGTTTCAGTTTTACTGATGTCATTATAAAATACAGAGAGAACAACGTGAGAAGTAATTTGAATGTAGTCGTAGATAAATAAAAGACTGATTATTGAACTGAATATCGGATATAAGCACGGACGACGACAGCCTTTGTACGTATTTGTACCTGATTTATATGCGTGAAGAATATCCAATTAATTCAGGTGTTTGTACTTTTTCCGCGTATTGGATGGTTTTTACAAACACTGTAGATACACGTGTGCCTCCCGGGGGTAACGTAACGATTGGCAATTGTGTTTTATTACTCGAGACTTTGACAGGTTAAATCGAAATGAAATATATTAGGTGTATACCTTAAAACCGTCAACAGTATTATCCTTTGTGTTTCAAAAGTATTTTCCGATAAATACAAAGATAATTATAATCAGATAGTTCATATTATTATGTAATACAAAGGAATGAGGTACTTCTATGCTATTCTACGATAACGTGCATCATCGTGAATCAAAAAATAATACCGGCCTTTACGGTCTTCCTGCAGAGCTAATACCTCTTTTCAAGAAGGTTTACATTATATTATATCCAGGCTTCCTTCAGCGATGTCAGTGATTGGTAAGGTATACGAAACCACATTTTAATAACAGAGAGGCGAGAGATCAAAAAAATAAATTCAAAATGTAACCTACGTAGCATTTAAATATGTTCACTATATTTAACAAAAAGCTTATAGCGTTTTTAAATATTTTAACAAAATTAAATAAATAGCCACCTTATATAAAAAGTAGGTATCCCAAGAAGTTCCCTTTCCA
The DNA here is from genome assembly GCA_932526535.1 of Caradrina clavipalpis. NCBI lineage: Eukaryota > Metazoa > Arthropoda > Insecta > Lepidoptera > Noctuidae > Caradrina > Caradrina clavipalpis. Next base: position 6,965,718 of record OW052097.1, read on the forward strand.
ATTTGTTAGTTATTAAAAGGGAGTAGGTACCTATAAGCGGATTTAACAACGTTAATTTAAAGTCACAACGTTTCTCGGAATTTAGGTTACTCCTGTTTGTTTAATACATAACCAGCGTAGGATTACGTGGAAAGCAGGGTTGCTGCTTCGATTTCTTCATAAAAGAATACAGTTCTACATTTGTTTACCTTGCATTTTATCAAGAGAATTACAGACTACTGGATACTTTTATACTTTTCAAAGTATTTTCCTGATTCCTGGTATTTCTATAATTAACCTCATTTATATCTAAAGGTTCTAGCAGATTCACACGAGACGATTAGCCAACAAGGTTCTAATGATACCCATACAATACTGTAATCTAATTAGCCCAAAACTTACAACCCTGCACAATTCTGGCGTTCACGTGAACTATCCAGCACGAATTCTGACCACGTCTGTTAATCAAGTGGGTATTTTAGGGACAAGCCTGTGCATACTTAATGAAATAATTTGCATAATCTTCGTTTGTTACCCCGGATTGGTTAGCGGGCCGTTGCAGTATACTTTGTTATACGAAAACAATGTTTAATTGTTGTTTTTATCTTTGTATCTGTTCCGTTTCGTGTGCTGTCGCAGAATAACTGGAGGATCTTAATTTGGTTTCATTCTGGAGGTATTATTGCCATTGTTGGAACAGTGATTGTACTGTTCTGAGATAATGGAATTGTGCACTGGAATAATTAGTGTTTTTTGTGTTTATTTGTATTATAGTATATACATTTTGTACTGAAACGTGAAGCGGAAGTCAATAGTGAACTCTATTTTGTAAGAAAAGCGTAGCTCCGTACTAGGAATTTCTCCTGTATCGTGAGTGCGTTTACAAACATATAAACTTACATACACAAACAACCAGACCCGGATCCACTATTTGTAGGCCATACAAAGATTTATTTCGTGCGCGAACCCGTGACACGCATCGCTCAACCACTGCACCAACCGCCTCGTTCCTTAAGGTTATACAAATACAATATGACGAACAATACCAAAGTTACCAATTCTTTTAATGCACCCAAAGGCCCAGAGGTACACAGAGCATAAACAGGTATAAATCCATTTGCAGTCACATTGCTGCTCGCAACGGGTGCACCATCAAACACAGGGGGCTGACGCAGCAATGAATGTCGTACGTAAATTACACAAGCCGTCAGATATGTGGCAGTGTGACGCTGGTCAACTAAGTAATGGCTTTTAAGCGAAATGCCCGTACATTTTACGGACATTGGTTAAGCTAATTAGTTTGGGAACCAAATATTCAATTCAGTTTTGTTTCTGGGAAAATGTACGTTAGATTCAGTGCAGGAGAAATAGCTTATATTAAAACTCCCTGTTCGTATTTGCAGCTAGCTTATGTCAACGAATTCGTTCGCGTGAATGACGGTTACTTAATACGAGTTTTCTTGTTGCTCGAAGCTTCAATTTCGTTTTTTCATAATTATAAGTAGCCTAAGTAACTCCATATATTATCAGCTATCTGCATGTAACAATAGTGTGGTTTTTGATCAGTGAAAGAATCGTAATCGAACTACTAATTCCAGAGAACAAACAAACAAACAATTTTACCACTTTATTTTATTATATTATAGTATAGACACATGGAGTGTATCTTTCTTTATCGTGTGGGCAGTAAGGTCTAACGACCCTACACACCCTAGTGTCAGAGTTTCTAAACTGCCTCAAGGGCCTCTGACATGGTTACCGATGTCAGTGATTTCCAAGTTAAACTCAGAAAGTACATGTGAATTAGAAAAAGTCACATTGGTGCTTGCCCATGCCCTGTTGCGAACCCACAACCTCGTGCCTGAGAGGCGGGCGCCTTAACCACTGGGCCATCACGACATAGTTAGTGTATGGAGTGTATGAAAATGCACATGAAGTTGTATGATGAATGACCTAACTAACCATTCAACACAGTGGCGAAAATTTAAATCATAAATATGATTCACAAAACAACAACTTCAACCAAATTGTCTATAACAATACACATTAGTACATAAACAGCGGACTTGTTCCAAACTATTCGCAGCCACTGAACTACACATAGTTTTTGAGTTTCCTACTAAAACGTAAAAACAATTTCTAAATGGATTTCGTGTTTGTTCATTTTGGTCCATTTGAACTGCTTTGCCCTAGATAGGTATCACATGAGAAAGTTTCGGTACCTTCATACGTTCAATTTCCTTCTGTATAACGAAAATATATGGAAAAAAAGAAGTTTTGATAAAGGTAAATATATAAACGTAATATGAAACTTTACACATATCTACCGCGTTATATAATTTTGTGACATAAAATATATGAAATGAAAATGAAACATAAACTCACGCATTTTCCCATGGGGGTAGGCAGAAATCACCACAGAACACAACCTGCTCCGATCCTGACATACTCCTTTCGCCTCGTCCACGTTCACGCAGCTTTTTTTAACCGACTTCAAAAAAAGGAGGAGGTTATCAATTCGACTGTTTTTTTTTTTTTTTTTTTTTTTTATGTTTGTTACCTCGAATTTCCCGACTGGGTGAACCGATTGTCATGATTCTTTTTTATTTGAAAGCTGGTGCTTCCCGTGTGGTCCCATTGTCACCATTTCAATATCTGATGATGGGATCTTGTAGAAATCGGGGGAACTCTTCAATAAATAACAGCAGATTAACCGCGATTGTTGCTATAGCATATTTAAGCATTGTTTACACCATCACACAATATAACATCACGCCTGTACTCAAGGGTTACACAGATGTATACAGTAGTATTTAAAAATTTCTCATCCAAGTAAACGAAATCGCATATTCTGCTTTCTTATGACTTTTTAGTGGTGTCTCGTTAATTTACATAACATGACAGTTTTTTCATGGATTTGGATGACAAGAAGTTGATACTAAAAAGCGAGAAATAAAAAACTCTTTTACAAAAAAATTACAACCGCCTTCAAAAACTAAAAAGAGAAAAATAACTTTAGCTTTGGAAGTCGGTGGCAATACAAAACAACAAACAGAAATAAAGCCACCGACTTCCAAAGCTAAAGTTATTTTTCTCTTTTTAGTTTTTGAAGGCGGTTGTAATTTTTTTGTAAAAGAGTTTTTTTTTCTTCTTCTCCCTGGTGTAATCCTCATGGATGCTCTCCGTTTGGAGTAAACGGAGAGGTATGTCGGACTCTTACCGACTAAAACCCCAAGGTTCCTCCTGTTACCACACGTCAGGAGCCCGGTATTCGCTCGACGCATGATCCGCTCTCCCGACTGGTATTGGACCGCTATCGGCCCCCCTTCACCATATGGTCATACAAGCACGCCGGTTACGAATACTGCGCACCCGACCTTTTAGACGAACCCCACCCTTTAGGTTAGGGTAGGTCATTCTAGGCCGTTCTCGGCGCTGCCACTCACAACTGCCGTATAAATTCCTTTTGTTAGTCGCCTTTCACTCAACCTCTCAACAACACCTAACCATCTAAGCATACTCTGAAAATTAAATTATTTTAAAATGACAAATAATTATAATAGAAGCCTAGATATTAATTTCCACTACAGGGCAAAAGCCTCTTGTCACACATAGACGGCACGAGTACCTATTGGTCGTCACGTTTGGTTATGGATTAGGGTCCGTACACATAAACACAATACGAAGTCGCATCGTGCTACGACTCGGCATTTGTATAGGTTCTCCAGGATTGTACCTATTCAAATGCCCCGTCGTAACACGATGCGACGTCGTATCGTGTTTATAGTATGTACGAGCTCTTAGTATGGCATGCTATGGATTTAAAATGTCGAAATTTTATGAAAAAATAAGGTTTACTTAAAATTGATTGTTAACTTTAGGGAGCTGTAAGATACAAAACCTGTAATCAATCTAAAGAACAAAGTCCACAGCTTAAAAATGGAACGTTTGATATACTTCAATAACAATTCTTGACCGATGGCATACGAGTAGGATCCAAAACACACTATCACAAGTGAAGCACACACACGCACCCCTAGAATGTTCTAGACGCCAAAGAATTTAATATTTCATCCACAAAATAAAGCACAACGAAGCAACAGTGATAAGACCACCACATTATTATAATATAAATATTAGAATATTAATAATGGCTCGCCTGGCTTGTTGGTCATTCGATCTCAGCAGCACAACATAATAACATATTTGCAAAGACCCCTTTCGTTTTAAATACTCAACAATATTCATTGCATTGTTTACATTTGCGAGTATTTGAAGCAATGAATTATGAATTTCCTACAGAAACCTTCGAATTGTGATGCAGTAAGATTTTCCCGGAAATGTGTGCCAGCAATGCTTTGAGTATTTTCAGATTGTATTTAAAAATATGCAGTAACTGGATTTCAAGTTTCAGTTTAAATGGTAAGGTATTTAATTAATATTTATATTTACAGACTGAGACTTACTTTCACCTAAATCATACATTTAAGTGCTTAACCGTATTTAGAACAGATTGCATCCCTGTCACATTGTTAGAAGGTGACAGAGAAAGAATGATAATTTAAACACATCTAACGCTAAATATGTTTAATGATTTGGTTGAAGTTGGCCTTAAAATAAGATAAAATATAATAATGATAAAAAAAAAACTGAAACTAAATGGCATCAAAAAAAAATCCTTCATCGCTATCTATAGGATATGTGCACTAAAGACGGGCGGCATTGACACTTTGGATGGCAATGCTTAGCCTCTGGCCAAGGTAAAAACGAGCCCTTGGGTCACAACAAGTGACAACCAACCGCCATAAAAAGTTTGGGGACCTATGCATAAATAAGGATTTTTTTAAGGAATCATCAAATGGCTTCTTCCACCCTGGGCGGAGTGGAAGAGAGTGTCAGACTTTTACTGACTAAAATCCATTTGTGTTCCTCCTAATACACTTTGTGGTCCAGAACCCCGGTGACTCTTTCGAACCAACTCCGCAATGTATATGGGATACCTACAGGTTAAAATGCGGACTCCGGGCTAAACTCAAACCTTGTGTGGCAATGGCCTTACACTAAAATAAAACCGTGAAATGTAAGTGTTCTACATACCAACAGCCAACCCTTTCTCGAAATACAGGCGACATTTTATGTCATACTAGCTCATACCTCCTACTTTAGAATCAAGCCAAAGTAAAAAAATATCATACGGTAACACTAAATAGGATAGAAATTATCCTATGTGTACCGCTAGATTAATATCTATGTGTGTGCCTTATGGTGGGTCCATACGATACAGACTTTTGTCTGACTTTGTGTGACTTCGATATTAATGAATAAATTAAGTAATTCAATAATCATGACTTTTGCTCCGACAATCGTACAGACATGTACGCAGACTTCCGACTTTTCTGTAACACCGACATTTGTCTGTACTGATTTGTTGTACAGACAAAATTCTATAGAAGTCTGTGTTAAGTCTGTGTCGTGTGGACCCACCATTAGCTAGTTCGGTTCAGCAGTTTAGGGGCGATCTCTTTTGCCCACATCCATCCACCCATCTATTTTCACAAACTTTCGAGTTTATTATAGTAATAGGATTAAATATTAAAACCTTCGTTTCCCTTCGTGTCTGTAGAACCTACCTATCTATCTTCATATATTATCAGATAACTTGAAACATCTAGTAGGGAGAATGTAGGAGCCTGATTAATGGCCTGAGTTCAAGAAGTATGCAAGTGCAATGTAAAACGGCTTGATTTATCCTATGTCTGAGTTTGGACACTTCTTCTGTAAAACGATCACGCTAAATACGTGTTCCTTCCTATATCCTAATGTGAGTTTAAACGTTAATTAAGAGTTGGTTAACTTGTTTAAGATTTTCTTTAAACCGCAGGAATCTGTAGGACGTTTTTCTACAATAGAACAGAAAAAGCAAAACTTGTTCTTAGTATTTTTGAAAAATGGATAAAGCAAATACACTTACACTTTATCCAATTTTTAAATAGGTATGGAATGAAAATCTCAATCAAAAATTATTTGACGTTTAGTGTTTAGTAAATTACACCTGTGCAAAACCGGGGTGGGTAGCTAGAACAGAATAAAGTATCTTACTATCCTACTAATCCGTAGTAATATTATCCGTCCGTACTAATATTATAAATGCGAAAGTAACTCTGTCTGTCTCTCTCTCTGTCTGTCTGTCTCTTCTTCACGCCTAAACCACTGAACCGATTTCAATGAAATTTGGTACAGATATAGTCTGGGATCCGAGAAAGGACATAGGATAGTTTTTATCCCGGAAATCCCCCGGGAACGGGAACGATCCACGCGGACGAAGTCGCGGGCAAAAGCTATGCTTACTTATATTATAAATTCGAAAGTAACTCTGTCTGTCTGTCTCTTCTTCACGCCTAAACCACTGAACCGATTTCAATGAAATTTGGTACAGATATAGTCTGGGCCCCGAGAAAGGACATAGGATAGTTTTCATCCCGGAAATCCCCCGGGAACGGGAACTTTTAATCCACGCGGACGAAGTCGCGGGCAAAAGCTAGTCCTACTACTATTATAAAGGCGAAAGTTTGTATGTATGTATGGATGTTTGTTACTCTTTCACGCTTAAACGGCTGAATGGATCTGGATGAAATTTGGCACAAAGATAGATTATAGTCTGGAATAACACATAGGCTACTTTTTATCCCGGGAAAATGTACGGTACCCGTAGGATAACACATCAACTGTGACGCGGACGAAGTCGCGGGCAGAAGCTAGTTTAATATAAATGCAAAAGTTTGTGACGATGGATGGATTGATGTATGTTTGTTACTCTTTCACGCTTAAACGGCTGAGCGGATCTAGATGAAATTTATCACTGAGATACATTGTAGTGTGCAATAACATATAGGATACTTTGTATCCCAGAATTCCTTTGGGATATTAATTATATCAAATGTGACGCGAAAGAAGTCGCGGGCAGAAGCTAGTATAGCATAAGCAGAAATTCCTAGAATCTGTGGCTTCCAATCTGTTTTTATTGTTGACCGCAAGCCCACAATAAGCTTTATTTACTTAAGGGCCTGTTTTGTGGCTATTTGTTCCAATTAAGGCAATTTCATGATTATAGGACTTATGACAATGTTAGGAGCTTACGCATAAACAAGACCAACTTTCAGAAGTATATTAATTTCTTGTCTCATCATAATGTTTCTTTATAAAACAAGACATTTTTGAACAAGAAAAAAGAATTAAGAGAGTACCTTTGTTTTGCTACATAGCTTTAAACAACTAGTTTCTGTAAAGAAATACAGGCATCGTAACGATGTTTGAGAGCTATTATGTGCACTGCAACCTAATTGACACAAGAATATCTTGGAATGATGGAAACATTGCTTACAAATAGCAATAGCTATCAGTGTTTTTAATTGTATAAAGAGATGGATGATATTGTTATTATTTTAATGATTAAAACATTTAAAATTGTATTTCAGAAATCAATAGTTTTTAAATATAAAATCAAAATATATTATGTAAATTTTTCAAATGAATTAATACAGTGATATAGTCACGCGACACTGTCTTCTGCAAACGCAACGGGGCAATTCTGTTCTTTAAAAGAGGTTTATTCTGAAATACTGTCAAACATAACCAACAACCAAAAATCTAGTATCTATAAATAATTCACCATTTTATTTGATTATTTGCCTACCTAAGTCTCTTACGACAATCTCTAATCTTGACGATAATGCAAATCTGCACCTTTTGGCTGAGCCTGAAATATCTGTAGGCTATCCTACAAATAAACCAAGTAAACAAGTAAATAGTCTGTCACTCTTTTTATCTAAGTACATTCGATACCCATGCGGTAATTAATGAATTCCCACTGGAATCGTAAGGGGAAACAAGCCACTAAAACTCTTGGCCAATTTATTACGACACCACACGTATTTTATGCACTTAGGTGTGTTAGTAGGTAGCTTATCCACAGACATGTTTAACAATTACAAGAGTCATTTAGGCCCTATTAAATAAATTAAATGGACCTTCAAATTATTGTACTCGTACATTGTACTCTGAGATCCGCCAGATCTGCGTCAGCCTAGTAACCATAATGAAAATAATATTCTCCAGACTGATTTCGGTTACGGCAGCCAATCTCGATAAAGTCTAGCCTAGGACGTAGGAGATATTATAGTGCGCAAGTGTGCACTCCCTCTACCCACACTCTCATAGTCCGATGTGAAGGCAATCGTACAAGACCGGTGAGAGATCAATAAAACGGCTTATTTACATGTGCATGTAGATAAGGCGTTTTTAATTAATTTTCTTCCTTACCATCCTGTTTACTTTTAGCACACTCTAATAACGTTTGAAATAAAGATCAATATCGCGGTGCTAATTTAAAGTCTAATGAGCTACCCACCGTATCTAAACATATTTGCTACAACGTTACTAGACTCCAGAATTCGTCCCGATATAGATAATAATTAGTGCTACCGGCGCGAAGCCTGAGCTAGTCGCTAGGAATAAATAAATTGCATTTCAACCACGCCAAAATGACGTGGCACTAGCGATCTATTCTTAATACCTACTAAAATTAATCAGTAGATACTTATTTTAAAAGACCAGCAATTGCTTTCTATTCAATATTTTGTAGTGCTTTTTTAGTTAATCGCTATATTGGTCACCCAACGTAGTGTGTCTACTTATTTATATCTTCTTTATATCAATTCGAATTTCAGCTTTCATTCTTCACTATCGATCACGGTACATCTACCTACATGATAATAATGTACCCACAAGGAATGTAATATGGATTTAAATCAGTTAGTTACATTGAAAATCGATCGTGACAGACTGAAATATTGTGCAAATCCGGATATACGTGGAAAGTCTTGATCCACTTTGTTCCACAACGGGCTTTGTTATTATACTAATGGACTTATGTTCGAGCATCGGTCCACAAACGATCCAAAAACTCTAACCCAGCAAGTCAATTATAGAACCTTGTTATTTTTTACCCTGTAACCTGCCTATCTATACTTCTATACTAATTAATATTATAAAGAGGTAACATTTGTTTGTAAGTTTGTAAGTTTGTATGTAGGGGGTAATCTCTGGAAGTAATGAACCAATTTTAAAAATTGTTTCACTGTTAGAAAGCTTCATTATTCGTGAGTGCTATAGGCTATATAACATCACGCTACGACCAATTGGAGCGGAGCATCAATGAAAAATGTGGCAAAAACGGGGAAAAAATATTCTTTTTTAGGGCTTTCGTTGTGTGCGCTGCGTAAACGGTTAAAGTTACGCAAAAATAATGTATCAGAGAATTGTTCCTCTTAAAATATTCTAAAAAAAGTCCGCGGTAGTACATGCCTAACTTTAAAGGTTGACTCAGTATAGCCATTTTTATGGGCAGACAATTTGTTTTAAAATAATGCATTATTTGCGAAGGTGTTTTTATAAACATAGTATTAATCCTTATCAACATAAATACGTTATTCATCACAAGTGTTTAATTTTGAACAAAATTGCCCTTTACATCATTTAATTTCAATAAATATCTTAGGAGATATCACAGTTTTAAAATAACTTCGCAGCAAAATAATGACTCTGCGAGACATTCCGTAGCCTTTACCTCAGTTGCCTCAGAATAACAGATTATAGGCTACATAACATCGCGCTTTGAGCCACGGGAACGGAAAAGTAACCAAAATCCTAACGTAACGCGGGTGATACCGCGGGGCACAAGGGGGTAATCTCTGGATCTACTGAATCGATTTAAAAAAATATTTTACCCATAGAAAATACGTTATATGTAAGTGTTATAGGGTATTTTACATCTCGCTATGACACACGGGAGCGGTAACCCGAGACGTATCCTAGAGGGTGAAATAAGCCACGCGAACGAAGTCGCGGGCAACAGCTAGTTTGTTATATTATTATACGGTAAATAAATATTAATTTGTACATTAAATTGAGCCTTAAAATAAGACAGCATAAAGACGAACCAATAAGAATAATAATAAACAAAAGAAACTAAAACTATATGGCGTAAAAAAAAAACATCCGCATCGCCGTGAACTGGAAATGTGCCCAAAAGATTGACAGCATTTTTACGTTGAACGGTTATGCCGCCAACAATCATTAATGAGTTAAATTGTATAATATAATATACAATTACATAAGTAAGTACATCATTCCATACCTTGCGTACATCACAACTATCCTACTCCTACTTACCTGATTCAATCTTCGCTACGACACTGCTTACATCACAAGCTAAGCTAGCGTGAAGGTAAGCTTTCTGGAAGTCTAAACCTACGTAAACTAAATTAGTCCGCATAAATAGGATCGCTGACGTTCGAGACGTGGAGTGGTCACGTTTGGTTTACAACGGGTAACGAAGGCAAATATTCTGGAGAGAAATGCAAACCGTCGTTCGGTTTTTCGAGAAATCTTTAAGAACTGTCGTGATTGATAAGTTTTTGAGGTATTTAGATGTAGAAGTATTTTCATACTCTTGCTGAATGAGTGGGTTTTGCAGTCAATCTCGTTGTCTATTTATTGAACGGCTTATATTTTTGAGTAAGTAATATACTCGTATGATAAGCAAATAAATAAAATATGTTAAGTAAATCTATTCTAATATTATAAAGAAACTAGCTTCTGCCAGCGACTTCGTTCGCGTGGCTTTATTCATCCACCTTAAGTTACGTTTTTGAATACTGCTTCGCTCCCGTAAGTCGTAGCGTGATGTTATATAGCCTATAACCTTCCTCCATAAATGGGCTATCCAACACAAAAAGAATTTTTCAAATCGGACCGGTGGTTCCTGAGATTAGCGCGTTCAAACAAACAAACAAACAAACAAACAAACAAACTCTTCAGCTTTATAATATTAGTATAGATTTACTAATACTGTAAACTCTGGATCTACTAAACCGATTTAAAAAATATTTTACCTATAGAAAGCCACGATATTTGTGTGTGCCAAATGCTATATAATAGCGTAACATAGTGGTCCTTAGCGCAACTGCTACGCTAGAGGTCTTGGGTTCAATTCCCAGGTCGAGCAAATGTTATTGGATTTTTCTATAAAAATTTGAATAGGAGCTCCGAGTTATGATTTGTGTTCCGTTAAGAAGAAAGAAAGAAAAACCATTTATTCGCATGAGAATGTGACGCAAATAACATACACTTACTTAACCTACTTAAATACAAAAACAAAAGCTTAAATAAAAAATAAAAAAAAAATAAGAATATAATTATTCGTGTAAAAATGCGCCACAACCACGCGAAACGGCTGACGCTCAGCATGAAGTTAATGACAATTGGCTGTCCCACTGTTATATGGGACCTAAACATATCGGCATTGTGCATTAGTAAATCTCTGCCTAACCCTCCGGGGCGTGATGGTATATGTGTATGTTTGTACAATAAATAAATCCTACTGGAAATATGATTAATGAATTCATGTATTGTTCTACAAAACATGTCGTTATTTACATGAACATCACTATTCAGAGCTAGTATAAACACAATGTTGGTTTTGAATATTCCCTTTGTGCTGTTGTTTCGAGTCATGCATTCAACATCTAAATTAAATTATGCATTATAATATTCTATCATTAAACTTTCACCGTATTATACAATTCTGAATCTAATCATAATATGACAAAATTGATGAATTTGAAAAGGTTCACTCTATGCCTGAAAAAAATTGTTACTTTTATAGACATGGGGCAATTGGCAAATTTTTAGGATTCTAATTTCGTTTTTAATTCGTTTGCATTCTAATTTTAGTTTAAACGAATCAAAAGTGGCTTAATTATACCTACTTGTCTGAGATGAAATTGAGACTATATTTTGAATTTTTTTAGCTTATTTAACTTATTCAGAATTGGCCTTCTAATAGCATAGGTATTTACTCAAAAGTGTATGACAATTTTATGTACTGTTCTGACAGTACATAAAATTGTCATTCACTTTAAAATACCATTTAAGTTCTACTAAATGTTATAAGTTGTTGCACAGTCGACCACGAAATTGCTTTACCACTAACAGCTTTACAAGTAACTCTTCTGCCATTTTCTGTGATAAAACGTAGACAGGGAGTCATAACGTCTGTATGAGCGGACGCCCGCTATTTTGTGTAGTGTACTCGTTCATTTTAATGGAAAAACTTTATTTATTAAAATCCTTCATTCAAATAGTTCTCTGCGAAACAATCGCTCCATGGCTCATAACTACTCCGTTTTTATAGAGATTTTACATGAAACGGTGATTTTATGCTATGAACTAAGAGTTAAGTGTATTACTGTGCAGTTTCCTGAGGAAAGTCTTACGAGGCGTGTTTACGGTGTGTTTGGGCTCTCGCTCTAGTATTTAAGCTTATCGTAATATGTATCTAAATACGTCGAGCTGAAGCTTCTTTTTCCATGAAAGTAAATGCGTAATATTCATGGAAAAATTCACTCACTACCGTTTATCATAAGTTCTACAGAAAAACATGTTTATCAAAGGATCTCTGTTGGCCTACGTATAGCGTAGTTACTTTTATCGCAAAGGCATGCTCAATATAAAAGATATGTAAGCCGACACGAGTGTTAGACGGAAATTACACGAGCTGCAAAACTGCGAGCCTTCTAATTAGCTTCATACTTATATACACAGAGCTGCAACAAAGACGCAAATATGAACCGTTATTTTAGGATCAGACTATTATCGTTTATTCTTTAGCTACACACAATTTCAGTACAATCCTTACCTATACATGGCTGCACGCTATATTTTTGTGGATCACACATAACTTTCAAGTGAAAATCTTTTATCCCAAATATTCTGGCTGTCCATAGAGGCGCCGTTTCAGAACACGAATGTCAACAATTTGTCCGAATTCATTGCATTTAAATTCAGCTTCCTATGTCGCTTTGCCGCCACTCTCTTCTGTCCTTGCAGTCGTTTATTATGACATGCTGGCTTTAGGCATGTTTATACGATTAACTTCATTATGACAGCCACTGAGCCTCGCCGAAGGAAAGCTTTCTTTCGAACTCATATTACAAAAAGTTTGTTATTGCAGACGAGATAATAAAATGTACCAAACTTGGAATGTAAATGGAAGAGGGAATTTGTATAAATGTACATACGTAAGCCTAAATGAAAGGAGGTATATAAAGGAATTTTTGTTTCATTTTAATAAAAACCTTCAGACACATTTCAGACTTAAAACTGACTGCCGGATTATACTTTGGGAAATGTATATTTTTTGAGATAAACATAATATAATACTTCTTTTTATCTAGATAGCGAGAACGTAATGATATCTCGTGGCGGAGTTTTTGTGTCGAATATAATAAACGCGGAGACAAAACATTTCCTTGCTGACCTAGTAACTAAAAAAAAACTGAATCTGTGGCTGAGCTAGGACGGGTTTACAATGGTTGTTTAATTAACCTAGTTGTAAAGATGGCTATGTTTTCTTTTTCCGTGTAGTACTTTTGAGTCTAGTACATGCCTGCAAGCGCACTATTTGGGATGACACTAATTGTAAACAAATCAACGAAAAACTTCTTTTATATTTACCTTCATTGTTTTCACATATAGAAGCAACATGAATATTGTAACTAAGATTTTGTAAAACCAAATTGAAGGAAAAGAGTGTCCATGGAGTCTCTCCTCGTTCTTCTCCATAGAGACCTAGGCTTTGGAACGAACAATCAGCTTCAACTTAAGCTATAACTTCTTGACACTTCAAAGTGTCTGTAAATGGTTTTATTGAAATAAATGCTTTGACTATTTTTCGTTATAACAAAGAAAATTTATAAAAACATGACCATAAAAGTACCGAAATTAGAGAATAAACCTAAATTATTTTATACCTTCCTTTCTCGAAAAATACAACCTGCTCTAAAGCTCTAAGTACTTAACATTCAAGCTACAACATACCCCAATTATTTAATTACACGTGACACTGTGCCGGTGTTCTCCTGTGGCCTCAATGTTGACTGTCTCTGCATAGCAAATGCAGGGTTAGTCAACAGTGAGGCCACAGCCAGAACTCATTAGTGACAGAGCAAAGGTCAGGGGCGGGAACCGACACATTTGATCGATAAACTGACCCACTTCAAGAGGAGTCGAAGTTTCAACTGCAGTTGGGTTAGGTAAATAGTGGCTGTGTTTAAGCTAGCAAGCATATAGAATTAGCCTCGTGGAAATGGGACTAGCGGGCCCTGTGAACTCCATTATATTGGCAAGAAGTGTAATTTTATTCGTTCTTTCGATACTAACAGCGTTGTATGACGCCATTCTGAAATAGAAAGGCTGACACGGTGAATATCAAATAGTGCAGTGGAAACTTAAAATAACCACATGTTCTTAATTTCTGGATGGAAAAAACTGTGGATGGTAATGAATAATCTTCTCATCACATGGCTGAACTCTGTAGTTAAAAACATGTTTTTCTTCCTCATTATTTTCTATCTCATAGTCTTTAGCAGACCTAAGGTAGGTGTACTTGTGTAGCAGTTCCCTCGATAAAATAATCACTTCCATGAAACTGTAGCAATATTCCCATGCGAGTTACATTAGGCAGTCGAGTGTCAATCATTTTGACTGGTTTGCCATCATTACGTCATCAATCATTCAGTTCAGAGAAAATTCCCGGTGCGCCCGTAGTTCAATCTCCACTAACCTACAATTTACCACAAAGGTAGTGAATATTATACGTATGTGTATTATTATTACAGTAATTATTTCATATAATATATTGGTTGCTATAATTAATTATTATAACCAGCTTATACTTATTTACATTTAGTTATTATAATTTTATTTTATTTTATTTTGACTTCCAAATTTATTTACTCCAGTAAAGAATACTTCTAACATTTTGGTCTAAAACCAGACAAAAGCTGTTATGAGAAATTAAGGGATTATAAACGTCAAATATGAGAGAGTTTATCGGATACTGCTCATGGTATATGTCGCAACAAACCTTACCTAACCTAACCTTACTATTTTGTGCCGGTAGCAGTGGAGACCCTGGGTAGTTGGAGTAGGGCAGCGAAGGGTTTTGTGGCGGAATTGGGCCGCAAGCTCGGAGAGGCAACCGGTGACTCCCGCTCGGGGTCGTTCTTGGTGCAAAGGTTGGCCATCGCTGTTCAGCGTGGCAATGCGGCGAGTGTTATGGGCACCTTTGCGCCGGGAACGATTAGGGGCGGGTTATTTTGTGACGTTTGACGGTTAATTTATTAGACTGTTAATTTATTAGACTGTTAATGTACTTTTGTATACTAATTTTATCTTGTCGCAACTAAATGGCACATAGTTACCAATTCTATAAAGGATGTCGACTACTAAGCCTAGAAAATCAAATGAACAAAAAGCTCTAAGCAGCAGTTAATGAGGCCTCGTATAATGATTATATAGAGATTATAACAAAAACAAGTTAATAGTACTAATTAATAGAAGTCAACAATCTACACGAGCAAACAAGTAGGAATTGTAATTATTTGAAACATTTTCCTTGGGTTAAAATAAATTATTTTGAAACATCGGATGTTA
Source organism: Caradrina clavipalpis (assembly GCA_932526535.1). NCBI lineage: Eukaryota > Metazoa > Arthropoda > Insecta > Lepidoptera > Noctuidae > Caradrina > Caradrina clavipalpis. The sequence goes on from OW052097.1 coordinate 6,981,252, forward strand.
CGTCTAAACTCTATAGGAATAAGGTCTATAGTAAAAAAACATTCAAAAAGTACTACTGGTGAGAAACATAATTCTGAATATATAAGAAAAGTAATACGAGCATACATAATAATACAAACAAAAATGGTAAAAATCATTACCATAAAACCACTTAACTTTCCAACAATTTTTCCAATTTCTCCTCCAAAAACTTCCCAAGCCAAAACTGTAACTTTAAAATCTAAAATGGCCGAAGAGAGTCAACTGTTACTAACAGCGTCATTGTGCCGCGCGATCGTACGTTCAAGTTATTGAATGAAAATAAAAAGCAGACACCTAAATTGAAAGGCGCTCTTCGTAGCAAATAGCGAGGTAATCAGTGCGATGCCAAAGTCGCGGATGTTAAATAAAACAACTTTACAATAAAGCACACTGTACACGATGGAGCCTAAAAATAAACTTTGGAACTTCAACGACGTAGCTAATTTCAGTTCGGGATATTGTAGTGTGTTGTTAGTTTTTCGTACGTGGGTTTTTGCTTAATTAAGAGGTACGTGAACAGATGTGAGTATGATGGTAGGAGAGATACTTACCTACCTAACATTGTGAACATAGCATACTCATCAGGCCTAATTTCTTTTTTGTTTATGTCATGCCCTTTGGCAATGAAATGTTTGGCATCATAAAACACTCGCACAACCTCAGAATCGCGTCTTAACTTTTAAAGAAATTCTCATCACATAACGTCTAAAAACATACCAACAGGCAAAGTTGTAACTGCTTTGGTATTGTTTAAAGGATGCTACATTTTATTGCTCATAGGCCAGCGGGTAATCCTCTTCCTACCGAGACCCGAAGTGAACCCCGCAGGAGGCCCGAGAAATGCTGCAAAGATATCGTAAAAGCACACCAAAGTGCTAATAAACTCGGCATGAAGGCCGGACAAGATTGTGCGAAATTGAGAAGACTTAGTGAGAGAGGACGCAACGATAGCATAAAGCTAGGAAGAAGATAATAATTATATTATGTCGGGTACAACATGTTTTTATAGGGACTGAGGTCAAGAGGTCACTTAAGGGACGTAACAATCTGGCAAGATTTGCGGGTTTTAGATGACCACAGATTTCCCAGAACAGACCAATGTGAAAGGATAAAAGAGGCTGGTAATTTGAACATTGATAGACAAAAATAATATCTGAAGATATTCTTTGATTGCATTAATAAGTTTCCAAATAAACCCTAACTTTATTGTGGCAAGTCGTAATTGAGACGAATTCAAAAAGTTTTTGTGGTCTCTGCGGGAGCTGCCTTATTTACTTTTGTTGTAATGAAGCAATTTAGCGATATAATAGGAAGCTCCAATGTTTGTCGGCTGCGGGGAAGAGGATGATAAGTTTCTCTCAGCCTCTCCGGTCTAATGTAGTAATTATTATACCGCTTCATTTGTATTATTTTTGTGTTATCTCTGTTAGTACGGTTCATATTTAGTGAGCTGCGAGTGCAGGTTCACGCAGGTTTATTCAAGTCAATAATATTAGGCTCCATAGCATAATTCGTTCTATAGCATGATTATATATATCCTGAGCGAACCTACACTTGCAGCTAACTTTCGAGCTGCCATTAAATTTGAATCGTATAGCTTTGTAATTCTTAATAATAAAAAGTTCAGGAGCCTTGACCATCGGCAGCTTAGGCCCTGTTCCCGATACCAGTGGGCTACAATTATTTATATTTTAAAATAATTTTATTTTAATATTAATATTTAAAAATGTAACAGTACATAATATTATGTAAGTACTAATGAACAAATGAGAAAAGTTCAATGCATTAGTTATTATAAGTACCTTATGTTTTTTTTTTAGACAGTTCATTTATCATGTATGTTCTAGCAAAAATCAAAGTAAGAATTAAAGCATATAAAACGTCCTCATTTACGCAAAAATATGAATCCAGTTCACTAAAACCAATATTACTTATGCAAAGAATACTGAAAGTCTTTAGGCGTAGCTTTGCACAAAGAAACGCTTGAAGGAAAAACAGAGAAAAATTGCTTTTTATTCCATTACGAGCCTGAAGAAAGCGTGATACGATTACAAAAAGATACAGACGAACATAGAGAGAATTTAGAGAGGCAAACGGTTAACATAATGCCCATTTAATAAATTTAATGGATTCAGGAGTAGATACAGGCGTTTATGGAGCCCTTTGATAAATAGCCGATGAGTTGCGTGTTTCTGAAGGGCCGCTCATCATGTTTATAGACTTTGTATCGCGTTCAGTGCGGAATATTGAATGATGGCTGTTGTTGATTAAGCGATTTCGTTCTGAGTGATGATTGGAACTTGAATTTGCAACATTTTATTTTTATTTGGACCTCGAAAGTAACCGAGTAAATAATAATATGAAGAGTGGGTAGAGAAAACAAAAGAACAACGCAGACAATGTAACCTTTTCAAGTGTAGACATCAATACGTTTAACTATTTAGGTATTAGTTCGGATAAAAATAAAGATCCCAATCATTGCAAATCCAATATCTTTAAGTAATGAAGCGAGTCTAATAAAGTTGCTCCAATACAGTACATATCTAGAACTAGAGTAATAAGAAAGCAAATAAAAAACTAGTAAGTACTATTACGAAAAGACATTACGATCACAAAAAGGCAGAGTAAAAGGTAATAAAAGATATAAATAAATATGTACTTATCGTTTCCAGTATATTTATAGATATTGATTATGACGTTGTCTGTACCTCGTAGACTAAAGTACTAGGCTAACATAGACTCAGTGTATTCGAGTGTTAATCGGGAAGGTCTCCGATCAAAGTCGAATTCCATTTTCAAAGAGCTGTCAAACTTGAGGAAACCATTAAAGCTCAAAGCCTGTCTATTAAAGAGGGACAAGCAAAGTGGAATGTTGTAGGTACAATTTGTTCAGAAAATAAAAAGTTAATTATCTACCTACATACTTTGGTATCATTTGGTATCATGTTTATTTGTAAAGTTAAAATTATGCGTTATGTAGCGTTTAGGTATATTTAAATAAATAAAATTGAAGTGTCTGATGCTAATGTAATTTTTTTTAACAGCTTTTCTTTTTCTGTGTATCTATTTTTCTGTTTGTTCCAGTCCAATCTTCGAAACGGCTATTTTGATTATGTCGGGTCTTTTTCTTTAAGAATTAGCGCTCCGCACCAAAAAAAAAACGTAAAAATTTGTGAACAAAATCCAATTCAATTAACAGCCATACGCATTAGTAAATACCTAACATACAATGAAACAATGAATTTAATTATCAATAAGTTAATAAGACAATTGAGAAGGGTTAGTGCACGTCAGCGCGCCCAAGATCTAAAGGAGACCAACGATAGAGCTATACTGGTTACTCAATACTGGTCGGACAAAATACAAGCTGTTGATTTGCATTCTCGTCAATTTGAAGGAATTAACTATGCTCGTGATTCTTAACACGAATCAATAATTTTTTTTTATTTATATTTTTTGGCGTGAATTTCCAATTCCAACTAGCCATCTCGCCAGAGGGTTTAGGCGCTATGCACGCATTGATATAGCCGCGCGACAACTCTGCCTACCGCATACGCAACTGGGCGATGCTGATTTTTGCAAAAGGAGTATTCTGGAATACTGTTTTTTGATAGTTGCAACTAAAAAAATAAGCATTTATTAAATATTAGCCAGGTATCGTAAATATATTTGATTACTTCTTTTTTTCTATGACAAGCTCCTAAAATTTGTCGAGGATGCAAATCAACAGCTTGTATAATAAGTCAATCGTCACGAAATGAAGAAGAAGAAGCCCGCCCAAAAGTGGGGAACATACCTTTCGATTCACCAGGTAGGGCACATATTACTAAGAACTAGTGAATTCTATAACAGTATTCTTTTAAATTTTACTAACACCCCAGCTTCGACAGCTTAGGTTAATTCCTATTTCTAAACTACACAAGCCGTTTAAGCTTATAGCCACTTTAGCAGCTAGTTTACATAATAATAGAATTGTTTGTTGTGTTGACAAACAAACTCAAACAAGCTGTTTTAGTTTGCAGAAAACGTGAATCTGTGCCATGGTTTATTTGTTAATTATTTGTTAATGTTAAAGAATATGGCTGAAAAAAAATGGAATCCAATAATGACAATATATTTTTGAATACTTGAAATCTAACCTACCAATTATTGCTTTTGACTGTCTTTTGTTTGTTTTTTTTTTCTGTTTTTAACCATTTTGTGTTCGAATATTTGATGTCATATTTACGAGTAAGTATTTATACAACGTGGCAATGCTGCCAGCCTTTTGGGCACTTGTCCCATTGACAAAGATGCGGATGAATTTTTTGATGCCCTATGAGATTCTTTTTTTTTATAAATTGTATAAAGTTTGTAATTTAATTATTAAGTTTTGTGTAGGCAATTACTGAATAAAAAATTAGTGTGTAATATTCATTACTAATACATTATTTTGTAATATATTGTAGAGCTTTTCGAGTTAGACCTAGTCTGAGGAAGTACTGCTAGTATACCTATTTCTGCCGCAAAGCAGCGTCTCTGTGTTTCCGTTTGAAGCGTATGGATGCCGGTGTAATTACAGACACATGAAACGTTTCAACGGATTCTAGGATGGCAACGCATCTCTAAGGCCTCTGGTATTGTAAATATCTATAAGTTGCTATTGGGTTTGCCACCTAATGACATTTAAATATTTGCTAACCTAACAAAAGATTCGTATTAACATAGTAATTAATATTAATACAAAAAAAAACACGCCGATATTCCCCGAAGGGTTAAGCAGAGGTGTACCTAATGTACCACAGTTCGCCGATATTTAACCCAAATAACACTTTTTGCTCGACCTCGGAATCGAACCCAAGACCGATCGTAATCAAAAATCCTATAAACAAATTAATTAACCTAAACACTAAATAAATAACAGTAAAATAAAAAGCATTTCCTTGCAAAATAACAGCGCAAGAATTAAATGCTCAAACTACTTCTGCGATTAACTATTACTCAGGTCGCTAACGATACTACGGTTGGGCCATGAAATAAGCGTCTCAAGGGTAATTAAAATCCACTATAACCCGCTTGAGAAGTTTCTTCGAGTTGTACTGAGATATTAATGATACTACGTTTTAATTTAATCTGAAATTAAGCGGCTTTGCTTTATAGGTCTTGAATGTACTAAATATAGAACACGAAATGTTTTATTTATTATGTTTGGATGAATTCATTTGGATGCATCTCTGTTGTTCATTAGATATTGCTCATATTTTATTCATAATAGGTATTTTTACTATTCCAAAACACACTAGGTAGGTATATATAGCTTAAATGTATTCTAAAATAATACATTCTTTTAGTACTAATATTAAGAAAAAAATACTGTCAATTTCCCACAATGCAATAGCATAATCCTAAGCTAATGGAATGACGTATATAATCAAAGTAAATTACAAAGACAGCGACCTTTCATAAACTTTTCACGAACATTTAAACGTTATTGAAAAGTTCGCGGCACATCCCTACTAAAAGCCTTTGACGCCTGTCAAGCATTTATTTCGTAATCGTTCTTCTTACTTATGTCAAGTTCTGGATTGTTCTTTATAAAAGACATATTTCAATGAAATTATGTAACAGTTAAAATAATATTTAATAACTAATTGACTGGCGTGATGACTTAGAAACTTTTATGGGAAATTGGCCAGAGAGACCTTTGGCCAGGCGAGGGACAATAATACAGGTTTATAAAAAAAAAATATTTATCATTGACGATAACTTTTCACGGTGATTTTTCATTTCATAAACATTTAGTGTTCATAGGTTTTAATATTAATTAAAACAAATAAATGCATGTAACTGATACGTATTATACGTTTTATATTAAGTTGGTATGTATTGTAATCTGAAAATAAATAATGATTGAACATAAATAATTAATTTGTTTTTAATTATTAGTAAAAACTTATTAATGACTTTGGAACCTCGACATTTACATTAATTCTGGTTCCGTGCGCAGAACTGATTGCTTAGCTTAATCGGCGGAACTAATAAAGCGAGGTAGATTATTGGTGGCTCTAAAAGTGGATAATAAACATAGAATTAAGATGTTTGAGTTTTTTTATTAAATAGGTAGGTAATATGCTTTTTTTTTATTTATAATAAACTACTAATAAAAATAAACTTCTGCAGGCCGCTTCCAACCGGTCTTTTTGGAAATCTATGGGGGAGGCCTATGTCCAGCAGTGGACGTCCTGCGGCTGATATGATGATGATGATGATGATGAAAAATAAACTATCAATGCCTATCACTAGACACCATTATTGTCGTCTTGTTTATGACTGTTATTCTCATTATCTTAAATCAAACACAGGTACCACAGTGAAGATCCCGTCACCATAATCGCTTTCCCAAGAATAGGCTGAAGTAAGCGGAAATTAAAGAAGCGCGGGAGGCCTTTGGCAATACAGATAAATAAAATCGACTAGTAAAAGTTTCGCTCGGAATTCGCTAATTTGAAAGCCCCAATCAATATCTTTACACCACCATACTTAATTAACAGGCTAGCAGGCTGTCCCAACATGCCACACCCATCCGTGTAATAGTTAAAGGAACATCAATTTGTGGCTAATCTACACTAACTGTCTGGAGATCAATATGTAATTAAGGTATACATGGTTACTTGGGAAAGGACCAACTATTTATAATACTACATATATATAGATTATTAGGAGGTAAAGTTTGTGAGGTTGTAAGGGTTATCTCGGAATCAATTGAACCGATTTTGAAAGTTTTTTCACCCATAGAAAGCCACGTTATTTGTGAGTATTATAAGCTATATAGCATCACGCTACGCCCAATGGTAGTGGAACAGAAACCAAAGACGTAAATTAACGCGGGTGAAAATATTCATGCCAAAGTCGCGGCCGAAGCTAGTACATAATACATAAAGATATATCTACATCTGCCCTTTATATCCTGAATTTCGGACCATAGGGATTAATCACATCAGAGCACTCTAAAAGGATGATTGTGTCTATTTTCGGCGGCGTATGAAAGAAAATAAATTTGAACATAAAATGTAAGAATCTTTGTCTGAATTAGGGTACAAAAGAAATAAAAGCTAATTAATTCTGTTAATCGTATCGGATACAGCGGTCAATCTCAACGGGCTAGTCAAGCAGAAGATGTGACAGTGTACAAGTGTGTACGCAAACACAGGTGTTGCATCTGTATTTGCGATCTGTCCGATGGGACGGCAGTGCGACACTACCGGAGAGAGACGAAGCGTAGGATCAACGGCTTTACGTGCTTTCTAAGGCACAGCGGTGTCACACCGCCAGCCAACCTTAAACTCTGGGCTAGTAAGAAATCCCTTATCGAAAATCCCAATACCACTTTGTACGACCTGGGAATTAAACCAACACACACGTGCATGCGTCATATATCTATCCTTGGTACGGTATAATATCTGTATCATTTAGATACCGATAGAATATTTATTATCCTAATCAGAGATACTATGTCTTTCTGTTAATTTCATAATCAAAGTGGCCAAATTCTGGGCCGCATCAATATAATTTATAATAATAGTATATATAATTTATTTGTTTTTTACAACAATGTTTGTCATCGAAACGCTAAGAAGAAGAATTTCATAACTCTGCAACAAAATGTTTCTTTACAAAATATTAAGCATATTTGAAGATGTAAAAACCACTTAAGCCCAGTTTTGAACTTTTGATTGCTTTACGATTGATGAAAGTGATTTTTAATTACAAAATGAGAGAAAAGCATTCGAAGCACGTTCTTGGTTTTAGGGGGAGCAAGTCTTCTTTACATACCTTTTATATCTACGCATACCCATGGCCACTACGTCATCTGTCCAAAAAATAAGTCTTGCAAAAGTTTACTGTAGGTACCTTTGTCGGTAACTACTTGAAAAATATCTAAATACCAAATACATTGTTAAATGAAAATCAAAGAAAAATGAAGAAAACTTTTTACATAATTGAGAACAGAAAAAAAAAGTTTATATTTATAACAACATTAATAAAAAAACATTGTTCACAATATTAATAACTACTTACCTAATATTCAACTAAAAGACAACTTTTACATTTAACTTACAATTTTTTTCCCATATTGCAATAATTTTAGCCACCAAAGTTAGTTTAATAGGCAGCACGCATAATTAGTGGTTTATATACGTGATGTGTCCAGTTACACACCGTATTATCATGGTAATAGGAAATCAATCAACAAATAAATATTTCCATATTTATCAGTTTCATTCAACATACAAATACAATTAAAAATTGCAAAGCAGTACAAAATAAAACTTTGTAGACAATGCGCTCTTTTATATTTCACTAATTGGTATTTCCGTTTTCATATTTTTGCCATTGGGGAATTCATGACTGAATCCAATCAATTAATTTGGCTCAAAACGACGCAGCTCTAAAATTGAACGTATAATCGTTAAACCGTGTATCGAATGAGAATGCTAATCGATTCAGATTTTCAGTCGGCGACAATTTATAACGATCGTTAAGAGAGATTAGTTAGCGGAAAAATTGATAGTAGCCTGTGTTGGAATATCTTGAGTGTAAGCTGTAATGATGAAGTATCTATTGATCGTATCCACTCACCGCTCAGTAGCTCACTGCGACACCAAATGGCATGTAAAGAGCCCATATATCTTGTTCCCTATTGATATACTAGGATCACTAGTCCATTACCCTATATGCTTTAGAGTGATTGCACATTAGGTGACGACGAACGTCCGTGGAGAGTAGTTCGGCACTAAAAGCTCGATGCATGCACTTTTTCGGTCTTTTTTGTCCAATTTCGTTTAAACACTTTTCAGTCGTCGACGGTTTCATTCGAGGACGCTGCTTCATTTCTACGGATAGGACTAGAGTGGATATACGATCACCAATTTACATGAGCACATTTTGGCATGAGTAATTTAACATGTTTGTGAAATCTGTTTCTATAATGTTTTAAATTAACTGTCTCATTAGCCTAGTGGTTCTTAGCGCACCTGCTATGCTAGAGGTCTTGGATTAGATTCCCAAGTCGAGCACAAAGTATTACTAGGTTTTTCTTTGAAATTCTCAGCTCGGAGTTTGGATTTGTGCCCGGTTAATGGTGATTAACTCGCCTCCTATTTAATAGGACCTAAGCATACCGGCGAACTGTAGGTGTTCATTGATAAACCTCTGCCTTCCCCTCCGGGGAATACAGGCGTGATGACGTTATGGTATGTATTGCTTTCCTTCTTTCTTATACATTCCAACGTACCTTTAAACTCCTTTAATGTTGCTATAATGATTATGTAGTCACATAAATCCGAAGGCCTACTATATAACACTAATTAAGGAACTTCTTTCAACACCAACATAATAGTTTATCCGATCGTATTCTTACGCCACATACAAGCTACGGTCGATTACAAACAGATATTCAAACCGAGAGTACACTACGTGGTATTTAGTAGCTTGTACCCAGACACACGATAACAGCCACACAAACGGATTATTTGCTATCGCCTGGAGACCAGGGCGGCGTAATGGGCTATTCGCTTGGAACTGTGATGCAGTAGCGATTCATATCAATCAATATTACAATGGGATATCGCTACGCTTGAATAGGCTGCATTGAATAATTTATAGCGCGATAGGGTTGAATTGCTGCAGATCTGAGTAGCAATGTTAAATTGAAGGAAGATACAATTTTGTGATACTATTTTTTATAATTTGAGCTGTTAAACTAACGACGAGACGGTAGGCGAAGTGGTTGACCGATTTGCGGCTGCATTGCGTATCGCAGGTTCGAATAAATATTTTATGGCCTATATATAGTTAGTGGCAAGAAAGAGAAGAAAGAAAGAGGTGGCGAGACGATCTGGACGCGTACCACGAGGGCTGGTTCGAGGTGGCTCAAGAAAAGAGGAAATGGAAGGAATTGGGGGAGGCCTTTGCCCAGCAGTGGGACAGTACGGGCTAAATAAAAAAATAGATAGTGGTACCGGGTCTAGCTGTTTGTGTATGTGAGTTTATACTAATACTATAAATATATTAATATAATACTATTAATGTTTATAAAAGCACCCAAGTTACAGGAGAAATTTGTAGTGTGGTGGGAAAAAAATCTGGAGATGTTTTTCCTATAGGTAAAGTTAGCGAAATCGCTTATAGTGTCTAAGGAATTGGTAAAAAAATCTGCATATAGGTAAATGATACATTTAAAATTGTACTATAATTAGTTGAAAGTGTTGTAAGTGTATACCTAGGTAAGTCTACGTAGCTTACGTTTGTAAGGATCGTAACCGGTGGCGTTTTGTGGATTCTGCCTACCCCCGTGGGGAAAAGGCGTGAGTTTATGTAATGTATACACAAAGTTTCATCCGTACACGTGCATCGTTCTTGTAACTAGGTTACCTGTTCCCAGTAAAGCGAATAGGGACGAAGTATAAGCAATCTCCCACCTCAATCGTTCGTCGTTATAAGGAAGTGTATGAGAGAATCTCGGATGAGTTATTTATTCATCTCGACACGTGTAAATGATAATATCTTTCTATTTGTTGTTTGCTGTGTAAATAGATTGACGTAAACAAGTACGGGCTCGTTAGTGTAAATACTTTTTACAAAACAGTTCACCAATAATAATATATGTTTTTTTTTTTTTTTGTTGAACGACAGTTAGGTCATTTCCACCTGCCGGATTTATCTTATAAACTCCGAGTTAGTTACTAATACCTATTATAATGTACACTATACAATATGTACTACTGACTTAATTGTTAGGCGCCAGTGAGCCTGCGGAGAATAAAAAAAATTAATGAACCTAACCTTTGAAACTACCTTTTGTAGTGGGCAACAAATTCAATATTTCAATCATTCGATTCAATATTAATTTTGTTTCCATGTAATTGGCTTTCAAAAGTGCCTTATAGTGGTATCATTGAGATAAATGATTTGACTTTCACTTTTGACTTTCTTCAGTAACAATTTCAATAGGAGAAACAAGGCAACAAAATAACTTTTCAAAGTTACCAAATTCATACATACCACTGCTCAACTAATGAAGAGTGAATTTCTTAAGAGAGTCTCCTAAAACCACCTTTCGAGATAGAGTCTCAATTAGTAAATAAAAAAATTGAAAATCTACTAAAATCGAAATAAACCTCGAATAAAACAAAAAAACACAAGACGATAGAAGTATTTCAAAATATAATGATGAAGATAAAAACGTATGATAAACTGACAACGCCGTTTGCCCCTTTTCGTTTCCCAGGGGTTGAAATAGGTTCATATCTTTGAAGGTAAGCACCTTCAGGGATACGCATGCATTTCCTTATTTACTTTGAAATACGATTGGACGATATTTGAGGAATATTGCAAAACACACGTACTTTTTACAAGCTTTTTGTTTATCGTTTTGTAAAACGACTCGGTTCCCATCAAAATGAAATTGCAAACACAACGTTGGAAGAGTTAAATTTGATGCTGTATGAGGAATGAAAATAATAATTTTATTTTTTTGTATTTTTCAAAATACATATCATTCTAATAATATATCTTCTAACCAGAATTTACAACGATATATTAATATTCACTTACTTAGAAAATATGTAGGTACACATTAATAATATTAGTAAGGCACTCTCAAAATTAGGATTTCCTGTATCTCAGGAGACCGAGTCTAGCTATCAAATTACATTAATCAATCAAGTTGATTTACCAGTAATAATAGTGGTAAATAATTCCTATAAACACATCTAAGTAAAATATAATCTATCAAAATAAATAAATAATGGGTATAAAGTTTGGTCAAAGACAAAGTCCAATCATTTATTTCAATTAGGCCATCAAAACTCAGTTTTGAACGTCATACACAAGAAAAAAAAATGAATAGGATCTAGTTACCCCAACCAAAAGGTAACTAGATCATATTGAAAAGGATGGGCAAGAAAGTCCATACCTACTCTTTCAAAATCAATTGGACCAACGTATTGCGCCTACAGCGAAAAACCCAAAATTTACTCACACTGTGTACAATGTTGTCATTTCCCAAATTGTAATCATAAAGTACCTATACAACCAAAAAAACAACAACTGTTGACAAGCACGACAACAAAGTAAACAATTTAAAAAAGTTATTAGCGTAAAAGCCTTTAGCCACTGCCCAGTTGCGGCGGTATAGGGCAGCAAGGTCACCACTCATACAGGTGGCAAAGACACACCCTGCTCTGGTTTATAAGGCTAAGCGAAAATGACGCACGAACCTATTATGTTTGACAGGGAAAAAGGGTCAGAAAATCAGTAATTATATGTCGTGATTACCTACCGGAGGGCTAAAGGATTCAATTATATTTTTCTCTTGTAAATAACGTTCTAAAGTGCCTTTTAATGGTCTTGTTCAAATTAATTATTTGACTTTGAGTTCAAAATTCCTGTTGTTTAGGCAACTATAGGCTAATTGTATGCGTTGCGGAATTTGTTAGAATGAGTGATCATGGCACTGGAATCCAAATGGCAGTTGGGGAACACGGATGGTATTTAGTCAAAGAGTCTTTTTTATTCGGATGGGAAATCATCAAATGACTTTTCCCACCCTGGGCGGGGCGGGAGGGACTTTGAGACTTTTACTGGCTAAAACCCATCCATGTTCCTTCTTGTGCCCTTTGCGTTCCGGGGGCGCGGTATCTCTTTCGAACAACCCGCAGCTCCAGTCAGTAAGAGTCTGACACTCCCTTCCGCTCCGTCCAGAGCGCAAGAAGCATTTGGTGATTTCCAATCCTTCAAAAAATGTCTAATTGTATACGATCTACGACGGTATTTATCATTTCTAAGACCTATGTTTTCTATAGTTACGGTTTATTTTTTATTTTAAGTATTCCTTAATATTCTACTGCTCAGCTTTCAATAAAAGGTCATCCCTCCACACAATGTTTCTGATAACATTTTCTATATAATAAACCTGACCCTATATCCCTTTAAACCTAATATCCTTTTCAGCTTAAAGCTAATCTAAAAACTCAGCGAAATTTAAGATTCGTCCTTCACCTTGAAACCTTAATGTCGCCCTCATAATCGTTACACCTCAAAATGTATACTGTTACAACCTCAGGGCAAACAAAAAACAAGTACGTAAGTACTATGAAAGGTAATTTGGCGCTATCTTATTTATGTAATTACTCTAGTATTGCAAACATTTGACCGCCGTTACGCCGACCGTCATTTGTAACATGCCGGACTAACTAAGTTTCCGCATCAAATGCTCCTCCACACGAGCGGGAGTTGCGGAAACCGAGCCACAGCAGGCGTTTGAGTACGCGGCCATAAAAACAGCTCGCAAACATAAAATAAAAACAACCCTTCAGCGCGTTTTTATTCCTATAAATATGGACATCGGAAACCAAGTAATAAAGTGTATGTGAAGCCACGAAAATTGCTCTTGGAGTCGATAAATTGTCGCGTCTGGACACAAACTATCGGACTAACTTGGATGCTATTTTGCTTACGTCTGCAAATATGGGTGTGTACCGTAATAGTCGTAGATACATTATGTTCTGGGAAGATTTATTTAACGTGTCTCATATAATGCGTTTGGTATTTAATTTAAGAACAACTCGGTCTACCTGGCTGCGAACAAACCAGTATCAAGCGTTGTACAATAGTCTTGATACATGAAAACGTAGATGAGTTTTCAGAGGCTTTCGCTCAAAATCGCCGAAAGTACAAAGCGCCACTTCAAAAGCAACTCGTTGGTTTCATAGCCGAAAATTAATAGCATGTAGAACCACCATCTAAAGCTTATGATTTAATACCAACGACGGCCGCAAAATACTAAAATGGTTGCCGAATAACGTTTTAATTGAAAGCTCGAAATCTAATAGACGTCTCAAATTAAATTGTTGTGTTGTTATAATGCTTTATGGAAACTTGGAAGCAGGAATTGGCATTATTATTCGTACAGTTATTACATTTCAATGATTATGTCTCAAATAAACATTGGTATGGATATAGTACACACCATATTAGTGATTTTCAAAATAACCGCATTGTAGAATAAGAGATTTCAGCTTATACTGAAAATATAGTCTACGTCTTGTTGAATAGAGTCTCGAATCTATAAATGATGAACAAATAAAATATCAAATATTGTCAAAGAATCAAAATTTATGTTCATTTATTTAATGGTATTTTCTCGTGTACTTTAAAACTACATTTCACAAAGAAACTTCATGACATTTTCAAAACTTTACGATGAAGTTTCGGTTTAAAGCCTTCGGCGCTCCATGTTTGTAGCTTGAAAATCGACTCTTATCTTAAACATTTTTCAAGAAACGAAATATTGAGACTGTTTTAAAGATTTACATTGTAATCTTATACAAATTAATAACTTTAAAATGTATGTTTGTGATGTCATAATAACAGTTTTTTATAAAATGCATAGTATGAATGTTAACAACGCAGGTATGTGTCTCTGTGTGTTTTGGTCTGTTTTCTTCTGAATAATCTCCAAAAAGACTAGACCGATTTTGACGTAAGTAACTATTACTAGCAGATCGCTGATGAAATAAGGAGTAACATAGACATACTTTTATTTTTGAAAAATTAAAGCCCTGCATGTGCATGTCATGCACGCAAACTACTGCGGGTTGTTCGAAAGAGATACCGCGCCCCCGGAACGCAAAGGGCACATGAAGGAACATAGACGGGTTTTAGTCAGTAAAAGTCTGACACTCCCTCCCGCCCCGCCCAGGGCGGGGGAAGTTATTTGATGATTTCCCGTCTATAAAAAAAAAAAAAAAAAATGCACGCAAACTAATTTGTGGACATAAGTACCTACATAATAAATTAAAAACAAGATATTTTAAAAGACTGGAAAACATTTTTACAATAATATAATGCCATAAAAGCGATCTTCCGCTTACCGATTAAAACGCAGGTGTCGCATTAATGCAAAGTCCACTTGGCACAATTTCTCCCAACTATGTAATATTTTATCTCCATAGGAATAATAGATTCCTACATTAACATCAACGTCAGCATGGCTAACCTGATTCTTCGTTTAAAATGTAACCTTTTTAAAGTTGGCTGCTTCAGACCGCTCTTATTTACTACGATTTGCAAACGTAAAAGAATCATTTCAGTGAAAGATAAAAACTCTCATTTTAACTGCAGTTTTTATGCAAAATATATGGGACATTAACGAAGAGAATAGAAGACATAAACAAGTGTTGAACACAACAGTGACTCGACCAAATGTCATGTAGTTTGAAATCTTGCTTTTATTTAAGTTGGTGCAGACAAAAAGATCTTAAAAGTTTTGCGTCTACTACTTTTTCAACTTCCTGCTTCTAGAAGACAGACTAGACTTTCTGCTAAGAAAGGAAACACTTCTTTACTTAAATAACAGTAACTTTCAAGTTAAGAAACTGAGCTCTATTTTAATATTTTCTTTAATTCTAGGTGCCGAACATTGTGCACAATTTTAATATTATTTCTTAAGTAAAATTACGTTTTATTTTTTATATCTTTGATTGGCAAACAAGCCGTCGCGTCGGCCTACCTGACATTAAGTGATCACTGCAGCCTATAGACATTTACAATACCAGAGGCCATGCAAATGCGTTGCTATCCCAGAGACATAGTTTGAAATATCTCATGTGCCTGTACCCACACCCTTCAAATTGGATCATATTTGTTCTGTGGATAATTCTATTAAAAACCAAAAGATTGTAATCAAGATTATTTTAGCTACGGTACTTTCAGAAGTATGATATTAGGCAAATATAAAAAAGTAGCTAAAAATGCAATGTCAAATATCAGTATAACGCTATTTTAATATTAACATGTAAGAGACATCCTTTTCAGAGATTCAAAAAGCGAGATGAAATTTGAAAAAAAAATCTGTCATATCTACCACCAACAAAACTCTATTTATTATGTAAATGTCAAATGCCCCCGATACTTAGAACCTACTTATCGCTGTAAAACTTGTTGTTAACGTTATTGTGTAAGTAGCGCGAAGTTGATAAACAGATTGAACAATACCTATTGTGGAAGATACTTCCTCTTGTCAGGAACTTGTGTTGTTTGACAAATACTTTTCTTTTTGCTTGTACGAAAGTCTGTAAACTCGTTTCTAAAGAAAGTTTTGATAGTAATTTTATCAATTTACAAAGTAGGGATGCCAAGTGACTACAAAATTTATAAAAACCTGTTATGTACTTTGTATTGTTATAGGTAAGTACTGTTTTTGTTTCACATATTTGCTCTCTGATTTACTATATATAATATTTATTTACACCTATATCTTTCATCTAATAACATGTACACTAATGGTACTTTTAGATGTATTAAAACCGGAATAGTCATCAATTTATATTTCAAAAATATACCGAGCAATAAGCAACGACCAGATAGATGATTTAATCTTCATAAAAAAAGCGGAGATTTTCAACTCATTATTTCGAGAGACTTGCAACAGAATAATCCCTTACAAATGATTTAAAAATGGACGCTTTTTAAACGGCTTAACTGTTATTCTGTGTCTTTTTCATTTAGCTTTATAGATTAAATGTAATGTAATTCTCGTAATTCATTTTCCGAAAAAGAAATAGGCGTTTATTGTTGTCGGTATTTTATTAACGTTGTATTTCTGTTTTTGCAGTATTTTCGTTTCAAAGTATCGTGTGTAAGAGAACCAATCATTCGAATAGTTTCAGTTCCATTTGTATTGACACCAATCAAACCCACAGCGGGATAACCTGTCCAGTACAGAAGCTAACGAACAAGCTACATACCACGCTGCTATTTCTTTATCCCAGTTTTATACAGCAGTAAAAGGCCTGGCTTAATTGAATTTGGAATTGAATGACTTTTAGTTGTAGCCTTAAGCACTAGTTCGAGAACTTAGGCTCTTCTAGAAACTTCACAGATTAGGACTAACATTTTATGGATACGTTATGTCAAGGGAGATCATCATGCTTCGTCCTTTTAACCCTGCTAATGCTGGCGGAAAAAATAAATGATCACGTCACAAATGCCGACCCTTGTCATTGAATTATCAACGATGTCCTAACTCACGCTTTGCTTTGTTTTAGTAAAAAAATAAAGAAAAATAATAACATTTCCAGTTCGCGCTTCCGTGCTACGCCACGAGTGTCTTGTTATTTTTGCATGCAAGTATGTAGTATATGCAGGTAGTAAGTGAAGAGCCGTCAGACCGCGGCTGCTAACAAGCACTACTCCTGAATTCTAAAACATCAATTGTACAGTAAAATGTTAGCAGTATTTTCCGCATAAAAACGAATATAACATTGCATTCTTTTCTCTCTGTCCGCATTTTCATGGTTTGTTCTGGACATACGCTTTGTTTATAGGTAAGTATTCGTTTTTCTATCATCAAAGCATTTTACCCATACTAGGTAGTAGGTACTAGAGAGATGTCACGAATACTGATTTGATTTTACGGAATACCGAATATTCGGCCACGCTCCTAGCCTAAGCGCCGAATATTTGGCGGAAAATGTGTGTGTGCACAATTTGCTGGTGATAGGGTAGGTGCGACCTATCCCATTACGGTGCATACGGTAGTGATGCCAAGCCTTCTCTAAGGGTTAGCTATTTGTCTCCCAGAATTAACGTAAATAGTGAGAGGCTGTTTTCAAAAGCAGGCAGTAAATTAGCAAAAGCGCATTCAATTACTATTAATATATTTTGGCAATTATTATTTTTATAGATTGTAAGTATTAAAATACTCGTAAGATTAATATGTGTTGTGTGTATTGTTATGACTTTGAGTAATATGTGTTATCATGATCTGGTAGGTATTTAGTATTCGGCCGAATACCGAATAGTAGCCGAATATTCGTGGGGTGTCCCGTGAACATTTCAGAGTTCTAAAGCAAAACCCTTATTGACATACGTAAACACAAAGTAGCGTCTTAGTAAGCATATTTTACATTTTCAAATTAAAATACACTATTTGATACCAATGTTAAAGTTGATATTTCAAACGTAATCAAAACCCTCGCTCTTTTCCATGCCCAAAGCAGTTGTGGTATTTTCATTGGAACTATATAACTGTTGTCATTCGCCCTTAAACCGTTCCTAGAGTCAACATCGAGTTGTTTATTTTACCTGTACCTATTGGTCGTTTTATGGAATGGGAACCAAAGTTCACACAGAGTTATCGAGGTCAGGAATTCCGTGGAAACGCGCCTTGCACAAATATTTGTTTATCACGATATTGTGTGAGCTTAAACCAATACCTACGTATAGCTACGACTGTTCCATTTTCCTCAACGTTTTTATACTGTCGTACTTTTTTGCTCATATACCTGGGTGGATTCCTATAACATGAACGTTACCTACGATTGGATTATGCACACGTTTGCGTAAGCCTTTGTACGTATATTTTACGCCATTGCTATTTTTTCTGTATTTATTCTCTTTCTTTTACATTTTCCTACTGAATAATCAAGATTTAAAGAACATTACCTTTTCTTATAAAGCCGATAACGACCTACCGATGAAAGTAGTTATTTAAATTAAGTATCGTTCGAAATAATGTATTGTGCAGATGGCAAAATTGCGTACATTTCAGCGAAGTTGGGAATTTAAATTCAAAATCCTATAAAACGCGTTTATGCCTCGTTCTGAGATAACTCGTTTGGAATAAAAAGGGCCTCCTCCGATGCGAAAATAAAGCTCATCATATCCGGGTAACTCGGATCTCATTAAATTCGTACGGCATAAATAAAACGTAGGTACCCATAAATAACCTATGGAACATAATCATATCAAATGCATGGTAGGTAACATACATCTACACGCTTACTTTTACATCGTTTTGGAACCGAAAGCCATAACCTCTAACATAGTAACAGAAACTATTGTTACTACTATTATCAAAAAATAACAAAAAAAAAATTAACATGATTTAATTTGTAAAATAGTGATAACTCGAAGTAACGCTTCCTTGCAGTCAATTCATATTTGTATGCAAACCTTATCAACTACACATGCGAACGGTAGCCTTTGAAAAATCCATTCATCGATCAGACTGAAGAGATAACACTGATAGCTCCAAATTAAAAAAAAAATGTGATAAGTATTCAAGGCCTTAAAGACGTCTTAAAAATAAAAAACCATGCCAAGAGTTCCTGTATTTCGGCTCCAAAACGATGTAAAAGTAACCGTGTATAACATACAGGGTGGAATAGACAGTAACAGGCAACCTGTTACCATAGATTTAGCACATAATTCTAGTCCCGTCATCGTTCATATTTTTCGTTGTTTATTTAAAACAGCAGATGAAACATGTCAACGATGAAGGGTTCAGGATCATGACATACTAAAGCCATGGGTACTGAATAATGTGGGGTCCCATTATTAACAGCGTGAAATGTGTTGACCCGACCGTTAAGGGATATTTTTTCAGAGTGCGTTTCGTTGAAGATATGATCTAAATTTCTGGAAACACCAATAATATTATGCATTGCGTATTTTATGCTGTCCATTAGACTAATTATATACCATCACGCCTGTATGCCCCGAAGGGTTAGGCAGAGGTGTACCAATGTATACCCACAGTTCGCCGTTATATTTAGGTCCCATGTAATAGGGGGCGAGCCTATTGCCATTAATTGTCTAAACATATGGAGTAATGGAATTACAATTCGCCTTCACATTGTGATTGTAGGTATAGTACTCGATTGGGGTGCCGAACGGGAGATCATTAAACCGTATATCAGGGGAAAGAGAGAAAAAATGATATGGGACCAATCTGAAAGTATATCCTTTCAAATAAAAAAGGACTTTTCCAAATCGGTTGATGGAGTCCTAAGATAAGACACAAAAAATTTGCAACCTAATTGAGAACCTCCTTATTTTTTAAAGTCGGTTAAAAGGGATAGGCACTGAGTCATTTCAAGCTAAAATCATAATAACGATGACGCTTTGTTGCAATGCAAAATGGTAGCATAAAAATATTTTTTTTACTTAGGTAATGCTTGTGTTAAAAGAACGGAATCCGAGGTCCCGTATCACCAGTCATGAGCATGAGCATGATACACCTGGCAAAATTTAAAAGCGATTTTCCTGTGAATTAACGATTGCAACGTTTAAGTAAGACCGATTTCATAGTAGTATGGGATCCAGAATATGATATTCGTTCCGCCATTTTCATTTACAATCAATCCTTTGGGAGGAAATTGCTTTAGAATGATGCTAAGTGTATACATGTTTATGCTCTTAAGTGCACCTGTTACATAACTACTTCTCCTCTTTGAACTGGGAAATTACTAACT
Source organism: Caradrina clavipalpis (assembly GCA_932526535.1). Classification (NCBI taxonomy): domain Eukaryota; kingdom Metazoa; phylum Arthropoda; class Insecta; order Lepidoptera; family Noctuidae; genus Caradrina; species Caradrina clavipalpis. The sequence goes on from OW052097.1 coordinate 7,001,573, forward strand.
GCTAAGACTAATTAATTACCTATCAGAACCTTAAATTTAACGAAGTCTGCTTACAGGTTGAATCTTCTATCAATATTGTCGTACAATTAAGATGAAACTTTAACCCGTTTCCCGCCGGATGAATCCAATGTTTACATCTATTAATGGTTCTATCGGCAATAGTTCGTATTTGTTAAACCCACATAGAAAGTTTGATACCTAACTAATTAATTTGTTTTGTTTACTAAGGTAGTTATAAAGTTTTTGTTACTATGTTTAAAACGAATTTTAATTTGGTGTTCTTCAATTACCTAAATAGGTGCTTTTTTATTAGTTTGAAGTTACATAGGTTATTTCAGGGGTTTCATTCTAAACTCAAACTTTTCACTAAAAATTTTGAAAATACACGGTCACTTTTACATCGTTCTGGAGCCGAAACACAGGAACTCCAGTTGAGTAATAGGTACTATTGGCGTTGTTATTTTTTTTTAAACGTCTCTATGGCCTTGGAAACTTCTCTTGGGAGCTCTTCTGTCTGATCGATGATGACGATTAATTTTTCAAAGGCTACTGTTCGCATGTGTAATCGATAAGGTTTACACACAAATATGAATTGACTGCAAGGAAGCGTTACGTCGAGGTCTCGCTATTTCAAAAATTAAATTTTAGTGTAATTTTATATTTGATATTTTTTGAAAATAATAGTGCCAATTGTTTCTGTTACTGTGTTAGAGCTTATGGCTTTCGGCTCCAGAACTATTTAAAAGTAAGCGTGTATAACAAAATAATTTTAACACAACTAGTACCTATGCATAAACCTATACAGTATTATAACTACCCCGTACCGACCCACTCTTGGACGGCTATGTCTAGCCAATTTTCGAGGAAGCCTTCCAAGTCGTCCCACTAACTCCTTCGTGGCCTACCGCGAATCCGTCTTGAATTTTCGAATTTTCGGCATGTGGTAGATATGTTCAGCTCAGTCTCGTTTAAGCTGGGAAGCGTTTTAAACCACGCAACGATCTGCGTTTTGGAGAACAGTACTGTGTTTCGAATATAGCTATATTTGTGGACATTAAAACCAAATTGAAAATATTGTCCGTGGAGTTTCTTGTTCGTTCTTTTCTATAGAGGCTCACCTAAGTACGTTTTGGGAAGAGAACAAGCTTCAACTTTCTGACCCACTGACCAACTCCTGGATAATTCGAAAGTGCCTGTAAATGGTCTAATTGAAATGAATATTTTGACTTTTCACTTAAGATCAAAATTATAGACTAAAATTCATCATCATTTAGAGTAGGTAAAATTATGAGAAACCAGACACAACACTTGCCCTTTGAACCTTAAAAAATTAAGGTTTTCATTTTACTTTTACAAGACAAACCATCGCCCAACTTCATCCAACAAACCTATTTATAAAAATCTTCATAACAAACAAGCAATTAAAAATATAATAAGTAAAGTTCAGCAAAAATGGTCCGCTATCTTTTGTATATTTAAAATTCTATCAGAACAAGTTTCATTTCCACGAGAAATAAAATGAATTTACTTCAACACTTAAAACTGAAACCATACCTACCTACGCAAACATTAACAACAAACTAATATTTCATCGGAACAGTCTGATTCTTTTCATCCGATAAAACTATTTTCTTAGAATACCTATCGAGGAATAGTTTTAAACATTCTAGAAGTTTCCCTGCAAATAAGGGCTGTTATCTTGTTAAAGTGACTTTTCTTAGATACTTCAAACTTTGCTTTCAATAACTCTAGTTCTGAGTTAGTTATCCCTTCTAAGAATCCATCTCCACCCTATTTTCCGCGAACCTTATTGCCAATTTACATTATATCTGAAGCCTTGTGCCTTTGGGATACAATAGTTTTCTCAGATTGGCGTAGTAATTGTCAGCTTTTGGCAAGGTGGACTGATGAAACCTGGTGAAGCTGTATGTTATAAGTACAGAACGCTTTACGACAACTAGGCGACGACACCATTGGCGCGTGGCTTAGCGATTGACCCGCTGCACTGGGTGACTTGAATTCGATACATTTGTAAACGCATCCACGATACAGGACAAATTACTTGGACTATGTGACAACAATAAGTAGGAGGAACATTTAAAAAAAAAAAAAAATAAGATCATAGTGTCACATTTGGAATATACAGTCCAACTTAGCACAACTAGCAACTAAGCAGCATTGTTGTACAACAAAATTCAAGATTTCCAATGGTCACTTTTCATTAGCAGTTCCATTAAACTTTCAGCCACTGGGTCAGATATTATATTTTGCGGCACTCATGTTGCGGTGGTCTTCGTACTTACGCATGAAACCACTTCAGTTACTCTGAACAAAAAGTGATCACTTCTTCTTTCAAGGGACCAATTCTAGTGGCTTTTAAAACAAGAGGAATTTTATATAATACTAGCTTCTGGCGGCGACTTCGACCGCGTGGCTCTTTTCATCTGGTTTAAGATATGTTTTCGGTTTCTGCTCCGCTCCCGGGTCTCGTCGTGATGTTATATAGTCTATGTTACTTAAGAATAATGTAGCCATATATTGTTGGAAATATGGTTAAAATCGGTCCAGTAGTTTCGGAGCCTATTCAGTACAAACAAACAAAAAAATCTTTTCTCTTTTATAATATTAGTTTAGATAAAATTCCTTTAATTTACCTCTATCTAGATTTTAAACGCCGCTTCCAACCGGTCCTTTTGGAAATCTATAGGGAAGGTCTATGTCCAGCAGTGGACGTCCTGTGAATAATATGATGATGATGATGAGATTTTAAACGATATTTATATGTATAATCGACCTTCTTTCCTAATTAACGTACGCTATATTCAAGCTAAAAGCTTCCTAGTTGAATTTTAAAATAATCGATTTATTTACAAAGATATTAACTACCCTCGTTAAAAGGCGTTGACGCCCCGACGTCTGGGGAATTCTCTCGAATGTGATAAAATGTGCTTATTCATCTGTACACCCTATTTCTAAAGGTTCCCGGGAAGTAGTCCTCCAGAGGCATCAATGTGTGCAGAGTCAATATGACTCGAAACAATAATGTTTTGAATACGACAAAATATATACATACCTATATTCATGTTACACGTGTACGTTTATCTATTGTTAATGGCCTCAGCAATTGTCCATGATCTCTTTTCCTTTACAAAAAGATTTTGTTATCTCTTAGCAACAGATTGCTTTTATTTTTTATTTATTTTGTTGGTTTTTACGTCAATCGTCTGGATTTTACATAATTTGCGGTTAGATTTTTTTATGATACGTAGTTTTTCTTCATGTCCCTAGCAGTTTTTGATCTTGATCTTCGCTATCACCTTTCTGACTTAAGGTTTAAATACCTTGACATGAAATATGTAGGTTTTGCCCTACGCACACTCATGAATGTCCGAATGATTTTTTTTCGGCCCGCCTTCTCATACAGAGAAGGCAGATAACTAGAAATTAGATAACACGTACAATAATAAACAAATAATAAAAATAAATCATAATACTATCACGCCTGTATTCCCTGTAGGGTTAGGCAGAGGTGTACCAATGTACACCTACAGTTCGCCGATATCATCAATTTTTAAAATAAAAAAAGCTCTTCTAGTGCAAGGATTATTTAACACTTAGTTGAGAACTTAATTAAAACAGTGACTACTTAAATAGAGAAAGCGTATATTTACTTGAATACAAATAGCCTTGAATACAAGACAAGATAAATGAATCACAACAGACATTAATTTCAATTGCCCTCCAACACTATCGCTGGAGAGACATTCTGATTATTTGCCAAACGGGAATGGCCTTGCCAAATATCGTATGATCGTATCAATTGTAACGTTGCGAAAAGAATCACGAGCAACGGAGATGAAATCGATCTGAAATATTTCAACGAGCATCTTTCTGGTACCGTCAGAAATAATATTTTTTGGTGGAACTGTAAATTGAAACCTGTATTTCGGAATTTTAGTGGGAAAAGAATAATTATATTCTCCCGACAGAATTTCAGCTACGACGCCCAATTTCAGTGGAGGCTTACCAAGAACGCAGGAGATATTATAGTGCACAAATATGTGCACATACACAAGCAAACTCCCTCTTCCCTCACTCTCATAATCCGACACCACCGGGACTCATCCCGGTGGTGTCGGATTATGAGAGTGATCTCAATCAGGCGCAGAACCCACGACTTCAAGCGCAAACGCGAGGTGTTACACCACCAACTTCCGAACTCCGGGTTGCTACTAAGCAATTCCTAATAGAAAAACCCAAGTACACTAGGACCCCACGCTTAGCTGCCACGCTGGCGACCAACAAGACAATAAAAATACTTATACACCAAAATGTACACAAATCCCAGTTTATATTTTTAACTTCACAGCTATGATTGAGATCAATAAGAAATTATAAATAGAACATTAATTTGTGTATTTGCCAAGCCTCTTGTTACGTAGGTATATTATATTCTTGAAGAACATAAATGTTACAAAAAAAAAACATTTTTATCGGTACTTCACTTAAGTTTTATGTATATGAAGAATACCCGCCAAGGGAAATGTATGTCTCAAATTAATAACGTCGTTTTTAATAAAATGTACGTACGTATTGTCAAGTAAAGAGTTCACGTACCTCATAAATAATAGGACAAAGCCCCTGGTAATGAGAACAAGTGTGCTGAATGTTAAAATAGCTCCTTTTGTACTAAACGAGTCCCGAAGGAGTTTGATTGTCACAGAAACTATATACATAAGTATCACTTAGATCTTTGGAATAATTGAAAAAAAAACAACTAACTGCCTCGATAGCCTAGTGGTTCTAAGCACGACTGCTACGCTAGAGGTCCTGGGTTCGATTCCCAGGTCGAGCAAAAGTGTTATTGGGTTTTTCTATGTAATTCTCAGTAGCAGCTCGGAGTTTGGATTTGTGCCCGGTTAATGGCAATAGGCTCGCCCCCTATTACATGGGACCTAAATATACCGGTGAACTGTGGGTGTACATTGGTACACCTCTGCCTAATCCTTCGGGGAAAAGGCGTGTATATTTAGGTATATTTAGGTCCCATATAATTTAACTTTTTTTTGTTGATTGGTTTGGCTTACTTCCCGCATCTATTGTTTCATACTACTATGTATTATATTCTACTTCCTACTACCTTTTTTTTTTAATGATGTGAAATTATCAAGTGACTTCTTCCACCCTGGGTGAAGCGGAAGGCAGTGTCAGACTCTTACTGACTGAACACCATCCGTGTTCCTCCTAATGCCTTTTGCGTTCCAGGGCCGCGGCAACTCTTACATAACGGACTTAAATCTCTATAAAACTAAAATTGTTAGAAGATGTATTTTTATGCAAGATACATTTGCATTTACGTGTAATGCTGTATGATTCTGTATGCATTAATTTTAAAAGAGTAAAAATATTTGGTACTTTCTGTCCATTCTTCTCCATTCGAAACTACTTTTGGAAGGGACAACTAGATTCAAATTTTTTTCTTATGTCTGTTGTGCAACAGTGCCTCTTAATGGCCTTATTAAAATAATGACAAAGATAAGGGTTTTTTTTTAAAAAAAAATGATTTCACTTTAAAATAAAAATAAAAATATACCATCACGCCTGTATTCCCCAAAGGGATAGGCAGAGGTGTACCAATGTACACCCACAGTTCGCCGGTATATTTAGGTCCCATGTAATAGGGGGCGAGCCTATTGCCATTAACCGGGCACAAATCCAAACTCCGAGCTGCTATTGTGAATTTCATAGAAAAACCCAATAACACTTTTTGCTCGACCTGGGAATCGAACCCGGGACCCCTTGCACAGCAGTCGCACTTTAAACAAACTAAATTGTAGTAAAAAGCTATATTATGTAATACATTTCTGATCAAACCAACTGACCCACTTTCTAGCTAAATTCAAAATGCCTCGTATAACATGTTCAGAGGCAAACGATCACGTTTCATATTAGCGTCATTTTATAATGACACTGCTTACATTAATGCATTCACATGATCCCCCTTCTTCGAATTACATCATAACGAGCCATGTATTCTGTCCTGAACAACAAGAGCGCTAGTTGAATAGATAGGATGTGTCGCCCCGCGTCCCAGATAATATGGAAACTTTTACATAAGTTGTTCATTATTGTACTTTATTTTAATTCATAATTGACTAGCTTATTCTAGAAGCTCGTTGTAATTATTGATAGCCATACAACATGAGGCCGCTTTTAACCGATCCTTTTGGAAATCTATGGGGAGGCCTATGTCCAGCAGTGGACGTCCTGCGGCTGATATGATGATGACGATACAACATATGACCGATTGTTGTCTAAATGGTATACTAGAAGATGCTTCAAGTATTAAGTATTAATAAATAAAATAAACAATTTATTTTTATTTACTAAATAAATTATTTATTTATTTTATAACCTGTGGTTTTACCCGCTTTTAGTTACGTCTTAGGCTAGGTTAGATGATATTATATAGCTTACACTTATTCCTTGTGAATCTACCTATCATATACAAATAGATTTTATTCAAATCCGACGGTGAGTTCCAGAGATTTAAAAAAACAAAAATTTTCGTCAGCTTTGATATATAAGAAGAAAACGATTCAACGTGAAAATTTCAGGGCTGTCAGCAACAGAAATTAAACATCTTTTGATTTGTCACCGTCTAGCACGAGTTATCGTTCCATTGCCCGTCGAACGTCAAGCATCCCTTGACAGTCGACGAGTAGTGGACCGACAGATCGTGCAATGACTGACACTCGATACACCGCAGATATTGATGGTACTTGTATAACCATCTCAGTAGCTAACAGCTCGGAGTTAGGATTTGTGCTCGGTTAATGGACATAGGCTCGCCCCCCATTACATGGTAACTAAATATACCGGTGGACTGTGGGTGTACATTGGTACACCTCTGTCTAAACCTTCGGAAAATATTGGCGTGATGGTATGTGTGTTTATGTTTTATAACCTATGTGTACTGGCCTAAACTAGGTGATGTCATACTAATCCATACTCAATATACTTAGTTACTTAATATTATAAATGCGAAAGTAACTCTGTCTGTGCGTCTGTTTGTTATCTACCCTTTCACGATTTAACAACTGAACCGATTTAATGAAATTTGGTATGGGGTAAGTTTGATGCCCACGAAATTAAAAAGGAAGTAACCATTGCCTACTTTTTATTCCGCGACTTCGTCTGCGTCTGCTATAACCGACATTTATGCAGACGAAGTCGCGTGCAAAAGCTAGTGGGTAATAAAATAAATCAATTTGTTAACCAGTAAATGTAGTTTTGTTTTTAACTCATTCCCGATTTCGAAAAAAACATACATGCTGAAAGTGGATATAAGTAAACCCACGCATGATGTAATGTTTTGTTCTATATAAATCTCATCAAAACAAACAATAATCACGGATTTCTTTGCCCGATAACACGTAGAGACGCCTACAAAATAGAAATCGAGAGAAACATACTACCAACAAAACCCACAATGTTACCAGAAATAAACGTACCAATATACCAATAATAACTCTTTGTTTATCTGAAGATGAAAGCTGAGAGATTGAATATTGGTTGGGGTCGGGCTATTTCGATAGTGTGGGGTAATTCTAAGTATAACAACGGCTTGGGTAACAATTATTTTCATACTATGTGGAAAGTGAAATTATTTGTAGATATCAATTGGACCATTTCGAACTTCATTTACTAGAAAAAGTTAAATCTAGTTGTCCATCCCACATAGTAGTTTTATATGAACAAGAATGCGTAAGAAAGTTCGTACTTATGTACTTTTTAGAAAAAAAACTAAGCAATGACACCAAAATTATTTATGTTTATATACATGGTGCCAATTAATTCTTTTCTTATTCGAGATGGCGCTCTTTACTCTAGTCTTGGTCAAAGGATAGACAAAGTCTACAATGGAGTGAGCTTACCCAGAAGAGGCCTGTTCACTCTAACAATACACATTATGGAATGCAAATAAATGAATATGAATATTTACATGGTGCCCGATTCTATTGGCTCTGGGTCTTCATTAATTTGGTAGATTAGCCAAATGGATTCAAAATGCGGCCATTTTGAATCCATTTTGCTAATCTAATGGATTCAAAATGGCCACTCAAGGAAAGAAAATAGACTTTCTATACACATCTCGTTCGGATTTGTTATGGCATCCAGCCTTCGATCTGACATACACTATAATATCACTTGTTATCTCTACGAGGGAGTAAACTTGTTGGTTTTTATACTCGTATCATCGTAATTGCATATTTTTCATTATTTATTTATTTAAGTAACCAACGGCGATACATATAATATGTTACAGAATAATGCAGTTCAGTATAATATGGCTAATAATAACCTTGCTTAACTTGAATAAGTTTGCGACATGCGAACGGACTACTAAAAAAATAAATAAAATAAAAGATATTTCATTAACTGCCTCGTTGGCCTAGTGGTCCTGAGCGCGACTGCTACGCTAGAGGTCCTGGGTTCGATTCCCGGGTCGAGCAAAAAGTGTTATTGGGTTTTTCTATGAAATTCTCAGTAGCAGCTCGGAGTTTGGATTTGTGCCCGGTTAATGGCAATAGGCTCGCCCCCTATTACATGGGACCTAAATATACCGGCGAACTGTGGGTGTACATTGGTACACCTCTGCCTAACCCTTCGGGGAATACAGGCGTGATGGTATATATTTTTTATATTTCATTAAGTATCTAAAGTTAAGTATACAATTTTGTGATTATTTACTTATTTTGTTGATTATTCAGCCTAGGTGTTTGCTATCTATTTATCAGCTACTGAAAGTCAGTATCATCATCATGAATTTTTATAATCCAGTTATCTTAACAGTTTCTGTAACAGATTGAAAGTACCAACATTTCCTTTATCATAAAATATTCTTTATCTCAACGCTGCAATTTTGTGAGAACAAGCGCAGCTGACACTTTGATTCTTTTCTTTTTCTCTCGAGATTTATAAGTCCACTCAAATCTACACAATACAAAGGCAAATCCCATCCGGTTGCATGCTCTCGTAAAAATAAGAAACCGAGCTCATCTTCTCCAAATCCTGGACCTTCCACGTACACAATGGATCACGTTCACACTTCAGCAATAACTCATACTCTAATAAACATTCACAGCCACGCGTGACAGATTTACCTACGTTCACCAATATTCACCAACATTTCCTATATGAAGAGGACACTTCCAAAGATTGGAGCCAACCTTGGCGCAAATGTCTTACACCCGACAAAGGCACGTACCCGAATTTTGAAAGCCAATAGATAAAAGCCGTAAATCTTGACACATAGATATATTTTCCTTTTATATTTGTGCCCCTTCTTTTACTTGGGATCTACAGATATCTAATGCTTTAGAAATCAGTTTGAAATGATTAGGTTTACTGATAAAACAGAAATAGTATTCAGACCTCAAAATGTTACAAGGAACTCGATATTTACCTGAATTTGTAGCATTGATAAAATGTTCGTCTAACATAATAAACCCAAAAGAAAAAAATGTCTGGCTGAACCCAGTTAAATATTAAAAGGCAAAGCGTTTTTTTATAAATGTAATATTCACAAAACATCCAAGAACTTAATTAAACGATCAAATAAGCAATCGAGCTAATAAACGACTACTAAGGGTACTTATAAATTATTAATTACTAGGGATTGTTCGCTCAACTACAAATGGAAATCAGCATTGTTAGTAACAACTGTAGTTCAAACAATAGAACACAATGTTGAACTCCTATGTTTAACTTTAGCAGTACCACAGTATGTGCAAAAGGTATGACATTAATATCAAATAATAATTGGTTCAAACCTCTTGCGACATAAAACTATTTTCTGTGGCGCCCGTATGTCTGTCCGTCGTAGAAAATTAACCAAGTGGCAAGCTGTCAAGTTGACAGTTAGTAAGTGAGTAAATTACTTGATAGTTTTGGGGCTTTGTGCGGGAGATCCCACTCGAGTGTTGTCGAACAACAAAGTTGTATTTGATCAATTTGTGCTGCAAATTGCCGACGGTACGGCGTCGTTTAGTGTTCAGGATTGTCAGCTTAGACTTACGATAAAACATTGTTTAAGAACTTAACCATGTAGTGTGTCTAGCTTTTGCCCGAGGTAGGCTTGATTATATTATCTTACTGAAACTGTAAACACTTTCGGGACTTTCGGGATCAAAAGTATTCCATGTGTTATTATTTCACACTACAGTCTATATCAGTGCCAAATTTCATCCAGATCCGATCAGCCGTTTAGGCGTGAAAGAGTAATAAATATTCATCCATTCATAAAAAAAAATCGCATTTATAATGTTATAGGATTGGTCAGATGGATGGATTGTGTGAAGAATGATATGAAAGAGAAGGGAGTCAGTGATAGTATGACGGTTGACAGGTTGGCATGGAAGAAGAAAACATGTTGTACCGACCCCAAGTAAAATGGGATAAGGGCAGGAAGATGATGATGATTGGTCAGATAGTATGAAATAGGAAGTAGGATAAATACAATTCAAGAGAAACCGAGCTAAACTTGCTATGTGCCCACAGGCTCTACTATATCCGGGTAGTCAAAACTAACCAAATTTTACCCGTAACATAATATATTTATTTATTATTTTATTATATATTACTATTCTAAAATATCACTAGCAATGGACGACGTTTCCATCGTGTACGAAATTACTTGCTTTTGAGTGTACGTAATAAGGTCGTATATAAAACGTGAACGGTGTGGACACTTCCAGCAGAGCTGTAGTAATCATACGGAATATTTCATTATGACTAATTGGCTAATAGGACGTTATTCACTGGTGTTTGTCTGTGCGCTTGAATATAAATTTGCTTCTGTACCGCAGCCAATTTGTAGCAAATTAGCCTAAAATTTTGCACTCGAAACTGTGAGTTGTAATAAATTGTTTTCGTACATCTGTTACAGTCATATTTTTGTTATGAAATATTTAAATTTGTGAAAAGTTCTTTCATTACAAAAGCCTATTGTTATTTAAAGTTTTCTTTGCGAAGGACGTGAAATTTATTAAATCTTGCGCAACCGAATGGCTTAATCTTAGAGTTTTGCGGTATTCATACATCACTTCGAAGAACTAGTTCTTTAACTAACGTTAGTACCGGCATCAATCAAATGTATGATATGTATTTCTGAGTACGTTATATTCCTAATGTACTCCCACTAGCTCACAACCCACACGACACAGCGCACATGAGAAAAGCCACTCAATTTCAGCAAATTAATTGTGAAATTTCACCTGCGCGCAATATAACCCGCAAAGATATGAATCAAGAATCGCACCGCAGTAGCACAAAGACAGAATTATTGAAAAATCTGTACGTATTACGTATTTTGGGAGATTATCCTACTGTTTCCGAATACGCTGTAACTCAGCCGCCGGGCTGAAGCCCAATAAGACGCCGTTAATAAATCATCTTGACAGGTATTACTTCGCACCTTGAGCGGCGGCGTAATTACATCAGACCTACTCCAATATTCAAAATAAACAGATCGTGTAATGAAGATGATTCCACGTCGGTTTACTGGAACTATCTAGTTTAATTTGAACTTCGGCTAAGTTTAGTATTATAGTGCTTAGTCTATTAGTTACTCGGTACATAGTTTCAAAAGGGTTTTTGACCTTCATCATACCTAATTATAATTTAGGCTTTTAATCAAGCGTTGTATCTTGTTGATGAAATTACTAATTAACACAATTATTTGACTAATTAAAACAACACATTCGAATCAGTAAACAAGAAATGTAGTATGTTTAAAATTACGTGTCGTCATATTTTAATCAGCTTTTAGTGGTTTAAGTACCTAAGTAGATACTTAACAATTGTAAATTCTTGGATTTATTGCGAAAAACAAAAAATCCAAGTACAAAAAAAAAGGAACCGAAAATCTGCATACATACCATCTTAGCTGGAAAAATCTTAAGGCCGCTCTACACAGATATAAGCTAAGGGTTAATACATACATTTACCTGACACGGAACTTAATACGGTCGGTAAGCTTTTCAGTAAACCTCGATGATGGAGACCGACCGAATATCAATTTTTGAAGCTTCAGCGCACACTTCATATGAATGATTCTCGCTATAAAGGTACCTTCGTGATCGAGGTACCTTTATAGTCAAAACGGGTATTTTAAAAGAGCTACCTAATGAGTTCCGCGAAGGATCTTCACAGTCATATACGACTCAAATAAACATTTGAAATGTGTTTAGGTACCTAATCATACATATTTAAAAGCCCGAGAACAGGAAAAGGAATTAAAAAAAGAAGTTTGCTTTGGAATCGCAAAAAAAAAAAACGATGTAGGTATTTATTAAATAGACATACCTTTTTTTTATAGATGGGAAATCATCAAATAACTTCCCCCGTCCTGGGCGGGGACGGGAGGGAGTGTCAGACTTTTACTGACTAAAACCCATCTATCTATGTTTCTTCGTGTGCCCTTTGCGTTCCGGGGCGCGGTATCTCTTTCGAACAACCCGCAGCCCCGGAAATAGACATACCTTGGGAGTGAAAGTAGAAGAAGTGTTACAGTATGGTAGTACCTACTTATGTATATTACAATTCTAAATGAAAGTTCAGCCTGCACTTTCTCCAGGGTTTTTTTTTTTTTGAGATGGTAAAATCATCAAATGACATATTTTTTATTTTGTTTTTAGTGTGAAAACATTTGTTAACATTGAATATTAAACAATATAATCCTGCTAACTTTCTACACTTCTTTCTAGGTACTACAATTTTAGTTTATGAGAATGGATGAAAGGGTGGATAGCTGAATAAGCATGAACGGCTGAACAGAATTAATTAAAATTTGGCACATAGATATTGCTCTAGCTAAAATATTTTCGTCCCGTTTTTATGTTCCCAAGGGATAATTTAGTACTTTTTTTAGCTCAATTCTGAAGTCTACGCAAACGATATCGCAGACAGAAGCTAGTATTACATAAAATGTCGCCTATATTTCCCGAAGGGGTTAGCAGACGTGTAGGTAGAATACCTACATTCCACCGTTTTATTTCGTACTAGCGAACTCACCGCGAGTTCCTCCAAGTGGCTTATTTCACCTGCGTTAAGTTACGTCTTGGGTTACTGCTCCGCTCCCGTAGGTCATAGCGTGATGTTATATGCCCTATGTTATTCAATAATAACGTAGCTATCTATCGGTGAAAAATTGATAAAACCGAGCCAGGAATTTCGGTTTTAAAAAAAATGCTAACGGCGATTACAATTTAGTATTTCTATAAATTAGATTTCATTCGAATTGCCATCAAAGTCAAAGTCAAATCATTTATTTCAATTAGACCAATAAAGGGCACTTTTGAACGTCAAAAAAAATTAAAACTAATAAATCTAGTTGCCCATTCCAAAAGGTAGTTTCGTATGGAGAAGAACGGGCAAGAAACTCCATACGTACTCTTTTAAAAAAACGTATTACACCGTTTAAGCTGTCATCTACCTACACAGTATGAATTTTTCATTTCTGGCATCCTTGCACCTGATATTTCTGGCTAGTGTTTATTTGACATCAGATAGACGTGTCCTGTCTAAACCAGTTTCGTCTCGTCTATTTTCCGTCTTTCGATGCTTTGAGTTGTATTTTACATTTTTATAAGTCTAGGTTTACTTAGATTTTACATTTTTATAAGACATAATATAATGACATTGTTTACAATATTGTATACAATCATAATCTTAGTGTAATTTTGCAATGCGATGTAATGGTATTTTGCGTTGGTGTTAACTGCCTCGTTAACCTAGTGATCCTAAGCGCGACTGCTACGCTAGAGGATTTGGGTTCGATTCCAAGGTCGGGCAAAATGTTTTTTTGATCTCCTATAAAATTCTCAGTAGAAGCTCAGAGTTCGGATTTGTGACAAGTTAATGGCTATAGGTTCGCCCCCTAATACGTGGGACCTAAAACCGAACTGTGGGTATACATTTGTTCCCCGCTGCCTAACCCTTCGGGGAATAAAAGCGTAATGTTATGATGGTTGATTCTACACTCGAGAATATTATCCTATAATATACGTACACATAAGTTCTTTTCAAGGAAAATTAAACAAACGTACAGAGCAAAGTACATGTAAAGTACATCAGCGGATTTTCCCAATTTCGCTAAAAGAACCACAGTCATTTGTTTACTTTACTCTCACGAAACGAGTAGAAACAAATTTCAGTGCGTTGTCGAGCGTTTAACATTCTTCATGGGGCCTAATTTACAATGGCGGAATACAAAACAAATCCGTTTTCTTTTATTTTTATAAGGACCTGAATGTGAACGTTATTAAAGAGAACGAAATTTGTGTAAATATTCTAGGGACTTTTGTAAAAAAAATATTTTTGGATCCTACGTCCAAAAAATTAAAGGAACACGAATTCGTCCGCATCAAATTTGCTATAAGTATTATCCCACAGGAACCAATCATTTTTTCGGGATAAAAAGTAGCCTATATACTATTCCAGACTGTAGTCTAATTCGGTTCTAAATTTCATCCAAATCTGTTCAGCCGTTCTGGCGTGATTGAGTGACAAACATCCATCCATCCTCACAAAGTAGTAGGTAGTAAGATTATACATTTTTTTATCACAAGAATGTTTAATCTGCTGTAGCCACGTAATTATAACCCGTTATAATAATGACAGAATTTAAAGCAATTGACGTTTAATTAGGATTAAAAGCTAAACCCGTTGTCTCTGTGTAAGTCTTTACATTTTACTTATCCGCTTTGTGAAGCTGTGATTAATGCCCACCATTTGCTGAGACTACATTCATGTCACAGTCAAACAAATGAGACTAAAGTTCTAAACGTTTAATTAAACTTTTTCACGAGCATTTTTATAAGCTAAAGGAAAAATAAAAACTAAAAGGGTTATTCCTAGTATTTGTGCAGATAGAGCATGATACTGCAAACTTTACTAGGAATTATTTAGTTAGTAACGTACGTCCTTTCACTCGCTATGTTTGCATATGAAACATAACACAGTCATGCTGTCTCATATCCAGAACTTTCCGAACCTTCAGAACTACTAAGGTTGCCTCGTTAGCCTAGTGGTCCTAAGCGCGACTGCTACGCTAGAGGACTTGGGTTCGGATCTCAGCTCGAGCAAAAAAATTTATTGGGTTTGTCTATAAAATTCTCAGTAGCAGCTCAGAGTTAGGATTTGTGCCCAGTTAATGGCATTAGTCTCGCCCCCTATTACGTGGGACCTAAACAAACCGGCGAACTGTGGGTGTACATTGGTACACCTCTGCCTAACTCTCCGGGAAATACAGGCGTGATGGTATGTTATGTAACTTTCGCAATACAAAGATTCCATTTCGTTACATTTCGGCATGGTCCTGTAGCGTCCATGTAACTTGCTAATGGACGCCACACAGCATTAAGATGAAGTTGTGGACTTTATGCCACGCCTGCGACCAACTTTGACCACTTCTCATGTCCTTAATGTTTTCCTACGGACATTAAACTTTTGTTGACAACCCCTGACTTAGCTACTTATCTTGCTTTAGCGTTGAACGGTGACAAGGAAAATATTGAAGTTTTTAGTTCTAGTTACGTAATGGGGGGATTTTAATTACTTGGACATTGCTTTTAGTAGAAATCAAAGGGGTAAAGACAATTGGTTTTTGATTTAGTACTAGAATAGTTAACTGCCAATAAAACATATTTGAAAAGTACAAACATACAACACTGGTGATGATATTTTTCTGAAAGCCTTCTACTTCTCCAAAGTCAAAGTAAAATTATTTGTTTCAATTAGAACGATAAAAGCCGCTTAAGAATGACTGCATTTTGCCGTTGTTGAACCGACAATAACTTTCTCTCATTAATAATTTCGCTGTTCATAACAAACAAATGTGAACATTAATCAAAACAATACTGATCATTAAGGAGCAATGGCTTTCCTCTGCCTCTAATTATTTTCGTGTTATATTTTTAAAAAAACCTCCAAAAGTTATTGTTGGTCGTTACTCATCTTAGTAATAAGTGTCAAAATGATTTATTTCTTGCTCACTTATTGGGGAGCAGCTTTCCATTTTCTTATTTTCATCTGTTTTCGGCGCTAGTTTTTCTGTTACGTGTTTTTTTTCCTAAAACCCATTACTTGGCTTTGTGAATAGTTATTCAGAACACGTCAACTGTTGGAATAAGAGGAAATAGGTACTTATGTTTAAATTGTAAATAATTATTTTGAACATCGGAAAACCACCTCTATTAGGTAATTAAAAACGTTTAAAATCTAGTCTAGACAATCAAGTAAAAAAATTGTAATAAATTCAAAGTCACTGAAATTAGATAGCGATTGCACTGTACAAAGTGATTATACATGTTAATTAATATTAATAAACCTACTTTTTTACCGTCATGTTTGTGACATATTTATAAATTTGATATAATGATAGAAACCCCAATGCCCTAGAAAGACCTACCCTGACCTTATTGGTGAGGTTCTTCAGAAAGGTCGGGTGTGCAGTACTCGTAACCGGCGTGCTTGTATGACCAGATGTATGAACGTGAACGAGGCGAAAGTAGTATGTAAGGATCGTAGCAGGTGGCGTTCTGTGGTTTCTGCCTACCCCCATGGGAAAAAGGCGTGAGTTTATGTATGTGTATGTATGTGTGATATAATGATATTAACTTTATATCATTTCATTCGATAATAATTTATCTTCAATTTTAAACCTGTAGCTGTATATTATTAAATTAAAATGACCCATAATGAGTTAAATATATTATATGATACAGTTCATTAAATACCTTATCGAAGCAGTCAGTGCGATTGACGTATAATTAACTTTTAACGTACATGACGTCAACGTAAGTTCAAATTACTCTGTATTGATTAATAGAATAAGGTAGTAATTAATTAAACATCCCCGATATCACTAAAAATATCGAAACAGGTAAAACCATGCATTTTCCCATTAAATATAAGATTTATTTTCCATTGCTCCTCTTTAGACTGACAAATTAAAGTGTTTCAGATTTTCTTTGAATTGATGAAGGAAAAATAATTTCAATCAATATTTTGATGGCTTCTCTGTCATAAGCAAATTAAGCAATCAAGGGTCCTATTCATTGAATTTCCTATGATACATAAAAATGGCTTTCTCGTGAAATTATTATCTATATTTATCGAATAAATGGGAGGCAGAAAATCAAAGGGAATTGGCCAGTGGGTAATTGGTGGCTGAAACACACTCAATATAATTATAAACACCGGTAGAGGTCGGTGCCTACCAATTACCTGTCAGCCCTCCCCTAAAATACATGTAAGAAACAGGTAGAGGTACCTTTACCTTCCATTACGGATGGAAATATAATATTTTGACATCTTGCTCAAATTATGCGGTGCGGTAATGTATGCTTAACGCTAACTGACTTGGGATTAATTTATGCATTACATATATTCATTAGATTTTTAGACAAAATGTTTAGGATAAATTTGCATTGTTTGTTCTTAACGAACAATTAAGTGACATTTCAGTGAACCGATATAATTTTAACTAGTATATTTTCGTCTTTAGCCATTTAATTCGCTAGTGCATGGTAACAGCCCCGTCTGAGCGCTTTAAGAGCTTATCCGTTCTCCACTGGCAAGCTGTAAAGACCATCTGCTGCCAACATTTATCAAACAAAAAACTACTCTTTTAATTGTAAATTACGGTTGTAATTGCAGTAAATGATCGTCCGTTCAGTTCCTAGCGCGCTTATATAGTCGTTTTAAATTCAAGAGGGAGGAGGAGGAGGCTGCAGAAGAGATAAGATGCTGTTTAAATGCTCGCTTATTTTCTTAACAATAAATGAATACCTAAGCGTAATATGCGCCATACAAAATGAATGTTAATTAATTGATTCGCATGTTGGGCAAAAAGTGTTATTGACTTTTCTATGAAATTCTCAGTAGCAGCTCGGAGTTAGGATTTATGCCCAGTTTATGGGAAAAGACTCGCCCCCTATTACATGGGACCTAAACATACCGGCAAAATATGGGTATACATTGATACACCTCTGCTACCCTTACCTATACCCTTAGGGGAATGCAGGCGCAGTGGCATGTTATGCTATTTTCCAAAACAACCTACTTATATGTACACATTAATATTACTACACTTAGACTTTTATGCCTACTACATAAACTAAAAAAAAAACAAATAAGTGATTAAACAGTCTGGTACTAAAAGTTTATTTATTATTACCAAAAAAGGTTAACCTATTATTATAATAAGTATGTTTAGGCACGAATATGATGGCAAAATTACCTCATTACCTCAAATATGATGTCTAGACGATAGGCTAGGTCTCTAGGTACTACACATTACGTAGGATATGCTAGGTCATCGCCCCGCGGTCAGGCGCACCTACTACGTCCGCACCCTTAGCAACACGACTAATTACTTACACTTAATATATTACCTTCGGAACAAATACGCAATAACCATATATTACGAGGGTTTTGGCATAAAACTGGGATGTGTAGAGGGAAACAATTTATAAACGTTTTGAATTTATAATTTTACTAGCTCCTGCGACGTTGTTCGCGTCATATTTGATATACTTATATTATCGCATCAGAATCGCACATTTTTTCAGGATAAAAGTTTTTTATGTGTCATTCCACAGTATAATCTATTTTAGTGCCAAATTTCATCCAGAACCGTTCCGCTGTTTAAACGTGAAAGAGTAACGTTTTGGAACGAGCAACTAGCTTTAATTTTAAACTGTAACTTCTTAACATTTAAACGTGCCTGTAAATGGTATAATTGAACTAAATGCTTTGACTTTGACTTTAACAAACATCCATCCATCCATCCATCCATCCATCCTCATAAACTTTCGTATTTATAATATTAGTAGGATTGTATGAAGGATAGGATTTTGGACTGGGACAATCACTTTGAACTCATTTCACTTTCAGCTTAGAATTTCTGTGTAGTTTGAACAAAATATAATATTGCCCCTCTCAACACTAAAACAAAATCACGCCCGTATTCCACAGGTATTTCCACGTACGGGTTGGCAGAGATGTATAATAAGCCTTAACTACATTCATTTCACCAGTTCCATTTTAAGTTCTCTGTAAGTGGCAAACCTGTACCTACTGTGATAAACACAAGAAGACCATTGATGATTTTTTGTTGCTTGGAAATCAATTGAGTTGACAAAAAAGACGTCACAGTTAATTATTGCTATGCAAAATTCGGGGCATCGCGTTTTGACAGTTCATAAAAAGTATGTCAATTGATTGTTGATGTCAAGTACCCAATTGAAGTAGTTTAGTTTTCAGTTTTGGCTAATAGAAATACGCTAATAGCGGTGGGCATGCCTCTAGAACTTTGCTCAGCGAGGACTAAGTTCTCTGTGACCGGAATTTGTGAACAGGACAAGTTGCGTTGTACAGTCAGCAAAAGAGATAAGTAACCAGGGTCCCCTAATGAAATCAAAGTTTTACGAAAACCGATAGGAGTTTTTTAATGAATTTTGGTTTTATAAATAGAAAATAAAGAGTTTATTAAATGAATTAAAGTTTATTTAAAAATGACCACTGGTTTTAAAGAAAACTTCAACTATATTAGACGGTCTGGTTACTTATCTCTTTTGTTGACCGTACATCGTTCAGTCACATCAATGTTTAGCACTTCGTTTAACTCTGCAAAAATTTGAATAAATCCAAACTTCGGTCATTTACATGGAATAGCAAATGAAATATTTGAATTTGTGTACTAGAAGGACTCTGATTTATGTTTTAATTTATAAACTTAGCTTACTAACTTAACTTACTAATAAAAACAAATACATCATAATGTATTTGGACCAGATAAACCTACTATATGTTGATAAGTATATTATAATAAGTACATTGTAATTTGATGTTATTTGCATAATAATAACCCGAAATAACTATTAACATAACGAAGCTCAAAATAAAAACTGGAATAAGAACTGTCAACGAAAGTGGCTAAGATTTATTAACTAGAAGTTATCGTAAAAAATATGAAACAATTCCATTTGTCCTCAAAATTGAAATCAGATTGACATCTAACCACGAAAAACATAAAATTCATCAGAAACTTATTATATACCTAATTATCCATTTTCTCTTTCCAGTCCGGCCTGATGAGGAGTTTCCGGAGCCAACCCTCCGCATCATGGCCAGGTCGACGGTGTACAACGTCGGCGAAACCAAAGCCATCTTTTGTAAAGGACAAAATCTAGTAGACGTACGTACAAACTATGATTAAGTGATCCTTTAGCCGCCAAAGGCACTAAAAGCGACAATAAGAAACATTACGTTTTTCTGCTATTTGTGATCAAAGTATGTAACTGTTAGAAAAATATGTATTTGCTGCCCCATTACCTACTTATTACTGCGGCCGATCAAAATTTAGGTTTGTCGCCAATGAAATATAATAAAGGAAATAATTGTCCTCACGTGCAAAAAAAAATAGGGCACTCGGCAAAATTCAATAGTGATTTCCACGTGATAATTTAAAGGTCAGTTTTAGTTTTCCTCGTTGAGTTCGGTTTCAATATATATATTTAAAAGTATGCATATAAAGACATTTGCTAAATTTAATCAATAGTCTTCGAGGAAATTGGTCTTAAATGTTGCCAAGTGGCCTAATTATTTTACACGTGAGTATATTTAAGTGGTAACTTCAACTCTGGTCAGAAAAAATCAATCAAATTCTTAGAGCCCGTTAAAAGTTAGTAACAGAAAAACATTATTGATACCAAAATATTATTTCCAGGCTATTCAATGGTACTCCCCCTCGGGCAAGTTAGTCGAGGAGCGATCTACCAAGAATAGCAGGGTGTTTGTTGAGCGTAAGACTGAAGACAACGGCGTCCTGGTGCCCCTCATCATCCACCGCATCAAGATCAGCGATGGAGGCAACTGGACCTGCAAAGCTGGAAATCTTAGTGAAACCAAGGAGTTTATTGTCGGAGGTATGTATGTCTATCAGGAGGCCTTAAAACAGTATTATGTGAACATTACTTTGCCTTGCGCACAGCTGGATTTTTAACGTTCAGCTAAGCGCCGAGAGTTAAAAATCCAACCACTGAATTACAGATTATGGGCCCCAACATTATGGTTTATTGGCACACTCTGGAAATAGTTCCAAAAAAAATGACAGTCATCAGTGATTAATCAGTTGAAAAATCTCACTAAAGAAGGACTTGCTATCAAGTTTAGAGTTAGTACTGCACTTACCCTCCGTCCTAGAATTTGGAGCTGGTAAATTACATGTATGGTTCTCCAGGAAAATCATGAAAAATAAAAAGATAGGCTTCTAATAGCTGCACCTACCCAATATCATTGTCTCTTCAGTAAACACGAAAATACATAAATTATTTCTAAGTACCTCATAGAGCATAAACAAACAATCAAGTCCATGCATTGAATTTTTATAGCAACATTCAAATGTGAAATTTTCAGAGAAAGTGAACATCGCTGACAGGAATGTTACCTTGGAGGGAGAAGAGGGCAAGTCTGTAAAGCTGACGTGCGAAGCTAACGGGTACCCTCCCCCAGTTGTCGTGTGGTACAAAGATAAGCAGCAAATTCGGGGTAAGTTCATTAAAAAAATAGTGGAATTACTTAGATTATAATTATTGTGGACAGACGGCCTGATTAAGACCGCAGGAAAACGCTGAATGCAGGCCGCTTCCAACCGGTCCTTTTGGAAATCTATGGGGGAGGCCTATGTCCAGCAGTAGACGTCCTGCGGTTGATATGGTGATGATGATAAGTCAATACTTGAGTCACAGAAAACAACTTGAACAACAACATAAACATAAGTTATTAAAACAACTTTGATTTGTCGGTTTTGAACTAAGGCTGAACTTATTCATCGATCTATACTTATATAATAAAGCTGAAGAAATTTTATGTTTGTATATATGTAGGTTAAATGCGATAATCTCTGAAACTACCACAAATTGGAAAAAATATGTTTGCATCATATATACAAACATATTTCTTCATAGCTAAATTCCGGAGGAATAGTAACTCTAAAACATCACCCTATGTATAAAATTGTAGGACGTGCTCAGGAATTATTATAATTAAAAAATCAGGATCGTAGTTCTCAGTGTACCAGGTTTATTTGCCAGTCATGACATTCAAAAATGATGGAGGTCAAAAAGTTGAACGCCTGGTAAAAATCTTATAGCTACAACTTAGTTAAAATCCACTAATTGCTCCAACATGCCGCCGGCCGTTGAAAGCTTGCCTTTCAACAGCTATCTTCCAACAACGGACAGATCTTGGAGAATGCTCTTCTGACTGTTCCGGTTGAAGTCCTGATATCAGCAACTCGGCTTATGCCGTCTGTACCAGGATGAAGAGCAACAACGCGACCTAACTTCCACTTCAAGGGTGGCTGGTTGTCCTCCTTGATGACAACAAGGGAATCCAGTTTCAGGGTGTCGTTGCCGGTCCGCCATTTGACACGCTGCTGAAGCTCGGTTACATACTCCTTACTCCATCTCGTCCAAAAATGCTGCCGCAGCTGCTCAATACGTTGATGGCGCGTTAAGTGAGGAGTGGAGTGGTCCCGGATGTCCTTTGCAGGCAGAGACGTGATAGGTCGGCCGATCAAAAAATGACCAGGAGTAAGAGGCAACAGGTCTTCTGGGTTCGACGATAGTGGTGTGAGCGGTCGAGAATTTAAAATGCCCTCAATTTGTACCAAAACGGAGTTGAGCTCCTCATATGTTAAATTACAATTGCCCAACACTCGACGCAAATGAAATTTGGTCGACTTGACACCCGCCTCCCAAAGACCACCAAAATGTGGAGCGTAAGCAGGTACAAAGTGGAAGTTTATACCGTCTTGACCTGTACTATCAGTTAAAGAGTCACAGTTGCGTTTCAAAAAATCAGATATTTCATTGTAGGCTCCTACAAATGAAGTTCCGTTGTCGGAGTAAATGTTGAGAGGTTTCCCCCTCCGAGACATGAACCTGCGCAAAGCCTGTAAATAATTGCTGCTCGTCAAGTCACCAACCAACTCTAAATGAATGGCCTTGGTGGTGAAGCACACGAAAATAACTATATATACCTTCACCAATCTACATCCACGACCTTGACGACTAGCCGCGGTTATAGGGCCTGCGTAGTCAACTCCTACGCTTTGAAAAGGGAAGTCAGCTGGTGAGAGCCTATTCAGTGGGAGATTACCCATTTGAGGAGAAATTGTCTGTGGTTTTAGTCGCTGACACCGTATGCATTGACGATAACAGGCTCTGGCTAAGTTGCGACCGCCGAGTGGCCAGTAGGTCTCTCTGATTGTACTTAATAATAATTGAGGACCTGCATGCATTAACCTAATATGCTCAGATTGAAATAAAAGTTTGACAAAACGATGAGTGGACTGTAATAAAATTGGGTGTTTCTTTGTGTATGAGTAGTCAGAGTTGTGTAACCTACCCCCTATACGAATAATTTTGTTATCATCGAGAAACACATTTAAACTTAATAATCTATTTTTATTTATTTATTTATTTATTAAACTTTATGCACAAATGTAAAAATACACCGTACAAAGGCGGACTTAATGCCTTAGGCATTTTCTACCAGTCTACCTTAGGGTGATGCAGAGACAAAACATAGGAGGTGCAAGAAAGAGGGAACAGAAACAGAAAATTTACAATATAAAATATAATAATAAATACATATATACATACATACAAACAAAAAAAAAAAAAACAAAGTAGAGAGAGATAAAAACATAGTGGAGATAGAAAACAAACTAATAGTGGGTCGAGTCTGCCAACTCCTTAAGTAAGTGTTCGCGAGCTTTCACCTTAAATGTGAACCGACTGGTGGCCATCCTGATGTTCTGAGGTAGTGCATTCCAAAGGAAAACCGCCTGGACAGGAAAAGATGATTTAAGAAAACCAGTGCGGTGGGACGGACATCGTAGAAGACGATTATTGGAGGAACGAAGATTCTTACTGTGCGCTGAGCACAAGTATTGAAAATGAGAAGTTAGATAGGAGGGAGAACTAGGCCTGTTCAGAAGAGAGAATAAGGTTGTCAACGCTCTTAATGCCCTGCGCTGTCTGATGGGTAACCATTTTAAGAGCGATCGATGTGCGGACACATGATCATACTTACGGAGATTAAATACGAATCGAATGCAGTTATTCAGAAGTCGGTCAAGTTTATTGAGGAGATCTGCATTCAGGTCGTAGTAACACACATCGCCATAATCAAGTATAGGAAAGATAACGGACTGAACCAGCATTGCCTTTATGTGTGATGGTAGAATATTTTTAAGCCTATAAAGCGACCGCAACGTTCCAGTGACTTTTTTACTCACGCTCGCGACCTGCTTACGCCAGCCCAAACAAGTGTCAACAAACAAACCCAGATCCTTGACGTCGGAGCTAAACGGAATTACTATGCCATCAAAGGTAACCGGAGGCAGCGCCAAACCATCAAGCCTACGCAGACTGTGGGTGCTCCCTATAATAATAGCCTGGCACTTGGCTGGGTTAACCGCTACCCCGAAACGATCAGACCAATCTTTCACCACGGCTAGATTCCGGTTTAGCTCCTCAATCGCATCAGATATGTTGTCGACACCCGCCTGACTGTAGAGCTGCAAGTCATCAGCATAGAGATGATACGCACACTGAAGCTCAGTGGTGATACGATCTATAAAAATAGAGAATAAAAGAGGAGATAAAATACCGCCTTGAGGGACGCCAGCATCAAGGTCACACCAGTTGGAGGAGGAGTTTCCCCCTAGAACTGACTGCTGACGCCCCCGAAGATACGAAGAAAACCAATCCAAAACCTTGGGAGAGACCATTAGATAGGAGAGGATGGGTAAAAGGACTTCATGACTGACGGTATTGAATGCATTGGAAAAATCAATCAGCACCAAAATGGACACTTTGCTGTCTTCCATTCCTCGCCTTATATCATCAGTCACTTTGAGGAGGGCAGAAACAGTACTGTGGCCGGGCCGGAAACCGGATTGGAAGGGGCTAATGAGGGAGTTGCGGTGAATGAAGTGGGAGAATTGTTTATGGACACAGGCCTCGAGTACTTTGGACAAAAAGGGAAGGATGGTAATTGGACGAAAGTGACTGGGGAGGGTGGGATTAGGTATTTTGGGTAGTGGTCGCACATGAGCTTTCCGCCATAGCGAGGGGAAATCACCGGAGTAAAGGGAGAAATTAACAATATGGGAGATTGCTGGAAGGAGCTGGTCAAGAGCCGTCACGATCATATAGCGACTAATGCTGTCACAGCCCACGGCTTTTGACTTGATGGAAAGGATAATCTTTTTGATCTCGCCCGGATCGACTGGGAAGAAAGCAAAGGGGGTAATATTGGGTCGCGTCAGGCCATCAAGGTAGACAATGGTTTGACATTTGGTTAGACTATCAAGGGTGGGAACAGTGGCGAAATGGCGATTGAGATCGTCCAAACCAAATGAAATGGGAAGGTCTGAATGCCGCGATCTACCGATACCTAGAGTTCCAAGAAACTTCCAAATATCGGCAGGAGAAGAGGAAGTGATATTATCGAGAATGTGACGGCGTTTAGCGTTGCGTATCATCTGGTTACAGCGATTGCGAGCAGTTTTGAACAGGGTCCAGTTATCCTCCGACCGATCCTTCTTGAACTTCCGGAACGCGCGGTCTCTTCGTCTCATTGCCATCCGAACACCACGATTCATCCAGGGCGCAGGCGGGCGCTTCAGCTTAATTCTCCTGACGGGAGCATGAGCGTCGTATAGTTTGAGTACAGATGCGTTAAAAATACTGACTTTTTCGTCAACTGAGCAGGCTTCCTCCAGGGGTGTCCAGTCAATATTAGAAGCATCCTCTGCTAGTTTTTCAGTACTCATCCGCGCAAAGGCACGCCGGTACTGGAATGTAGGCTTGGGTTTAGGAGGTTTAAGGACATAGGACAGGAAAATAAGGTCGTGATGGGAAAAGCCAGGAGCGACATGTTGACCATGAGAGGAGACTAGGGAAGGATTAGAAATGAGGATTAGGTCGAGCCAAGTATCATCACCGACAGTGTTATGATGAGTAGGCTGAAGAGGTAACACATGCAAACTAGCTGACTCGACCAGATGTAGGAGTTTACAGGATCGGGAGGAGTTGTGGGCAAGGAGGTTGGTGTTGAAATCTCCCATGATGATGTGATGTGCATACTCCGAACCCAAAGATTCTAGAACCGATTCGAATTCGGTGAAGTAATCAAGGGAAGGGGGACAATACACAACTCCAATAACAGTTTTAGCCCCTTTCACACAAACCTCTAGAAAAAGAAACTCGGCCGAACTGTTAGAGGAAGAAGAAGCGAGAATTCTAAAAGGAAAATCGGCACGAAGATAAATTGCTACACCACCCCCTCTCCTACCGATTCGGTCATTCCGAAGAAGAACGAATCCCGGGAGAGAATAGGTGGTGGATAGAAGTTCAGGTTTTAGCCAGGTCTCAGAAATCAGGACGGCATGGACGTTGGTGTTCGCAAAAGTATCGTAAAAGTCATTGTAGTGGCTAGGAACACTCTGAGCATTTATGTGACAAACGTTAAATAGCCGGTCAGGGTTTTGGTTAAAATTTTGCCGCAAAAGATCGCCAAGGGTGTCTGTAATAGAGCAAAAGCTATCATCAGAACTGGTAGCAGATTCGTTGGCAGAGAAAAAAGACTCATTATCAAAAATATTTGACATAAATAAAATAAAAATAGAATATAAATACAAGGGAATATAATAAAATAAATACTGAGATAAAATAAAACACTAAATAATATAGTAGAACTATACGAAAATCTATCACTGCGTTTGCATCTCTGCACCACCCGCCAGCTAACATCATCATAATAAAATAACTAATAACACAAAAGAACACACTATGAAAATAAAATAAAACGATTGCACAAAACAATTTACAGAACATCAAAACGTAAAGACGAACTAACCTTATAATGGTATTCGGAACGCACCCTACAAGTCTTTAACAACATAATTATTTGAAGAACGTATCCGATCTTACGAAACGTCAAACGTCATTTATATATGGTGTCAGTCAGACTTGACCATTATTATGACAAATTTGACATAAGCAACATAATATCAAGTTTAAGAAAGAAAATAAAAAAAAAAAGGTAAAAACAGCTTGTTGAGGGTACCTAACCATTATTATTTAGAAAAATGCAGCCGAATAATACACATAGACTTCGTAACAATGGCAACAAGCCCAAGGCTCGAAACAGCGAAAGATGAAAAGTAATAAGGTAAGTAGTTAAATCCTACCTATCGATAGGATTGGTATGCTGTAAATTATGAGTAGAGAATTTTATCATTACCATAACTAACGCGTACTGTTTTTCAGGCCATCTCCAGAAGCCTGAGCCTTGGGATACTTCACCAGCAGCGGGCTCAGTTCTTCGAATGATGTGATCTTGTGCTTGCTTCCATCGGGCGCTTTGATAACGATCACACCATCCTGAGTCCAACACGATCGCATGGAGAAGTGAAGCCGCGCCTTTGCAAAAATGGATTGTCGGGTCTTTGTCAAGAACTCCTTGACAGAGATAGAAGAACCTTTCAACCCAGTCTTTGCTCTCCAAACTGCAGCCCTGTCTTCATAGCTAGAGAATTTCACGAGGATGGGCCTATGGTGATCCTTATTGGCCACACCAAGTCTGTGGCAGACCTTTATGGAGGATGCAGTGACACTCTGAAGAGCCAGCTTTTTGTTAACAACCCCCAAAATGACCGAGCTGCTGTCCTCCCCGTCAACCTCCGCTATACCCTGAAAGATCAGCGTCTTTCTCCGGTGCCTGGTCTCCAGCCCGTCGACCTGTCCAGCGCACTCGCTGATCTGTCTTCGAAGCAAGCTCAGCATGCTGAAAATCAACTCCCTGAAGGTGCGAAACTCTTCAGCTACCCTTGCCACGGTATCCTTGGCAGGTCCGGCACACTGAATCTGCGCTTCTAGTTCGCCCATCTTCCGCACAAAGCTTTCTTCCAGAGTCTTCTGAGCAGACAAGATCTCGCTGAATTGAGACATTGCAGAGCTGATTCCACTTGTGTCCAGTTATAGTGAAAGTGAAAACAGTGATGTGATGTAATGTGATGAGCTGGCAGGTGGTGTAGTAATTAAGGCTTGAGTCACATAAACGTGCCGCAAACGTAAGTACCCGTTGTGTAGATTAAATGCAGTGTTAATTTAAGAAATACTTGTAAAAATACTGGGAATTTCTATTTTAAATATAAATTCGGTACTAAGGACACGTCCGTCTTTTTTTACACCTACCCCCGAAAAAAAAAGAAGAATTTTTGTGGGGTAAACTTTTATTAGTTATTAATAAATTATGTTCAGGGAAAGATTCCTTTTGTGATTGGATAATAATAAAGTTTAGTGCATCTTGTAATTCTTCAGTACTAAAACAAGATGTATTTTTTGTTGAAAGTCCTTTGCAAGTATTAATAAAACGAAAGACATAACAAATGGAACGCTGTAGTCGATTAAAATTGGAGAATCGATTAAACTCGATTATTCCTTTAAATAAATTTTCGGTAGCGTGATGATCTTGGGCTAAATGAACTAAAATATTTGATTTAGTGTCTGGTAAGGTTTGTGTATTGATAGCCGTGGGGGGCCAAGTAGTGCTGTCTTGTTTTAAGAAGCATGGACCGAACCACCACAAATCTAGTGATTGCATAGCGGTGGGTTCCACTCCGCGAGTTATTAAATCGGCTGGATTGTCGTGGGTCGACACATGTCTCCAGGTACATGTTCCGGATGTTTCTAACACTTCGGCAACACGGTTCCGAACAAAAGTATTTAATTTTATTGGCAACATTTTCAACCAACCCAACACTATCATGGAGTCGGTCCAGAAAACAATACTAGACGGTTTAATGTTAAGAGAATTAGCAACCTTTTGATATAGACGTACGCCAAGCACAGCAGCACAGAGCTCCAGTCGCGGTATAGTTAATGGTTTAATGGGAGCGACGCGACTTTTGGCTGTAAACAATCGAACCTCGACGTGACCCTGCTCATTAATACTGCGAATGTACAAACAAGCGCCGTATGCTTGCTCCGAAGCGTCGGTAAAAATGTGAAATTCGAAATATTTGTATGCGTCACAGAGCACGCGACGTGATAACCGTAAATTGTGAATGCAAGGTAATGTTTTGATAATGTTCGCCCATATAGCTGCAATGTCAGGTGATAACTGATCATCCCATTTTAATTTGTCTAGCCAGAGTTTTTGAAGTAACATCTTCATGCTCACGACACACGGTGCTAACAACCCTAAGGGATCGTATATTCGTGCAATTACTGCGAGCATGCCACGCTTAGTATTTTCTATGCAGTCAGGAACTTGTATGGGGAAAATGAGATCATCTGTGTCTGTTTGCCAACTAAGACCCAGTGTTTTACTACAGACGTCTCCTTCCCTGTGGAACTCGAAACAAGACTCGTCAGATGGTTCCGAAATTAAAGTGACCTCGTTCGATTTCCACTTCCTTAACGGCATGCAAGCAGAAGCAAGAGCATCAGTCACCTTATGACGCAACATGAGAGCGTCCTCATACACGTCTTCACCAGTCAACAGGTCATCTACGTAGAAATCATGAAGAATGACTTCAGCGACCCTCTGATCCTGGCATTCCAGACCTATTTGTTTGATGCACCTAGTCGCGAGAAAAGGTGCACTAGCCGTACCGTATGTGACTGTATTTAATTGATACGTTTTAAGTGTGCTAGTAACATCATCACGCCAAATTATTTGCTGCAGGTGCCTATCTGAAGGATCTACAGACACCTGCCTGTACATTTTCTCTATGTCAGCAGAGAGGACGTACTTATGAGTTCTAAACCTAAGAAGGATTGCAGTCAAGTCGTCCTGGACAGTAGGCCCCACCATTTGGATTGCATTTAAAGAAACTCCAGAGGTAGTGGGCGCACTAGCATTAAATACAACACGTAATTTCGTTGTGCTACTACTTTCACGCAGGATTCCGTGATGAGGAATAAAATATGACCGCAAATCTTCATTAATATGACACTCCGACATATGGCCTAAAGAAATATACTCGGTCATGAAGTCCTTGTACATTTTGTCAAGTGGAGGTTGGTTGAGGTTTCTGCGCTCGATTGACAGAAAACATCGTTGTGCACGATGATATGAATCACCTAAACTCTCCGGAGATTCCTTCAAAGGTATCTTAACGCTAAAACGGCCATCGGATAAACGCGTCGTGTTTTTTGTAAAGTGTTCTTCACACATATTCTCCTCGGCTGAATAAGTAGATGCATCATGGCTAACTTCTTCGAGCTGCCAGAAACGCGTCAATTGGTTTCGGATGTCATCTAACTCATTCAAACTGGAACAACTTTCGTAATAATCATTTACGAAATTACATTTGATTGAAGAAAGGTGAGATGACTGAATATTAAAATAATTATAGCCGCCGTTAATTGGGCCACAAACTAGCCAACCTAGTCTAGTTTGATGAAGTGTTGGTTTCCCATCACCTAATAAAATCTTATCAGATCCTAATAAAGTCCAAAATACGTCAGCCCCTATAATAATGTCAATAGAAGCCGGTGTGTGGAAATATGGATCAGCTAAATGAATATTTGAGGGTATATTTACATGTACCTGTCTAGCGGGAATATTATCAGTTATTGTAGGTAAGACAAAACAAGTTATGTTATTTGAATACGATTCGTGCAACGATTTAATGTTCACACGACACATTTTATTAACAAGCGACAGAGAATTATTTACGCCTTGTATAGTTTTTTCTGTGTGTAAATAAGGCAACCTTAACTTATTGTATAAAGTCTCCGTCATTAGACAAGCCGAGCTACCTGAGTCGAGAAGCGCTCGAGCGATGTGTTCTTTATTGTTTACGTCGTAGCACTTAATTAATGCAGTTGACAACAAGATGTCACCCGGGCTAGTCATATGCGAATGTGCGGAAACATTGGCTGAGAGCGCAACGTGATTATTTGTGTCCGTAGTGGATGACGACTCACAGTTAGCCTTATCAGTCGTAACAGCTGATTTGCTCGAAACCGGTTTTGGTTTGTACTCTGCGTTGTGAATAAGCGTGTGGTGTTTGCGCTTGCATATTTTGCACCCCGATTTCTTACAATTACTAGGATAGTGACCGTGACGCAAACAATTGTAACATACCTTATAGCTAGGTAGCAATGACATTCTCTCGTCGACAGTTAGTGCTAGAAACTGTGGGCATGAAGTGAGGTTGTGATCGCCTTTACACTTAGGACAGTTTTGTGATGAGGAACTACTGGACTTGTCTGTCGTAAAAAGGGATTTTAGTTTTGTGTTGTGTTTTATGTTAGTTGTGGAATGACGTGACTTTTCCAGAGTTTCTATCAACTCGGCACGATTCCGTATAAAGTCGATGAACTGATCGAAAGTGATCCTTTTCGATTTATCAATACGCCCTTTGTGTTCCTCCCATGCTCTGAATGTGTTTGTGTCTAATTTTTGTCTAATAATGTAAATTAGTAGTGTGTCCCAATTGTGTACAGGTTCACCCAATGTCTTTAATGCTCTGATATTTTTGTTAATATTATCTACGATCCCTTTCAATGCACTTGAGGACTCCTTTGTGATTAATTCGATATTGAACAACGTTGTGACGTGATTGTCAATTAATATTCTTTCGTTGTCGAATCGCTCACAAAGAAGTTCCCATGCCATGTTGTAGTTTCGAGCTGAAAACTCGATAGACTGAATGACAATAGCAGCAGATTCTGTTAATGATGACCTCAAATAATGGAACTTATTTACCTCGTCTATATCGTCATTGCCGTGAATGAGACTAGTGAAAGTATCTCGAAATTCGAGCCAGTTATCGTATGAGCCCGTAAATTTAGGTAATTGTATGGTGGGTAACTTGACGAACTGACGCTTACTACTAGTGGTAGACTTTATTTCCTCTTGCTCAGATTTCGTAAACTTATTTAATAGTACTTTAGCTTGAGCCATCAACCCATAGTATTGTGATTCAACTGTAGTTCGTTCGAGTAACTCAGAGTCACCGTCACACATACATTCTAACTTTGATTGAACCTCGTTAAATTCATCATACAAATCATCCAATTTGTTGACTCGCAACTGCAACTCCATTACCTGAGACGGGTTTACCGAAGAATCTTGAATTTTATTCAAATATGTTTCAAATACGGTCAATCTTCCCTTATAACTGCTTCGCTTCTTTTTAAGATCTTTGATATCAGTCATTTTGAAAGAAGGGTGTCGTAGACCTGAAATTATACAGTTACAACGTTAAATATAACGAAACTATATGTTACAAAAATACCTAGCGTAATAAATTATGAAACTAAGCAACAACTGGTTTGAGTTATTAATTGATTATACAATTTTGACCTTTGGACACTGCAAATTATAAGAACTACCGTAGTTAAGTAGGTAGGTAAGGTTTGACAGAATAATGTAACAAACAAATAATTTACTAATCTATGTTTAAAAGGTTTACAAAGTAAGAAGTAATTGTAAAGGTTAAAATTAAGAATTAATATTATTTGTAAATTAACAATAAATAGCTAACTAATGTAGGTTAACACTAACACTACTGTACTGTATTTTAAGCACTGGTTAACTATATTTTACAAAATAATATAATTCAACCTAAAACTCTGTAAATAAATCCTTGTAAATAAAATTGTATAAACTATGTAAATAATTTGTAAATATGTGTATAAAATAATTATGTTACTAACCTTATTTAAGTTCTTATAATCACTACTTATTACCTATTTTATTTTTTTTTATATTACCTGATTAAATATTTATGAGTGTTGGGTGAATTTAATTAATATTATAATGCGTTGGCTTTAACACTTAGTTTTATTTCACTCGATCTTCAGTTCACTTTTCCTCCAACACGTGTTTGTCACCTCGTTACTCCGGTAATTTTCAATATAATTCCCAAAATAACCAATATTCAGCTTTTTCCACTTTGCTAGTTGTAGATAATCCGATATCCGGCTCGAAGGACCATGTATAAAATTGTAGGACGTGCTCAGGAATTATTATAATTAAAAAATCAGGATCGTAGTTCTCAGTGTACCAGGTTTATTTGCCAGTCATGACATTCAAAAATGATGGAGGTCAAAAAGTTGAACGCCTGGTAAAAATCTTATAGCTACAACTTAGTTAAAATCCACTAATTGCTCCAACACCCTACGACTCACAAGAGCGGAGAAGTAACCAAAGTAACTTAACGTGGGTGAAAACAGAAGAAGTCGCGGGCAAAAGCTATAGGGCCATAATATAACACACACAGCTCTATCTAAACTGGGTAGGTACTTAACCTATCTAATTTTGAAAAACTGGGACTAATTTTACTACCTAGGTTTGACCATTAACAAAGACTAAACTCTCAGCTACACTATTGCTCATCCTATTTTATTTCGTTCCGTTTTTTATTCCAGATAAGGACGAGCCCAAGAAGTACTCAATCAAGCAAGATAACACTCTAGAGATTAAGAAACTGAATCACGCCGACGTTGGCCTTTACGTGTGCAAAGTGAGACAAAAGGCTCTGTCCCACTACACTGAGAAGATTGTCCATCTGTCTGTACAACGTAAGTTCTCAAGATATCAAAGAAAACTTGATTTAGTTTCAACGTAGATAAGGTACAAAAGTAACTGCTAAGATTAGTCTAGATCTAGACCAAACAATGATATATATTTATTTATTTAATTTGGAAGACTAACAGCTGAAATAACAGACCAAGAACAGTAAATTACACTGACAGCCAATTACAGGTCAGGGGACCTAGCACCATCTAAAAACAGTATTATATACAAATAATACTGTTTTGTAAATATACATATTACTATGCCTTGCACACTGTTGAATTTCCCACGCTCAACTCAGCGCTGAAAGTTGAAAATTCAGCAACAGAAATTATGAAGTAATATTAAAATAATACTGTTAAAAAAATAACAAAAAAAAAATACGTCACGTTGGGGAACCGCTCGGGACGATCGTATCCTAAATGCAACATCGGTCCCCCAACGTGACGTATTTTTTTTTTGTTATTTTTTTTACTTTTTAAAGGGAACTTAGGTTTTTGTGTTGGGGGTTTTTTAAATTTTTATAATGCCAATCTTCTGATCAGGGGGACTACCACAACCTCTAACTAAAAAAACCCCAACACAAAAGTTGGGGGTTTTTTAAATTTTTTATTATTTTTTTTATTTTATACTTTTTATAGGTACCTACTTATTATAAGGTCGATTTTGTTAAGTTTAAGACCCCACTCGAGTATATTTACAGACATTCGGTTTTTTTTCCCTACTTTCACCCCCACAACTTTTAAACGGCTCAACCGATTTTCATCAAACATGTCTAAGAACACTCGCACATAGGTCACCTTTAATACAAAAAAAAACTAAATTGAAATCGCTTCATCCGTTCGGCAGCTATGATGCCACAGACAGACAGACAGACAGACAGACAGACACGTCAAACTTATAACACCCCCCCTTTTTGCGTCGGGGGTTAAAAATATCTATTTCTATGTACTTATGTTCAATTAGTTTAAATTCATAATATTTTATTGATTTTATTTCTTTTTATCGCAATATATTGCTGAGTAAATTAAACATCTACATTTACAAATCTCACATACGCAAAAAGTCAGATTCGGAACAAACCGTGCATTGGGCATACAAAATTAAATGTTTTCTCAGTATGGGATTGAAACCTGAATGAGATGAACTGAAATCATTTCATTGATAAGGCTCAGCGAATAAGTACGCACGCTCATGATAGCAACTTTAATTTCCGAAATTGGTGGAAATCTTTTCATTTATAAAATAAACATAGCGGTTCTGTGTTTAATTTCCAATATTTTCGGTTATTATTTGTATGTTTCACGTGGAATACGCATGAATCAACAAGCAGAATTTTCTCTTTCAACGTATTTTTTTATTTACCATATAGTTCTGTTTTTGTTACGTCACCGATTTTACGAATAACGATGAGTTTCCATTATAAATGTATTTATGTACTGAATTCTTGTTTCAGATAAACCAATTTTGTACAACAGCGACACTCAAATGATTTACACAAACCAAAAATACAAGACTGAAGAAGTGTACGCTATTTTAAATGATACGTAAGTATTTATTAAGTACCAACTCATGTTTATGAGTTTATATTTATGAACCAGTTTTAATGTGAATCTCTGGAATATGAAAAAATTAAGAGTTATTCATACAAAAAAGCACTACAACATATTCAAAATTGATGAAACGGCAGATTTTTTAAATAAATCAGTATTGATAGCATGATATTTTTTTTTATTCATGCGGGCTTTCACTCCATTATAGATTGGTAGTGAATTAAAAATCATCATACAAATATGTATTTTATATTATTAAAATAAAGTAGCTTTTAATATGCACGTACTAAAATAAATCGAGGCTTCTATTTCCTTGTTTTCAGTAAGAACGTGACTTGCAGCGCCATCGCGAACCCACCACCTACTTACAGATGGTTCAGGAGAATGAACGGCTTTGATGACGATCCAATTACGGATCCAGACACGGTAAACACATTTTATTACGTTTACGATATCTAAGTAAATATATGGTAAATATATACATTGGTAAAATGGATACAACATTTTAAATTCATTCTGGTCTTGCTTCTCTCTACGGGTATATTCGGACCAAAATCTAAACTGACCCTTTCTTATTCAAGGTGGTCACGTCCGAAGATGGAACCAACTCTCTTATTTGACTTTGTGATGTTCTCAAAAATATTTAAAATCCCTAGTCTTGCTTCTCTCTACGGGTATTCAGACCAAAATCTTTACTGACTCTTTCTGGTTCAAGGTGGTCACGTCCGAAGATGGAACTAACTCTGTGCTTATCCTGAGGATTAGGGACGACAGCTACTACGGTGAATACCGTTGCTCTGCCAGCAATACCAAAGGCTCAGAGTCCATCATCTTCCACGTCAACCCTGGCTCTAAGCCCGAACCTCCGGAATTCGTGAGTATTAATTTAATATCAAGTGTGAGTACTGTATTTTGTTTCCTTTTTTTTTGCTGGTTATTTGCGTCGAATGCAGACACAAATAAGCATGTTATCTTTCTTTTGCTTTTCTTTTATATTCTTTGTTAGTCGTAGTATTTAAGATCCGAACTATTCTAGATAGCCTTGGTCTGTTTTGGTCAATAGGTCCACAGAACAGAAACCTCTAATTATTGTTCTATAAGAAGACCATTGTTTGGGCAATATCATTTATTTGAATGGTAGCGGCGAACTGTGGGTGTACATTGGTACTCCTCTGTCTAACCCTTTGGGGAATACAGACGTGGTGGTATGTGTATGTGTTACATGGTATCGTTCAGAAGACGACCATAATACTACCATAGTGAAGTCTCAACGAGCTTGGGAAAAATAACAACTTATTACAAAATTAGTGATATTAAAAGCAAGCTTGTCTAACGACTTATTTGTCTTTGTTTTAAAGGTAAACCTGGCTGTCGCTAATGTCACCGAGCTAATTTTCAACGTGACTTGTACGTCTTGCATCTTCGCTACTGGTGATGAGGTTTCGCCAGACCCCAAAAACCTGCCAGTTATTGGTAAGTAATGTTATTTTTAACTGTTTGTTTTTTTGCATAAAAACTAGTCACTTAATTCATTAATTAGTAGTAGTATATCTCTTTGTGAAGAAGCTCGTCCGGGAAAGTACTATAAACTGTTTCTGCAGCAAAGCTGCTGTGTTCCGGGCTGAATGGTTTGGGTACCGGTGAAATTACAGGCATATGAGACATTTCAACTACGTTTCTGGGATGGCAATGCCTTTGCGAGGCCTCTTGTATCCTAAATGTCTATTGGCAGAGGTAACCACTTAACATCAGGTGGTCCGAAGGCTTGTTTGCCATCCAAAGGAGTTGCAAAAAAAAAGAAAAAAATAATGATGAATGCAGGCTTTAGATTTTTTTTAATTATAGTTTTATCCTAGTTGGTTTTATAAATATTCTAATAGTTATATTGCGTAGAAATTAAGATGTTTCGTTTCATTTCAGGATACATTTTCCAACTAGCTCCTGCCAAAGCTGGTTACGCAGCAGATTGGGATGGTGCACCAGAATTTCCAGTTGCTATTGAAGAAGCTAACAGTAAGTTTTCATTTAAACATAACTATTTGTTCAATCTAATCGGATTATGGATCCTCCAGGAATCATCAGATACTTCAAGATAACCAGAAAATTCTTGGTCCCTGGCTGCCTTACAAACAATATTTAATAGTGTATTTTTGCCGACATTGCAGCAGAAAGAATAGAATTTCTGTATCAACATCATCAGCTGCAGACACAGTTAATTTTAATGTTCTTCTGGGGGAATTTCGGTCACAACGGCTAATCCCAATGTGCACTAGCCAAGTGCCCAGAAATGATATAACGCACAAGAAAAGATCAGAAAACGCCGGCTTTACTTGCATTCTAAAGCACTTAGTCTGGAAGTCTGGTGTGGCACGGAACTTTGTCGCACCACCTTCTAAGTTCAGGCCGCTACCGAGACATTCCAATAAATCTTTACCCTTCCTAGGAATTGGACCCAGGACCCTTCCCTCAGCAGTCACACCTACGACCACGAGGCCAGCAGTAAAATTTTCTGGATAATGAGGTGTAAACTTCCTCTTTCAGGTACCCTCTTCACAGTGGGGCCTCTAGTAAATGGTACATTGTACCACGTCCGTGTCCGCACGCGTAATGCTGCGGGCAACTCCGAGTGGCTTGAGACTGCCGACGCAAAGACAGCTGACGACGCGATCAGGCTCACTGCCACCTTGGTGCTTGTCATCACCGCCTTGTTTGTGCATCTTTATAATTAAAACCAGCTTTCGATTGACGTGGGGATACTTTTTATTTTGGAGTAGGTATATATGTATAAAGAGGATTGTGGTAATTTTCAAGGTTATGAAGTTTCTTTTACGGATGAGAGCCGATAGTATATTGACAATGTTGTGTTTTAAAATTATGTGCGGATGTTTTGAGC
Organism: Caradrina clavipalpis; assembly: GCA_932526535.1. NCBI lineage: Eukaryota > Metazoa > Arthropoda > Insecta > Lepidoptera > Noctuidae > Caradrina > Caradrina clavipalpis. The sequence goes on from OW052097.1 coordinate 7,039,703, forward strand.
TTGATTCTGCCAAAATGAGCCAATTCACAATCTGTTAATAATTTAATTTATTGCGTTTTGTTTCATTACCATCCAGCAATACCAGTACAATTTCTATGAATCAAAGTCAGATATCCAAAATCATTTTAACGTGAGTTGGTTCGTTGTGGCAAAACTAAACTAATTTAGTGTTGATGCTACTTTTATCAGTTAAGAAAATATATTTACTACGTGTTGATGAAATACTCATTTAATATCGAGATTTGTGAGAAAGATTATTTAAATGTTGTTTATCAGATTTATAATAAATTCCTTAGCAATTGATGCCAAATATTAAGCCAAATCGTTAAATTGTTCTTTTAATATTAATTTAACAAACATTCTATCCCCATGACATTCCAAAGTAAATGTAGATAGATAATATATAATTTAAACAGAATAATTGTCTATTATTGAAGTTTTAAATAATTAAGTGTTCAATTCTCTTACCGAATATTTAAACAGCCTGACGTTGTACTTTTTAAATTAGATAAAATGTATTTAATGTCTGAATAAATTTACACGAATGGTAACAACTTGAAGGGTTTCTTGCTTATTTTTATTTGCAAGTAAAAATGCGCGTTACCGTACATGTCTTACGTATATTATATTGCCGTGATTTGCTTAAGTACGTGTTATAACATAAAGCATTAACTAAACTATGAATTCACCGAAAAATTTCGACAAGTTGAAAACAATGTCCTACCTAAGTCTTTATAAGAAAACGTTAAACGTTTTCTTATTAAGACACAGTAGGTACCAACTTTAAAATTAAAACTATTTTATTTTCTTGTGGTTTTTATTTATTGAAATTGAACTTGCGATCTCTAATACAGTTAATTTTATTATTTCTTAATATTTAAGACAACAATTTGAATTTCAAATTTTTGACCAAGTTCAGCAAGAGCACCCGTTTTCGCACCTTGGTTTTTAACTTGTAAATACGTAACGTAAACTTGTAACATTATTTAGCTCTGCATAAAGTAACGTAGTGTTTAAGTTATCGCATATAAAATGTCGCGTGTAAAATGGATATATAAGCGTGTTTTTGGAGTTAACAATATTTTTTACTACTGGGAAAACTGAAATAAAATCTTCACCTAATCTTACAACGCAGTCAAACAGATATATGTGATGTCCACGGTTTTAAGAAGCATGAGTAAGCTCTTTGCCTTAATAGGGTTATTAACACTACTTCTAACCTATGTGCAAAGAAAATAACATGAAATAAAAAAAGTGGTTCCCCATTCGAATTGGGTAGTAAACACCAAAAATCAATTGACATACTTTTTATGACCTGTCAAACGCGATTGCTTCATAAATTTTGCATGGCAAAAGACAACAGTAACGTCATTTCTTGCCGACATAATTTACTAACTATCAATTAATTTCAAAGCAAACTAAATCTCATTTTACAACTAATCGAAAATTAATCAAGTTTTCAGGACTAAAATAAAACGTTCCTTATGAGAAGTTATGTCTTGAAATAGTGTCTAATACCCAATTCCCCGATCGAGTGTACGAACGAGAGGCAAATCATGGATCTCCCGATTTTTTATTATAATTGTTTTGGTAAAAGATTATGAATTAACTCCAAAAATACCCCCATAAGTATGTATAGCTGGAACTGATACATGCACTATGTACGAGTAGATAAATACTGTTAAGTATATTTTAAGTTGTCGTCATTCCTAGGATAAGTTTAATTTTAAATGTTGAAGAAATCAAATACTTAACATTATAAACTATGACAATATTTATGCAGGTAGTATTTTATTCGAAATTTGTTGTCGAATTTTACATTCCAATGTACTAACATACCTACACCAAAAATCGGTCAATTTTAATTGCATAAGTTACAGTTGTACCACGTTTTCGCAGGAAGACTGATATTCTATTGTATATTTGTTTTCCTTTGTATCGCTTCTTTAGGTAAAACATAGATAGGTTTACCTTAATATGAGCTAACAAAGATCGATTCAAAATGGTCAATCTTTGAGATTGATTATACAAAAATGTCATGATTGGCATTCGTTCTTGGCATTTTTATTGCTCCTAAAATATTAAGATTTGTATGTACTTTTGAATATTACTTGCGAAGTTAGCTTAAGAAGCTTTGTATCACTATAAAATAACGGTTTGTATAAGCCTATACAAAACGTGCTGCATACATTCACTGTCTTGTAACATTGAACGATGTATCTAGCGTTTACATAAAAATTTATAAGTAGTTGAACAAAAATCATTGTTTTATAAAATGTTTATTGCCGTTTGTAACAAATGTACACGACTCTGGTAATTTCTACTGTGTACAAACATATTGTCGGCTAATGAGTTTCATATACACTAATTGTTATGTTAATTAATTACACTGGTGTTTCTGCGTCTAATAAAATGGTTTATGAACATTGCATTGATTTATTTATAATTCTTAAATAAAATACTTTTAAAGATTTACTATTTATTTGCCATGAAAAATATGTTTTCGTAAAATAGTGGACATTAAAAATTAAATATTCAAACACATTATACAAAATACAAAACAGAGATAAAAAATGCGCGATATTACATTTTAATTATGATTGCTTAATTATTTCTTTGAAATAGTATTTACAAATACTTTTAATTATTTCTTTGAAATAGTATTCACAAATACTTTTAATTATTTATTTGAAATAGTATTTACAAATACTTTTAATTATTTCTTTGAAATAGTATTTACAAAAATACTTTTGATTATTTCTTTGAAATAAATATTTACAATAAAATGAACAACAAAAATATAATAAACAACAGACTTTTATAAACACAAACAATTCACTTTACTTAAAAGTCTTAAAACAAAAGACGATCTACTTAACCAATCTCATAGCAAACATGCAAACGAAAGCTACGACAAATATGCCACCAGCGAAGAATATGCCATAGAAAGTGGCATCATTCATAGCCTTGTCGCTATCTCCTTCCACTTCGGGTTCCGCCTCTGGTTCCGCCTCAGTCGTGGCCTCCTTTTCTGTGGTCGTAGCCAGAATGCCCTCTGTCCAGAGAGACTGGCCTACTTCGTTGGACACTCGAAGCCTGATCCAGTATGAAGTTTCTTCTTCTAATTCTTCCAATTCGACTACAAGGCCTGAAAGATGTTTAAAATATATATATTGCCAATAGAAATACATACATACATACTATCACGCCTGTATTGCCTGAAGGGTTAGGCAGAGGTGCGCTAATGTACACCACAGTTCGCCAGTATGTTTGAGTCCCATGTAATAGGGGGCAAGCTTATTGCCATTAACCGGGCAATCTCTAACTTCGTCCATATCGTCAATTACCCGTTTCGCACATGATATTAATTTAGTTTGAAGGCTTTACTAATTTAAATAGCTGATGCTAATTGTTTTTGTCGCATAAAATTAAACCCAAATGCTGTATGGTAGTCCTATTTCTAAGGGTCAGTTCGTGTCGCGTCTCGCGTCTCTGTGTGAACTGACCCTTAGTTTTTAAGCAATTTTTTTATTTACCCTGTATGAGCCTCCGCTCGAAATAATTTGAATTTACGTCAACGAGCTCGTGTCTGGGACTCTTATTAAAACATTTAACCATGACTTGAACGAGATTCTTAATAACCTTCCCATTTAAACAATGAAACTATGGACGATAATTAAATTAAAATAATTAAATTCTTTACCGTTAAATTCCGGACCACTAGGTTCCGCTCCATCAATGCTGATTTCAGCCTGCTTACTTTTCCTCCAAGCGCTTTCTTTGGGCAAAGTAAGAGTTTTGCTACCCTTCTCCTTGAAATACTGTACTTCGAATGCTAAAAAAGAATAAAAAAAATAGAAAGAGAGACAGAAAAGTTGTGAGTATGGTTTTCTGATATTATTAGAAAGGAGATCCCAGGTTGCGTACGTCGCCTATGTGCACGATTTACAGATAGATAGATATCTCGATATATCTCCCCTGTGATAATATAGCAACTGTGTGGAGAGGACTCCATTGTACCTTTGTGTATAAAACTTAATTCTATAATTACCTAAAGCTTGTTCTTGACGGAAAAATTAAATAACCAAACCTTCCATAGTCATGTCTTTATCGAAGGTACATGTGTAAAGGTTTACTATAGGTATGTACCATACATATTTGTATTTGTTGAAAAATGAGTTTTTTTTTCAAATAAATATTACTTATATTCCAAGTTAATATTTAAAGTTAGTAAAATTGCGCCCCTGTTATAAGCCGTCGTTTACCGGGGATCAGTTAACTTTTACAAACGATCTCAGTCTCAATCCGTGAAAAATGCCTCTAAATTGCCAAAAATGTTGTTACTGATTGTCGCTAAGATGAGTTTAGGACTAAATTTTGAACTTTGTTAGTTTATAGAATTGGCTTTCAAGTTTTAAACTTACCATCTATTGGAAAATGAATTCCGTCAAACCACGTTATATTTATATGTACTGAATCTGAAGTGGCGTTTACGAAAGATATCTGAAAAGTCAGCAGAAATTATAGGTCAAGCAATAATGATACATATCTACACTCCATTCCATGTAACTTTAAAAAAATTATGCTACAACGCTATCGTTATTTCAATATTAGCTTGTAATAGACTTCATTAATTCACAATAAAGACCTAGATTGTAGACTATTAGATATTTCCAAAAAATGATCACCAGAATGCAGTCATTTCAACAATATAATACAATAACTGACGTTATATTTCTGATGCTATAATTTAATGGAATAAAGAGAAATCCAAACGCGTTTTATAAACGCCTACGATATCTGTCAGAGCAATCATCATAAACTCAAAACAATTGACTAAGTGCTTTTTCAAATGGTCTGACTGCAGGCTCGCCGTGTGCCAGATAAGAATACGTATATGTTTGGCATATAATATACTCTAGCCAAATTCGAAAAATAATCTTTAACAACAAATATTTTTTTAAATGTGGGCATTTAAGCAATAGCTTCATGTTATAAAAGTAATAATTATATATAGTTACAATTTCCTTTTTTTATTTAGTAAGGTTTCCTTATTAATTTGTCTTATAAAATACAATAAAACTTGTTAAAGGCTGTGAAAAAGTCATTTGTGTACCCGAACTATTTCTTGATTTGACAGTGTAGTTTGTTATAGAATGCGGCCCGAGTAGAAAATTTCGCCGTAGTGTGTGCCGCATGCAAAAGCTTTAGGCTACATTCCCGACATGTCGGTAAGATTTTAAATTAAATAGAACGCGACAACCCTAAGAATTTCTCCTGGAATGTAGATACGTTTACAAACTTAATTACATATACAAACCAGATCCAGAATAGAACTACAGCGCATCCAAATTTTTGTCCCATACGAGAGCCGAACGCGAGACCCGCAGTGGAGTAGCCAATCACATTACAAACATGAATATATTGAACATGACATTATACTATCGTTTTTTGAGGAAGACAATATACGATGACTTTTATAACAATGGCAGCTAGTCAAGTCGCTTCATTGGACCTGAAGCCGATTATACAGCAGTTTGTGAAAAGTTTTAGAAATTCTGGTTATTTATTTTAACTAACCTCACTAGGCCTTTTCGGTTTCTCCTTCTTCAATAAAACGAAATACTTCTCAGAATCGCCATGTTCATTGCTTGCCTGACACTTGAATCTTTGCCAAAACGTGGACTGGTTAGCTACCACAGTCAATACCGCTTTTGAACCATCTTCGACGAGTCTTATCTGTTTCTGATCGAACTCAAACAAAATATCGTCTGGTAGGTCTTTAAAAAATCTGTATGTGGGTGTTGGGTAACCATCTGCGTCACATACTATGTCGACTCTAAAAAACACGCAAGTAAGATATTCAAAATCACTTAATTTCTGAAAAATAATGTGATCTTACAAAAAAATAATATATTGGAGAGCATCCACCTGGTAAAAAAAAACATAATAATAAAACCAGCCTATTATTGTCACACAAAGGCCTCTTTTCATACAAAGAGGCACAAGCATTGATCACTACGTGTGCTCAAGGCGGATAAACGATTTCAGACGTATATAAATTAACTATAAGTCCAGGTTTCTACGCGATGTTTTCCTTCACTGATGTCAGTTACGCCTAACATAAACTTAGAAAGTGCATCATCATCATCATTTTCCTGCCCTAATCCTATGTTCCTTGGGGCCGGTACAAGACGGTTTCTTCTTCTATTCCGTCCATTCATCCGTCATAATAAATTACATCCAACACTTTCATAATTAAAATGATTCTTTACACAATCCATAATCCATCTTTTCTTTATTTTCTCTCTTTCACTCCATGCATCCACATAAATTTCCATACCCTAGAAAGGCCATATAAATTAAAAATTTCACATTAGTATTTGCCCAGATTTAGCGACTAGACCATCAATTGTTAAAACTAAATAATACCTTTCCTTCTTTTATGTTTCCATATTAATTAATGTAATTGGTGTTGTGCCGTTTTAATTAACTACTAGCTTTTGCCCGCAGCTTCGCCCGCGTGTGTATCGTTAAATATCCCACGAGAACCTACACTACTAGCGGGGATTAAAAGTACCCTATGTGTGCGGCGCGCGGATTGATACTACAAAAATGACGATTTTCCATACAAACTTTCGTCTCCTATTTAACTCTCTTGGGGGTTGAATTTCAAAAAATCCTTACTTATTCATTGTGTACATGATAAAAGGAACCTCTGTGCAAAATTTCAACTTTCTAGGTCCAAGGGTTTGGGCTGGGTGTTGATGAGTAAGTCAATCCGTCAGTCAGGACTTCTCTTTTTATTTATATAGATAAATAAATAAATAAATCAATAAATCAATACGACAAAACAACAATTTAAAATATTTATACATTAGATATTTTCAATGGATTCGTAATCTACCGTAGTACTACAAGTGACTTCAAACACTCGAAGGTCTTGAACATGATGCGTAGGTAAATAAATACTCAGGAAACATTAAATGTTGAATAAACAATTGTTCATATATATATATATACCATCACGCCTGTATTCCCCGAAGGGTTAGGCAGAGGTGTACCAATGTACACCCACAGTTCGCCGGTATATTTAGTTGCAATTGTTCATGTTATTATTTTATGTATCTCCACATAGTATACTATAGCGAACTGCCCGCGACTTCGTCCACGTGGGTAATTTCAACCGTGTTAAGTTACGACATTGGAGACTGCACCGCTTTCGTTGATCGTTGCTTGATGTTTTATAATCTACGACACTCACAATTAAAGTGGCTTTCTATGAGTTCAAGAATTTTCAAAATTGGTTTAGTAGATCCAGAGATAACCCCTTACAATCTCACAAATTCCACCTACTTATAATATTAAGTAAAGAAAACAAAGTCGCTTCTCGTCGTCTGTACGCTAAGATCTTTTAAACGAATTTTAATGCCATTTTCATCAATAGATAGAGTGTTTCAAGAAGAAGACTTATAGAACATCATGCTACGATCAACGGGAACAGGGCAGTCACTAAAGTCGTAAATGAAAACGGGTGACTCCGCGGAGTACATAGCTAGTTAGTTCTAAGTACAAGTACGGGTACTTGTATGCTTCTAAAATAGATTCTAGTTCAATACAAACACCATTGCCTACCTTATTTATTACGCGGTAAATAAAGGTGTCTTTGTTGTTTCAGAACAACAAACAAATTCTCAAAGTTAAAAACAAAATCTAGTCGCAATTTCATCACAAAAAAAACTGTCCTCAAATTCAAATTTGTATTTCTAGTTTCAAAATGTCAAATTAATTCATTTTTTTAATTATTTAAAAGATCTGAGATACTGATTTAGTAATAATTGCTTTTAAAAATTTTACATCGCATTTTAGAACACCTGATTTTGATTTTTGCAAATCAACTCGTAAAAAAATCTAGTTTTTGACTCAACTAGTCTTCAATTATTCTGACAGAAATAGAATCTTGCCTAAAATAATGGTATACCGCATTTTTTTCGGTATTTATTCAAAGAGTTTGTTTCCAATGTCAGAATAACAGCATAATATATGAATGGTTACACAGTATTTATATCAAAAAGCATTTTTTTTTTGTCTACCTTTCTGTCTGTTTTTTCAGCTAATCTGAAAAACAGCTTACGGCAGACATTTATATTATTAAATATTTACAACCTTATAATAAGTTTTTTTTTAAATACCTTAATAATAGCAAAGTAGAAACAAACTATGTATATGGTATCAAAAAATTCCTCCGCATCGCCGTCAACCGGAAAAGTGCCCAAAAGACTGGCGGCATTGCAATCTTGGAAGCCAATGCCAATTCTTTGGCCGAGGTAAAAGCCAACCCTTAGGTCACGAGAAGTGTCAAGCAAATGTCTTTAATCTTAGAAAAAAAAACAGTTCTACGTAAATACCTAAGAAATCCTATGAACCTATGGATACGATCCTTACTTTTCGTGAATTCTGCGAACTAAATAAACATTATTCGTAAAACACGGTGGATATGTAGAACTTATCGTAATCTTATAATTACAATTCCTGCCTGAATAATTTAAGAGCAGGTACATGCTTTCATTAAAAACTAGTATTTTAAGTGTTTTTATTAGTTTTTTTGTAACAAGATATACCCACTTAGTTATACTGTGTTTAATACATAATTATTATACACCTATAAAAGGAATTAATGATAATACAGACAAGTCCATTAAAGGCTAATTGTGCCCAGATAAAGTGACCGTGACTTTGACTTTTACTGTCTGCGACTGCCCACACAGTCTCCCAAGACTGACGCGGGTCGAAGAAGTGGGTGTTGCGGGCAAGCTTTTGGAAATATTGGGCCTAATAGTTTATTGATTGCGGTAGACGGAATTTAAAGCCCAAAATCTTGAACCTTATTGAACTGATTTTAATTAAACGACACAGTATACACAAAATACAAAAGTCTAAAGAATCAATTAAGAACATTTTCGAAAAACACACTCTTATACTCATACTCACTCATTTTTGTAATACACACTTTTATACTCATACTCACTCTTGATTATTGTTGCCGTACACGAACTTAGTTTTGTTCCCTTCATCAAAAATAGGAGCATCTGAAAAAGAACAACTATATATCCGAGGTGGAAAGGACATGTACATTACATGATTCTAAACCCGCAGCTTAACATTTATCGTAGATTATTTAAAAATAACAGCTGTTCCATACGTTTTGAACATGTAAGTGCTGTTTGTACTTTTGTTTAGAACAGCATTTTTATTTAAATAGGTAACCAACTTTTCCCCTCTCCCTTTATATGTTTCAGTTCAAATCATTTTCTATAAGCAAAAGGGACCAGAGTATTAAGACAGGAAGCGTACTTCTGTAGTAAGAAAATATTATCACGACACTTGATATTATTTAAAAAACAATACTTACAATTAACATTCAGTGTGATATTAAACGTCGAGGTGTGGTTACAGTCGTCGACTTCAAGATTCTCTTGGATGCTAAGACAGGAGTACACACCACTATCTTCAGGCTCCAGCGACGTAACGGTCAAAAGACCTTCAAACCCTTGCATATTGTACTTCGTCATCACTCGGTATTTTCCGGAACTGTCATCATCTGGACACAATAAAATACTGCTTTAAAAGTGGCTCTTATTTTGTTACCAGCAAAGTAACTTTTCCAAGTTGAACTATTATCCGAAGACAATATATCCAATCCAGGAATTGGTCTGTCTATGTGCCAATGTTCATACAAATCTGTTCAACGGTTCGCGCGTGTTTAAGTAACAAACATCTTCACAAACTTTCACATGGATAATATTAAGTAGGATGTCAAATCTATAAACTTATTAACTCACATACACCAATAATCAGACTCGCAAGAACTACCTGTGGGCCATAAATATATTTATTTCGCGCGGAAATCGAAACTGAGACAAGCAGCACAATAGCTAATCGCTTAGCCACTGTGCCAACCGCCTGCCATTATGTGTGTTCCTAGCTTACTGTGAGAATAGACTGTACAGTCAATAGGAAAAACAAATGGTGTCCAACAATTTGCATGTATTAGGCGTTTTGTTTTAAAACAATAGGTCTTTACAACACATTTTTTTACAAAATGAAAATGTCAATGCAAGGACACGTCGTTTTCCTCAAAAAAATTTACAAACCTAATAATTTTGTTCAAAGTTTCCTGTTTTAAATACATTTCTGAAGGTTAATAATCACATCATTAAAAAAATATATATATCGCCTTTACCGTTGGTTGCTACTATAAAGTAGCTTTGAGAAAAAAATCATCGCGTTTTACAAAAATATCTTTATCGATTTATTATCACCAAATGCGTTACACGTGTCGTCAATAAAACATATTATTTTTATAGTTTAATAAAAATTTAAATACATCGTTTTAAAATTTTATCCTACTATAGAATCTTTTATTTTCATACTTTATGACAATATCTTATCCGCATTCTATGTAATAATCTTAGCCAGGTTAGCCATGTTATAGGCATAAAAGAAATAATAATATAATCTCAGTCGTACTCAGATGTAATTGTGTGTACGTGACAAAGCATTCGTATGAAGGCATTGCATTTTATTTACAAAAAATATTAACATGTTATGGTCAAAAGAACTAAACCCTTAAATATTTACTTTTTGGCTGTCCGCCAACGTCAGACCAATTTTTTTGGTAGGAGAGAATGGAAATTATGAATTCTAAAATACCAACGCACACTTCCTACAAGAGGCGGCGGGACGAGAGGGAAAGGAGGGTCCCCCGTCCCAGCGGCCGCCGCGGTAGACGATCCGGGCGTCGGGAGCCACGTGACGACTCCCGGCCACCGTAGACGCGGGTCTGTGGACGGTGAGCAATGGGTAGCTCACCGTCCGTACGTTCACTAGCGACAGACCGTGTCGACGGCGCGTTCGTGTTCCACGCGCGCCTCAAAGAGATGTCAGCAAAATTGGATGGGGCCACTGAGGGCCGATGCCTGCCGGGGCTGCGGGTTGTTCGAAAGAGAAACCGCGCCCCCGGAACGCAAAGGGCACATGAAGGAACATAGACGGGTTTTAGTCAGTAAAAGTCTGACACTCCCTCCCGCCCCGCCCAGGGCGGGGGAAGTTATTTGATGACTTCCCGTCTATAAAAAAAAAAAAAAACACGTCCTACAAAAAGGCAGTCCCACGAAACTGTGGATCTCGTGAACGGTTTCTTCATGAAATATCGATTACTCGGATTTTTGCTTAAAATTATACTCATCGTGTAAGTTATCTTGTATATATATTTATTTTTTGTATGAGTAATAATTATTACCAGAAAGCCACAAAAAATAATGTAACTGTAAAAAAAACTGTACAATTGTAAACATAAGTTTTTCTGCTTCTTCTTCTTTTCTGTTTAAATGTATGTGCATAAATAATTACTAATTATCTTTACCAAGTTTAAGTTAGCTGCATTCTTCAAAATGACAATATAGTTATTTTGTGTACAATAACAATAATTTCAAATTCTGAATGGTCCTTTTTTTTGGATTTACCTACCTAAAAAAAACGCAACTACCTGCTAGTAAATATAAGTTTATTTAAAAGGATCCACACTGAATTTTCGCAATTGAATATGAACCTTAAACTATACAAATAAAGATGAAAAACTATCAAATAAATTTAACAGATTAGGGTAGCTTGATGTGCAGCTGGACTTTGAACGTATACGTAAGAAATAGAAATTGAAGATTGTTTGTATTTTACTTTTTTTTACTCAATGGTACTTTTCATTCTGAAAAATAGGAGGCAGCTTCCACGTTCACTCTCTTGCATGAAGGTGATTGTATGACACGGTTGGTGCAGCGGGTAAGCGATTGGGTGCTGCACAGCGTGCCGCGGGTTCGATTCTCGCACGAAACATATATCTGTATGATCTCCAGATAGCTGTTCTGGGTCTGGCAGTTTGTGTATGTCAGTTTGTAAACGCACCCACGACAGAGAAGAAATTCCTAATAACAAGACATTAAAAATAAAGAAAAAGAAAATACTGTACCACTAATAGTTACTCCATTTCGATTCCATGAAATCCTGGGTTCAGGGTCTCCTCTAGCTTGGCAAGACAAGGTTATGGAACGACCCAAGTCTGCGACCACCTCCTCTGGAGTGTCTGCGAAGTCCGACGGATCTGTCCGACATTTTAAAAATGTTTGATTACAATTTGAATCTTAATGGCTGGCTATTTTCTCTTTATACTTAAAATTATGCTTAGTCAAAGCACAAGCTAATGCTCGGTTTGGATCAAAACCAGACGTAATTCCTTTGAAAACTTGACGTGTTGTTTTTAAAAATTCTGGTGACAATTATGAATATAAGATATGATTACAAATATTATGAATATTAATCTACCCGTATGCCGAAAAATAAACTTCAATAACAGCGAAAATACGTAAGCATTTGTTTGTTACTATGTGGTTACTACGTATATATTTATATTTACCCGTTGGTAAGTTTTGAGCATCGAGCATTAGCAACCATCACCATCACACGCCTGTATTTCTCGAAAGGTTAGGCAGAGGTGTACCAATGTACACCCACAGTTCGCCGGTATATTTAGGTCCCATGTAATAGGGGGCGAGCCTATTGCCATTAACCGGGCACAAATCCAAACTCCGAGCTGCTACTGAGAATTTCATGGAAAAACCCAATAACACTTTTTGCTCGACCTGGGAATCGAACCCGGGACCCCTTGCACAGCAGTCGCACTTGCGACCACGAGACCAACGGGGCAGCATTAGCAACGTTTATTAATTTTGGGTTAAGTGTCTTCTCGCACCACCCTGACTACAATCGACCAGACAAAAGTTTTTCTGGCTTTTGAATGGCTATCGAAATGTAAGTAGGTATTAACAGTACGCTAATTGAAAAGGAAAACGTAAAAAGGTGTCTAACACCTCTGTGCCTCTCGAAATATTTGGCCACATTTTTTATGCCTTTAGTCATACGTTCATTATTTGAACTAATTCTTACCTCGCGAATTTTTTCACTTAATTAACACCTACCAAAGTGCACACAATCCTCATAATAACACGTTAGTCATAATGTTTCATCTATAAACAACTGCGTACTAATTAAATCGAACTAGCACTTTGTGGTTAAATGAAAGCTTTAAAAATGAATGAACTTTGAAATGGCAAACAATAGTTATTGGAACTGTTTTGTTGTATTCAATTTAGATTATCCTCAGTATGCTAGACTTTAGTGGGTAGGTACATACCTGTATTGTGTCACATATATGAAGTGTTCAATGAGAGATATTAAAAGAGGAGAGAAAAAAGAAAACCATTTTAATCTACACTGGCCCAATATTATAGCGGAGAAATTTTTTGGAACAGCTAATCTTGATAATCGAGGCTAACGCATAGCAGAACGATTGCAATAAGATGGCTACTCACTGACTCTTCTCTCACTACCTGATCATCAAGATGTTACTGGGCCCCATCTTAATAGTACTAGAGCTTTTGCTCTAGTAATCCTTAATGAGACTAAAACCCGTAGTGAAAGTCAAAGCATTTATTTCAATTAGACGATTTACAAGCACTTTTGAATTGTCGAGAAGTTACTGTTAAGTTGAAGCTAGTTGCTCGTTCCAAAATGTAGGTCTTTATGGAGAAGAACGAGCAAGAAACTCAATGGACACTCTTATCCCATCCATACCTTAACCTAACGGTAGAACTTACCAATAACACACAAAGACACATTCTTCAACAATTCCCCAGCCTTGCACTGGTATACTCCAGTGTCCTCCACCTTGGCCCGGGTGATGGTCAGCACCAAAGCTGGTGCCCGTACTTTCATAGACTGCACGAAATGCTCCATAGAGAAGATTCGACTACCGGGGATACGCTTCACCGTGTAACCGTTTGGATCTAGCCATTCAACCTGAAAGAAGATAACAAAGTTACATAATATACATTCATAAACTCACGCTTAGGGGTTGGCAGAAAACACAGAACGCCACTTGCGACGATCCTTACATACTCCTTTCACCTCATCCACGTTCATACATCTGGTTATACAAGCACGCCGGTTACGAGTACTGCGCACCCGAACTTTCTGAAGAACCTCACCAATAAGCTGACGGTAGGTCCTTCTAGGGCGTCCACTCCCAGCGTTGCCACTCACATCTGCTATATAAATTCCTTATGTTAGTCGCCTTTCACTCATTCTCTCAACATGACCGAAGTATTTAAACATACTCTTTTCAACCTTTGTCACTACTTCCTATTTTAATCCGCACCGTTCTCGTATAACATTATCCCTCACTCTATCATCACACATACTTCACAGATAAGCAAACTATTGTCGTATTAAACTTTGTACATTGTTCACGCTTTTAATTTGCCAAATGTACACCAGAACCGATGGGACTGACCTTCTCAACATTTAGTAGTGTAAACCTGTTCAAATGACGTTGTAAATCATACGAAGGAGCGTTTGAAACTCTTAGTGGCGTTACAAAAAGATATCTTTTTATATATTATGTTTTATATAATATTGCCGCGTAAACCTGACGTAACGCGTATCACGACTTATACCGCTATTTATGTTGAAGGCGGAGCTTTTAAAGTTTGTCTAACGTTTTTGTTTCCATATTTTTTTGTGTGGATTAAAGTCTAACTCTCAACTATATAATCTCATGAGAATCTAGGTAAATAATAAAGACTGTACTTTTTGCAACATTTACTTTTTGTACATTTACAGTTTATTTCGAAATCCGCATCTGCAATAGACTTTTACGGGCTTATTATTATATTACATACCTACTAGCTTTTACCCGCGACTTCATCCGTGTCAAAGTTGATATATTATTCCACGAGAACCGTAAGTTTTTCGGGATAAAAATCCTATGTGTTATTCCACACTACAATCTATCTCAGTGCTAAATTTCATCTAGATCCGTTCAGCCGCTTGAGCGCGAAGAAGAGACAAACATACAAACTTTCACTTTTATAATATTAGTGTGATATATGACAATGACGTTTGTAATTATTGATAAATAATAGGTTGATGTCGCAATTTAAAACACAATATTCGATTTCGTATCTCGCGTGGTTTTTTTTTAATGACAACCCCTCGCAGCGCAACAACTTT
The DNA here is from genome assembly GCA_932526535.1 of Caradrina clavipalpis. Taxonomy (NCBI): domain Eukaryota; kingdom Metazoa; phylum Arthropoda; class Insecta; order Lepidoptera; family Noctuidae; genus Caradrina; species Caradrina clavipalpis. Next base: position 7,054,826 of record OW052097.1, read on the forward strand.
CTAAGGTTGAAACTGCTTAACCGGACAATGCTGTGATGGCCAATAATTAAGGTCCCCAGTCAGGGCTTACAAACCAAAGATTTATTATCTCGTGTGGTCCTGCTTTTCGGTATAAATACAAGCTGTTGATTTGCATTCTCGTCAAATTCAAGGAGTTAACTATGCTCGTGATTCTTAACACGAATCAATAATAAAATAAATATGTTTTAAAATTTATATTTTTGACGTGATTTTCCAATTCGAACTAGCCATCTCGCGCGACAACTCTGCCTACCGCATACGCAACTGGGCGATGCTGATTTTTGCAAGAGGAGTATTCTGGAATACTGTTTTTTGATAGTTACAACTAAAAAAACAAGCATTTATTAAATATTGGCCAGGTATCGTAATTATATTTGATTACTTCTTTTTTTCTATGACAAGCTCCTAAAATTTGACGAGGATGCAAATCAACAGCTTGTATATGAAACGTAACATAATCATCGTCATCATATCAACCGTAGGACGTCCACTGCTGGACATAGGCCTCCTCCATAGATATCCAAAAGGGCCTAGTGACCTAGTTGGCCTATCTAGCGTTTTCCTACGATCTAGATCAGGTCGTCTGTCCATCTTGGTGGAAAATAACATACATAACATAAGTAATATTACGCCTTAATCTCCTAAAGTTGTATGTTTTACATTATACTTATGTCCAATGAATTTTGCTATAAGCTAAGCACAAATCCAAAGACTACTAGTAGCAAAACTCAATTATACTTTGCCGACGCGAAGGTCAAAAACCCGGGATTTACGGTTATTACTAGACACGCTTTTACGGGTCTCAAAAAATTAATCGATGATCATAATAAACACTCACCTTTTGATACCTATTGGTCGATCTACAGCTGATAGTTTTGTGTCCTCCTGCTTTCAAAAATTCGTCGTCGCCATAATTGACTGGATCCACAATCAACTCGCTTTCCACTTGTTTTAGCCCGTACACTAAATAATGATAATATTAAAAAATACATTCAATTAGGCTTTTTTTAATTCAATTATTTTAAAATATTACAAAAGGGGAAAACATGAAATACAATTTAAAAACAATTATCATGATAATATTATCATTTACATTTGTGTCTTAAATAAATGTAAACAATAAAATTCAACTAGATGTAACAACGAAAAACGATTAAAAATCGAAAAACGAACGGAAATATTACGTTTTTAAGTAGGTAGGTACCATACAATGTCTCTGGCAATATCTAGGGAGTAAGGTTCTGTTCATATCTTCTTAACTCGCCTAAACTAACCTCAGATATAAACATTAAAATGTTGTAGAAGTTGGTAAAAAAAAGTAATCAATGATCGATTTTGACTATAGAAAATTATTACATTAAATTACTAGGCCATTTTGGAATATGAAATAAAAACTAGGCATATTTAGGGAAAATTTTAAATTTTACAAGCTACCTTTAATTGGGTTCTACTCAACCTAACGGACTAGTTTTTTTTTATGGTTTAACTATTATGTCTTATACAATACCTGTTCTATAGAACATGTACACAAAAACGATCACATAAAATAACCACTTCATTTCAAAAGATTTCGAAAAACGAATTCAAAAAACGAACGCTTTTTGACACATTTATTTTTTTAACTATCAAACGTCACTTTTTAGTCCTATAATTTTTCGTGGTAACAGTGGGGCGACCTGAATGAAAGTGCGGTGCAAATAAAGTCGCATACGCACCAATTAAATATTAGGAACAATTCATTAATTTTAATTAACATTAATGTGTACAATGTCATCAGTGAGGAAGTCACACTTATGTATTTACCCACCATGGAAAATTAAAAAGGTCACAATATTTATGCCGAATATGAATATGGCAATTATATAATACGCTGCGGACGATTAAGAACAATTATTTTGGCCAGAGGCGGCGGGTTTCGCTTTTCAAAAAAAAACGTTGCCCCGCACTAGTAATTTCTTCTGTGTCGTGGGTGCGTTTACAAACATTATAAACTTACATACACTAACAGCCAGACCCGGCACAACTATCTGTGGGTCATACAAATATTTGTTCCCTGCGGGAATCGAACCAGCGACTCGCAGCGTAGCCATCAATCGATCAGCCACTGCGCCAATCGTGCCGTCAGTTGGGATTATATCAGTAAAAACCGATCTATAGAATGTTTAACTGACACAGTCCGAGCTAAGTGCAAAAATAACTTAAAAGTATGTAGATATCGACAATAATGAACGTTTTTTCTTTTAATATTTTTTTTCCTTTGTTATTACAGTGATTTTGAACACGGCACGCATTATAAATATTTTCTCTGGAGCCCTAACCACAAAAAGCATTTTTTTTTACATGGAAAATAACAAATATAATAAGAGTTAAGAATAATTGTTTCAAATAATTATCAAATTATTTAAATTAAGAATTGTAAAGCCACGGGCAGTAAACAAAAACATAAACGTCTAATTGTCATTTAAAATTAATTTGAACTTCGTACAACCTACGTCCGGAAGTTCCGTATATCAATTGAAGGCAATTCATAAACAACGTTGCGATAAGAGAAAATATCAATGTAATTCATGTTTACAAATTAATTATTAGAAATACCTAAGTACTTAGTACATACTATAGTGTACTTTGTCCTGAGTTCGCGTTTGATGATTTAGATTTACCGTCATGATCAAAGTAGGTTATTATTACCGTTAATGACACGTTAGCTAACGATTATGTATTATAATAACAACACATTTCATCATCATCGTCATATGCCGTACCGTATGCCGCAAGCCGTCTACTGCTGAACATAGGCCTCCCCCATACCGTGTCGAGGCGACCGACGGCGACGGCGCGTTAGTGTTCCACGCGCGCCTCAAAGAGATGTCAGCAAACATTCAGAGGGGCCTCTAAGGGCCATGCCTGCCGGGGCTGCGCGTTGGTCGAAACAGATACCGCGCCCCCGGAACGCAAAGGGCACAAGAAGGAACATGGATGGGTTTTAGTCAGTAAAAGTCTGACACTCCCTCCCGCCCCGCCCAGGGCGGGGGAAGTTATTTGATGATTTCCCATCTATAAAAAAAAAGGTACCGATGTCTGTTTAAAAAATTCCTAAGTACTTACATCGATTTTTTTCTGCGAATCCAAATTCAACTTCTTTTTTTAATTCCTTTTCCTGTTCTCGGGCTTTAAACATGTATGATTACCTAAACACATTTCAAATGTCAGTCATTGATGATTTCCCATATCGAAAACAAAAAAAAAGGCCTCCCCATATATTTCCAAAAGGACTGGTTAGAAGCGGCCACACATTTACAATACCATAAAATATAGTCCTGTTTACGTACCTTTGAACTGAGTTCGCCAACTGGGATTGCTAGATCATTTTAACACTGCTCAAATGACAATAAATGAAAGAGTATTTACCTAAACAGGTATGCGCAATTGTTGGCTTGCATTCTCAGTAGCAGCTCGGAATTAGTGATTACATGAGACCTAAACATACCAGCGAACTGTGGGCGTAAATTGGTACACCCCTGCCTAATTCTTCAGGGAATACAGGCGTATGTCATTATAGGTAGGCACACTTTCCGTGTGTCGTAACTTCAGGGAGACGCTTTAAAGGTTAGAACTTTATATGTGTCTGGAACTTCCTATATTTAAGTACTTACTGGTTTATATTTTTCCTTCTATTATTTAAACAACATCTATGGCATTGCAGAACTGGGCAAATGTTACCAATGCTTTTTTTTTTTTTTTTAAAGATGGTAAAATCATCAAATGACCCCCCCCCGTCCTGGGCGGGGCGGGAGGGAGTGTCAGACTTTTACTGACTAAAAACCATCTATGTTCCTTCATGTGCCCTTTGCGTTCCGGGGGCGCGGTATCTCTTTCGAACAACCCGCAGCTTTCGAACAACCCGCAGCGCTACCAATGCTGACGTGCGGTTGACTCCACCTATGTTAGAAACCACATGACCTACCATGTAACCTGCCTACCTATGTTGGACTCGAACAATCTCTGCGCCTGCGCAGGTTAACGACTTGGTGTCATCATAATTGTGACACACTTTAGCAATGTGCTGAATAAAATCGTCATTTCTCTTCGCTAATATGCAATTCTAAACTGTTTTATACGACATAAATTCATCATCAACATTATTAAACATCGCAAATAAATATAGAATCAAAATTGATCTAGTTTTAGTTTTGCTTCATGCATACTTTAACAAAGTAAGTGTTAAAGTTAGTGTTCAATTACTCATTTGCGACTCCCATATCCAACTTAGGTATGACATAGGGATATAAGGATTTTAAACCCAACTGATCAACTAGTTTAAGGGCTATAGTTTTCATTTGTGAGATAACATTTAACTGAAGCATAAATATCACAATTTAGCATATTGTCTATACACAAACTGTCAAAAGGCCATATATTTATTCCTCCTTTAAGACGTATCCGGCATTATTATATGTATAATCGGTTTTGAAAAATCTGCCCTTATTCACATTTCGCTAGAAAGTACACTAAATAAGAGCATTGTTGGTTTTCCGTGCATTTTGTTTTAATTAATGTTAATATGTTATGTAATGTGTTAGATATTACTAAAACAATAAATAGTTAGTTAGTTTTCCTCCTTTCGAACCTCATTATCTTTTGCGGCATGTGGTCACATTTGCCCCATTAAAAACTATCAAATTTTCACATTTTATCACCACGGTCACAGTCAACCCCGTTATATTACCAATCGTCTCACCGCGTAAATGACGGTTCGAATTCGAAGTCACGGATTTAAAAGAAGCCTATGTTCTTTCTTATAATTCAAACTCACTCCGTACCACATTTCATCAAAATCAATTCGGTGGTTTAGTCGTGCAAGTGTAACAAACAGACAGAGAGACAAATAGCTACTTCCGCATTTACAATATTATATTATGGATTAGAACAAAATAGAACATTCATAACATGACATCATTACGCAGCCATGAGCCAAATAATCTAAAAACAGGAACAAAATACTATCGTTCCCTACTTTAACAACACGTTGTACGATCATGTGTTTAATGTTAAAACAAAATGATTCATGTTGTCGTCACCAATCACGCGTTTTATCAGAATTATCAAATGTATTCGATGATCTTCGACATTCCTTGAATAACAATGCTATGGGTGACGTAGGTACACTTGACAAAAGATAAAAGTATTTAGGCGACTTAACTTTCAAGTACCATTTATTTTACCTGCAATATAGTGAGTACAGTACTTATCCGGCACTTAATAAATGTCAAGTTTTAGAAACTCACAAACTACTAGATAAGTGACACAGACGAAGCCCTACTAAATCGCAAACTTCTTATTTAAGCGCCGTGTGTCATGTGAGCCGCGCCACCAAATCTATTTAAGTACCTAGAAACCTATATGACGACCCTAATACAGATAATGCTAGTATATTATTTTCACGTTTTATAATACTTTCCACATGTACCTATGCGCATTCACTGAGTAGATATTCTACGGTTAACGATGTATTTTCTTATTTGCAGACCAATCTGTTTTGTTGGCTGTACTTGCCAACGAAATCTTGGCAAAGAAATAGTGTTCATAAAATAATAATGGCTTGGCTTACTCACAATTTGTGACGTCACTTAGAAAACAGGTAATGCGTCTTTTGAATGAAATATCGATTTAGTTATCAATATCTGACGTCTTTGAGGTTTTTGACTTTAGAAATATTTCATTTTTAGCCTTGAAAAGTTTGCAAAACGATACAACGGCATGTAAAAAAGACATCACGTTGCCTTGAACTGCCTAGGTAAGCATTTTGTCCATCAAACTACGTACCTAGGTATCATTAAGGTAAAATTTTTGCTGGAAAACGTCTTTTTTTCCTGTGAAAAGTGTCTGTTTTTGGTACTTAATGTAATACGCGCAAAGCATTGTGCTTAAGTGTGCATGCAACAATTTTGTATTAACAGTTTGGTTGAAACACTTAACATTTGTTTTCGTTATGAAAGAAATAGTAAATGATTGTTACTTAGAACTTCAATAATCTCGGTAGCCAGAAAATTTTCAGCTAAGATTCAGAACAAAAAACAAATGTTTGCAATAATGGGAAGAACATAATTATAACGTTCGGCTCAATTACGTGTCACAAATGTTATAATACACTTTTATTGTTTTTATTTTTTTGCTAATGACAGTTTTTTCATAAGTAATGGTGTCATAGAACGGTTGTCTATTAAAACTAGAAACAGACCAATCTGCGCACAGACACGACCTCAAGCTTCATAAACTTGACCTGTCATAAAAGCTGATAAGTGTTTGTAAAATAAAATTACCGATATCGTACTTAGAGCATTGTCAATCAGTACAATAATTAGCATTGCCAATGCGTTCCAAGGTTAGTTCAATGTGACGCAGGCGGGATCTTAGCGAGTTCAAAGCTCTTCAAAACAATAGTCGTTGATTCTTTCTAAACAGGGCCAAGGACTTGAATATTTAACGTTCGTCCGAAAACAAATTCGATTGCTAACCCTTTTAAAGCTTAAGGGCGGTTACGCACTGCATCTGATCCGAATCCGAGAAATTTCGAAGTAGTCACGAAACTATTTTATTAACTATATTAGATCTGACTTGAGTCATCCAATTTCTCTTCGATCCAATTTATATCCTAGAGTCTCCAATTCGCAAGAAATATTGAACTCCTAAGCTTTACGTAGGAATGACGTAGATACGAGTATGTCAAAGATAGCACCTGAATTGTATGGATTTGGATCAGAAATCGGATTAGTGCGTGAGCAAAATTCGAGTTTGGTCCAAGTTTTTTATATCTACGGATTTTCGCGAATTTTGATAAAATGCAGGGCGAAAAGCAATATCCGAATTCTGGCTGAGTTTTTATATCTAAATTTTCACGGGATCGGATCGGATGCAATGCGTAACGGCTCTAGAGAACCAGTAATTTGCGGTTAAATGTATTTAGTGGAATGTATTTAACAAACATTCAAACATCGATGAAAAGTACTCACTCTTCCCTCTGAAATTGAACGAACTGCTGAATAATGTATTATGTACTTGACCTTTGTTACGCTAACGTCACCTTTATGGATATCGGACGTGACAAATAGCTCGCAGAGTACATTTGTGTCATTATAATATTTCAAATTAATATTGCACTAGAATTTCATTCCTATTATCAACATTCTACTTATAGCTAAATGCAACGTTTTAGTTTAGCAATAGCGGTCATTGAACTACCTTCATTTTCAAGTAGTCTTAATTTTAAAAACGGAAAACAAGATGGGTAATTTTCTGAATCCATATGTATCGTTTACTTGAAAAACTATTTTTTTTTTTTGTCAAATTTCAAAGTAAAGGGCATTAGGGAAAATCGCAAAGACCGCTAATGATTTAAATTAAAGCACTGTAACTATACGAAAGTCATTTAATTTTGATTGAATTACATTAGTCTGATCATAAATTATTTATCATCAAAATGTGATTTTGTTTTTTCCGCTTAATTTTTAATTTACTACTTATAGTACTAGTGTTTTCATATCATAATTATGAAGGTCTGACGATTGGAATAATACTATCAACATGTAATAAGATGATAAGGCTCGCCCTTCTGTAGATGGCATGACGAAAACTAATTCTATCAACATTGAAACTGACGTAAATGAATAGGAATTGATTTGGTTATGACAATCACTTTATTAGTACCATAATAAAATTTGATAATAGGTAGGTACTAATGAAGAACATCTATATACAAATCAATAAAATTTAAGTGTCTGTTTATAGTAGGTATCTTAATAAAACATGAATGTATAATATGTAATGGAAAAAGTCGCGTTTCATGTCTGTCTGTTTGACTGCTTATTTCTTCAAATTACACAACGAAATGTTTTGTAGGTATATGGAGAATGTATATTCCCCATCATTTTAAGAATTTATTCCGGAAAGTTTATGTGTTTGATAAAGCAACGCGAACGAAGTCGCGGGTAGTTACCCGCGACTTCGTTCGCGTTGCTTTATTTCACCCGCCATAAGTTACGTCTTTGGTTAGTGCTCCGCTTTCGTGTGTCGTAGCATTATGTTATATAACCCATGTTACTTGGGAATAATCTAGCTATCTATTGGTGTAAAAATGGTTAAAATCGGTCCAGTAGTTTCGGAGCCTATTCGTTACAAACAAACAAACAAATCTTACCTCTTAATGATAATAGTAAAGATTCATATTTTACTTAGCTATAGCACAGAAATCTTAATGAATTGCACACATGCGAAGCAGGGGCGCGTCACTAGTGTCCAGCAAAATATAGAACACCATGTACCTACTTGAACTTGACCTTTAACTGTTTGATTTACAGTAACGAACATTGCGGAGCGTATCGGAAGTGGTGTGATGCGTCTGTTGGATAATGAAACAATGTTACTAGCTAGAGTGACCATCAAAAAGTCCAGACCAAGAACTCCTAATATCCTAACTCCAACTACGCTAAACAACCTGAACGGTTATCCCACTTTTTCTATTCTAATAGTGTGTATTTCGTTACAAAAGGTATTATTGAATAACAAATAACAGTAATAGCAGCGACAGCCTGTAAATCCCGAATATATGGTTTGGCAATTTCAGACTTAAGTATCTATATTAATTATACGTCTACATTTCCTCATAATACTTTCCTTCGCAGATTAAAAGGTAAGTAATTTTTTTATCATCGTTTCTCCAAACCTTACGAACGTGTTTCTAAAATTACCACATTCTTTCAAAAACTCTGTAACTCAGCACTTTACACCTTTCTCTAATGACAGCCATGCCTTGAACCTCCTTATACATCAAAATTTTCGAATTCTTTGTTGTGAGTCTGGATCCGGAGAATTCCGAGAACATGGTTACCCTAACCGATAATTAAATTAACCGTATTAACGAACAGCGATAAATTCTCAGTGTCACTAAACTTTTTGTCAGAAAACATAATTAGAGTGCTTATTAAACAATATATAAGGTAAACAATTTATTATTAATTATGATAATTATAATAAAACTGTTATACCGGATAGGCAAATAGAGATAATTATAATTCAAGGAAACGTATGACCTAATTCGGATTACATTATCCGTTTGGGTGTCCTGTGTTATTGTAGTTTTGGAAAATTATTATACGAAATTCCTATATTTATTTTTCGTATAATATGGCTAATTGACTGATTAACTGCCTCGTTGGTCTCGTGGTCGCAAGCGCGACTGGTGAGCATGGGGTCCCGGGTTCTATTCCCAGGTCGGGCAAAAAGTGTTAATGGGTTTTTCCATTGCGGAATTTCTCAGTAACAGCCCCGTGTTTGGAAGTTTGTGGTGTGACACCCCCGTGCCTCGGAAAGCACGTAAAGCTGTTGGTCCCGGCTGTAATTCGTAGATCTTTGACAGTCGTTAAGGATAGTCGGAAGCCAAGAAGTACCCCTTGGCTAACCAAGGGTTACTTCTTGGCTTGGTTAGACTGGTTGTCTAAACAACCAGTCTAACCAAGGGGTACCGTGTTGCCGAGTTACTGGGTTGTGGAGGTCTGATTGGCAGTCGCTCCATGTAAAACACTGGTATTCAGCTGCATCCGGTTCGACTGGAAGCCGACCTTAACATAGTTGGGAAAAGGTTAAGCAGATGATGATGATGGCTAATTGAATTTAAAATAGATCGGATTTGCATTTTTCAAAAAATCTACGAATTTATACATAATATAAAAGCTGGTTAATTTAACAAACGGTAATAAGTTTGTTGTTTTATTATGGCCCAGTGGTTAAGGCGCCCGCCTTTTATGCATGAGGTGGTAAGTTCGAATTCGGGCAAGTACCAATGTGACTTTTGCAATTTATATACAGGTACTAGCAAAGTTTGTCTTAGACATCACTGATTTTAGTAAAGAAAAACATCATGAGGAAACCTGAACTTATAAGAATGAGAAGAGATCTTTGTCCTGCAGTGGGACAATAATACGCTGCTATTATTATTTTATTTATATTTATCTATAGTAATATTATAAAGAGGTAAGATTTGTTTGTTTGTTTGTACCAGGCTCCGAAACTACTGGACCGATTTGAACAATTTTAATTTTTTCACCAATAGATAGCTACATTATTCCTGAGTAACACAGGTTATATAATATCACACCACGACCTACGGGAGCAGAGCATTAAAAAAAGACGTAACTTAAGTCGGGTAAAATAAACAGCGCGGGCGAAGTCGCGGGCAGTTCGCTAGCTTATAATAAATTCCAGTTCTTTCGTACAACCCTACATTAAACTTAATGACGAGAGATAGAGAATGCTCTATGAACAATGCTTATTAACTAAAATTAATTAACAGCCATAATCGTGGGCAACTGCATCATTTTACTAATTTACTTTTAATTAAGTAGCAGTAGAGCTCTTTGTGAAGGAGCTCGTCCGGGGAAGTACTACCACCATATCTATTTTATCTACAAAGCAGCATTGCTGTATTCCGTTTTGAAGGGTATGGGTGCCGGTATAATTAACTGGCACGGGAGACATTTCAAAGTCTTTGGGTTTTTTTTAAGGATGGGAAATCATCAGATTTCTTCTTCCGCTCTGGGTAAGCGGAAGGGAGTGTCAGACTCTTACTGACGAAAACCCATCCGTGTTCTTTTGCGTTCCAGGGCCGGTAACTCTTTCGAACAAATTCCGCAACTATGGCAGATCTTTTGGATAGCATCGTATACCCAAGGCTAGGCTCGTAGCAGTTCTCGCGGCCCATTCATCAAGGCGAAAGTAGGTACACACGCGGAGTTTTTAGTGGGTGCAAGCCCCACATAACCACGTTGTCTCCCCGGATGGCGTGGCATGCGTTAGGCATTTTCTTCGCTCACAAAAAAAAAAAAAAAAAAAAAGCTAATATTGCAGATGTCTTTAGGTAGCGGTGACCACTTAACATCAGATTTGAGCCGTCTGCTTGTTCGCCATCCAATGATATAAAAAAGTGAATAACAGGAGCTTCTATATTATTTGAAAAATAGTTTAATAATATTATGAACTTGTATTAGATTATTTTCAAAAAAAACCTTGACTCATCGCTTCCCGGGACAAACGGAAGTAACAGATAGTTCAAAACCATTTGTTTTGGGTTCACTTGATAACATTTATCATGGAAGCGTCACTTCAAATCGGGTAGTTCAATGCCATGACAAAATAGTACCTAATGGCTAATAGGTACTATAATTATAATAAACAACAACTACACAAATCAATAAAAATGAAGTGTCTGTTTAAATGTCAATTATAAGCTTTATCACACTAATATTATATAGCCGAAAGTTAGTAGGTATGTTTGTTTCGTCTTCACGCTCAAACGGCTGAACGGATCTGGATGAGATTTGGCACGGAGATAGATTGTAGACTGGAATAGCACATAGGCTAGTTCAAAATAAATATGAATGTTAACAGGGCAATTATTACAAGAATAAATTATTTTTTTCTGTCTGTCTGTTTCTTCCGGCTAATCTAAGGCTCAATCGATGTCGACAGAACTTTCACTGGACCTGATGAATACTGAGAGTGGAGTAATTTTGGCATCTTTTATTTTAGAAAAGGAATTAGGGTTCCGCCCAAAAATATAAAGCCCCGTGATAATCGACATTCACGCAAACGAAGTGGCGTGAGCTATGCAGTTTAGAATATATAATAGTATTATTAATATTTAATTACCCACATTATGTTGATAGTTCCGGGTGGAAATACACCGATCAAAAGTAGTTCTAAGTTAGTCATATCCTTGTCAAATTGCGAAATATAATATTTTTAAATCTCATAATCAATCGTAGTAAATTATGTAATAAGTTTGCATACATTAGGCTGCCGTTGGCATTTATGAGTCGATCTTTTTTATTCTAACCATGATAAAACAATTGTGTGCGATGTTAGCAAGCCAGGCGGGTTTTTATTTTTTGGACAAGCCCGCTGCCCTTTTCTCTACTTCTGCAATTCCGTAAAGCCAGAACCAGCAGTGAAGACCGCCAGAAAAGCGCATACGCAATGAAGCTCGACGGCGGCTTGCCAATATTACCATAAATATATATAAAATGCAGTTCTTTTTTTTTATTCCAGATGGGTAACCTCTTGACTCGTCTTGGTCAGAGGTGACATAGACAAAGTATACAATGGAGTGAGATAACCCAAAAGAATCCTGTTCATTCTGACTTTGAAGATATTAGGTTAGGTTTGTTATTTTTTTTATTTTTTTTTACTAGATTTGAATTTGTTTAGAAATACAGACAGGTAGAGAGTTCCACTCCTTTGCAATGTGCATTATAAAAGAAGATAGAAAACGCTTAGTGCGAATCTATGGAATGGCAACAAGGTGGGGGTGGTAGCCAAAGGTGCCTCTGAATGTCCAATGGTGGAAGGGGACTGGTGGGATTAGTCGTGGAGTTCTAGGGCACACTCACCGAAGACCAAAACAAGTACAACAACAGTACAAGACACAAATAGGTAACCTTGCGGCGATGAGCCAAGCTGTGAAGCTTGGAGAAAGGCTGGTCCTTTCGTCGCCAATAAGCCCCTTAGCTGTGCGATCCACCGAGTCAAGTGCAGCAAGCTGGTATTCAGTTGAGTCATCCCAAAGGTGGATGCACTACTTCATGCAAGACCGGACCGGAGCTTATGAGTTAAAGTTTATTTTTAACTTGTATTATTTGGTTTCTAGAAATAGTCAGCGTCAGTTAAGTGGATAGTGAGAAGTGACTGTAGGAAATCCCAAGGTACGAGTCTTCTTTTTTGTTATTTTATTCTTTATAGTTCTTAAAACAGAAGTAGTTGTTCTGGGTCTGGTTGACCTTATATGTTTGTGAATGCACCCACGAAACAGGAGAAATACTTAGCGTGTGGGGCAACTTTTTTTTACATAATACAAACCAGAATTAGTTCACTATTAACACGTAAAGGCGTAAAAGAAATGGCTTAACAAACTAACTAGATAATAAAATACTAACCTGTATAAATATATTATAAGCATTTTATATCTTAATCATTAATTTTATTACTTTTCTGCTATCAATCATAAACCAGTTTCTGAATATTAACATTGAATCATGACTTATAAATAGAGTGGTTTATACATAACTTAATCACAATGAAAGTTTTAAGACCGACCATTTAAAATGCATTTCTTAGTCAATATCTGCTTAGCCTTTTGCCAACTATATTAGGGTTGTCTATCTGACCACCACAACCCAGTTACTGGGTAACACGATAAGCCTTGGTAACGCTGGTTGTCATGCTTTCGGGCTTCTGACTGCTCGTAACGACTGTCAAAGATCTACAGTAGCCTTCTTTATTGTTGATACTTTAAGGTACTTGTACCTTCTCTCTAATGTATGAAATTTTGTAACAATAATATAACATATTTCAAAGTTTGTAATGAGTTAACCTACAATAAATGCATATGTTAGGTTGATATGATGATATTGTAAAAATATTTTTCCTCGGCACGATATCATGACCGCATATCTTCCTTAATATCAGTTTCCATAAATCCAAAGTAGTGAGGGATAATAAAGTACAAGGATATAACTGTTTAATTTTTGACGCCTCTCGGAACTGATGAACCTATTCTTATATTCTAGCTGTATTTTCCCTGTCTCCATGGTAAGGCAATAAAGGTGATTTTAATGGCGTCATCCCTTTGACTGGAAACTCCTCAGATCGATGGAGCTGTCAAGTCTCGTAACGAGTTTGCATACGACCACAAGTAAACGCCATTTTAGTTCTGGTTAATGCTACCACTGATTTACATGATAGGTAATTAGTTTTCCCAGATACATAATTAATCTTTGATTACACAATCAATACCTATATGCCGGAATAATGTGTGCAAATTGCCGTCATTTAACTGTCAATTTTAATCTTTCATAGATGATTGACTGGCATCATTTTCAAACGTTTTTCTATACTAATATTATAAAGAGCAAAGATGTTTTTGTTTGCTTGTTTGTACTGAATTACCTCCGAAACTACTAGACCGATTTTTATCATTTTTTCGCCAATAGATAGCTACATGATTCCTGAGTAACATAGGTTATATAACATTAATCTAAAACCCCAAAAAGAGGAGCAGTAACGAAAGGCATAATTTACCGCGGAAGCAATAAGCCAAGCGAACGAAGCCGTGAGCGGTAGCTTGTTTTCCATAAAACATTTAGGTACTCATTGATTCATTTGTTTTTAGGTACCTATAAACTGTATTTTTCCTAAGTTATAGGACATTTTTATCTCTGGTTAAAGAAAATAAAGTTTATATTTCTCATCATCTGCCTAGCCTTTTCCCAACTATGTTGGGGTCGGCTTCCAGTCGAACCGGATGCAGCTGAATATCAGTATTTTACATGGAGCGACTGCCTATCAGACCTCCACAACCCAGTAATGGGTAATACGATAGGGTAAAACCCGGATAGTTGCCCCACTTTTCGAAAAAGCTTTATTTTGTAAAAATATGAACTGGCTGAAAATTATTAAGTATGTATCTCAAAACATAGGTCTTTTATCTTCTATAAAAGCCTATTTTTGTATACCTAACTAACACTGGTTTTGAATAAATACTGTTTTATTTCACCTCTCAGAAAAGGGATAGTTGCCTACTATGGCGGATAGTAGCCTAGCGTAGAAAATCCTTCCGGGGATACTTGCCTCGTGCGGGGATAGTAACCTCGGTATGATTTTTATTTTGAATACAAAGAAATTTATATCAATTAAAGTAATCTTTATTATTTATTTAACAGCGTTTATTATTTCCTGAGATATTTTATTAAGTACAATTTGAAATATTAATTAACATTATTAAATAACTAGCTTTTGCCCGCGACTTCGTCCGCGTGGATTAATAGTTCCCGTTCCCGGGGGATTTCCGGGATGAAAACTATCCTATGTCCTTTCTCGGGTTCCAGACTATATCTGTACCAAATTTCATTGAAATCGGTTCAGTGGTTTAGGCGTGAAGAAGAGACAGACAGACAGACAGAGTTACTTTCGCATTTATAATATTAGTAAGGACTAGTAAGGATTTTATTTTCAAAATTTCATTGAAACTTTTTTTTTGTCTTAATTCTTCCAAGGCAAATGCTAAGCTATCTTCTGTCCAGTTGATGTTGCTTGGCACCACGCCTGGTTTTCGCTTATATTTTTTGCAAGGCATTTTGATTATCTAAAATAAATATATAAAATAGTTAAATAGATATTTATTTTATTGGCAACAAGTTAGAGTAACAGTAAATTAGAAAAAACAGAAAAAAAATAATCCGGCTTTGTTTGTTAAAGAATTTTTAGTCACTCTAGGGGCAACTATCCGCGAAAGTAAGTAGGGCGACTATCCTTTTTGGTACGGATACTTGCCCTTTTTATTTGCGAAATAAATAATTATTAATTAGCAATAAAACATAATAAACAATGTTACTTAAACCCTAATGCATGCAAAGAAACAAAAAGTTGACTGAAACCGCGATCAGTAATAAAAATATTCAATAGTAATTACTTACCAATATAATTATAACGCCCGTCAAAGTTACGCCGCGGAAGATTTTTGCTGACACAGACAAAACAGGTGGGCCTATGCCGATGGCTTATGCTGCACTAAGGCCAGCAGGGGGGTCACTACTTACTGTAGTAAAGTGCCAACACTATTTATATTCCTAACATAGTGTATTAAAAACCGGGGCATGTATCCCCCCGAGGCAACTATCCGGGTTTTACCCTACTCTTGGTAAGACTGGTTGCAAGTTGGTTGAAAGTTTATGTTTCTGCAGCTCATAATTATTGAAAGTCATTGACCGTAATCATTGTTTGCAATTAAATAGGCAAATAGGTATTGACTAGTTTTATCAATTATGTGCCCTATGTCCCGGACGAGTGATAAGAGGTTTTTTTTAATGATAGTATTGCTAGTACATAATATTTACGTTATGTGGAGATTCTAAGTAATTTTTATTATGTCATCGATATATTATTCAGTAGTATTAATCTAAAGTTAATTTGCGAAATCACTTCTGAATCCGCGGTGTGATTTTAGTTTCGTATTCTTAAAATGAGTGAGTTCGACACTAGCGCCACCGCGTGATGACGTAAGTGAGAAGTATTATATCGAGTGAGTATTTTGACGTTTATCAATAGGATTTGGTATTTTGCGCAGTGAGTGTGACTTGCGAGATGGCTTTCTAAGTGATTCGCCTATTTCAGAATAGTATAGCTGATGACATACGATGGGGGCACTAAAAAGTCTGAGAATGAAACCGCCGCGACTCTCCCAGATTTCTTACTGATGTTAAAATGGCGTGAGTTTACGTGTGTATGTATGTTATTAGGATTGTGTGTGACATAATACACAAGTATTATTTCCCTATAATACCATCAAATATAAAAAAAAATATACCATCACGCCTGTATTCCCCGAAGGGTTAGGCAGAGGTGTACCAATGTACACCCACAGTTCGCCGGTATATTTAGGTCCCATGTGATAGGGGGCGAGCCTATTGCCATTAACCGGGCACAAATCCAAACTCCGAGCTGCTACTGAGAATTTCATAGAAAAACCTAATAACACTTTTTGCTCGACCTGGGAATCGAACCCGGGACCCCTTGCACAGCAGTCGCACTTGCGACCACGAGACCAACGGGGCAGTTTGGCAGTTTTAAAGAATCAATACGGAAATATATTGTAGTTAAAAGTGATCAGTTAATATTTTTAATTCAACATCTATCGGATTATTTATTTATTTATCGTGTTCTTACTGTTGGTAGTTAATAGTAAAATCCACGGCAAAAAAGGGTTAAGAGAATTATCATAAGATGTTTGGATTTTAAATAAAAAGTTTTTTTTTTCAATAAACATATACATACTATCGTACCTGTTCCCAAAGGGTTAGGCAGAGGTGTACCGATATACGTCCATAGTCCGCCGGTGTGTTTTAGGTCCCATGTAATAGGGGCCGAAACTTACCATTAACCGGGCACAAATCCTAACTCCGAGCTGCTACTGAGAATTTCATTTAAAAAAAAACACACGACTTGGGAATCTAACCCAAGACCTCAAGCGTAGCAGTCGCGCTTGCACCACTAGGTTAACGTGGTATTTTATTTAAATGGTGTCAAAATGTTATAAGTACACTACCATGTGTCATATTTTTGTTCACCTACGTAGGTAAGTACTTAAACTATGCATTTTAAGTATCTGAAGCATTTATTGCTGGCAGGTAACAATCCAGTCATAAATGCATATAATCTTACTCCATCTTAAAGCCTGGGATTTTTTGAAGTAAACCAATTAACTGATTACATTGTCTTAGTAATTTGGCCAAGTTACTGCAAGTTTTTTCTATTTATTTATTTCATTAAGTAGATATGGCTGATAACAATAGTTTTAAGTTGGATGTTTTCACACAATCTTACAAAAAATGCATGTTTAATAAATATACATCAGGTGAATCATAATTTTAATAACAAAAAGTCTTAATTTTTTAATGTTATTTAATGAAGAATTATTTGCATTTAAATTCGGTTAATAAACTCTTAATTCTATCTATTAAATTCGCAATGGCAATGTACAGTGTATTTCATCTATGTAGATGTTATTTGAAAAAATATATAAAAATATATAAAATATACCATCACGCCTGTTTTCCCCGAAGGGTTAGGCAGAGGTGTACCAATGTACACCCACAGTTCGCCGGTATGTTTAGGTCCCATGTAATAGGGGGCGAGCCTATTGCCATTAACCGGGCACAAATCCAAACTCCGACCTGCTACTGAGAATTTCATAGAAAAACCCATAAACACTTTTTGCTCGACCCGGGAATCAAACCCAGGACCTCTAGCGTAGCAGTCGCGCTCAGGACCACTAGGCCAAAGAGGCAGTCATGTTATTTAAAGTTGAGTACCTAAGAACTACGTAGGCGCTCCAAAGGTAAGCAGTGCCGTAACTAGGGCGGTGCAAGCGGTCCCTAGGCACAAGGCGTAGACCCTGGAGGGGCCCACAATTGACCAGACCAGGACCAGATTTTTTTTTATCAAGGGCACAGTTATAGAAGCTCGCACCGGGCGCATAAAAGGCTAATTTCGTTACTAAAGGTAGGTACGGTGCAGGAGCATAAAAAACATGGAAAACCATTTAACCATCAAATAAATGCATTAATTCCTACTCGCTAAGAAAATATTAAAAATACCAGATGTTCTGGTCATCATTCAGAAATAACCAACAAAATACTAGGTATTATAATAAAACAGTTATTTTATTTTAAATAAGAAAAGGTTAGTTTGATTAGTCACTAAAATTTTACTGACTAGTTGCCAAAACCCGTCAACCTGTGAACTCTATAGGAAAAACCTACACTTAGGTATATAATAATAAAATCTATATTAATAAAATAAAACGTTGTTTAAACGCGCTAATCTCTAAAACTACCAGTCGGATTGGCGAAATGTTTATAGTAGCCAGATTCATGAGGAATATATGCTATAAAACATCTCGCTACGACCCACGGGAGCGGAGCAATACTTAATGTAAAGATGACTAATTTGTATTCTTTTTTTTTTTATTAAACGCGCCAATTCTCGATAGTACTCTCCCAATCGCATTTTTTTTTTGGTTAATAAGAAGATCGGTTATAAATAAAATGCAATTCTTAAAAAAATCAACACGCGGATGAAACCGCGGGCAAAAGCTAGTCATCCATAAAATACAATCAATGAAAGTGAGTATGCGGCTTGAATGTATAGTGATGTATTCATTGTATTGGCTGCGTACAATCAGTCGTGGTCTGAAACGCACGCGACGCGGTTGTGCAGTCGCTGTGCGCCCAATTTATATCGCGACGAAAATAATATCGCGGAGATCGTTTACCAAAAACAAAATCACTCGGATGACATAAAACTAGTGTGTGGACAAAGTTTAAATGTAAGAATTTATTTTTTATTATCAAACGTTACATTTAAATGTACATTTTTACATTTAAAATTGAGTTTTTATTTTTGGTGAGTCATTATTTTAGATACACTAGAAAGGTGTGTACATTTTATGCTAATCTTAACACTTAGCGCAACAGTGTCTTATCTACTTTCATTTTATGCGGACAGTTAAATAAACGTAACCTACATTCGGAGCGAGACACTATAGAATTCTATGGCCATACAATGCTAAAGAATCGATATAAACATACAAGTGCAGGCCGTCATCTACCCTCCGTATATTTTTACACAGTTGATATTCAACAGTCATTCATTCAATTACTTTTAACTTTCTCCACTAGTTATTCACTTTGACTATCAACAAAAAATGTCTTACTTATTGATGTGGAAACCGTTTTCGAAAAAATAATTGACTTTCACGTGAATTGGCCACTTTGAGAACTGGATTTTGACAATTTTTTTAATGTTAATTGTGATGTATGGCTGAAAAATATTGTCAATACGTGGTACGCATCTAGTGAAGTGAATTTATAACATGAAGGTTAAAGAATTTAGCTACAACTAAGCTGCTTACATAATTCAATTAATTTATAAAATGAAACACAAAACCTATAAAATGTATTTAAATGCCCTCTTTGAATTCTGCTTTCGCTAGCCTTTAAGCTATGTAGGTTATAATTATAACCATGCAAACCAACAGAAATGACTAGGCAATGTCAATATTGCGTAGGCAGGTTTATGCTCTCAAACTAGGGAGCATGTTGTCATTGTTTACCTAACGCAATTAGTATCTTAAGAATGTCGAAATAGTAGTACATTTAGCATATCATCATTTTACAATTTGAGATGTTGAAATTATTAGCAGAATAAACGCTGAAAACGCTCCGTTATCAAATTAGTTGCCTCGAAAGGTCAAGTGAAATAGAAATAATGATGTCAGTAGAAATATTGAACAACAACATCGGCTTATATGCTAACAGTTGGTAATTAAACTCATGTTTTCACTGATTATTTTTATTTCTATTGTTGAATTTTATGTTCTATTATATATTATTAAAAAAATATAGTTTAATTTGTGCGTATAACATCGTTTTGGAGTAGTCTGTAAAATATAGAAAGTACTTATTGTTATGAATACTTAAATAAATAAATAATAAAAAACAATGTTTAAGTAGGAATTAAATACTTAACCGTAATTAACAATTAAAATGAAAATATCAAATGCGATTAAAATGTAGTTCATATTCCAACACAAAACAATACCACGAAAAAACAGTGATCTTAAATTATCATTTGTTTTTAACAACTTCAACTGAAATTATATCAGTGGTCATAGTAGTACTTATAACACTTCAATATTTACGTAAGTACTTAGATTAGATAATAATTTATTTTAACTGAGTTACTTGGTCCGAATGTGTTGTATTACTTAATATTTTTATTCTTTGAACCATGTATAGTCGTTTAAACGTGTAGATAGATTCCAACTACAGCTATAAAGACAAAGCTATTTAACAATCAAAAACAGCTAAGCATATTATCAGGAAAATATTTCTTAAGTATGTCAAATGGAATGTTTTATAATTATATAATAGTGAAATGAAATAATATCGAAATATCATCTAATTTAATGAAACATATTATAGTTTTATGTTTACATAAAAATATTATAAAGAGGTAAACTGGGGGTCTGTGTAATAAAAACACTCCACATAATTTAATATTTTGTTTTATTATTGATAGTGCAATATTTTGATTTAATTAATAAGCCTGGAAATGGAATTGTTTTGATAATGTTTATTGAACTATAATGATATTTTTTTAAAGTAATTCTATAATAACGTAATTTTGATAAATATTATCGCGGTTTACGCACCATATACATATACATAATTATGTAAATACGCCACGATATGCGGTTGAATATAATACACCATTTCTGTATTCACTTGTACACCAATTTTATACAAATAAATAATAATAAATAAATAAATAATAAATATCTTTGGGACAACTCACACACGGCTATCTGATCCCATGCTAAGCAGAGCTTGTGTTATGGTAACCAGACAACTGATATACATACTTATATAATTTATAAATACATACATATTATAGATAAATCACACCCAGACACAGAACAAACAATCATGCTCAAAACAAACTTACTTAATCTCTAAAAATACAGGACAGGCCTGAATACAAAATAATCTTTTACGGATAGAAAGTTACACTATTGCAGAGTGTCTCACCCATAGGCTATTTTCTATGGTTGACTGCCACGCGAACGACGCCGCGTGCCAAAATTAGTATCTTATAAACACAGTAATGAAGACATAAGTAAGTCATCATCATCTTCCTGCCCTTATCCCATGTTACTTGGGGTCGGCGCAACATGTTTTCTTCTTCCATGCCAACCTGTCAACCGTCATGCTATCACTGACTCCCTTCTCTTTCATATCATTTTTCACACAATCCATCCATCTTTTTTTTCTTTAGTAATGAAGACATAAGTAAGTACACCTAAACAAATAAAACTGAGATAGGTACTAGACAAGATCGTAACATTTACTAAGCGTGTATGTATTAATAGGAGGCAAATAGGCATCTCCTAAATTAAGCCAAATATTGACAGTAGGTAATCAAAATTAAATTATTTCAACACAATATCAACTACAATTCGAAGAAGACTCGTGTCAATAATCTTTATTTACCTACACTCATGTAACGAACCTGTTAGGTTATACAATTCTCGATTATTGTTTTCATTTGTGACAGGTAATTAATTATATAGGTATCACGTTTTTATATACATATAGTTTCTATCTTTTGAGTCCTCGTTCGTAAAACATTGTTAATAAATTAGCAGAGAAAATTAAAACATGTCAAAAAAGCATTTCGGACTTCGCCAAACTTCAGAATTATTTCAGACAAATTGATTTAAAAGCAATAAGTTTTCTAAAATTATAATTTAAAGATTCTGTGTAACTGACTCATAATTTTGTGAATGTAAATAAATCAATGTCATCGACTTTTATTTAACTTGATATAAAATGCCAGGTAAATAGATCTATTTTTTCTAAACTTTATGATTTTACCATCTAAAGATATTTTTTGTTAAATAAATTTTTATTTGAACAAACATAAGGCTTATTGATCTATAATTGACGCAATTAATTTATCTTCAATCTGAACGTAATAATTATTTTTGTTTTTAAATACTTAATTATAATTGTAATTTAAGTATAAAAAATAAATTACAATCGCTTTTAAGAATAAACAGTGTAGATAATTTATGCGATTGTTTATTGGTAAGTATTACCTACAATGCGCTACTACGATTACATAATTTTCATTTGTTTTATCATTTTACGATGTTAGTAACATAAAATCCGTTTTATAGCAAATTGAAAAGAATGGATACATATTTAAATCGAGTAGGTAAACAACATGTTTTCCTTTTACGATTTACATGAAAAGAAAACATGTTATTCCTGTAAGGACAGGAAAAATTCCATTAAATTGAGGGCGGATTTCAAGCAAGTTCAAATTCCACAGTTCAATTGCTTAACGTTTAAGATAACACGAATCTCAGTACCAGGGCAGTAGTATCTGCGGGTTGTTCGAAACTGCGGGTTGTTCGAAACTGCGGGTTGTTCGAAACTGCGGGTTGTTCGAAAGAGATACCGCGCCCCCGGAACGCAAAGGGCACATGAAGGAACATAGACGGGTTTTAGTCAGTAAAAGTCTGACACTCCCTCCCGCCCCGCCCAGGGCGGGGGAAGTTATTTGATGATTTCCCGTCTATAAAAAAAAAAAAAAAAAAAAAAAAAAGGGCAGTAGTATATTGATCTGTTTAACCCGCAGCGTGCAGTGGAGTAGTGACCTCAAAGGCCTCGACCTTCAAGGAGATCGCATGACCGCATGCAAATGACTAGATTGGATTGCGATAATGCGGTCGATATGACCACACTGTTGGAAAGTTAGAGAGTGGAAAGTAACGAGGCATTTTAGGGTTATACTTTTTAACATTGTACTCTATTTTGAAAACTTTAGTTATTGTGACGGAATAGTTGTAATATGTTTTTGTTATTTAATTTAAATATGATGAATATTAAATAACTAATATACAATAGGTATGTACTTATAATCTTAAAATAACATAATAAAAAATATTTTTTTTTTTTTATTTTTTATAACAAATAACTTTTCTCAAATTTTATTTTATAATGTTATTTCAGTTTATTTCTTGTACAAACTTCAATTAATTTATGAATTATTTATTCGCTTATTAATAAACTAATTTCGTACCAATATTAACGAACTTTATACTGGATATGTGTCAAATTTCTACTACTACTAGTCTCTATACTAATATAATGAAGCTAATAAAAACAGCAAAAAAAAATTAAAAATGAAACGAATGTCGCAGGCCGAAGCTACTGTTATATATTTCGTAGCTTAACATTCTATAGTACGTATCGGTATTCAAATTATCATTAATCAAATCATGACGCATTACAGTCTGATATCATTGGCTCTTAATTAAGTCAATCCTCTAAAAACGTGATTCGTAAAATTGTAACACAATCGAATTATTTGCTATCAGATAGGTACAAGCTAAGTCACGTTTTATTTTGCTTTAATTACAAAACAAACTGTTTATTCTGACCTTCCCGATTTTTAAAATATGTACCCACTATAATTGTTGCTGATGCCGTTAAAAATATATTTTAATTTAATTATGATTGTGAGAAAGTCTTAAGATAATAACGTAATTAATAATAAACATAAATGATAATTAATAATTCTATTATAATATAATTATGCTAAAAACAAAACTTATAAATAATAATTAAATTACAAAAGTTTATGCAATTTATAAAAGAAAAGAAAATGAAAAAGAGGAAGATGTTAGGGCATCACAAAACTCCCCATAGTGCCCAAAAGGCAATTAGAATAATTCTATTAATTTTTATTTACGACAATTAAAATACATAAAACACATTTTTGTCGTAGTACAATTAAAAACGTAATATCAGCATTAGATTATTAAAAACTGTACCTACTGATAATCTGCTGATGCTGATATTCACAACAACCCTAGTGGGTACCTATCTACTATCTAAGTATTTATTATTATATCTTACATTAAAGTCAATTGATTTTGCATCTCTATCTGAAGTTTCGACCGGTATGGTGTAAAAAACCACTTAAGGAAACCGAAAGTTATTGTCATGTTCTGCTCATCATTGCGATTATTTTTATGTTCTAGTGTAGCCATACGTGGGTTCTTGTTACGGACATTTATTAGAAATCAAAGTCCTGTTTTTTTTGCGAGAACAAGTTTAACATGTTCTAATTTTAACTGAACTATTAATACATACATCCATGACCCCTGCACTATTAGATGCAGTCGTTAGCGCAATGTTTTAATTTATAATTTTCTACATTTATTATAAAGTGCTATTGGGTCTTTCTATGAAATTCTCAGTAGCAGCTCGGAGTTAGGATTTGTGCCCTGTTAATGGCAATAGGCTTGCCTCCTATTACATAGGCCCTTCACAAGCGAACTGCGGGTATACATTGGCACACCTCTACCTAACCCTTCGGAGAATACAGGCTTGGTATGTTTTAAAAATAAAAGCTATTGACCTGCAATATTTTTTGCTCATTATTGCTCAGTTTGATGGGCAGTATCGGAAAGTGTAGAACGGTGTGTAATGTGCTTCTTACACGTATAAAAAGATCTAATGAGCTAACCCACTATTAACCAGACTCATTAACACTCCATTTACATTGATAACACTTTATATAGTACTGTCAATTGTACATTGTATCCCAAGAATGATAAATTATTATTTATTTAATATGTTGTCATCCCGTATTAAGTGTTGAGTTAATAATTTATTAGCTTGTACCTAATAGTTAGAACAATGGTCCGATTTGTATGCCTATTTTATTAATGAGTACCTCGTTGATTTTATTATTACATTCATGTTCATTTGCTGGTATGAATGACAACGATAATTTTGTATTTAAAGTACGCAAAATGTTAATTTACAAAATTAATTATTTTTTTACCAGTTATGTTCGTAATTTAGCTTTGTTGTAATTTAATAAGCACGTTTAATTACAACAATTACTATTTTAAAATAATTACTCATAATTAAATTATTTAAAAACTTAAATTTTGGTTTATTTATGTAATTAATATAAATATATATATACCATCACACCTGTATTCCCCGAAGGGTTAGGTAGAGGTGTACCAATGTACACCCACAGTTCGCCGGTATATTTAGGTCCCATGTAATAGGGGGCGAGCCTATTGCCATTAACCGGGCACAAATCCAAACTCCGAGCTGCTACTGAGAATTTCATAGAAAAACCCAATAACACTTTGTGCTCGACCTGGGATTCGAACCCAGGACCTCTAGCGTAGCAGTCGTGCTTAGGACCACTAGGCTAACGAGGCAGTTATGTAATTAATTATTTATATTTCCAACTATACATTAAACTGGTGTCAAAAGGAAGTATTTGTAATACAAACGCACATACATAGGTCATCAATGCCCCATGCAGGTTTAAATAACATCACTAAATCGTACTCCACCGATATTCAATCAAAAACCTACATTATTTCTTGCAGTTTAAGGTTGAAAACAATTTAAAATGTTTATAATCAAACCATATGAGCGTAAGCATTTCAATTGCCAATAAACATTTATCGTTTCGTGGAAAAGTTTCAGTTTTGGTCCAAATGTTTTTGTGTACGATAACTCAGAGTTCATTTCAAAAATAAAAACTTCAAAAGTCAAAGCATTTATTTTAATTAAATCATTCACATGCACTTTTGAATTGTCAAGAACATTTACCGTGTATGACTGATTCCTGAGCTAACATTTATTTCAATTTTAATATTGAATAGGTGTCTGGAATAATGTTTTTCAGCGACAGTTTCCTTAATTAAAGTACATTTATTTACTTATTGAATGGACCTACTTACTGCTTACAGACAGAAATACTAACTAATATATATGCGAAAGCATGTTTGTTTGTTACCTTTTCACGCCAAAACCACTGAACCGATCATCCTGAAATTTTGCTTATACGTTGGCAAATGTACAAACACGGACATAGGGTACCTTTCATCCCGAAAAAAGTACTGTTTCAGTGGAAAACAACAATGACGTTTATATAATAATAGATGGCGCCACGTGTTCTTCCGAATTAAGATTGAATTTTAAATATATCCGATATTTACGCGGACGAAGTTGCGGGCAACAGCTAGTGTCTCGTAATAATGCAAGATTTCCTTAAACAAACACGTGTACAAAATAAAAACTTGATACGTTGCAATACAAAGAACACAGCGGTCACTTATTTTCAATGAACCTACTTGTTCTTTAATGAATCGTTTATAAGCAATTAACTTCTATTAAACGATGATTGATACAATAAAGCTTCCAGTCTTCCACGCTCAAGACATCAAAGTCATGTCTCACACAGACATACATTCATTATACTGTATAACCTACAAATATAGAAACACTAGCTCTTGCTTGCAGTTTCACTTACATCTTTAAGCAACTTCCTAGTACAAGTACATATTAAAAATACCCTATCTACTGATCCAGGATACGGTCCACCTATTCGCCATGTTTTGTTCAAAACTGTTTAGGCATTTATGAGTGATTGTGTTACAAACAAACAAGCATAGTATGAACTTTGCATATCATAATAAATATGAGATCATTTCTGAATGCTGCAGATGTTTCAGCGTCGACTAACACATGTTGTTTATGATAACATATTGTCTATGCCTACTGTATTACTTTACTATCTACAAATAGGTAGAGGAATTTTCTGGAGTTCGTAATTTAAGTCCAACGCCTTTGCATAGTTTCTTGAACTTAGTTAAAAAAATTGTTTACATAAATACTTTGTTTTCTTAGTATTATTAAGTAAGCGTAAAGGGGTCTCCCATTACACCGTATCATACCATAAAAATGTCTAACGAGATGAACGCGTCACGAGATTACGAGACTTAGATTAACAGTTTATCATTCGCTGTATTTTGTTCTTCATACACATAGTAATATGTTTTGTTTTTTCAATTGTAAAAGTGTTTGCAATCCCTGCTTATTTTCCACAGACATGGTTTATTTTCCATTTCAGTACATAAATATTTAAACGTTAAATTCAACTTAAGCATGGTAAGAATTGATATATTTACATAGTGAACATTTAAACATTTGCACTAACCAACCATTTTATTTCATCCGCGTTAAGTTACGTCTTTGGTGACTGCTCGTCTCCCGCGCGTCGTAGCGTGATGAATTTATAGCCTATGTTACACAGGTATAATGTAGCTATCTATTGGTAAAAAATGGTTTAAATCGGTCCAGTAGTTTTGGAGCTTATTAGGTACAAACAAACATACAAAAAAATATTATTTTTTTAAAATAAATTAGTATAGATTTGTGGCAGTAACATACGTAATTGTGTACTACGATATCATTCTGATGCGTGTGCGCACGAAATCAAGGCTAAAGGATAAAGAGGAGTAAACAAAATATTTGATAAGCTATGGATACTAATTATTCCATTGTTCTAAAGGTTAACAGAAGGTCATGTAAAGTAATTAATAGGAAAAAGTTGTTAGCGGTACTTACTCGATTAGTTTATTAGAATTAGATAGTACTTTAGTAGACTTAGATAGGAGGTCAATCAATAATTATACTACTTTTAATTTATTGCTTGAAATCGATCGTTTTCTTCCTCCTACTCATGACTAGATGTGCTTGTGGCTTCGCTTTCGTGAACCTAAGACATTTTAAATAACAACAAACGTACACATTTACTCATTTATTATGTTAGTACGGTTTTACGATACCTGTAGTCTCACATTTTATCAATGAGATTTAACAAACGAATAATAATTAATTAATGGGTGCCGGTTTTTTGTGAACTATTAAACGTTTGTTTTTTTTTTGTCCCTACTGTTATTTCGTTTTACATACTAATTATTATGTAGAGGTGAACGACACGCACTAAAATATTAGAAAAAAAATCTTTAACAAATCGTAAAATTTAAATTACTGTTACACGCCATGTCTAAAAACAATGACTAAGGCTTTACAAAAAGTTGGGTTATTTTATTTTTAAACAATAAATCTATTATTCTGTCAAAAACTTGAAGTTGATCACTTGCGATTGCGAAGTGACCTGAGGTAGGTACAACAATAGGCACTTTTCCAAACAAAGCTTCAGTGAACAGTTATGTTCGGTTAAATGGTTTGACACATGTCATAATACCGCGATAGGTGTCAATCACAAACAATGACAAATATTTTTACCTTTTTTAATAAGTATTTATGTAATAGTTTAAAGTCTGCCCCGTTGGTCTCGTGGTCGCAAGCGCGACTGGCGAGCGTGGGGTCCCGGGTTCGATTCCCAGGTCGGGCAAAAAATGTTAATGAGTTTTTCCATTGCGGAATTTCTCCGTAACAGCCCGGAGTTTGGAAGTTGGTGGTGTGACACCCCCGTGCCTCGGAAAGCACGTAAAGCTGTTGGTCCCGGCTGTCATTCGTAGATCTTTAACAGTCGTTACGGATAGTCAGGAGCCAAGAAGTCTGACAACCGGTCTAACCAAGGGGTACCGTGTTGCCCAGTTACTGGGTTGTGGAGGTCTGATAGGCAGTCGCTCCATGTAAAACACTGGTATTCAGCTGCATCGGGATAGACTGGAAGCCGACCCCAACATAGTTGGGAAAAGGCTAAGCAGATGATGATTTATGTAATAGTTTACTGTAACTGTAACTGTATTGTACACTACCCGTAACTCACGACCTCGTCCGCGTGATATATTTCACGCGCTTTAAATTACGTCTTTGGTTACTGCTCCGCTCCCGTGGGTCGTAGGGTGATGTTATATAGCCTATGATACTCACAAATAATGCGGCTTTTTATGGGTAAAAGAATTTTCAAAATCGGTTTAGTAGGTTCATAGATTACCCCCTACAACTTCACAAACTTTACCTCTTTATAATATTATAATTATATAGTATAGATGCAAGCACCATGTTTTACTTTTACTACTAGCTACATTATATTTCCATATCTAATGGCATTGTCTCTCTTCCACAGATAGGCGCAAATGGATAATTACCGATTCGACCTCGAACTTAAAACGTCAACATAACCAGCGGTCCCAAAACCCATACCGAAGTGCGAGGGAGACAGAAATATTTAGAAAGTAACGACAATATATCCGTGCATCGGTGAAAGTGTTCCTATTTTAGTGAAGCGAAGATGACGCCTGGTGCGGAAGATTTGACTATTTTGGGGGGCAACAATAATGTTGTTCCCCTCTTGCCTCGACCTACCGTGGAGTTGGAGTTCAGGGACATAACATGTGACGTCAACATGTTTATAGCGTCCAAGCTACGGTTCGGTAAGTCTTTGTTTATGTTCGATTCCTAAAACTTACCGACCGGTATTTTGTTACCATAGTAACAAAAGAATGCTTTTGTATTTTCGCTGTTATTGGAGTTTATTAGCTTAGATGAATATGTTTATTTATATAGGTACATAATTTTTGTAATCATTTCTTACATTCAAAATTGTCACCGGGTTATTAATAAACGACCAGTCAAGCATTCAAAAGAATTACGACTGGTAAGATTAACTCTCCGTTATACATATAGGAACCGAGTATTAGTAGTTCTACTTACCTGAACTTTTTGTACGCTTGCATTGTTCGGATGGTAGAACTTACGTCATTTCGGTTATCAGTTTGGTTCCAAAACATGGCCTGAGTTAACTTGTGTCACCTTTATATCAGCAATGGAATCACGATGTTTACAAACATTTATTATTTAACTCTGCAGTAAATCACGCACCATACAATATCGTAAAGAAATATCTTATGACTGTGATTGAATTTTAATGTGCATAATAACTGTTTAGTTTTCTTTTAATAAGGACTATAATCGCGTGGTTAATTTCAATCCTTCCTCTCCCTTGGCATTCATGTAACTTTCAGATATGATACGAGTACATCTGCATAGCATGAAATTGGTACCAAACAGCGTTTATTGACTAGCTCCTTATTTCGCGTGGGAGTCGAGTATACCATGAAACATATGCCAACAAACGGCGTATGGCATTTGGCAATAGTGTGGCTTTCTATCTGTGAAATAATAATCGGACTAGGTAGTACTTCCGGGAGATTACATGTTACAAACAGAAAAACAATCTTTTACATTGTTAGCTTTGCCCGCGACTCCATCTGCGTAATTTTCTTGCAGGGATAACGTAGTTATTCCTATTAGCGCAAGGGATCTCAGAATTGGACTATTTCGTAGGTTGGCGCGTTTAAGCAAATTTATTCTTCAGCTTTATAATATTATAATATAGATAATCTTAGTCCAAATTCTTTTAAAAAACAGTACGTAATCAACTGTCTGCCATTTTTTTTTTTAGAGATGGGAAATCATCATATGACACCCCAAGGGACGGGAAGGAGTGTCAGACTTTAACTGACGACTGGCAGAATTATAATTTGAACGTATCCGTCCTTCAACTATTCAGGGTTTAACAGTGCATTTGTCAAGTTTTTTATCACGTCAAAACGTTTGTGTATGAATTAAGTCGCAATGAACCGCTACCAACTAATTACCTTTTTTTCCTAACAATGGTTTATGCAAAAAAATATGCCTGAACTTTTTTTCTTCTCTTCAGCATTACGTCATCTCAAACCGGTATTCTACCAAGCCACATGTTTGCAATACCTTTACTTCTTGTAGGTCATTATTGCCAATGGATATTATGTTAGTAGGCACCTAAGATTATGGTGTCAAGGGCTACAGTTAGCACTTACTTACGGAATGAGATATGTGTGAATTTTTCATTGTGTTAATTGTAAAACTTGCTTTTTGTACCTTGTTTAAATTAAAAACATTACTACCTATTGCTGTCCCACTACAGGGCAAAGACCACTTCTTGAACAGAGAAGGTTCTAGAACTGATTACCACGCTTGCTCCCACCCACAGTTGAAGGGTTAGGCAGAGGTGTACCAATGTACACCCACAGTTCGCCGGTATATTTAGGTCCCATTTAATAGGGGGCGCGCCTATTGCCGTTAACCGGGCGCAAATCCAAACTCCGAGCTGCTAGGTACTGAGAATTTCATAGGAAAACCCAATAACACTTTTTGCTCGACCCGGGAATCGAACCCAGGACCTCTAGCGTAGCAGTCGTGTTTAGGACCACTAGGCCAACGAGGCGGTTAGCGGGGCAGTATAGATAGCTTGTAGTCTGGAATAACACATAAGCTTTTATCCTGAAAAAATTTACGGTTCCCGTGTGATAACATATTAACTTTGACGCGAACGAAGTCGCAGGCAGAAGCTTGTTTTAATATAGGTACGGTCAGCAAAAGAGATAAGTAACCAGGTCGTCTAATATAGTTAAAGTTTGCCTTAAAACCGGTGGTTGTTTTTTAAATGAAACTTTATTAAATTATTAAACTGTTTATTTTTTGTTATTAATAAAATATATTTATAATTAAAAACATCAATTGTTTTTTTAAAACTTTGAATATATTAGACGGCCCTGGTTACTTATCTCTTTTGCTGACTGTACATTTACTTTGTGATGTCAATGTCAATGACCATTTCAGTAATGATAGAACACAACATAGAAGGTTTTTGGAACACGGTGACAGCAGAACACTGACTCCTAAGTCACAGGATCACCTAGTTTAGGAGTTAGGATTTACCTTATCCGTATGACCTTTCAATCAGATCATCAAGTTATGCATCCTAGTCTTAAGCAATATCAAAAGTTTTTATATCAATGAATATTTTTATTTAATATTTTGTTATTTTATTTAGTTAATTAAATCATAATATCGACCTTGGAAAATAGATGTGTGTAAGCAATAATGAACCTTAAGGTGGTTAACCTTTTTATAACCGCGACTGTATATATTTTTATGCAGTTTTAATCCTCAAAGACTTGTTTGATAAAATCTACGTATACATATTTAATTAATTTAAATTATGACTTTTGTAGGTAAATACTTTTTAACACGTGGCTGAGCACGCTGTTTTTACGATAACAGAAATCAAGAAATTCAATAAACACAGATAATCAACCTATAAGTATTAATCATGAAATGATGATAATTAAGTACCTTCCAAAATGCGTAAAAAAAAATCATGACGCATTAATCGGTTAATTTATTGAATACTAGCTGTTCCCCGCGACTTCGTTTGCGTTATAATTTTATTTTTTATGGATTATTGTATGGCCTATGACACTCACAAATAACATGGCTTTCTATGGGTAAAAGAATTTTCAAAATCGGTTCTGGAGATCCAGAGATTACCCCGTACAATTTCATAAACTTTACTTCTTTAGAATTTTAGTATAGGTAAAATTACGACTTCAAATCTATTCGTATGGATTAAAATGTTAAGCTTTTGATTTAATTTAGTTAGGTAAGATACAAAATTAAATATATTTTGGCTTAAATATTAAGCTGAGAACCATTGTATGAGGAAAACGCTTCACATTCTTCCTAGTATTTAGATTTAAATTAAGCCAGAAGAATCCAGTCACGCCTTTATCCGGACGCATTAAAATTAATTAAGTAAATTATTCGGTGTCCAAACTTGTCCGGCTTTTCATACATAAATATGCTCTTTACATCCAAATCATAAGACGATAGAAATTGACGATTCTTTAATATTATCGCAAAAATTGAATGCAATATATATAATATAATATATTAAAAGACATAAAATCCGGTTTTTAAACTAAAAAAAGTCCGGCTTAAGTGGCTGGGGGTTCGGCTTTCCGGATTTAAAATCTAGCAGCCCGTAGTAGTTACGTACATTCAACAAAACTTTTAGGTATACAGGCAAAATTATTAATCTTTCTACTGCACTACCAATATTCATTTTTTTGTATGCTATGAAATTTATTTTAAAGAATTGACCGCTCAGAAACACTCACAACATTGTTTAAAAGTAATCCCAAGTTACCTGCCTGTATACCAAATACCTTTGTTGATTGTACCTACTGGCAACCTACATAGGTTTTTATAATAGATAAAAAACCCAATAGTCAGATGCTAGTGTTATATACATATGTATGTATACTTATATAAGCACTGTTCCACTTTTTTTGTTAGTTACGTAAGTCAATCTATAGCGTTTGGCACTAAAACCCAGATATGATCATTTAAATTTTCATATAATATTTTTTACGATCTCTATAGAAAAATTGTAGACTAATATTTAAATGTAAAATTATTTATTTACTCTAGAATTGCTAGCTGAATTTTTTGTAGGTTATTTAAAGCATAATTTAATAAATCCATTAATTTTAATCACACTGTATATCCAATTAATTAATCTTTATTTTTTAATTAGAAAAATAATATTGGCTTTGCGTTAATTCAAAATCATGGGTTAATTTAATAATCCATCTCCGTGCCCTGCTATTTTAGTTACCATAGCGATTATAATAAAAATATCAGAAAGATCAAATTATAGCTATTTTATTAGGTAGGTCGACCTACTAGATGTCGAGATAGTTCCTTTCCTTACTGGCCATCTTTGAGATGAAATCATGTAACACATCATCATCACCTTGCAAGGTTGAATTAAGTTAAAAAATGAAAGGCTTGAATGGCATTGATAGAACTATTGTTGTTCAATCACCGTGCGACTAACCATAAAAGGAAACTCAATGACCCAATGCAAGAAACTACCTGCAAATTATATCATTAGCATGACATTTGCAAACAATTATTATCAGCCTAACTATAAAATTTACGAATAATTTGGCTGAAAATCCTTTTATGCCTGCCTTACCATGTCTCGTAGGCCTACTGCTATATCCGAAAGGGTCCATTATTCTCTTTAACTACCTTCTGCAAGCGACTTCGTCCACGTATAAGTCGGTTAACGCGGGCGCAGACGCAGTCGCAGAATAAAAAATAACTTGTGCTCCTTTCTCGGGGTTTAAACTTATCCTATACCAAATGACATCAAAATCAGCTCAGTGGTTTTGTCGTGAAAGCGTAACAGACAAACAGACAGTTACTCTCGCATTTATATTAGTTTGGATTACCTGAATACCTACTACCTAAGCAAAAGGTCATTTAAAATGTCTACTAATAAATTCATGATATGAATACCTACATAATAACTGTATTACAAAATTAACATAGATAAATATTGTTTTATTATACAAGAGGCCTACTCTTTCTTATATAATAAAACATTTACATGCGATTTTTATGGGTTTAATTGTTTTCGCAAACAAAGCTTGTAGTTGAGGTGGATAAACATTTAATTATATTATTAAAAAAAAAACCATAGTAGACCGTATTATAAAACACTTAAATGTAACTTTTATGAATTTAAATGTGATTTTAATTAATTCAAATTTTTCTACCAACAAAGCTACTAGCTTGAAGCTAGGGTTTACGGTAAAATAGTCAAAGTATTGAATATTTATATTAACCAATTTATATGTATTACTCTACTGACTGCCTCGGTAGCCTAGTGGTCGTAAGCGCGACTACTACGCTAGAGGCCTTGGGTGCGATTCCCAGGTCGAGCAAAAAGTGTTATTGGGTTTTTCTATAAAATTCTCAGTAGCAGCTCGGAATCAGGATTTGTGCCCGGTTAATGACAATAGATTGGCCCCCTATTACATGGGACCTAAACATTCCGTTGAACTGTGGGTGTATATTGGGGAATACAGGCGTGATTGTATGTATGTACTACTCTTTATAAAATATAAGTCACCGTTGTGTATATTATGACATCCCCTGTCCAGGATATTACAACCAAACTAAAAAGAGAATCAGCCAAATCAGTCCAGCCGTTCTCGAGTTTTGCACTTACCAACATATTTAGCCATTCATTTTTATTTATCTAGATAAATTTATTTTTACAAAGTCCAAACAAAGGTTACTAAAACAAGAGAATAACCACAAAAGATAACGACTACCGAGAAATATATTAAAATGGCGAACTATCCGCGATTTCGTCCGCCTGGTTTGTTAAGTCGCAGGTACCCGCGTTAAGTTAGATCTTTGGCTACTGCTCCGCTCCCGTGTGTCGTAGCATGATGTTAAATAGCCTATGTTACTCAGTGATAATGTAGCTTTCTAACGGCAAAAGATTTTATGAAATCGGTCCCGTAGCTTTAAGTTTATTCGTTACATACAAAAATAAAACTGCCTCGTTGGCCTAGTGGTCCTGAGACTTCTACGCTAGAGGTCCTGGGTTCGATTCCCGGGTCGAGCAAAAAGTGTTATTGGGTTTTTCTATGAAATTCTCAGTGGCAGCTCGGAGTTTGGATTTGTGCCCGGTTAATGGCAATAGGCTCGCCCCCTATTACATGGGACCTAAATATACCGGCGAACTGTGGGTGTGCATTGGTACACCTCTGCCTAACCCTTCGGGGAATACAGGCGTGATGGTGATGGTATACAAAAATACAAATCTTTCCTCTTATAATATTAGTGTGGATGTAGATGTACCTAGATTAATTTATAATACTGCTAAATACTCAGACTATAAGCACGCTTGTACATTTTTATCAATTATATTCAGCCGCTGCTGCGTAGCTGTATCTGATAAACGGAAAAAATGTATATATACACAGCGATGATTTCATGAAATGCGTTATTGTGACAATCTTTATTATGATAAATCGTATGTACCTATAGATAAGACACATTAATGCAGTAAAATGAGCATTATTATCCTGGATGATTAATAAAATTCCATTTCATAATTAATTAAAGGAGACTGGCGGGTTTCTTAGGAGCGTTCGGCCTGGTCACCTACACGGATAAGTTCAATGCTTCCTGATAGCATTATTAATTAGAAAACCATGTATGGTTGCCACTTTTTCTAAAAACTTGTCTGAAAGTAGATATAAGACTTTAACTTTTGATATTGACAGAAGGTTATGTTAAGGACGAAAATCAATATTGCAGAGTTTAATGTTAATTCACTAATAAAACATGAATAATAAGTATTATACTGTATTTTATTATTGTATAGGTTCGAAGCTTAAGTCTCAGGTTCAACATGGTTCAAGCAGGAATTGTGTTTGTAACCTGATTACGTTGTGCAATTAGCACAACGTAATCTTTCCATTATCGTCACAATCCAAAATCGCTAACAATATCAAAGTCCGATGGTAATTCGCCAGGTCAGCGTTTATGCAAGATATACAGTCCAAAATGCAAAGCCAAGGTCAAATATAATAATCAATAACACAGAGAGAAAACGACAAAACACCGACAAGATTACAACAACAACAAACGTCAGATATTGACATAAAATATTGATCTACAGGTGACAAGTGACAGTTTGTTGCCAACCTAAAAACTATTTTATATTTTTTAGTATGGCAATGTGAATAATCGATTACAGATATTAAGTGAATAATTAATTACAAAACCTGTGAAATACATTATAAATCCCTAAAAAAATACCTCATTACCCAGGCCAAGACCTACTTTGGGATATATGTGATAAAGGAACCAATCTCATTTTCAATCGCAATCATAATTTGAAAATTCGCAACAATCGATTTTTTAAATTGTACTCGCTATATTACAACTTATTTTTCTCCTCTTAGACAAGTTATCTGAAAATAGTATTGAAGAAAATAGTTAAACGTAAAAATCTACTTTTTTTTCGTATAAGTTTCATTTCTGTAGGAGTTTAGGCCTATAACCGCCAGTCTCCTTTTGCAGTTTAATTGGTAGATCAACTAATAAAACTACAAAGTGTAAATTAACAAGCATAATGAAATATAAAATTATCTTCCCCATCCTTTCCCTTTCACTTGAAACCTATTGTGCTGATCATCAATGAGAAGGTCAATGGGGTGTCTTCGAAGACTAGTTGACCACGGATAGATAACTGACCAGCAATTATCTTTGATCTTCAGTACAATAACCAACCACAGTTATTGAAGAGCTCCATTATTTATCTCCGAAGACCTACATCAAATCGTCACAAATTAATATGGGACCACCTCAGAAGTATACCCTTTCAAATAAAAAAAGAATTATAAAAATCGGTCTACAATTGTTGGAGAAATCTGTGAGCATACACTCTGTCTTCCACGTGGCTTTTTCGACCTTGCCGATTCTCAATACTGACCACGACATCAGAAAACAATTCCAAAAATGACGGTTCCTTTATCAAAATTGCGATTAATAATGCGCGTGCAAAATCGTGCGACTGATTACAATAATGTGTAGGTACTAACAATGCATCTTATCAGGTATATTTCTCACGTGCCAGATGTGTTGGCAGTGTTGACTTCCGCTGGCTCGCGTAATGTTAGAGGAAGTACTTTGTGTCTGTTTATAAGCACGTCACAGTGGAAATAGACGCTGTTTTACCGTGGAACATTTTGTTTTTTCACAAAGAATAGTAGGTATATTATTATTATTGTTTTTTTAGGTTATTTATTTTATGTCTGTAAATATTGTACATAGGTAAAGTCAAATCATTTATTTCAATTAGTCCTGAAGAAAAAAATTGAATGTTGTATAATTTAAATATTAATTAAATTGAATAAATGTTGAGTTAATTTAGAAATCTCAGTAGCAGCTCGGAGTTAGGATTTATGCTCGATTAATCGCAATAGGCTCGCCCCCTATTACATGGGACCTAAACATACCGGCAAACTGAGGGTGTATATTGGTACACCTCTGCCTTACTCTTCAGGGAATACAGGCGTGATGGTATGTGTATGTGTATATATTAATTTAAAAATAGTATTGTAATTCTTATTCTAAAAATAAGATTCAATCTTAATTTAAAAGTTTTGTTTACAGTGTGCGAATTTTTGTTGAGTTTTGCACTAATATCATCATTTTACTATAGATAAATTATATTTTTTTTGAGTAATAAATATTTTTAACCACACAAAAATACGGATGAGATAAACCATAGGAGGATAACACTACTAAAAATGGACTTCAAACAGTTTAAAGGACAAAAAATATGATTATCTCAGGTTTATCTCAGCAACCTCGATAGAATATTATAACTACTAGTTTTATCATGAGTACTTATTGTATTCTAATACTTGATTGTAATAGAAATAAACATTTCTCAATCAATACTTTATGGCAGCGGTCGGCAACCCGCGGCCCGCGGGCCGCATGCGGCCCGCGGCTCTCCTCCTTGCGGCCCGCGACAGTTTTGTAGATTACACTATAAATCTTACATTTTACCAAAATTAATGATTTTAGGCGCGTAAGCTAACGTACTCGTATAAGAAAATAGTCACTCAAATACAGCCTCAAACGTTACACTGAAATGTGTATAAGTACGGTTATATAAAAACTTTGAAGTTCGCATTTAAGTTTTATATATGTTTTTCTTATTTCTTTTTCACTTATTGTTGCTTTATCGTTGACATAGTGCTACGTACCCAAGTACGTATCCATTAATAAAATTTACATTTAAAAAAGTTTGTGCATCACATGTAATACCTATATTGGATGTAAGGGACATTGGTTCCAGGGGGCCATGTCCGACATTTGTGACGTGGCAATGCCCCGAGTCCCGCAGGGCGGCGCCCGCCGGCAGGTGTACTGGTGGTCGCAAGAGATTTCGGCGCTGCGGGAGGCTTGCGTCGCTGCGCGACACCCGTACACCAGGCATCGCAGACTACGCATTCGGCCACCGAATGCGGCGGTCATTGAGGCGGAGCTGTACGAGGGATACAGAGAGGCGAAGACCGCCCTCAACGAGGCCATCTTGCGGACCAAGGCTCAGGCCCGCGAGGAGTTGCTGGGGACTCTGAACGCGGATCCGTGGGGGCGCCCTTACAAGACGGTGCGGGACAAGATCCGCACCTGGGCCCCCCCGCTGACGCAGAGTCTCCGGCCGGAGCTCGTTGAGGACGTGGTGAGCGCTCTGTTCCCCTCGCGGGGAGAACATCCTCCCCCGCCCATGGCTCCGCCGCCTGCGATGCCGGAAGCAGACCACACTGACGACGACACACCTGAGGTGACTGGGGTAGACCTGAGGGTGGCGGTACGTAAGCTGAAAGGCAAAAATACCGCCCCGGGACCCGACGGCTTGCCTGGGAAAGCCTGGGTCCTGGCCTCAGAGGCTCTAGGGCCCCGATTGGAGGGGCTCCTAAGCGCATGTTTGGAGAGGGGCCAGTTCCCACTTCGTTGGAAGACGGGGAAGCTGGTCCTCATTCGGAAGCCTGGGCGCCCTGCGGACTCACCGTCCGCATACCGGCCCATCGTGCTGCTCGACGAGGTGGGTAAGCTCTTTGAAAGAGTGATTGCGGGCCGCCTCGTCGGGCACCTGTCTGGGTTGGGGCCGGACCTTGCGGACTGCCAGTTCGGCTTCCGCAGGGGGCGCTCTACGGTGAATGCCATCATGCGCGTGAGAGCTCTCTCGGCGGGGGATGCTGTGTCCCGGGGCAGGGTTGTGCTGGCGGTGTCGCTGGACATCGCCAATGCGTTTAACTCCCTGCCCTGGTCCTGCATTAGGGAGGCACTCCGGTACCACCGGGTGCCGAACTACCTCCGTCGGGTGGTCGGGGCCTATCTGTGTGATAGAGCCGTGATCTACCCTGGTCGAAATGGTGAATGGAACCGGCGAGAGATGTCGTGCGGTGTTCCGCAGGGATCGGTGTTAGGGCCGCTCCTGTGGAACATCGGCTACGACTGGGTGCTACGTGCTGACCTCCCCGAGGGCGCCAGCGTAGTCTGCTACGCGGATGACACGTTGGTCCTGGCGCAGGGGTGGTCGCACGAGGCGGCGGCTGACCTTATGACACGCGGGGTTGCGATAGTCGTCGAGAGGATCCGGCAATTGGGTCTCGAGGTGGACTGTCGCAACCTCGTGCAGGGCACGCCTTGATTGAGGCGGTAAGTCCCCTCTTTGAGGAGTGGCTTGAGCGGCGCCACGGCGCCCTTACCTACCGCCTGACGCAGGTCCTCACCGGACATGGAAAGTTCGGGAGGTTCCTGCACCTCATCGGGCGGGAGGAAACGCCCGGGTGTCACCATTGCGAGGATCGCCCCGAGGACACGGTGGAGCATAATTTGGCGGTGTGCTCTGCTTGGGCTGAGCACCGCCGAGTCCTCGAGGCGGCCATCGGCGGCGGCGCCCTCTCGCGTCCGGCACTGGTTCAGGCCATGGTCCGGAGCGAGAGGGAATGGGAAGCAGTCGCCTCCTTCTGCGAAGCTGTAATGCTAGAGAAGGAGGCGGCGGGACGGGAGAGGGAAAGGAGGGTCCCCCGTCGCAGCGGCCGCCGCGGTAGACGCTCCGGGCGTCGGGAGCCGCGAGACGACTCCCGGCCACCGTAGGCGCGGGTCTGTGGACGGTGAGCAATGGGTAGCTCACCGTCCGTACGTTCACTGAATAACGACAGACCGTGTCGACGGCGCGTTCGTGTTCCACGCGCGCCTCAAAGAGATGTCAGCTAACTTGGATGGGGCCACTGAGGGCCGATGCCTGCCGGGGCTGCGGGTTGTTCGAAAGAGATACCGCGCCCCTGGAACGCAAAGGGCACATGAAGGAACATAGACGGGTTTTAGTCAGTAAAAGTCTGACACTCCCTCCCGCCCCGCCCAGGGCGGGGGAAGTTATTTGATGATTTCCCGTCTATAAAAAAAAAAAAAAGGGATATCTATCCTTAAACTAAAACCATGAATACTGTATTTTGGACTGAGTATCAGACAACAAGGTGTTTTTATATGAAAACCATGAGTAAAGAGATATGGAGGGTTTTAATACTTTTCAGTAAAAATCCGCTCTTATACCTTCTGTATCGTCCTCAGCGGCTGAAAAAATTTCTTTTGCCCTTGTTTTAGGCCAAAAAATATGGTTATTGCCATTAGGGACGACTAAAAAAGCAATAGGCCAATTTTTCAAACTTGATCTGCCGAAAAAAGACGAAAATTAAAAAAAAAACATCAAATTCTAATCAAAAAACATAAGTACAGATGAGTTGAGAACCTGCCTTTTAAAGTCGGATAAAAATTATGTGAAAGCGCGGCCCGCCACTTCCTCAT
The DNA here is from genome assembly GCA_932526535.1 of Caradrina clavipalpis. Taxonomy (NCBI): domain Eukaryota; kingdom Metazoa; phylum Arthropoda; class Insecta; order Lepidoptera; family Noctuidae; genus Caradrina; species Caradrina clavipalpis. Next base: position 7,095,898 of record OW052097.1, read on the forward strand.
TTTTCCGCCATGTGGCCCTTGCCTGCCAAAAGGTTGCCGACCGCTGCTTTATGGCATTCAGGTATGCGCCGAAGTTGCCTACGAATTTCAAAACTTTAAGGAATTTTGCAATTTGTAACTGAACATCGAGTTTTATGATAGATAATAAATGAAATAGAAGGGACAGAAACGAATAAACATGATTATAATTACTACAATACTGTTACAGCGTTGTTTTACACTGACAATTACTTGCACCTACCATGTTATTTCTTCACCACTTTTGATTGACTATTAGAGAATGCCTATGGCATGAAGTCCGGCTTTATACTTTTTGTTGCATAATGTTTAAATAAATTATCAAATTCTATTTACTTTTGACATGACTCTCCAAATATGAAAAACCGTAAATATGCCTATTCAATGTAAACATGACGTTTACTGCCAATTATACTTTAGAGAGTTATACATTACGATTGTAATGATTATATTCCTGTAAATACATATCCTGTACTGCTGTGTCTAATTCTTTAATGCACAAAACGATGCTGAGGTGCAATATGCAAAAAAAAAAATGACGACGCGGTTGGCGCAGTGGCCGAGCGATCGACTGCTGCGCTGCGTGTCGCTTGTTCGATTCCCGCACCGACCAAATATTTGTATGACCTACAGATAGTTGTCCAGGGGCTGGCTGTCTGTGTATGAGATTTATATGTTTGGTAACGCACCCACGATACAAGAGAAATTCTTAGAGTGGGCAACGATAATCTTTAAAAAAAAATGTATTTCGCGAGCTAACCCTAGCGCTTCAATGTTAAAATGAATAGTTACCGTGCAATTCATAAACTCTTAAGACCCACGCAACTATCGACGCAACCTAGGAGATTGTCAAAGACACACGCATCTTCAAAAAACATCATTATCAGTTAGGCAATCACCAACTCACCGAAACTAATGGTATGACAACATGAATCAACAGAAGTCTTACTCAACATCTTCTGCTGTGAAGAAACAGAACCCAATTGGTCTAGAACATACTGCTTTTATAAAAAAAACAAAACGGTGTAGCGTTTTAGTCTGGAACAGTAGATTTTTTTAATACCCGATTTATCGCAGTTGCCAGGTATGGATCTAGGTATGGCCTTTATGGCTGCAGCGCGGGGCCCCAAGGATATTAAAGCCCCCAGCCCGCATTGATGTCAATTTTTCTAGCTGTACGCATTGATATAGAACACAGTTATGGGCAATTACTTTAATTAACTAAGTAGACAAGCAGGCCCCAAGCAGTGTTAAACCAGGGGCCCCACAAATGGGCCGCCCCTGCTGGGGGCTCTAGATTTATAACCAGAATTCATGGTAGGTCTGTGCAAAATTACTATTAAGTAAAAGTAAACAAGGCTGAAAGAAAAGTTAATGAAACATAAAACATTTATGTACATACCTATTAAGCAGCACACTTTTTTATAATTTTCGGAGTTTCGTTTTTACTTTAAAACAATCCACTGCCAAAAAGCTTCCATTTCTTACCACGATAAAGGCGATATATATTTAAACTACCACAAATATCAGTGATACAGGTACTAAAACCTAGACAACTGTCTAGACTCCAGTTTTTATATAGGATTTATTAATTAATTTTAGCTGCTAAACCTGTAGTTATTTCTCACGAACTGGTCGAACTTAAACCGCATAGAGGATCTGCAAGTGGCCTTCTACTCATAATTGGATTTTATTTCTACAAACTCACTTTAAATCATATCAATTTTTCGAAGTTATTATAATGATTTTAAATTCTTTATTTTTACGTCTTTTATAATATTAAGTATACCTTTTGAATGTTTCATTATTTCGCTGGTTGCGAGAAGCACAAGGCTAGTGGATGTGGCGATGCTTAGGACTGGTTTATATCCAGCAGTGGACAAGGAGCCTTTCAGTTGGCATGATGATTATTATCTCCAGTTGCTCATGTTAAGTGTTGTCTCATTACTCGAATGCGACAAAGCCTACGTTTATGATTTCAACAAGTATGTATACTATGTTCATCTGTTCCCGCCCTTACGCGACAGCTTTTTAATCAGTAATTAATACATCATCCGTCCTCGGCAAAACGATTTTCTTGTTTCATACTTTTTACTTCTAATATCGTCTTAGTCATGTTTTTATTAAACTTTTTATTTCCTATTCATTCACGTAATCGCGGAACCGTGCCAAATATATAACAAGTTACATTCTTCATAGCCATTTGTAAATCAGCGACTATTCTCGTACTACATACATACATAATATACGCAATATTTATATAAATTCTTTGCAAGCCTCGTATCTCACATCACTTTCCGGTTTCATCTAAGCGTTTGCGATGTGCTAACTTAAAGAACTTTCTTTACAACTGGTTTTCTCATTAGTCAAACATTACATAAGAAAAGCCATTAGAACATAGAACTCTAGAACGTTGATCTACACAACATACCGTTAGGTGTTATGTCTGCGACACGGCCGCTGGCACGGCCTCGTTGCATAACTTTATTATAAATAAAATCGATTACTCGGATGTTCGATTATTTATTGATAACGATGATAAGAGTGATATCAATATTGAGTACCTACAATTAAAAGGTCGGCAGTAAACATGTTCTTCTTTTTAGCGTTTATATGACAAACTATAATATAGGTTTTATACTGTTGCGGCTCAGAATTTGGCCACTCTGACAAAATATTATTTTGATAACAATGGTATCATGTTGTTAATTTTTATAATTACTTGTTTTGAAAATTTTTGAATTCATTTGTTTTGGTGTTATTCTTGCAATAGCTATTTTAAGGCCTAATTTAACAGGTTGTTACCACACCAGAATGGAATTGTCTAGAATGGAATAGTCGCCCTCGGTCTATCGAAAGTTTCTACTACACCAATCGATTGAACGTCGATCGGGGCCATCGACCGGTGCGGTGACATCAATCGATGATCGATCGATTGGTGTAGGAGCACCCTTAAATACATTAACAAATATCGACATTCACATTTCTACAACTGAAAATACAAGTGATTAAAATACATAACTAAATTAAAATATTTTATTGCATTTACCTAAGTATGTAGATAGGTAATATTAGGCCAATAGATAACAGACATTCAAAATTAAAAAGTGTTTTTTTTTTTATTCCACAACAAAGTAATTGGAATTACCTTCAAAATTAATTGCCACAGCCTTGTATAATAGGCTAACTTTCAGTGTTTTAACTTCAAAAGTACCATTCTTAATAATTGAACCGAATTAGACAAATCATTTGGTAAGAAGCACAAACAATGAAGGATTAGTTACAAAATCTTTAATGCACCTGCTTACGAACTTACCGTCTTACCTACTAATTATTGAGGTTTGAATGACTACGTGTTATATGGTACGTTTACCTTATGTAGGTCATATCTAATCTAATCTGAAGTCTTCATCAAGGTCAAGTCTACTAATTAAAAACATTCGAAATCCAGTCGTAATCTCATCCAAGCGGCAATTTTTTCTTAATTCTAAATTTGTAGCTCTTGGCTCTAGTCTAGGTCAGAGGTGACATAGATAAAGTCGAAAGTAGGTAAGAAGGAAGAGCAGGAAGCAGGAAGGCATTTTAACAGGTTGAAATAAGGTTGCGATCGTGCTTATAAGTTAATAGATTTGGTCCACAAATACGCTTACAAATCATTCGCTAATTCGTGAACCAGTTTTGTACAAAAAGGCTTATTAGAAAGGGGTTTTCTTAGTAGTATAAGTAACTCGGGAATCATGTCTCAATCTTAGTCGCGGTAACTTAAAATAATTTTGCCCTCATTGTACGCTGCCCAAAGGCCCAAAATTTAATTAAGCTGTTTTTACCGCATTTACTTGAAGCATAAGGAGCTTTTAATTTAGTTTTGTTCTAAAAAAGTTTTATCAAGTCTCTTAAAAAACAATAAAAAAATTAACCAAAATATGCTTTCATTTGTAATCCCTTTGTTGTTACTGTATGCAGTATGAAATATTTATTAATCCAAAATGAAAATTTGGCAAAACGCATTATTATTTTTTAAATAATTTATTTTACGGTATACTGACTTACCTTTTCAAACCTATATTAGCAGCCTTATGGGTACTATCAATTAAATGTCAACGATTTTAATTACTTATCGGCCAAAATATGTCAGGAATACATTTATATGGAGCGCGCTGTCAGTACAGTCACATTAATAAGCGTGTGGGGTTCAGCAGAGGAAATGAACCCCAGTTTGAAATGATGTTCCGAGCCGCTACAGTCTCGGCTATAAATCTAAACACGGGCAAGGATTTTTGATCACGAATTCTATTGAATACCCTCCACTTTTACCATTGAAAGACCTTGTGGAAATCATGAAATTCTATCGGATACTTCACTGAAATACTACTGAATAATTGAGTGAAATGGTTAAACCACAAAGACATTTTACCTTTACATTGGACTGTGAAAGAGACGAGGTAGTGAACCAGTGTTTATGTAACTATCTTCTGCGTATTTAGCTAGTCGCAATTGACCTCTGTGGCTAAAATACAAACAGGACGATATTATACTACTTCTTCTTAGCGTTCCGATGACAAACTATATTATAATAAATAAATATTTTTTACTATTATTATAAATTATATTGATGCGACCCTGAATCTGGCCACTTTGACTGCGTTGTCGGTGGCAGCCATAAAATCTTTCCTGCGTGCCGCTGTTAGGGCATGCGGGGCACGATGTAAGATGGGGCATCGTGCTGTACCGCACAGATAGCTCAAGTCACTACCATAACTGAATACCCTGTACTACTATAGGTATATTAGACATTTACCATAAAAAAAACATGTCAAAAAAATTAACATTATGATAAAACTTCAACAAGCATTAAAGTATTTTTTGTAAACCACATAATAAAAAGCATAAGGTAAGTACCGTGGGTACTTAATCCGTATGTGCATCTGTGGAAGTTGCGTAAAAAATGGAATTGCATCAGTATTCTTATCTTGTATATAAAGTTAGTTCGAAGACCTTTCTGACTTAAAATCTTAATTATTTTGTTTACAAACATATATTTTTTATTAGTGTCATTTGTTCAGTCTCCGTCGTTAGTTAACAAATCACCATTATTTTTTTTAACCGCAAAATCACCTTGGCCATGGCTGAAATTAAACAGTACTGTCTTAAAAAGTACGTTACGAAAATAAGGATTTGTTAAACATGTTTTATTTTATCCTTACGATACTTTATCACATTTTATAGACTCCATTAGAAAATGTACTACTGAACTATGTAGTAAAATTCTACACTAGATATAAAAATACTGCACAAAAGTAGTTCATTTCTATGTCACCGATTTAGACATTGCCCTACTTTCGAAAATAAAAATGGAAGTCGTAATCTGAATAAAATTCACATAGTCAACACATCTGTCCGCATTGTGCAAAACATGGCTTTTGTATTGTTTGCATTTCATCATAACGTAACCGCATATTTTGACAAATATTCAGAAGATTTTCAATCTTTGAAAATACAACTACCTACGTGGTAGCCTTTTCGATCACTTTCCGAAGTCTTTATAACTGAAATAAATGCATAAAGATAGGTATAGTTAACAGCAATATTTCAGTTTCATAATTATCTTTATTGTGTAGATATTGATAGCTTGTATGCATGACGTTACTCGTGTTCTCCACACGTACGATTAATATACCGGAGTTGGTTAGTGCCCGATTCCTAAAACATACCGACCGGTATTAGTTAAACATACAAACAATGCATGTATTTTCGCTGTGGAGTATATATGCTTTAGCTTACAGGTAAGTTTATATCCATATTTTTTGTAAACATTTCTACATTCAAAATTGATACCAGAATTTTTACAAACATCCAGTCAAGCATTAAAAAGAATTGCGACTGGTAAGAGAAACTATCCGTTTTGCATATAGGAGCAAAAATAATTAAGCACCAAGCATAAATCGGGTTCAAAGTTTTATCCATCGCGATTCAGTCGTCAACACAATACCAATCAAACTCGTCGCTTCGTCGAATACTCAGTGTATTTACACTGATGCGACTCGCTGGTGTTCATCCATCCATATAGCCTTTCGCTCTGTCATGTGTTAATGATTATTTAATTGCTGTATGTTATAAACAAACCGATAACACTACAATTTGATACCTTTGGGGAAAACTCTTCATAATAATATGTGGTTGTGGTCAATCATTAACAAAATTAAATTGTATTATATTAATTATCTTGTAACAATTGGGTACTCAAATCTAAGAAAGAAAAAAAGAACAATTACAATTGAATTTCTTCGTACATCGAAGGGCACAGTTCTATATGACCTGAAAAATATGGACATCGTCTCAAATGCGCGCTTAGCACACTTAAATGTCTGTCAACCTTACAAAAATAGCATACGTAAGAATACTTATCTTTTTTATTACTTCTTATCTCATTATTTCATATGCACTTGTCAGTGAAAACAATAATTTCACGACAAACTTATGAATAAACACGTCTGTATTCCGACTCATGTGTCAATTATAACTTATCATTCAAAGTACCTTGTAGTACTTACATAAATATATATAAGAATGGCTATGTTTATAAATCACTTCCTTGTTCATACTGTGACAATACACCCAATGCGCAAACACACGTAGACGCCGCCCGCCAATCGATTTTTGCACATTATAAATTATTTATCAGGATATCTTGTTTCAATTGTTGGGCAGTAAGTTATTGACAATTTATTAAGATTTTTATAGTTTTAGGCAAATGTTACTGTTGGAATACTAATTATGTATTTTCGTGATTTTATTTAATAAATAAACACAATAAAGGCAAGAAAAAAAAATCACAGTAGTGCTGTGATTCATACGTTTGCTAGTAGCATTGTTACGTAAAATAAACTATCATATTCATATTTACTTATCATACAAAAAAAAATATTATTTGACATAATACATATTTTATTTTCAATAGCTGAAAATAATATTATTTGATTTAATAAATTGACATTATAGTATGCTGTTAGCGAACTTACGTAAGACCACTCCGTTTAAATGGCAATAGAATAAAAAAAGAGCAAAAAAAAAAGCATACAAAAAGAAAATGTTTATTTATATACCAACCAATATTTTAAATGTAGTTTCTCAATAAATAAATTCAAATATTTAATTACAATACTTCCTATATCATCCAGCATGCCTATAAATGACACTATTATTAGCATCATATTTAATAAGTGCTTGCAATTCTTCTTCTGCTTAATCATTTGGTCAAATAAAAATGTTTGAATGTATCTCATAAAAGTAGAAATACCACCGCCCTCTACTATGAGAAATATCCTAACTTCGACCCACTTTTTGGAACGAAAATGTTAAAATTAAAGGCAAGTCAAGTAATCAGATTGACAACTTATAATTGTCAACCAAAAGCAGCCTGCTTGACAATTAAATTTTCGCTCCAGAAAGCGCCTGTTAATTGCCTTTCCCTACAAGTTAAACTTGACCAAACCTTCAAAACGTATTAATACTTCTGCCCTAGTTTGTAGAACAACAGGTTATTGCAATTAAGAAGAGAGTTAACCTTAATCATTCCGAGTTTTGAAATACGGCTATTTTGTGTTGTTCAGAGCATGAAGTTTGTGTATAATTGGTAGTGTCCGACCGAAAGTTCGGTTTCGGTTTCGGTTTCGGTCGAGTTTCGGCAAAAATAGCGGGTTTCGGTTTAGTTTCGGTTTCGGCGTCAGACCTGCCGAAACTACGACCGAAACCGAAACTGTATGCGGGAGTTCTCGCACTTTGCTCGGTCATGTTCGGGGAGGTGAATTCCATATAAGCGACGAAGATTTTGCCGCGTCCACGTGCCTAATCATGTCGTGACAGGCTTGTGTTTGCAATTCGTTTTGTTTATTGAAGTTTTGTGTCATTTAATTTTAATTCGATAAGTTTTATCTAGTAAGTAGTTTTAGGTAGAAAACATCAAAACCCGGACAAGTGAGGGTTCCGTTCGTTTGTTCACCGAGGGTTCCGTACAAATTTGTAGGTACTGTACATATTTAAAATAGTTCAGGAATCGAAACTCGCAGTTCTTTCGAACTTTTTTTTTCATTCTTCTTCGTAAATCGAAAACTATACACGATAAAAAAAAATTGTTTAAGCTTCTTTCAATGACGCCCTTTTATATGATACCGCCCAAGTCACGGTTAAGTCACTTAACAATTTTCGACTCCGTTCCTTATATGAAGGCCCTGTTTTTTATGATTTAATTATCAGTTTTCAGACTTTTCCCTGTAAATCTAGGTTATGTCGATATTACTTGCCAAATTTTAAAGTTATTACCCTTTTAATTTTGATTCCATTGATACTATAGAGTTATACTTTTTTTTTGCATCATAAACGGCCGTCTCTATCTAACTCACAGGTTTGATTTTGTCACAGCTTCAAGGGACTGTAGACCTAAGTACCTATATGGTTTTATTTTCAACTCGATACGTCCAACAAAGTGATCCTATAAGATTTCAGTGATTTTCTTTTGAGGTACAGAACATAACAAAATAATTCAATATAAAAACTAATACATAGATCATAGTAGAATCAAGTTTAACATAGGGATCTTTATATTTTTTAGTTAATTTAAGTCACTCGCTAATGCTATACCTAAAAAAACCATTAGTTAGGTACTTGATACTTACTGTAGTGCATTTGTGGTAATAATATGAAGGATTCAGAGTTTTTTTAGGCAAGTACAGTTAAATACTTACCTAATTGTTATTTTTTTGTAACTTAAATAGATACCTACCTAGGTGTCATTATAATAAAATTATTATTTAATTTCTGTTTTTCGATTTTAAACTTTACTAATTACCTACCCCCAAACTAAAATCGAATGCAACATTAACATGATCCTTGTAAGAAAGTTTGGTTTCGGTTTCGGTTTCGGCCGAAACTGAGACCGTTGCCGAAATTCGTTTTCGGTTTCGGTTTCGGTCGTAAAAACCAGTTTCGGTCGGACACTAATAATTGGTTTGTAAACAGTTAACTAATGCTAACTTCACCTCATGACCTAAATAATGGAAATACTTATCGCGTTCCCATTTATTACGAGGGCTTCACCCACACCGTGTTTCTTACAAAACTTGTCAAGTCAAGGTCTTTAAAATTATTATAATTGTATAGTCAATAAGTATCTAATTAAACTCTAAAATGTTTGTAGACAGAAATAGGATATTTAGATTTGCCTATAATTTTAAAATAACATATTTGGTAGAAAACTGATTAACTAGAAGTCTATAAATTAGTACCCTTATAATATCTACAAACTTTAATTTTGTTGAATTATTTGGTTCCTTTCAAAATGATTTAAATTAATGGTGCTCATCCACGCGTCAATGCAAAATATAACCTATGGCACTCAATAATAACCTTTTTATAAATTAGCATCTTCAAACACACAAACAAACGAACTTTTCAGCGGTATAATGTTAGTATAAATTACAGTAAGTCAATAACTCGATTTGCTAATCAATCTAGAACTATATTCGCAAGGTTACCGACAAATATGTAACACAATACTGAACTGTATCCTCTAATAACTAACTATCGGTTATAAGTAAGTAGAGGAACATGATACTTAAAATAAGTTACCGACGGTTACAAACAGTGGAAGAGGAAGGGAAACCGTATAATTCCATTCAAGTTTTATGTTAATATGTATTACAGAATATTGACGTTTTCATGCAGCAATACCTAAGTTATCGATATACCTCTCGCGCTTGACTTTGCTCGATGCAAAGCAAGTACCTACCAATGTGACTTTTTCAAATCCTTTGTACTTATTTTCATGTTTGAAAAACATCGTGAGTTAACCTGGATTAATTAATATGAGTTTGAAATCGCCAATCCGCCTTGAGCAAGCGTGGTGATCAAAGCTCGTGCCTTCTCGGAATGAGAAGAGGCCTTTGCCTAGTAGTAGGACAGTAATAGCAATGATATTATTTTTTATTAATCTTTTTCATTTACCGTCTTTCAGTTGCCTTGCCACTGACACTGTTTAGTTAAAGTAAGGAAAATTGCTTCAGCAATATTTTTACAACAAAAAAACAAATCGCGTGTACCTAAAATAAATGAATAAAAATAATATTTTAAAATTGTTAAATAATAACTAGGTAGTCACATTATCATTTGGAAATGCGTTCCGAATATCATTTATGTATTTAACTATTTAAAAATAAAATACCGGCTTTCTCCAACTTTTATAGGTTATTTCTAAGGAATGTTACATTTCCCTATCACATTAATTTAAATCTTGATTAACCGGAACTTAGACTAGGTCTAGAAAGTTTAAATGCCCGCATATTATTATTTTAACCACCTATAAAAAATATTTTTATAGGTGTTTATTTTATGGTTATTTTTTTTCTTTTAAATAAGAGAATCCTAATATTACATTATGCTAGTATTCCCCGAAAGGTATGCTAATTTAAATAATTTTATTGATTTTAAAAATAGAGTTTTCATGGAATTTCTGACTCATGCTTCCACATAAGAACCTACTGTGTTTGGAACCAGCAACTTCTTATTAAAGTGCTTGTAATGGTATGACGCTGGATGCAGGTCGCTTCCAACCGGTATATGTGGAGATCTAAAGGAGAGGCCTATGTTCAGCAGTGGACATCCTATGGCTGAGATGATGATGATGATGATGAAATGGTATATTTGAATATTTTATTACAATTTTATAATAAAATAATTTAATTATTATTTTATTAGACTAGAATCAAGAGCTTACCCATCTTACAATTTAATAATGCCCTTAATCCCTCCCTCGTTGGATCTCTTAATCCTTAATATTAATGCCCTTATCCTATTAAACTTCATCAAGTTGCATTACCTCCTTAATTGTGATCCTATTGATCACAATTAAATATAAGTATGACTAGACATCTCTTGTATGAAGCACGCTGTCGAGAATATCCTCTCAATTATCGCGTAAACGCCACTGACTCGACAATTAGGCAAATTATAGATTATGTCGCTTCAATGTTACAGGTGGTTATTTAGTCATTTGCAAATTTAATTTCTGCGTTTAGACATAAATTAGCATGGGATCCGCGAAGACAATCTTTCAATTATGTTGTTACGTAGATTCTTCGTAACGAATGACGTTTTTAAACAAATGCATTATCGACAAAAGTGTTAGGTAAGAAAAAATAATTCAATTTAAAAACTGCAAAAAAATATGCATTAAACCAAGCTGATTGACAGACATAACGCACTCGTTTTTAGGTCTAATATTATAAGCACGAGCGTAAAGTATTTGATTCGATATGGAATTATGACTATCCTACAGCATTTTGATTTAATTTTATATGTCAATCACAATTATCCAATCGATATGAATAAAGCCTTTAACTTAATAAATATTATTTACGAAACGGGTATATTTTGCATTTAAACATCGATCGAATTTTCATTTCTTTTGCTCGTTCGGCACACAGGTAACTCAAATTATAATGTCAAGTAAAAACATTTATCCAGAAATAACTAATTAACAAAATAATTATTTTCATGACGCAAGATTGGAGTACCTAATATCTTGTAAAATGACAAAGTAATAAATGAATAATAGTTGAACTATGTTTCTATTAGGAAACGATATCGATGTATTGTAGAAACCAATGAGAAAAGTTAATATTCCATTTTGTTACGTCACAGTAGTACGTAGAATAATATTATAAAACTGTCAAGTAGATACTTAAATCGAATTTTAATACGGTTTTCGATTTGCTGACCGCAGATATCTACGTCGACTTTGATGACCAATCAAGAACTAATTGAGCAATCAATTAGCGCATGTTTTGCCAACACTCAGCTTATTGTTATTGTAATAATTAAAAAGGCATTAAATGATATCTGGAAAATACTCAGAAGATACTAATTATGAAATGAGGAGAAATATTTATATATTTTTATATATTTATGGAAATGAGGAGATCCGTAGACGAACTAAAGTCACCGACATAGCCGGATTAGCAAGCTGAAGTGGCAATGGGCAGGCCATATTGCTCGCAGAGCAGATGGCCGATGGGGTCGAAAAGTGCTAGAGTGGAGACCACGGACTAGCAAGCGCAGTGTAGGACGTCCACCAACAAGATGGACAGACGAACTAATAAAGGTCGCCGGAAGACGCTGGATGCAGGTCGCTTCCGACCGGTATATGTGGACATCTAAAGGGGAGGCCTATGTTCAGCAGTGGACGTCCTATGGCTGAGATGATGATGATGATGATGATGACTAATTAATATTGTGGTGTAGATAATAGATAGGTAAAATCCCTACATAGGTCTTTTCAGCCAAACGACGTCCATTGCTGGAGCATAGGCCTCCTCTAAAGATAGCCACAATGACCGGTCCTGCGCTGCCCGCATCCAGCAGTTTTCCGCGACCTTCACCAGGTCGTCGGTCCACCTCAAAATCCCTTTTAACCTTAGGAAACAATGCGGAAAAGGGTGATTAATATCAGGGGGGCATCAATTTTAGTAACGTTAGCATTCAAAGTCAAAGCATTTATTTCAATTAGACCATTTACAGGCACTTTTGAATGTCAAGAAGTTACAGTTTAAAGTTGAAGCTAGTTGCTCGTTCTAAAGCGTAGGTCTCTATGGAGAAGAACGAGCAAGAAACTCCATGGACACGCGTTTTCTTCAATTTGGTTTTACAAAATCTTGGTTACAATATTCATGTTGCTTCTATATGTGAAAACAATGAAGGTGAATATTAAACAATTAAATCATCACATCATCACATTGTAATCTGTCAATCTGTCATAAATGCCTGCATTTATTTTCTTTCCTACATATTTGACAAGACTTTGACATTATTTACCGCTAAGATGAGACTGCGACTAGATTTTGAATATTTAGAACTACGATAATTACGCTTGTGTCAACGATGACAAAACCTCAAAACGAAACATTATGTCTTCTTTGCGGTGAATTCTAATCATTATAGTTAATTAATTTCTAATTACTTCCGTATATTATTATTAGAAATAAATGTAAATAAACAACAATGATTGCTAGAATTTCTTTATCGATGTTATTAGAAGGCCTCTCTAGAAATTCTAGAATTCAAAAAGGCATTTCGAATAATCGTCATTTAAAGTTCGTAAAATCTAGAAGTTTCAAAGGGCAATTTGAAATCCAATATTAATGTACCGATTTAAATTAAACCAGATATGTACCTAGAAAGAGAATGCATATTTAAAAAAGAATTGAATGCTTATTCTAATCAATTTACAGTACTCTGTAAAAAAATTAAAAGGCTCTACCTACTACATTTTGTAGTTGGAAGTTTGTAATAAATTGTGAACTCGTTAGAAGCGTCATACGTATTATACTAGATCCTACTTATTCATGAATTTAAGCAAACAGCTTGCAAGATTTTTAATATTTGAATAGCCCATAATAAAATAGATATAATTATGTCGTTATGTTTGAATAGCATATTGAACACTTTGTTTTTTTTAAATTAATTTACATGATATCTTCATGAAATTAAAGCACGTGTCTTGTAATTAATTAGAAAAAATATTTCTCACTGTCACGTAACCGATTTTCATCATTTAGAACTAGTTTTTGCCGTGGATTCGTCTGTGTAATATAGCATACCAACACGCCTGTATTCCCCGAAGGCTTTTTTTTTAGAGATGGGAAAAAACCATCTTTGTTCCTTCATGTGTCCTTTGCGTGCCGGGGGCGCGGTATCTCTTTCGAACAACCCGAGGGAAAGGCAGAGGTGTACCAATATACACCCATAGTTCGCCGGTATGTTTAGATCCCATGTAATAGGGGGCGAGCCTATTGACCAACCGAGCACAAATCCTAACTCCGAGCTGCTACTAAGAATTTCATAGAATAACTCAAAAAACACTTTTTTTCGACCGTTAATGGATAACGTAGCTTCAAGCTCAGACTAATAGTTTAGGAAATTAGCATGTTTAAACCAATAAACTCTTTAGCTTTATACGTTAGTACAGATGAATAATTAAGTTCTCTTTATATTCAAGTATTTAGTCAAGTACTTACGTACTTAGGTACTCACTTCTGTAGTAAACAATATAAATCCGTTTTGAACATATTTACATTAACAACGTAAAGCTAAGTACAGTACTCGTATGTTTCTTTATCACGATGAATCATTCACAAACCATTGTTTCAATATTAACATTAATTATAAGCGACAGGATGACAAATGTCCTCTTTAGCAAAACCTCGATAAATATGTTTGTTTATCTTTTTTTTGTCGAGAATAAATCATTCATTTTTTATTTATTTATTTATTTTTGGAATACATACAACTATCATCACAGGTTTACTTAATACAATAGTGTAGTTATAGTTATAATAGACTAGCGTCTGCCCGCAACTTCATCTGCGTCAAATTTGATATATACAATACGTTTTTCCGGGATTGAATGTATTCTATGTGTCACACACACCCACACTAACGTATATCTCCGTGGAAAATTTCATCCAGATCCGTTCAGCCGTTTAAGCGTAAGAAGAGACAAACACACAAACTTTCGCCCTTATATTATTAGTGTGATTACCAAGACTAATCCTTGCAATTTATCATACTAAACTTCTATCATAAAACAGTAATTGTATGTCTAAACATACAATTACATTTTTATGATGCCAATTAGGTATTGAAATAAACACTGCACCATTGGATATTATACTAACGCTTCGTCCTCGAGATTAGAACACAGGTAGTAACACATAAGTGACACCACTCAGACACTGTAGTTGAGAGTACCTACACATTTTTTTTTTTTTTTTTGACGGTACTTCTACTTCTCCTCGTTAATCGGTTTAGGATCTCTCGTCATTCACATTTTAGTGTTCAGCCGCTCAACACGTTTAACATTTTATTGTACTGTGCAGTAAATATCATGTCGAAAAGACCGAGTGTAGTTAATTACGAACATCTAACGAAAAAGTTACGTAAATATGAACGCAGATTACGGCGTCTTTATCCACCCTCGCAAGACTCAACGCCTACGATCGCGCGTTCACCATATGAACAAACAGGTATGTTAAAAACAACTTGTGTTCCTATCAAGTATCAAAATAACGTATTTACGTTAAAATTTAAGTTTTGCACTCCGGGCTACCTATGGGTTTTCCGACGCACAAACTTTACTATCGATACTCAATATCGCAATCTTATTGCATAAATGTATTTACATTTAACTAAGTCTTGCACTCCGGGCTGTCTGTGGGCTGTTCCGACGCAAGCAATAATTTAAAAACACCCAATGATGTTATATCTACTCGCTAGTCAAAACGTTCGTTATTTTTCGACCGTTTTAAACATTTGTTCATCAAGATAAATTTTATTAAAATCAGATTTGCCGTTATAGTTTAAAAAGTAGATATTTATCTACATTATTTTCTACTACCCACGAGTTGAATTAACAAATTGGCTTTGTCTATCTTAGCCATCTTAATCGCA
The DNA here is from genome assembly GCA_932526535.1 of Caradrina clavipalpis. Taxonomy (NCBI): domain Eukaryota; kingdom Metazoa; phylum Arthropoda; class Insecta; order Lepidoptera; family Noctuidae; genus Caradrina; species Caradrina clavipalpis. The sequence goes on from OW052097.1 coordinate 7,111,414, forward strand.
ATTACACCTACTCCGTGTTTCTTTTTAGAATACACTGGTATTGAGCCTGATGATTGGTTACAAGATTCTCCGGAGGTCTGTAATACACCTGAGGAGGCTACCGCGGTTTCTGATGACCCGACTGATCCTGTCATTCCGGTTGTTCCCGTGGTATCATTGGATCCGGTCATACCGATCGATTCTGCAAACTTGCAGAACAAACCTAGTACTTCACAGGAAGCGTCAGGTGACATCATCGACGCGGACCTAGACCAGGACACGATGATCATCCTGGGGGAAGACCCGTCGATATCTGTAAAGTACGGACCAGACTTTCATAAAGAAATATCTAAACGCTTCCTGCACATCGCTACCGAGGGTCTCGATAAGGGTTGTAGAAAAGAACTAGTAGGTAAATACTTGGTCCCATCAAACTGCCGTTGTATTGCTGCCCCTGCATTGAACGCAGAGCTAAAGGCAGCAATACCCGAACCCGCGGCGAAGCGTGATAAAGCCATAGTCGTTAAACAAGATCAGATGGCGAGCGCTATCTCCTGCTTGGGTCAGGTAATCACAAGTCAACTCATATCAAAAAACAATGAGTTACTACCCCAGTTAATGGACGCTACGCGAATTCTTTGCGACATTCAACATTACGATTCAATTACCCGCAGAAACTTCATTTTATCCGCGCTAAAAAGGGACATGAAGGATGCCCTAGGCAGCACTAAAATTGATGAGTATTTATTCGGCGATAATTTATCGGAAACAATAAAATCCGCTAAAGCCGTAACAAAATCGGGTACAGAACTGAAACCAGATTCTGTCAATAAAAACCAGCAAAAAAGACCAAACAACCCAATGCCTCAGAGGCATTTAAACCGACGAGCTCCTGCTCCAGCGCAGCGCAGGCCGCTGGCAGCCACGCCGAGGAGCCGCGAGCCTGCAGCGACGCGGCAGCCGCCGCCGCCCGGCAGCTCATCGAGGAAGTTGCCGCCACGGCACCAGCCACAGCGTCGCTACTAGATACAGTTAAGTATGCCGGACGCTTGTCATATTTTTACAAACAATGGTCGCTTATTACAAGTAATCAATCGATACTGTCGTGGATTGAGGGATACAAACTTTTGTTTTCCTCTCCGGTAACACAAAAGGTAGTGCCTGCCGAACAAAGTTATTCGACTTCTGAGTTTACTCACTTTTCCGAAGCTATTAATAGCCTATTAGATATAGGAGCCATATCGAAATGTGACCCGTGTCCAGGACAATTCGTATCTAGTGCGTTCCTTACTCCTAAACCAAATGGAAAAATGAGGTTTATATTAAACCTAAAACATTTAAACAAGTTCATTAAAACACACCATTTTAAATTAGAGGACCTAAGAACCGCTATAAAACTTGTTACCAAGGACTGCTATATGACAACCATAGACTTAAAAGACGCTTATTTTTCTATCAAAATTCATAAAAGTTCTCGAAAATATCTAAGATTTTCGTTTAACAGCCAATTATTTGAATTCAATGCGTTGCCGTTTGGGTTGAATACTGCTCCATACTTGTTTACAAAAATAATGAAACCAGTTGTAAAATTGTTGCGGTCCGCTGGTTTTCTATCTACCCTCTATTTAGATGATTTTTTACTATTAGCGGATACATACGAAAATTGCAAAACAAATCTTGCAATCACAAAGAAACTACTTTGTTCCTTAGGTTTCATTATTAATGATAATAAAAGCAGTATGTACCCGTCTACTTTGTGTAGATTCTTAGGAGTAATTATAAACTCAGCCAATTTAGAAATTAGTTTACCCAAAGAGAAAAAGGCGCGCATTAAAAACGAAATCCATAAATTTATTACCATGAGAAAATGCAAAATTAGAACATTCGCACAATTAGTAGGTATTTTAGTATCAGCCTGCCCTGCTGTGGAATACGGATGGGTACATACTAAACAATTCGAGCGTTGTAAATTCTTAAATCTTAGGGGCGATGAAGATTATAACAAGCAAATGATTCTGCCTAGTTCATTATTGCCTGATTTTCATTGGTGGTTAAAGGTTATTGATGATTCGAAGCACCGTATAAAAGATGACAACTATTGCATCGAAATATTTTCTGACGCCTCAACAACGGGATGGGGTGCCTCTTGTGATGGTGAAAAGGCAAGTGGTCAGTGGTCGAATAGTGAACGCGATATGCACATAAATTATTTAGAATTATTAGCGGCTTTCATCGCTCTAAAACTTTTTGCTAAGGATTTATACGACTGTCAGGTACTACTTCGTATAGACAATTCGACTGCTATAGCATACATCAATCGCATGGGGGGGGTTCAATTTCCCCACTTAACCGATGTATCAAGGGAGATTTGGGAGTGGTGCGAAGAACGAAAACTTTACATATTTGCGTCATACATACGATCTTGCGATAACACCATAGCGGACGCCGAGTCCCGTCGTAATCACCCAGACATAGAATGGGAGTTGTCTGAGGGAGCCTTCAACACTGTTAAGTGTAAGTTTGGGCAGCCTGATATAGATTTGTTTGCCAGCCGCATCAATAAGAAATGTGCGAAATACGTTTCCTGGCATAAAGATCCGGATGCTTACGCTATTAATTCATTTACAATCGATTGGGGATTATCTTATTTTTATGCGTTTCCCCCTTTCTCTGTTATTTTAAAAAGTCTTAGGAAAATAATTAATGACAACGCTCAAGGAATTTTTATTGTTCCTTTATGGCCCACACAACCGTGGTATCCCTTATATAGGTCCTTGCTTATGTCAGAACCAATTGCGTTTACCCCTAATGAAAATGTTTTAATATCTCATTCCAGCAACCGGCAAGTGCACTCGACGCTTACCCTGGTTGCCGGGGTGTTATCCGGGAGGCGTTTTCACGACGATGCCTGCCGCCTTCCTCGATAGATATCATGATGGCTTCTTTATCGGATAACTCGATGAAGCAATACGACGTATGTCTAAAAAAATGGTGGATTTTTTGTAAAGAAAAAGGGATCAATTACTATGAGGCCTCGGTTCCATCAGTAATATATTTCCTTACGCAAAATTTTAACAGTGGTGGTAAATATGGAACTTTAAATTCATATCGATCAGCTTTATCACTTATTCTGGGCCCAAATATATCTAAAGACGATCGAATTCTTAGATTTTTTAAAGGTGTTTTTCGCCTACGACCGCCTAGACCGAAATATAATCTAACATGGGATACTAATTGTGTACTAAATTTCTTACGATCAAAATACCCAAATGAACAACTGTCACTCGAAGAAATTTCAAAAAAATGTGTAACATTATTGGCCCTTACCACCGCTCATAGGGTTCAAACACTTTCAAAAATTTATATAGAAAATATTAGTGTAATGCCATCCAAAATTATTATAAAAATTCCCGATTTGATAAAAACATCTCGATTGGGATCTAAACAGCCCCTATTAACTTTACCCTTTTTCAATGAAAGTATTGAAGTATGCCCCGCTGCCACATTAGTGTCATACATTAACGTAACGAAGGATCTTCGCAAATCTGGAATCCTGTTTATTAACCCGAAAAAGCCACACAACTCTGTAAGTTCGCAAACACTTAGCCGCTGGATTAAGTGCACTTTACGCGATAGTGGGTTAGATGTGTCCATATTCTCGGCGCATAGCACGCGTCACGCGGCTACGTCGCGTGCGCACGCCCTTGGTGTAAGTATCGATGAAATTCGCAGGACTGCCGGCTGGAGCGGTAGTTCTGAGACGTTTGCTAGGTTTTACAATCGCGCCATCACTGCTAGTGATGAAAGTTCCTTAGCAAGGTCAATTATCAATGACTAATTGTCGCTGTTGCAACTTATTCACTAAGAATAAATTGTACTCATGCACAAAATTAGAATTAATTAATTTTTTGTGATTGTTATCGTAACATGAATTACCAAAATCCTAATAATGTGTAAGATTTAATTCTTTTTTGTTACCTAATTGAGAATATTGTTACCAGAATAAATATTTTCAAAATTGTTGTCGTTGTTAATATTTCCAGACAATAACTCTCAAAATCTACCTGTGTTCTAATCTCGAGGACGAAGCGTTAGTATAATTAATGATTAAACGAACTTACCTGTAAGCGAAGTTCGATCATAATTATACGAAGCGCTTCGTCCGAAGAGATTAGGTCCCTCCCTCCCACGCTTACGCTATGCCCTTATTTCTCTTCAGAAAATATTAAGCAACGCTTATTCTCTAAACTTAATGACGAGAGATCCTAAACCGATTAACGAGGAGAAGTAGAAGTACCGTCAAAAAAAAAAAAAAAAATGTGTAGGTACTCTCAACTACAGTGTCTGAGTGGTGTCACTTATGTGTTACTACCTGTGTTCTAATCTCTTCGGACGAAGCGCTTCGTATAATTATGATCGAACTTCGCTTACAGGTAAGTTCGTTTAATCATTAATAATACGATTCAAACTTAATGGTGGGTCTGAAGTTAGCTGCAAGCTGCAAGTGCAGGTTAGTACATATTTGGAAATAACCTCCTCCGCCCCCTCTCCACCCCGGATTTACTATCTGAGATAAAATAATATATAAAGTCCATCTATAAATAAAGTAAACCGTTTCGAAACACGAAAAAAAAATCCCTTAATCTCCGTGTTTTTTTTTTGTGAAAAATAAAGAAAACTTTAAAAAATACGCAAAATTACGTAATTTTCGTACTTTATTGCCCTCGTAATAAATTACGAGTAAGTGTAAAGTACAAGTGTCAACCCTGTCGTTGCTGTCTGTAAGGTGCGAATCATGTATACCGTTATTTGACTTGAATAAATAGCCCTTATGAACAAGTAATTAGCACCTATTCTTGCCTACCCACTATTCGTGAATTTAAGTTTTTGATAGACAGTACACTATCTACTTATTGTTATTCTGCTAATAAAACATACCATCACGCCTCCTCCACCACCACCATTCCCCGAAGGGTAAGACGAGGTGTACCAATGTACACCGACAGTTCGCCGGCATCGGGTCTATTGCCATTAACCGGGCACAAATCCTAACTCCGAGGTGCTATTGAGAATTTCATCGAAAAACCCAATAACACTTTGCTCGATCTGGGAATCGAACCCAAGACCTATAGCATAGCAGCCGCATTTAGGATCACTCGGTATTCTGTTTATATACAATCTAAAATCTACTTTAAGTAGGTACCTAACGGACCAAAGTCACGTAACCGTAACGAGATATACATACAAATGTGTTTGTTTTGTCTAATTTTGTTGTCGTTTGCTCTACTGCCCGAGATACAGAGGTACAATGAACTTATTATCAACACGAGAACTAAAAAGAGCAATTACCGAATCTTCAAAAATTACTTTATCGTGTTTATTTTTTTAAATTAAAGTCTGAAATCGTATCAGACTTTAATTAAAAAACTTTTAAAAAACTGGTCTATACTAGGTATTGCTTCGTGGGTGCGGTTGCAATAACCAGCCCCGGAACAACTAGGCTATATTTTTTCCGAACTCAATTGAACCTGACATTTGTTTCGCATGAGCCAATGGCTAAACCGCTGCGCCAAACATGCCGTTCAAACTATATCCAATTCAAAAGAAACAATGGTTAGGCTGAGTGAGAGATGATATTGGTTCAAATGGGAGTGACTACGGTATTGACGATAAAAGGGGTGTATGGAACAAAAATACATGCACCGGCCGACCCTAAATAAATTAGAATAAGGACAGACGAACGATGATAATTCCAATGTTACTATTTCATCATCCATTATTTATTTATTTAAATCAGGCCTCAAGGCCCAAAGAAAATACATATTTCAGTATAATGCAATAATACTATTTGATGAAGGAAGTAACTCACGTTCATAAAACTTACCTATTTTTAATTTTAACGTTTACCTATTTTTAATTTTAACGTTTTAATGTTCATAAAACTTACCTATTTTTAATCTTTATTTTCTTTCTTTGCAGAAAACAAGCAGATCTTGAAGAGTGTGTCAGGATGCTTCAAGCCTGGGCAACTGACAGCCATCATGGGTCCTTCTGGAGCCGGCAAGACTACTCTTCTGAACATTTTAGCTGGATACTCGTAAGTATTCCGGTGCTATTTTATATTATCTGCTTTTGCATGTAACTAACAAAAGATTTGATAAAAACAACTTTCTTTATTTTCACTTTAATTGACCTTAGATCAGAGTTCATACTTAAACCTACTTAAAAAATGTTCAGAGTCTAATTCATAAGCTCAATTCTACATAATAACGTTCAAATTCCAGTGGCAATCAAGTCTCAGAGTCAAAAAGGCCAACATTTGTAACTAAAAACGTTAGTCGCAATCTCATCCGTCTGAACAAATGCAGACAAATTAGAGGTATTCTTGACAAATTGACGCTGCAATTACAATGCAATTGTTGTTAAACTTACGGGAATTGGCCCTCTGATTTATCGAAGAAACTTGTTAATAACCAAATACTTAAAGCAATCAATAAATATTACATTGGCACAATCATTTCACAAACAAGAAGTGTTCATAAATGCATTGGCATTGTCATCATAACCATGACACAATTGATTACTAGGTACCAGGTAAAGCCATTTCAAGGCTCGAATGATAAATTCATAAATCCATTAATTTAACTGACAAATAAAAAGTGGGTATTCCATTGTTAGGTTCCTACTTAGATGTGGAAATGTTAAATAAATAACATAAATGAACAAGAACTCGATTAATATTATAAATTGCATAAATTGATCGAAATAGGAACAAAGTACCTACACATTTTTGCCGTTAGTCGTTTTTTGTCATTACCATGAAAATAATTAATTATCTTCAAATGCTTTCCATTACCCATCGAACTGACCGTGGTATCAGCAGATAGTTCCACAAAAGGCAACTTGAAATATTTGGTCGCTAATAAAAAATAGAGATATTCCTTACAATAGTGCAATACAGGTCAAAATGTCTTAAACAGCAGATTTCAGACCCCTCTAGGAGTCTAGAACCATACACTTAACATACCATCACGCCTGTATTCCCCGAAGGGTTAGGCAGAGGTGTACCAATGTACACCCACAGTTCGCCGGTATATTTAGGTCCCATGTAATAGGGGGCGAGCCTATTGCCATTAATCGGGCACAAATCCAAACTCCGAGCTGCTACTGAGAATTTCATTGAAAAAACCCAATAACACTTTTTGCTCGACCTGGGAATCGAACCAGGGACCCCTTGCACAGCAGTCGCACTTGCGATCACGAGACCAACGGGGCATGCACTTAATCTATGGTAACAGATACCGTGACATTCAATACTCAATACGTAATTATTTATTGCATTGTTACTACCAATCGAGGAAAGTCGAGATTTACAGGCATGGCCATCAACCATCGTGACTGGAATCTGCTGAAACAGAAACAGTTTACTTTCACGATTTTTGTAAGGAACTTGATATTAAACTGGTAGTCACATAGAAACCGTACATTAGTCATCTAATACATTACCCATCTGGAATACTCGTGAGTCATTTAATGCTCGGTAAATCTATTTATATGACTACATCATGCGGCACGGTTCCCATTTACGTATATAATTATAATGTTTTATATATTGTTATCTTTGGTGACCCATTGTTGAATATTCGACGGACTCTCACGGTTCTATGATTTTTATTTTTTGCTTTATAATAGTAGTCTATTATAAAGCAAATATACCTGCGTCTCCTACTTTCAAATTCAAATTCATTTATTTGCATATCATACAATACAATCACGCCTGTATTCCCCGAAGGGTTAGGCAGCGGTGTACCAATGTACACCCACATTTCTCCGGTATGTTTTAGGTCTCATGTAATAGGGGGCGAGCCTATTGCCATCAACCAATTCACAAATCCTAATTCCGAGCCACTATTGAGAATTTCATAATAAACCTAATAACACTTTTCGCTCGACCTGGGAATTGAACCCAAGACCTCTAGCGTAGCAGTCGCGCTTAGGACCACTATCTACGCACTTAGGACTACCGAGGCGTTTCATAATGTGTATAAAACATGTTACAAAAAGCTTGCTAAAGTTATGGACCCTGTTAAGACACATTGTTCAATTACATCTTTGCATACTGCTCCGCTCCCGTCAGTTGTAGTGTGATGTTCAGTGTTCTATACATAAACCCTTCCTCTGGAATCACGCTATCTATTGATGAAAACCGCATTAAAATCCGTTGAGCAGTTTAAAAGATCTAAGCATACAGAAGCGACAGACACGTTTTATATTTACTATGTAGAGATATTTCGGTAATTATACAAAAGAATTTTAATCCTATGTACCTATCGTTAATTATCTATAGTTTTGTATAATATCAGGTACCTATGTAAAGATAAATACTGTGATTTATATCAAAACGTATGATTTTATGATAGTTAGATTACATTATAAATTATGTTTTTTTGTGTATATTATATAGATCCATTCTGTATCTCCTGCTATTACATTTTGATATACACATTGTTGTTTAATATTGCTGGCAATGGTATATTTACAGTATTTTAAGTTTTGATTTAAAAACCGTTGTAACTCTTATGGGAATAAGGGTGATATTCATCCGATTCTCAACACTGCTCGTCACTTTTTCGATATTTAATTTTTTGATTATTTTTTTACTGGTAGTGTTCCTAAAAACTTAATAGAACTATACACATTACGTCATATTCAAGGTCATAGCAATTGAAAAGCTATGAAAATCTGATCTATATAACAACGGTAACGTATTTTTCCATCATTAAGTCAGGCCTCGCTTATCAGGAAATCAGAATACGTCATTGTGTGATTGTGTTTACTGTAATTGTACTTTTAATACATTTAAATGTAGGTACTCATAAAACACGTGAACATTTGCATAATTAGGCACAACAACCGAATAATGTCGTCTGACCACAGATCAGCTGATATCTTGAACTTTATACTGGTGATAAATTAAAAGAAATTACTATTCAGGTAATAAATAAGAAGAGAAAAAAACTAGTTTCTGTGCCACGTTTCCTTAACTTGGTAGAGGTCATAAAACTTAAGTAAAAACCCGAACCCCGATGCTTGCCCATTATATTTGCTAAATTAGTATTAAAAATTCAAATTCAGCTGAGGGTTAGAGGTCTTGGGTTCGATTCCGAGGTCGAGTAAAGTGTTATTGGGTTTTGCTATGAGATTCTCAGTAGCAGCTCGAGGTTGTTAGGATTTGTGCCGGAGATCTGTACCAAATTTCATTGAAATCGGTTCAGTGGTTTAGGCGTGAAGAAGAGACAGACAGACAGAGTTACTTTCGCATTTATAATATTAGTACGGAAAAGTACGGATTATGCACATTTTTTTACTCAATCGCATACAACTTACCTCACAGTTAGTGGTAATTAAAAGATAATAAAATAATATTAATAAATCAAACGTACGCGGTTAATTATATTGTTGTTACTAACGATTTGTATTCATAAACTTATGACAGTAAGATTACTTATAATATTCATTTGTTTTGTCTTTATTATGTTTATAATATATTAGTTAACTTTTTGTTTTGTATAATACATTACCTACCAACTATGTATTACCATTATGTACTAGGCTTTGCCCCCGACTAAGTCCGCGTAAATGTCCCTTATCTCGTATGCAGTAGGAGTCGAGGAAAGAAAAGTAGCCTATAGGTATCTTTTCTTGGGGTTCAAACTTATGCCACATAAAATTTCATCAAAATCGGTTCAGTAGATTAGTCGTGAAAACGTAACACACAGACAGACAGAGTTACTTTCTCATTTATAATATTAGTATAGATTACTATATGTCATTTATTACAATACCAACTTTAATAAAAACTAGCAAAGTGCGCCTCACTCGAGCACTGCGGGCAAGGGTTCCGCACCTTAAATTAAATCATTTTCCAATTTCAAAATTTAGTTAAATTTCCTTTTGTTTTAACGGTTTTTTTTTATCCTCAGAACACGTGGTGCGAAAGGCGAGATAGCTATCAACGGCGTCTGCGGATGCGCTTCAAAGTCGGCAGGCCGCGGCGGCGCGCGGTACATCCGCCAACACGATGACCTGCGCGCGCATCTCACCGTGTATGAAGCCATGTCTCTTGCCGCTGCCCTTAAACTGGCTGACTTTAACCCGCATGAGAGAAAAGACAAGGTACGTTGTGAATTGTGATTATAAAACTATACTTATTGAGCCCGCCATAAGATTTGTTTTCCTTCGTCCGGCAGTGATATCACTGCGATCATAGCTGATCTATTATTGTGATCGCCGCTTTTATGGTTAGAGATCGCCACCAAACCCAGCAGCTGTGATCGCCATAAGTTACGTCTTTGGCTGCTGCTCTGTTCCCATGTGTCGTAACGTGATGTTATATAGCCTATGTTATTGTAGAATAATGTAGCTATCTATAGGTGAAAAAATAGGTTAAATCGGTCCAGTAGTTTAGGAGCTTATTCGTTACAAACAAACAAAAAAATCTTATGAACCAATCGCGGTGGAAATTCTAGTATATACTTTCCCTTTACAACATATTCCCGATCACCTAGTTATGCTTTAAGTAATTTCCTATCTATTTGGAGTATAAATATCTTGGATGCAGGAACTGCAATACAAGCGACCTTGGCTACCTACTTATGTATAGAAACTTGAAAGTATGTTTGAATTATTACATAAAAGTTTAGTCTTATTTGTATACAAAGGCGTAGGAAATGGAAAGTGGCTGTCACCGTTATTAGTACACACACATACATGTTAATATGCTACGCGTTGCGGAGTTTTAGCACAGCAATAAAGGTCCTTTGCCAAACATCTCTTCCTTTAAAATTGAACAAAAATAATTTACCTTGTTTCACTAGTGATACATACGGGACGATTTAGTATGGTAACGATATCTGTTTCCATTTTTGAAATGCTGAATGCTACAAAATGTGGCTGGGTCAATGACCGTAATCGCCATGCTAAAGCGCCACTACTATAGATAGTTTTGAAGCTACACAAATCAACAACTACCTACCTAGTCTTAAACAATAACCTATTTCAGGTGTACGAGGTCCTCGCGCTGTTAGGTCTGAGCAACACATCACTGACCCTCTGCCGGGACCTCTCGGGAGGTCAGAGGAGACGTCTCGCCGTGGCCTTAGAACTTCTGTCAGACCCCTCTCTCATGTTCCTTGATGAGCCTACCACGTAAGTAAATTCATAGATTCCATTGTACTCATTGGCAATTTTTTTTTTTCTTAGGAAGAGATACTGCTTCCTATGTGACCTTTACAAATAGAAAAAAAAATAAGTTTGCGGTTTCTCTGCTTTTAGTGCGTCAATACATAATTATAATATTGTAGGCATAGAAATAGATTTAAAAGATAACTAAACCGCAAATCTAGGTAGCATTAATCGCAAATGGTTTTTACGAAGCGTGCCAACGGAACCCAATTGCTAAGGCTCCACTGACCGTCTTTTATACATCTTTCGAACTGTAAGAGGTATTCACACTTGAAATGAATACTATGACGCTATAACAAACAATAATAAAAATTAAATTAAATTAAAAATTCAAGGGGGTTCCCTTTTAATATTATGTATAAGAAACTGTGCAAAAAACTTGGCTTATTATTATGACATAATTATGTAGATGATCAATGATCCTAGAAGTACATTAATGATACCTATGTTCTACTTGCGTCAATATAGTCTATGCTTGGTGTACGTGTGGTGTGCCGACCGACACCATGCCAGCTGACGTCATAGTGATGAGATTCCTTGATTAGATATGCGGTTTCTTTGGCCAAACAATGGTGTATTGTCACAAAAATCAGCTACAAATGGTACGGACGCAAAAATTCCATGGTTTTTGCTCACCATAAGGAAAACCATAATGACATGTACGGTAGGCTTGACATTGGAGTTTATGTTCTACCTCTGATGTAAACAAAATATTCTGATAGCTCTTGACATTATTATTACTAATGTAATTAATAATTATCATTATACTTAATTACGAAAAGTTGAATGACATTATACAATTTTGCAACATGTATTTTTCATCTTCTTCAACAACTGCGTACAAATATAAAACAGTTGATTTAAATTTTAATGAGGCACACTTTAACGTAGGTAATTTCAAAGACTTCCTTACAATTGCAGGCTTTATCCGTTTGAAAATCCTAATTTAAATGTGCAAACGTGCAATTTTTTAGATATCAATATCAGGATAAATATTCCAAACATATTAAACTTTACTTACGACGATGCGTACGTGTAATTCCGTACACGCGTAGTAAGTCCGTGTTGGAATGATTTTATTTGCCTGAAAATTCACGCCTAGCTTATTAAACGTTATTTTGTTTCCCACAGCGGTTTAGATTCATCAGCAACTACATCCCTGATAGCTCTCCTAAACAACCTCGCCAGAGGAGGCAGGACGCTAATCGCCACCATCCACCAGCCTTCAGCCCTTGTCTTCGAGAAGATCGACACGATATACTGCTTGCAAGAAGGAAGGACTCTGTACAATGGACCCAGAATCAATCTGTTACCGGCTTTAGCCAGCGCGGGACTGAGATGTCCACCTTATCATAACCCCGCTGACTTTTGTAAGTATATTTTTAGGTGACCCCTTTTCTAATCTATACTAATATTATAAAGAGGTAACATTTGTTTGTAAGTTTGTAAGTTTGTAAGTTTGTATGTAGGGGGTAATCTCTGGAAGTAATGAACCAATTTTAAAAATTGTTTCACTGTTAGAAAGCTACATTATTCGTGAGTGCTATAGGCTATATAACATCACGCTACGACCAATTGGAGCGGAGCATCAATGAAAAATGTGGCAAAAACGGGGAAAAAATATTCTTTTTTAGGGCTATTGTTGCGTGCGCTGCATAAACGGTTAAAGTTACGCAAAAATAATGTATCAGAGAATTGTTCCTCTTAAAATATTCTAAAAAAAAGTCCGCGGTAGTACATGCCTAACTTTAAAGGTTGACTCAGTATAGCTATTTTTATGGGCAGACAATTTGTTTTAAAATAATGCATTATATGCGAAGGTGTTTTTATAAACATAGTATTAATCCTTATCAACATAAATACGTTATTCATCACAAGTGTTTAATTTTGAACAAAATTGCCCTTTACATCATTTAATTTCAATAAATATCTTAGGAGATATCACAGTTTAAAATAACTTCGCAGCAAAATAATGACTCTGCGTGACATTCCGTAGCCTTTACCTCAGTTGCCTCAGAATAACAGATTATAGGCTACATAACATCGCGCTTTGAGCCACGGGAACGGAAAAGTAACCAAAATCCTAACGTAACGCGGGTGATATCGCGGGGCACAAGGGGGTAATCTCTGGATCTACTGAATCGATTTAAAAAAATATTTTACCCATAGAAAATACGTTATATGTAAGTGTTATAGGGTATTTTACATCTCGCTATGACACACGGGAGCGGTAACCCGAGACGTATCCTAGAGGGTGAAATAAGCCACGCGAACGAAGTCGCGGGCAACAGCTAGTAGACGGATAAAGACAAATGCTCTTTCGGTTATCTAAAGTGTATTAGGTAAATATTCATCTAATTTCCAAAAGTGATGTTAATTAGGGGGTAAATAAACTTTTATGTGCGATTGCAATTCAATCTTAGGTCCACTTTCACGACAATTCACTAAAAATATTTAGCGCTAAATGTGTTTAAATTATCATTGTCTCTGTCATCTTCTAATAATGTGACAGGGATACAATGATGTTCTAAATACGTTGAGGCACAAAATGTATTTAGTGATGATGGTGAAAGTGGGTCTTAGTCTCAATGTATCTAAAATGCCTCTAATTTACCAATTTTTTTTTAATTGCTTGTCGCTGAGAAAAGATTACTAGATTTTCAACTTTTTAATTAAGTATAAAAATTGGCCTTCGATTTTTGAGCTCAAAATTCTGAATACCACACGCATTACCTGTACCGTGTAAAAAAACTGGATCTTAAAATACAACTTTTTTTATAAATGAACTTCGAAGAAGGTGATCATTAATGCTAACTAATGCAAATTTTGCAAATTTTGATACAAAATAGTGCGCCTAAATTGCCATTTAGAATTAGCCAGTTTTTTGGCGGATATAATTTTTTTTAATTTCAAATTATGTGGATACTAACGTCAAAAGAAAACTTGCTTTTGTTACTTACGATGATAACGCAATTTCGGAAAAAACAATTGCAAAATTAGGCTATTATTAAAGATCGACCAAAGATTTAAACTTACTTTGCGAAAACTAGGTACCATAATATTATCAGAATAAATGTCCAACATGATCGGCATTCAAGGTTGCAATTTTGCAAGAAAAAATACGTTTAGCATTTTAGATTACTAAATGGTAGTTTATTCAAAATCCTTTAAAATATAAAAAGAGAAAATCTTCACGGTTACACGAGACCCCCAAATTCACGTATTATTATTAAGAAGTGGTGCCTAAAACCTTTAAACAACACATTTAACTAAAAATACGAACGGTATTCTAAAGCATTACAGACAGTCAGCAACAAAATATTTTACTTCCAGCTTTTAAATTCCATTATTATAATTCCAAGTCTAAATACGTCGATATGAGTGACACAGTAGGTTCCTAGTACGGCTATATGCACGTCGCTGTACACGAATCGAATATTTAAATACTTAGCCATAATACAAGTACACGTATACGTATCTACCTCTCATTATATACGTCTAATCGGCCATCTGACCATAATATTGGACAGTATTAAAACTAATTTACGCGGCATAAATATGAGTTATTAGAGTAGGTACTGTACGGATTGGCTGGTTGAGCCCTATACAACCTTTTTTAATTATTTTCTTACTATGATAAAAATGAAAAGATGAGGTTGTTATAAGTTACCTACATAAATAAACAATCAAATAAAATTACTTCTTGGTCGGTAGGCTAGGTTATATAGGCTATAGAAAGCCTATTTACATTAGTCAATAGTCTGTATCCGGGATTCCTCGCCTGCTGTATAACGACTGAGTTAACGACTAATGAAAATTAGCCTCATAGAAAGATGGCTAGATCAAATTCGAAAATCACCAACTAGGAAAAAAACAAAAACAACCGTATTTATTCTTATTATTAATTCTTGTTGAGAATCACTAGCATAGTTACCTCCTTGATTTAGACGAGGATGCGAAAGTGCACCGTGTATAAATCACTGTTATAAAGTAGGCAGCTACTTTTCCTGCTTCAAACAACATTCGTTCTTCCTTATTTTCTAACGTAGGACTACTATTCAAATGTTCCTTGTTTACCTTCGATGTTTACTCATCAAGAAAACTCTTTGAAATGTTGTGTAAAGAATCGCTAACCGAATTTGAAAGATATATTCCAAATGATTCTTCCCATAGTAGTGATATTTTTTTGTTTATTTGTACTGGGTAATATCCTGTAAAACATATTTAAATACCAGCCGCTCACTAGGTAGGTATCATTTAAACCTTATGCCTGAAAAAGGACCCAACATTGTACCCAGCCTTTCTTAACTACATATTCCTCTTAGTATTTTCAAAATATTAGCCATGTTACCTATAGGTATAGCGAGACGGTGAGATCTCTGTCTAAAACCATATTTACATTATTGTTTTCCGTTTACCACTTTATATGTTAAATACACCACAACAATGTGGGTAGATATAATTCCATTACAATTATTATAATGCAATCCTTTAATGTGGAAACAATAAATTACATTCGTATCTGAAGTCTGACAGTATAATTATAATTGTGGCATAATATAATAGCTGTTCAAAGATGCATTACTTTTTAATGATAAGAATCTCATGAGAATAAAGCAGGAAATATGAACATAGTCTGTAGGTATCTTTTAACTCCAGGTTAGCAACACGGGCCCATAATGTATGACATTTTGTAATTCAACATAATCTGTGTTAGATTTTGCCCAATTGGCTAAACAAAACCACATCACCCGTATGTTTATTTATTAATAAATAAATAACCAACTTATAACAGTATGCACCAGATGTTACGTGTCCGGTGTATTTATACATAGTAACTAATATTATAAGTCAATCATTATATAAATTAGTAGGTAGGTACCTACTAAACATAAAATATGCATTTGCATATCTAATAAGTATCATTAGTGATCCGAACATGGTCATTGATCAATTCAGAGTACAGATTAATTATATAGTGATATATCTAGTAATTTCAGGTATATCTCATAATGTCTTTATATTAACACCTTACTTCACAGTATTGTTGAGTTTAATTTCTATGTTTTATTATTACTTAGTTTTTTGTTCTGTTTGATTCGATATATGTCAATGACTTTGTACATAAAATGCCATCACGCCTGTATTTCCCGAAGGGTTAGGCAGTGGTGTACCAATGTACACCCACAGTTCGCCGGTATGTTTAGGTCCCATGTAATAGGGGGTGAGCGTATTGCCATTAACTGGGCAAAAAACCCTAACTCCGAGCTGCTTTGTAAAATCTGTTTTACCAAATAAATAAATAAATATCAATTACAGGAAGTAATACAGGCATGACGATAAAATACTTCGAAGGTTTTAAGCCCTAAATATAATAAAATGTACGTTAATTTCAATAGTGTCCTTTCTTTTCCAGTGATGGAGGTTGCGTCGGGAGAGCACGGCGTGGACCTAGTGAAAACTGCGCAGACTATGACACAGTTCAAGCCGGAATCGGCTAGCAATGGCAGTTGGGAAAGCCATATACCCACCATACCTGCCCTGCCCTGCCCTTTAGGTAGGCCCACCATGTTATGTCAGATTGAAACTTGTTTTTTGAAGTATCCCATGATAAAAACGGTTTTTAGAAAGGTCGTAAGAGTCAAATTATTTATTTCAGTTAGGCCATTAAAAACAATTTTAAAAAAATCTTAAGTTAAATAAAAACATTGAACCGTCTTCTGCCAACAATACATATGTAGGTACATCAACATTGCATTATCGTCTTAGAAAAAAAAAATCTTTTGTTTGTAACTTTTGAGTTTACGTGTTTCAATAAAAACAACAAAAGCACACTCAATTACGGTTTTAATAATATTATTTGTAATGTTTTTATTGTCATCTTTAAATTAAATACATTATTTGGCTTAAACAAAAAGACGTCATTCACAAGCAAAAGACATTAGTTTATATCCGTAAGTAAATTTTTTGTATAGGTACTTTCCAAGTTTATCTTAGACATCACTGCCATCAGTGAAAGAAAAACATCGTAAGGAATCGGATTTAAACATACCATCATCCATACCATACATACGCCTGTATTCCTCGCCTAACCCTAAATTTATAATAATTTATATATGACTGAAATCGCCAATCCGCCAGGAGCAAGCGTGGTGATCAATGCCCGTGCCTTCTCTGTATGAGAAGTGGCCTTTGCCCTTCAGTGGGACAATAAAATCTGGTCATTATTGTCATGACTCCAATAAATAATGTTTTTTTTAAGGTAAATTTAATTATGCTCTTATTAATTTGACCCGAATTCAATCAATACATATTTTACATCTACCGTTAGTAACACGGATTTATTCATTGAATTTAGGACAAATATTATCTTAAATTTGTCCAAAATGAACCGTGTGCTAAAACTAGAGATAATTTATCAGCCAGATACGCTCAACATATTAGTAATAATCACTCATTGTGAGAACTTTAACTATAAAATATACTTACAAATTAGAAGGGTAAAGTTCATTTTGCACTAATAGATATGTTAACCCAAATTAATTTTGTTTACAGATATAAGTTCAGACTTAAAATCGAAACATCTGCCGAGCCCTAAATATAAACATGCGAAGGTATCGAAGAATATTTACAGACAGTCCGGACTTTTAAGCCAAACTTGGATACTTCTTTATAGGAATTACTTAATGACAACAAGGAACTATGTGAGTATAACACCTAAATTAAGAAAAAAGAATCTTAGTACTGTACATTCTTGTTTTAATTAGGTTTCATAAGCTTTTAAAACACTACACGACTTCCTTGAAAAAAAAGGTGTTATGTGTGTTGTCGTTATGGCCCAGTGTAAGGCCTCTCATGCATGAGGTTAAGGGTTCGATACTGGGCAAGTACCAATGTGACTTTTTCGAATTTATATGAACTAAGTTTATCTTGGACATCATAGACACTGGTAAAGGAAAACTTCGTGAGGAAACCTGGACTTATAATTAGTAAGGCTAAAATCGCAAATCCGCCTTGAGCGAGCCTGGGGATTAATTCTGCGTCTTCTCTGTATAAGAAGAGGCCTTTGCCGGCAGTGGGACAATAAAAGTCTGGTACAATAGTACCAGACTTTTATTGGTAAAAGCCTGGCTGGTTGGCTTTTATTGGTGGCCAAAAAAAATTGGTCATTTTTAATAAAAAATGACCAATTTTTTTTGGAAGTAGTGCACGATAGCGAATCAATATTCTATATCTTATTTCCAGTCGTTATTCATGTATCGAGTTGCTGCACACGTCGTCATCGCGCTAATCTTCGGTTACCTGTACAATGGGGTTGGCAAAGAAGCAGAGTCTGTCCTCGGCAACTACGTCTACTTATACGGGTCTATGCTACTGGTTGTTTACACTGGAAAAATGTCTGTTACGTTATCATGTAAGTAGACCTTTAATTTATCTTGTTGGATTGCTTCGAGTTCTTTTTTGAAATCACAAATTTTGTTTTTTTTTTCTCGTAAATTAATTTGCATCTGGCATGGTATCTCTTCACAACCTTTGGTTGACTGGTAGAGAATGAATAAGGCGTTAAGTTTGCCTTTCTATTTTTTGTTGCAAAAAGTTGAAATAAATAAACACAATCATTAAAAAAAAATTACGTAAGCATTGCAGAATTTTGTGTTTTCCGGCGAGCTATTTTGATTTTACTTAAATGAATGAAGAATTCCCATTATTTTAAAAAAAGGAATTAATAGTTATGTTGTATGAAGAAAATCCATGAATGTAAACGTGATTGTAATAAAATACCTATGCATCTGATAAGAATCACGTTTTCACGAAGCAATTTTCAATGCGCTAGAACACACATATTCCACGCGAGTTCCTGCGTGATAATTTTCGCGCAACGAAAAATCGTGACTGTAATCTCAAACGCGTATCCCATATCTTTGTAAAACCAATTTTTTAATGGGATTTCGAACACGTGTCTTATCTAATAAAGTCTGTAATATAAATTTATGCAAAGTTTATTACCTAATCAATATAATACCTTTTGTAATATTCTCGTTGAACCAGTCTTACTTTAGGTATGTATCTGTAACTACATAGGTACCTAAAGCAGGACTATGTAAATAATATACCCATTATTTACGTCAAGCAATTGTAACGTATAAAATTTATCTGGACATTAAAACAAAGATGTGTCAAGCATTATGTTGCTGGTATAATAATTACAACGAGTTTATATGTAGATATAATGTTACCTACATAATAACCTATTAACACAATGTAATTTTATATTTCGTCTAGCAATCTTATTGAGTGACACATTTTTGTTTTAATTGGGTAGATGACACCACTAATCAATTGTCGTACTTTTCACGAGCTGTCAAAACGCGATTTCCCCTTAGATTTTGTATGACAATACTAAACTATGACGTCACTTTTTAGTTTTCTCAATTTACTAACTATTTATTGATTGTAAAGCAACTACAAATGTAGTTTTATAGTTATTTAAAAATTAATCGGGTTTTCAGGGCTAAAATAAAGTGTTTTTTATAGAAGTTGTGATCTACCCAATTATTCAAAAACCTAAATTTTTATAGTGATTCTAAATGTGGAGGCGACATGCTTTTTTTTCTAACAATCTTTATTTGTTATTTTCAGTTCCCTTAGAAATGGATATACTTCGAGGTGAATACTTCAATCGATGGTACAATTTAGGGCCCTACATAGTATCAATATTAGCGGTCGAGTTACCATTTCAGGTGAGTTTGACGCTTTTAATTTTTATTATTTGCAGCATCAAAATTTTTCGTTTTTTTCTATTTGTTTTAGCCAAATTATCGTTGAAACCTTTGGATGAGATCATTTCGTTCAGATAATCTGACGGTCAAAACTGTCTTGCCTCGAATCGAATTGTAGAACCTAATAATAATCTTGACTAAACAAAAATATTTAAGTGCATAAAATTTAATTATACTTACAAGTAATTATGTCCAACATTTATTCACTAAAGTCTTTTTTGCTGCAATTTATATTTAAAGTTAGATGACATTTTCCCATGACAAAACAAAAAGAAAGCTCAGTTTATTTAAAACATGAAGTAATAGGTACCTTTATTTTTAAGTACAAAAACAAAGATTAAAATCTTAACGGTCCGTTAAACCTCTAGGTTTTTTATTATGTGTCACGTTCGACACTATGACTAATCGAGTAGGTGCCTACTTAGAGCATGTGTGAACAATTGTAGCTCAATTCAAAAGGCTAATTAACATTAAAATGTCTAAGCTAGAGGTAGTTACACACCTAATATTAAATAATTTACATCATCTTGAACCACAGAGCATAACAACCAGTAGAGAGATCATTGACAAGTTTTTGTTCTAAATCAAAGTCACCTAAAAACGGCGGGGGGAGAGGTAAGACTCGCCGCTGTGATTGGGTGAAGAATTGAAAACAAATGACAACGGATTATCTAGTGACTCCAAAATGTACTTTAAAAATATCGATATCGATAATTATTTGACTTTGTTTGACACGGAGATTTCTGGTTCGATTTTGAAATAAAACAGGTGTTTACAAGATTTCATTTATACAATCAGAGATAACTTTTTTGTGTAGCTCTAATCCAAATTTCTTCTCGATGGCATCGTTGGGAAGTCAGCAAATAATGCATATAAAATACTTTTTTTAACTTATTACATTGGCGTTAACTACAGCACGTGCACAAATAAATGGGGCTAGCAAAGTGTTCGCATACTAACCATTTAGCCCCTTTAAGTCCAAAAACAAACTTTGAGATATACACACTATTCTTTAAAAATTGAAGTCAGATTACACTGTGAAAAGTTGGTCGTAATCAAACGTAAAAAAAATAAGTGTCCTGTTTAAAACTTTATTTTTTTGGCGTCGGTGAGAAATCTTTTTTATTTATATAATCATCTTAAACTAAATTTTGTGTAAAAGGCAGGCATAGGCATCATACGCTTACAGTTTTTTATGTTATGTACAAGTAAAGTTTTATACTAGTATTATGTATTTCAACAAACATATTATTCATTCTCTGCACATTTGTTAGCAAAGCCAAGGGCATAAGCATGTTTTAAAATAAAGCAATAAAAATACAAAAATAAGAAAGATTATGTCGATATATTTTAAATTAGATCGATATAATCGTCGCGATGTTGCGAACAGCACTATCGAGAATGGCTAGAAGTAGCGTACGTTTGGTGACCGCGGTAGCCTCCGCATGCGCTCTCTACTGGTTGTTCTGCTCGTTGTCTTGAACAAACCAAAAAGACCCAAAACGCCAAACATTTTTTCAATCCGTGAAATCTCTTATTGAAATCCCAATTATTGCATTTTGACTCTCGGTCTATAGCGGAACGAGTGGGAAATACGAAGTTCTAATCATCACCACTGGTGAGGAACGTAACTTTTTTTCCCACTCGTACCCAGTGGGTACTACGGGGTGAGGACAACCTATAAACCGAAATTCCTAGTGTGGGGAAATTTTATAAAAAAAAACTCAAACATAAAAAATACCTACCATTAGATGCTTGAAAGTGGTGCCTAATAACTAATCTACTATCATTGATTTCAGATGATATCATGCGTCTCCTATGTGGTGCTGTCGTACTGGTTGACTGAGAACCCCCTGGAGCCAACCAGAGCTACCCTGTTCCTTGCCACCATTGTAGCCACATCGCTGTGCGCGCAGGCCTGGGGCTACTTCATCGGGTCCACCACTCCTACCAGGGTAAGATACTTTTGTAATTCTGGATACTGACATTAATAGAACATTACAAGTAACTATTAAGACAATGGTAGCCGAACATGTTACAGTATTCTTGCGCAAGTTTAGACATGCACAAATCATCTGGACACTGCAGTGCCCACAAAAGGCTCAGATAGGTACAAGCGCACGTATTTGAACCTTTTGTGGGCAACACGGGGTCCAGCTGACTTGTACAGATTTGCACAAGTATGCCGTTACATGTGTGGCATGCTTTAGTTTTATATTTCATTTCTCTACACAGACTAGGAAATAAATACACATGCCTAATCCAAGTGGTACCACAAGACAAAGTAACACTTATTACCTAAGTCCTTAAACCATCATCATCATCATCATCATCTGCCTAGCCTTCTCCCAACTATGTTGGGGTCGGCTTCCAGTCGAACCGGATGCAGCTGAATATCAGTATTTTACATGGAGCGACTGCCTATCAGACCTCCACAACCCAGTAATGGGTAATACGATACTCTTGGTAAGACTGGTTGTCAGACTTTCTGGCTTCTGACTAACAGTAACGACTGTCAAAGATCTACAAACGACAGCCGGGACCAACGGCTTTACGTGCATTCCGAGGCACGGAGGAAACTCGCTATGGTAAATAGTCACCCATCCACAGACCAACCTCGGCAAGCGTAGCTTAACCCGGAAGATCGGTCTATGCGGCTGTAATTATTTAGCCACGAGCTCCACCTAAGTCCTTATACCATTACTCGTAAAATAGGTATTCGCATGATCGTGAAATACATAAAGCGACGGTTTTTCCTTAGTCTTGTACCACATGGTTTTCTCTGAAGACCACGTGGTATTGTAACCGAAACAGCAAAATGAACAAACTTTTTCCTTTCCAGATCGCAGTCTTCATTGGACCTGTCCTCGCGTGCCTGTTCTCAGTGTTCGGCTTCTGCCTGGCACTGGCGGACACCCCCTACCAGTTCCGCTGGCTGCACCACATCTCCTACTTCAGGGCTGGCTTCCACATCGCTGTGCATTCTGTCTACGGCTTCAATAGAACCAGGATGCATTGTTCTAAAGGTGAGAAAAAGATACCATAATAAATTGGAGGATAATTTTCTGTATCTTACGTTGAATACTCTAAGATAAAACCTGCAAGTCGTTGGTTATAATGTCTTTTTTTCTTCTATTAATTTCTTTGGATGGGAAACTAGCCGACGCGACGGCCCGTCTCATAAATGGTTACCTCTACCTATAGACATTTGCAATACCAGAGGCCTTGCAAATGCGTTGCTATCCCAGAGACAAAGTTGAAATGTCTCATGTGCCTCAAATTTCACCGGCACCCACCCCCCGGAACGGTTTTATTAAACTAACAAAAAACAATTATCGTTACGTGCGGTAACAATAAAAAAAATCCTTACTACAGGTAATGTTAAAGACTTGCCTTTCAGAAAATCCATTTTTTATGCAGACAAATGAGATCCTCTAACCTTCAAACCATCACTTTTAGGTACCTAAAATTCAACCTAAAAATATTATTTCAGAATACTGCCACTACATCACACCGGAGACATTCCTTAAAGAAATGGACATGGAGAATGTGGACATTGGTGAAAACATGGCGCTGGTGATATCTACCACAGTCCTCATGCATGGGCTGACAGCTGTAGCGTTGTGGTACAGACTTAACAAAAGATGAATAAGTTATACTTTAGTTTAACACCAGCATTGAATTTTGGATTGGGATCTTTTGTACTATAGTATTAGGTTATAGACCGCGGAGGTAGGAAACTGTTGGATTCTGCATAAAAGGGTTCAAGTTTCTTTGAACTGTGATTAATCTCTGTGATTTTTGACTGTATTAAAAGAGAAATATTTATATTGCGTGAAACACAGAATGCGAGGGGTTTCTTAATCTGTGCGGTCTTTTAGTTTCCTATTTATTCAGTGATAGCAACGTACTTAGTTAAATATAAACGATGAATGAAGTGACAGGCGTTAGAGAAATGTGTGATATTTTATATTTTTATGTAATCACGTTTTGTCTAGAATACGTGATAAGTGTTTGTCATCGTATCATTAGCCTGAAATTATATTTTCTTAACATACCTAACCATTTAGCGGTCATTTTTTTCTATTAAGGTCAATATTTTTATTTAGTCCCATAATGATTCCATGACCTATTTACTCTTTTCTTCGTAGAAAACTGCAATATGTGTTACCAATTTGATCAGAAACAAAGATTTACCTTATCTAGATCTAAGTGACCTTTATTAATAATGACAATCAAATTTAATATTTTTAATCAGATCTGATTCCATGACTGGTAAAAATAATGTTACTGTAAGGACCTTACAAAATTCTTGTTTTTTTCTGTAAAGCTGGACTTCTACTGAGGCAAAACCCGCGAGGATCTAGAGTTTTTCCTACGAACGGTATTAAGATTGTACATCCCGTCTCTAAAGAGTCTTTAGATCCGCGCGGGATTTGCCTCAGTCTGTTCAAAGCTTAATTGTTGATTGCCTTCTATTTACAATTTTTCTCTTGTCCAAAAAACCTTCTTTTCAATACCATACAAATCAATTGACAACTTATTTTAACTTTAATCACCAAAATCATTATTAAGCCGCACTTGCCTAAAATCTAAATTGTATTTAATCAAGCATTAAGCAAGTATTATTAAAACAATTTCTTTCATTATATTTTGCAAAGATATTTTAAGATATAAGTAGTGCGAATTGTGTAATAGGTACGTAGGTAAATTATTGTTCTTTAAGTTAATTATGTTTTAAAGGAATTGTGTAGTTTAATTTATAATGTAGGTAACATAGTATTGATTAAATAGGTTTGTTTTAAAAATGACAGAAGCCGGTTATAGCAATATTATATAAGTCACATTACATACAGCATGGATAAGTGAAAATTACAATACGACCGATGTATCTTGATGAATCTGAAGTTAGCTGATTACCTGCGCAGTAGATATTTTGTTCCTAAAAGATACCGAATATTACATTGCGCAGCCGAACAGCTAACTTCAGACTCACCAAGTTACGTCAGCCGAACTGTATCTTACGATCAAAATCATTAATGACTTTTTGTCGAAGCATGCTGGTCGTGCCACACAAGGAAGAGATGACAATTGCATACTATAAAAAAAATATTTTGACGAAAATTTGCACGTTTATAATAAACATTAAAGTTGACCACTCATTGAGAAAAATCCTTATACAAAACAATTCAAAATATTTCCACATAATATTCTTTCTGAGATTCAATGAACGGTCACCTTTACCTGTCTTACATAATCATGATTATACATAGATGTACCTACAATATGAATCTCAAAGGTGATCAGAGATTTGATGACTGATACGAATGATTAACTCCGTCATAATTATGTATTTACCGAAAAATAAAATAGATCCAGTGATTATAAGCTTTTTATTTTATCTGTAAATAAATCCGTCTTCGTGAAAAATAAGAAGAGAAAAATCTTGTCTACTTCCATAAGGCAAGAAGAAAGTAAAAAAATCTTTCACTCTTAAAAACCTACACTCAAATCAAATCAAATCAAAAACAAAATTAATCAAATTTGATTTATATACTTGACTCCCACGCCTAGGAAGTCGTAATAATTTAACAATGCCTATGCAAAATAAGGTGGATTATGATTGTAAGTGAATTACATACATACCATCACGCCTGTTTTCCCCGAAGGGTAAGTGAATCACTCTATTGATATAGAAGAAAATTGAAACGAGTCAGTAAGATTCACAATTTTATTAATTTCGCTGCGGCAACGAAGGCACTTGAATCATTTTGCTGAAGTGTACTGAGCTTCGTTGTCTCGACGTTTTTCTAGTTGGTCTGTAATACCAGCTGTAGACTAAGAATGTGTCTACTTGTATTACTACTATAGAACGACAATACTCGTGGTAGCATCTACGTTTTTTTCGATAAGACATCCTCATATGTAACTCTCCAGACCGATTCCAGCCACGGCGACTAAACTTAATGCAGATTAGCCAAGTACGCAGAAGATATTATAGTGCACAAGTGTGTGCTCAAACACTGGTGCACTCACTCTTCCCTAACTCTCATAGTCCGATGGGACGGTAATCCAACACGACCGAAGAGAGATCAGGCGTAGGACCAACGGCTTTACGTGCTTTCTGAGGCACGGGTGTGTCACACCACCAACATGAGAAACTGCTACTGAGAAATTCCTAATGGAAACACCCAGTAACACTTTTTGCCCGACCTGGGGAATCGAACCCAGGACCCCTGGCTCAGCAGTCACGGTTACGACCACGAGACCAACGGGGCACTCAACAAACCTCCTCCTCTTCATATTTATAATCTCAATCTAGGAAAATCGATGGGTTCTGTCGGACCATGACTATGAGTCAGGAGTCCAGTATACACATAACGCTTGACCAGCGCTGGAGGAGTAGGTGCCTACCTAACAACTTTGAGTCACTGTGATGGGTATAAGAGTGACGAATTTTCCAATAAATACAATGTTGTTCCAGATAAAAGTTTAGATATTAATTAAATTAAAACTCGTTTGTTATCAGATTCCTACTACTAGGTTTTATCGATCCAAAGGTTTGTTGACGAATGAGTGAGTCATTTACAGATTCGTCATATTTAATCTAAACCTTCAGTGATGTAGGTAGGTTAAGATAATAGTTTAATCTTGAACAACCATTGTATTTCGATAGAATTATGTTTCATTTATTGAACTCTTTACTGCCTAATTGAAGATTCACAATAAATATCTTTTATTGTATATGTAGAAGGGTTAGATATTAACAATACAAGACATTTCTATTCTATGAAAATATGTTTCAATTGAGGCAATTGCTAACATAAACATATCAGGCGCACTGTCATTTAAGAATGCTTTATAAAAGTGCGTGCTTTAAAGTATCATACCTTATTATTGTCGAACAGCAAGGCACATGCCTCTTCTGATACAAAAAAGGAATGAGCATAACCGAAGCAAAATATTACCTCGACCGAATTGTAGTCACAGCACAATTAACATGTAATGGAGTTTTTGTAGAGATCGAAATCACGAATTTATTTTTAAACTCCCATTTGATAGTTTATTAATGTACCAAAAAGTAAAGGATGACTAATTAGTCACCCTTTAAGCTCAATTTAATGACATGGTAAATTAAGAAAGCTAAGCTTCTTAACATTTCTAAATAGACTCATTTTTCTTTTAATAGTGGCCTTATGTACAGCCTATTTCATACATACATATGTTTATCGAGAACCATTGTAATATTAAAGCATTAATAATCTTCATAGCAATACCAATAGGTACTCGTGCACTTAATACTAAATCGTGACAAAATACCGTGACTATAAATTTATATAATAATAAGGTTTATTATTGTTCATTTTATTTTTTTAAATACACGCGCTGCACGCCCACTTAAGGGACGTATTCGAAGTCGAAGTAATTATAAATTGGCAAGAATGAAGAAAAGCGAGTTGTCAGTTCTAAAATGTAGTTTCATTAAGGAGAATAGGCAGAAGAAAATTTATGCTATTTTAGTTCATTAATGCGCGTGGGACATCATTGTGTAGGATTAACACATGAAAAGAAAAAGGTTTGATAGGTTAAATCTTTTAGTATGAGTTGGCTCCAAAACTGTTATGAGTCATTCAACAAAAAAATTAGGGCTTCAAAGTATGAATCATCATCGTAAAAGTGATATTATTTCCATATCACGGTATCTACGGCAAAATACATTTAGATCTCGCTATCATATAGTTGGTACTTACCTATATGATACCAGGTACACCTGCAGGCAGATGTATGAATCATCTTTACGTACCTATGTGAAAAAATAAACACTGAAACCTTTCTTTTTTTTTTCAAGAATTTTCTCAATATTTTTCATGTCAACAATTGAACATAATATACTGCATGAAAGTTTTTACATTCTTTCACAACTTAATCGTATTCAAACTTTAAGATAAAACCAAAAACTCTTTTCACAAACCTTTCCCTAGATGTTACTTATATCCCCGGGCTTCGGGAGTCGCAGAGCGATTCTCGGCTACCGGAGGCGCAAGCCTATGGACGCCGAGGGTTGGGTGGCTCGTTATCCGATCAGAACCAAGCCCGGGTCGGTGTTGAAGAATAGATGTCATTATAGTAAACGAGGCCCGCCAGGTCCAATGCCTGGCAGGCATTGGCCCTGGCGGGCCTCGTTTACGAAGTTTGTTTACATTAGCTTGTAATAGTGGCATCCATTAAGCAAGATTATGATACCCACGCAGTTTGAGTAGATATTTCAATAACACCTCGTTTGCGGAATTTGTTCCGAAGAGTTATCGCAGCCCTGAAGCGCGAGGGGTCTCGCGGAAGAACACGGATGGATTATAGTCACTAGGAATCTGACACTCTCTTCTGCTACGCCCAGAGCGGAAAAAGTCATTTGATAGTTTCCCATCCTTAAATATAAAAAAATAAAAAGATTATAGTATAAATAAAAAAATATGTGTTGCTTGTATATGGGTACAGTTTATAATACAAACGTGCATTAATAGACATTATTCACAAGTAAATTATTAAAAAACGGTACCGCAATATGTTTACAATAACTTTATCTTACTAACTCGTGATCCAGTTATAAAAAATCTGGTTCTTAAAATTTTGCGATAAAAAACTCTATATACTACGATCAACGCCTAAATGTTTAGGTACCTAATGCGAGTTGATAAAACGCGCAGTCTTTCATTGTCAATAGATAGTTAGCATTAGTGCACGAACAATGTAGGGTTCCTTTCAATTAGTACTTTCTGAATTCTATTCCTAGTTATAGAAAAATAAAAGTTTAAATGTTATTTGTGACCAAAATGTGAGTATTTTAAACATGTTACATTTTTTTTAGGTTAATCCATTAAAATTATCTGCCAACTATGTTTTTGTTGCCTAATTCTAATAAAGCCCGGCTTAAGTTTAATTAATAATAAAAACTATCTAAATAAAACTAATACCTATAGTAATTATTTTTATGATTTATTGTTTGTATATAATATTGTTGAAACACTTTTTGATCTATTAAATTATGCCCTCTAAGAGCAATAATTCAGTAGATCAAAATCTTGACACTATTTTTCCATGTAGGTAAGCAATTTTATATAAATATGAAAATTACTAAATACTTTTTCCATTTAAATATTTTTATTGCATTCTTTGACTTGCTTATTAACGTCAATGCGTCAACTCAACAAAGACTCGACATTAGGTTTAATAAAGTGATATAATAAATGTATTACTTTATACTTTTACATAAACCACCTTTGTTATAAACCCTTACATAATAATAATAACATTACAATCCAGAACCGACCATGTGTAAAAAATTGATATGATAAATGTCCTAAATAAATAAATAGATGTAGAAAAGTCGATTAACAATGTTACTTTTGCATATCATTTAAATATACATGAAATAACAAATTTAACTGCTATTTAGAATTTTAGGCAATACCTACGAGTTAATTTTATCTTAATTTTAGATCCATTTCGTATTTCTTTGATATTATGCTCAATAAAAAACTGAAATGTAAATCTGCTTTTATACAGTCAGCAACAATGTAGTCAGACAATGTATCCACATATTATGACGCTTTCGTCACATATGAATACATTGTAATGTATTAGTCACAAATATTGTGCATAACGTAAGATAAGCCGCAACAAACGACGCAAAATGTCTACGCAGTTGTTTAGAGCGAAAGTGTCATTCATAACGTTGCTCTAAACAATTCTTAAGACGCCATTTTCTCTCATATAAATCAATGACGTCAGAAGGAAAGAAAATCTATGGAGGAAATTAAATCATACGTATTATTGGGCTTTTCTCAGTAGCAGCTGGAAATTAGGATTTGTGCCCGGTTAATGGCAATAGACTCGTCCCCTTTTTCATGAGACTTAAAAACATACAGGCGAACTGTGGGTGTATACATTGCACACCTCTGCTTAAACCTTCGGGGAATACAGGCGTAATGGTATGTTACTGTCTCTGTTGATGTTTTTATTTAATAAA
The DNA here is from genome assembly GCA_932526535.1 of Caradrina clavipalpis. Classification (NCBI taxonomy): domain Eukaryota; kingdom Metazoa; phylum Arthropoda; class Insecta; order Lepidoptera; family Noctuidae; genus Caradrina; species Caradrina clavipalpis. Next base: position 7,141,444 of record OW052097.1, read on the forward strand.
TTAAAGGCATAAACATGCATGTCGGCTATCGCGGACGCAGAGGAAGTCTGGGAACAAAAAGCAGCCTATGTCCTTTCTTGGAGTATAAACTTACCCCATATCAAATTTCATTCAAATCGGTTCCGTGGTTTAGTCGGTAAAACGTAACGGACAGACAGTTACTTACGCTATAATAATTTTAAAACTAAATGTCTGGATAAAATAACAAAATTGTAGAGACTTAAAATAATTGTTTTATTCAGAGTGGCTTTAATGTGGTTACTGCAATAATTCATTTATTGTAGCATTAAAAAAATAACGACCACAAAATGTCATTTACTGTGATATATTGTTGAAATGACTGCAAAGTCTACATTGCTCTATATTTATTGTGAAATAAGAGAGCTTATTAAACGCTAACATTGAAATAACTATAGCGTTGCAATGTTATTTTTCTAATCCTATTGAATGAAATGATTTGAATGGAGCATCAACACCTCTGCATAAGCATTCACGGAACTCAAGAGATTAACATTATTATGTTATGTTTATAAATAAGATTGACCTGTAATGTGTCCACAAAATCATACAAAATATATTAAACCATTAACATTAACATTCAAGATTAATCCATCCATTAACCATTAATATTTAAGATTCTAATGTCGCATGTTTTTTTCCTTATTTCAAAAACCAACGACTAATAACAATTTGATGTTTATCAAGTCGTTATGTTAGAACCATAATTATTCAATGCAAATGTTTTCTGTAAAATATCACTTTTGACGATTAAACTGCTTTTTTAACTCTTAAAGGATTCTATTTATAATTTGTTGTGGTACAGGTACAAAAATATAACTATTTAACAGATGAGTCTAAATATTAGCATATTTAAATTAATAAAATAGAATTTTACTCTTGTATTCACGACAAAACTAGTCTTTGTCTTTTGTCAGCTCTGACCTAGACTAGAATCAAGAGCAAAACCATCTCGAATAAAATAATAAAAATAAACAGTACCAAGAGACAACAAGCCTGAATAATCTCAAACTCGACTTCAACTCTTAAAATTATTTAAGAGTTATTTAAAACTAGACTTAAAAAAATATACACTACAGTGTATTTTCGCCAAAACTCAAGATTGTAAGACCATGTATATGTAAGTATGGGCTAAGTATAATTTACTCGGTAATATCAACTTACGAACCAGAATATTTTCCTGTTAGCGAGAAAGTTTTGCGGAATTTCCCATATCCAGATACAGTTTATCAATGTAGTGCTAACAAGAACTATAAATACGGGGGTTTGCCACCGTCATACAAATATGTACTACACCGGGTTATTGGTGTACCCAGATATTACATTAGCATACTTTTCAGGTTATCTATAACGTGATCAGAACCGATAAACTGATTGTTGTAGATCTAAATGGAAAGTGCTTTTCCACAGCAGGCCTTGTAGGGTAGGAACATCGATTTTGTAATGCTACTAGTAATCTTACTTGATGTTCTACATATTTTTTTGCAAAATTTGAGAGTCAAAATCACTATTTTTTGTTTGCCCCGTTCCTTACGCCCCCTAGATATAATATAGTATTATGTATTTGGTATCGTATATACTCGATGTATTTGATATTATTTGTATTTATTCTTTTAGTATAACAAAAAATAAATTAAACTAACACAACTTGTTTCATTTGTTCGCAAATAAATGTGCATTTCAACCTAATATAAACTATGTACATGCATTGTGTCATATAAAAAAGCGTGTTAATGAGTTGATTTGATAAATTAGTACCGGTCCTCACACTTGCAGTTACGTCAGAAACTTTCAGATGGGTTCACGTTTTATTAAGTACCTACCATTAGTTTGACAGCTTGCCTCCGAATGCTAATAGACAATAGTTTTACAAACAATAATAACTAGTGATATTTTATCGAGTGCATCGTATCGCTACAACAGCAATTGTTTACGGCACAATGGCGGTGTGTAGCTGCGGCATTGACCGTTGTTGCGTTACTGTTGCGGCTCCACTTTTACAACAGCCTATCTGTCTTACAGCGATAACGGCTACCGGAGCGCGAGGTACCCACTGCTGGTTCGACAGCTGATGGCCATGTGGGGAGTGGGGGAGAACGACCGATAATCGCCGGCCGAGCAGCGCCAGCCGCCTGCGCAGCGCAGTTCGCCTTCCGAAGCCAGCGCGTCAGGGCGCCACGCAACTGTCGCGCTACCCTCTTTGTTTACATCGGTCGCGTTTCTTTGTTCAAATTAGCGCGCGATGGATAAAGTGCGTTCTGTTGTGTGATAATTTTTGTGTGTGAGTGAAAGTTTTCCAACATGGCCAGCGAACACTCAGAGTCCCAAGAGACGAACTCCACTTCCCTCGTTGAGGACTCGCTCAACATATCGTTCGAAGACATCAGCTACACTGTGCGACATGGCATCTTGGCGGGAGGTAAGCGAACCTTCACACTATTACGAAGTTTGTTTACATTAGTTTGTAATAGTGGCATCCATTAAGCAAGATTATGATACCCACGCAGTTTGAGTAGACGTTATTTAAGAACACAATAATTTTAAATTCATTAATGATAATTGAAAGGTTTTACTTATTCCTTTCTCTGTTCAACATTATAATTATAACATAAATACTAATCAAAATCTATGTAGATAACAGATTATTAAATTTAAAATCATACATAACTTACTTAATACCCTTATGAATTACTTAAGTAACAAACTTTAATGAACATGTAAACAAAGGAAAATGTTACGTAACTACTAGAACGACCTCTATGATGTTTTAAACCGAGACCTTCAAATTTATTATGTCCAGTAATGACACTCCAAATATTAAAGGCTTTAAAAACATATGTCTTAAAATTATGTACCTACGTATAATTCACAGACAGTAATCGTAAACATGATGGGGCTGAAAACAATCAAAGATACGCTACTGCGTGCTACAATGCTACAAAGTACAAATAGCATTTCAACTAATGCCTTGTTTAGTTCAATTAAAATACGTAACGCACGTATCTAATATTAAACACAAAATTATTATGTACAACGAGATAGTTATTTAATCCTATCAAAAACATAAAATTCAGACGTTATCATCACCATTGATAACGTGTTCCGTGTTGTGTAGAGATACCCTTTCGCAGGCCTATACTTTTTATAATCTAGGAAACAGTATTGACAGACCCATAGAAAATATTTGCCTATAGCATGTGTGGGCAGACCCATCACAACTAGCAACTGCTACGCGATGTGATAAAAATAAAGCTGGCCTTGATTCGGGTCACTGACCTTACATTGTGTTTCTACATAACAACAGCTGAAGACGACAGTTTAACAGCTGAAACTTCATTCATTAGCAAAGGAAAATATAGCGCGGATAAGTAGGCTGGATTTGTACCTATATGAGTTTGAAATCGTCAATCTGCCTTGAGCAAGCGTAGTGATCAATGCTTGTGCCTTTTATGTATGAGGAAATGCCTTAACACCGCAGTAGAATAATAAATAGTCGGGTATGTTTTTTTCTAGAGAAGCAATAGTTGTAAGAAATTATTTGAGGAAGAATAAAAAAATAATAATATAGATGTATGAAGATCCCTTCATACATCTATATCAGCTATCGTAAGCGTAATAATCATTGGTTTCATCCCTGTCAAAGGAGACTAGCCGGGTACCAGTACGAGGTTAAAGGGACTATCCAGTTATCCAGTCCCTTTAACCTCGTACTGGTACCCGGCTAGTCTCCATTGACATTGGCCACGGTAACCGAAATTCGTTTGGCAACCTAATAAATTGAACAGAGAGCAGAAGAACGAACGACAAAAGCCCACTTTAAGTCTTTGTATCTCCTCTCAACGTCTCGCCAAGGTCCAATATTGATAAAGCTGTAGGTACCTATCCCACACGTCTCGCTCATTGGTTGACAGCTCTCACTATCATTGAACTAATTCTAATGATATGACAACAGACCAAAGTTTGTGACATTATCATTAACGCTGGTGCGTTATCATGTTTTACGGGAATGCCCCAATATAACAATTGCTAATCTGATAACCGTATTAAAAGACCTTACATAAATAATTTGGGTTAACTTATTGAATATATTCATTAACCCGCAGTGTCACCCGGGTTTAGTTACGGTGTTGGTTACTGCTCCGCTCCCGTCAGTCGTATAAACCTTCCTCTGCACTGACTCTGTCTATAAATGGAAACCGCAATAAAATCTGTTGCGTAGCTAGTTTAAAAGATCTAAGGGCCTTATCACACTAGCGGTTCGCGAGCGTATTTTGTATGAAGGCGATCACGCAGCGAATTCGCCGCGTCAGATATTTGTGTAGAAAACACGCTCGCAATTCGCAAGTGTGATAAGGCCCTAAGCGTGCAAAAGCGACTTTGTTTTATAGTACGTAGAGATTACGGTATTTTTCTTGTGTGAAATTTAACCTGTCTCTGTTGCCTTTTTGTAGAGTATTAATCATAGGTACGTATTTCATATAGGACATCGAATTTTGTATAAGGCCATATTTTTGACCCCATACCTTTTCCATCATCAAAAGCATCCATACTTGCTGTATAAGAGTTCTAAAGAATGAAATCAGTTCCATAATAACAACTAGGTATTCAATATACTCAAGCGTGTCAGTAGTAACGTTGGCAGTTAATACCAATCAGTCATAAAGCAGCTTATTGTCATAATTTATCTTTTAACCGTGACCTATTGTTCCCGGAAGAACCTTCAAGTAACAAAAATATTTGCAAAATGTTCGCCTTTGAAGACGTGTGTTATTCAATAAAGATTAAGTAACTCGTAAACTGATGGATATACAAGACACGTGTGTTTTCATAATAACTCACATTTATATCGCTTCAATTCCCCAAAGTTGTCGCTCTAACACAACATGAAACTAAAGGACGACTGAAAATGGATTTGCGTTCGAGTATTTGGGCGTGTGAGTATCAGTAATATGGATGAGTAATATAACCATAAATAAATAAACACAAAAATATAACCATGGTGTCACGAATTACGATTATCAGATCATATAGATAATTACAAGGCCTTCGATAAGACCTGTGAACCAATATCGCACTGTTTGGTTCAAAATGGCCGAATGACTCAGTTATAATCAATTTTGACAAACATGTTAGCAGATAAAAGTTTGGGAACAAGTTTTGTGTCTAACTAACTTCAAAAGTGTGCGATAAGAGCGACGGAAGTTAGCGCGTGTCTATTAATATTTTGCATATATTTCAAATATTAACACTAATAAGTTGTAAATCGATCATAATCTGCTTAGCCTTTTCTTAATTATTTAGGAATTGGCTAGTCGGCATCCAATTTACCCAGATTCTTCTGAATATCATTATTTTAGTTGGGGCGACTGCCTATCTGACCTTTACACGACAACCCTAGTTACCAGGTGACCGATGCGTCTTGGCAAATCTGGTCTTTTTCAGAGTACCCGTAACAACTGCCAAAAGAACTAAGAACGTCAGGCAAAACCAACGGCTTAACACACTAGGCACGGAAGGGTCTCGGTATAAAATGCATGACAAGCGCTACTTAACCCTGCTTGATAGACCTTTGCGACTTTTATTTAACCACGACCCCTAGTAATACGAGTAAGTTTCCAATTGATAATAGACTTAATTTTGTGACTCCTGCGGTTTGAACTTGAAAAACACCGGCCTGCAACAATGCCACTACTGGGTAAAGGTCTCTGTAAAACAAAGAAGAATCAAACAAACTAAAAATATAAGATTTCAATCGACCTCTATCACGAAAACTATGATAGAAATGATACTTAGGTACTCAATAACGAATGCACTGAATGCACTTGAATCCTCTATTGTCATAATTATATAATGGTATACCACACATAAAGATAAGTGTATAGGGGTACTAGCTTGTATTATTTTATGTGAAGAAGGTATTGTGTAATCTATAATAATTTATTTATCAATAACGTATACTTACGTAACACAAGACATTATAGAAGTTATATTAATATTACATCGAATGACATTAAATCTGCGGAGTAACTTTTCAAATGACAGCTAGTTAGCATTACCAATAACGAATCGTTTATTTTACCATTCGTAAAGTTAATTTTTCTATTCGAGACAGAGATTAGTAGAAACTGCTACATGCTGCGCTCCGTTATGAAAACTACGCTTATAACTTTAGTATCTGCGATAATCTTCTAAAATTGAGTAGCGTAGCGGACTGTTTTGTGCATTGAGAAGGGTTAAAAGTCTATTAAGCTAAATTTATTAGTTAGAGAGAGTAGAGTTCCGATACCTACTAAAAAGCAAGGAAATAGCCATGAACCTGAACTTCAAATAGCAACTTGCAAACTAATATAACCAGATTACTAATAACACAGTGATTATGGATGTAGATTATATAAGATTGATATTCATTTATGCGATAATATTGCATATATAATTTGAATTTATTGCATACATTTATTTATTTCATTTAACTCTAGTATGTAACTATATTATTCAAGTATTCTGCTAAACTTGACTAGTTTAGTTAGTAAAGAACGACTGATTGGAATTACATTAATTATGTAACTCTGATTGGTAATCCCCAGAAGCCACCATGTTTTGAATCATTACTTACCTTGAAACAGGCCCTTAGTCGACATTACGACATTCTCATTTCTCATCTCATTTTACGATTTTAATTTAAATCGTTTCGTAATACACCATTGAGTTTAAGATTGCATTTCAATGAAACTATTAAAGCTTGCATGTTTTAAATATCTTTGCGGGAAACCTTTTGAGAATGGTTTAACAATAATTACCGGAGTTAAGATTTGTGCCCGGTTAATGGCAATAGGCTCGCCCCCTATTACATGGGACCTAAATATACCGGTAAACTATTGTACTTTAGTACACCTCTGCCTACTCCTTCGGGGAATACATACGTGATGGTATGTTTACTACTACTTAATTGTAAAGACAAAGAATGACTATTATCAATTAATATTCAAAATCGGACATTATAATGCTGACTATGCAAAAGTCAGAAATATTTTTTTGATGATTTTAGATAATCCTATAATTTTTGGGGACCAGTAAATAATATGAAAAATCTGAAAGTTGATGTCAAAAAGATTTGAGTATTTAACGATATAAACAAATAACTAGTGTACAATGGAGTATCACAATTTACCTTTAACAGGTAAAATACCTTCCGCGGCATACGGTTAACTACATTTCCGTATCCGTGTTGCAATATCTACATAAATAGGTAATATGAGTATGTTTCCATACGAGATAGCTTCCTTTTCGGTTTACTAGAATTCTAACACGTCATTCTGAACCTCATTGCCAGCAATCGTTTGTAGAACAAAAGTCCCCACACGTAGGTACATGGGGACGCTTGCCCTACCCTAACAACCCCATGCCTTTATGTAGTCAATACACAATTAAACTTTTTTGAACTACATAATGTATAACGAGGTAAATATTTGACGATATGGTAGGCGCAGTGGCTGAGCGATCGACTGCTTCGCTGCGTGTCGCGGGTTCGATTCCCGCACGGAAAAATATTTGTATGGTCTACAGATAGTTGTTCCGGGTCTTTTTTTGTTTTTTTTTAAAGACGGGAAATCATAAAATGACTCCCCCCGCCCTGGGCGAGACGGGAGGGAGTGTCAGACTTTTACTGACTAAAGCCCGTCTATGTTCCTTCATATGCCCTTTGCGTTGGCAGTATGAGTATGTGAGTTTATATGTTTGTAAACGCACCAACGACACACGAGAAATTCCTAGAGTGGGATGTGTGTAACGTTTTTTGAAAAGAAAAAAAAAGACAGAAATAGGTTTGTAAAGTATAGAGGTAGACAATCTCTGAAAGTAGTCACTGATACGATTTGAAAAAATATTTTACTGATAAGAAGCTACAGTATTGCCCCACCCTGAACAAAAACTGACTACGCCCAGACTTACTCACATGGAAAAACTATAAGAAATAAAAAGCCTTCCTGAATATAGTTTGGTTTGAATAGGCAACGCATTAAATGCTATTATATAACAGTATTATTGTCCTTTGTATAGATAACGATACAATCGCTCTGTTATCAAGATTAGTTAGATAACTAGATACTCGTAAATAAGGAACACTTATTCACCTGTTTGATTTGGCTGAAATTGTTCCATCTACCAAGTAATGAGTTAAAACATCTATTGTGGTATTTGGCCTAGTGGTTCTAAGCGCGACTGCTACGCTAGAGATCTTGGGTTCGATTCCCAAGTCAAGCAAAATGTGTTATTGGGTTTTTCTATGAAATTCTCAGTAGCAGATCGGAGTTTGGATGTGTGCCCGGTTAATGGCAATAGGCTCGCCCCCTAATACATGGAACCTAAAAATAACATACCGGCGAACTGTGGGTGTACTTTGGTAAACCTCTGCCTAACCCTTCGGGGAATACAGGCGTGATGGTGTGATGATGGTATTATGGTAAGAATAACAAGTCGTAATTATCCAAAAAAGTTAGATTAATCACCATTGTACCTACTGCAATTAATTTTCTTATGCACCTAATGAATTTACTCATTTTTTATTAACATTACGCTACGAAATTTTTTCTACAGTAAATTGTTGCAAAGGACGAGTTAAATGACTGCAAAAGACTCGTCCTTTGAAGTCATTTATTGAAAGATTTTATAAAACTCCTTCAGATAAATCCGTTTCACGATAAAAAATAAGTGATTTAGGTTTAGCGAATTAATTTATTTTTACTCATTTTTTTTTAACATTATGTTACGAAATTTTTTCTACAATAAATTATTGCAAAGGACGAAATAAATGACTGTAAAGGACTCGTCCTTTTATGTCATTTATTGAAAGATTTTATAAAACTCCTTCAGATAAATCCGTTTCACGATAAAAAATAAGTGATTTAGGTTTAGCGAATTAATTTATTTTTACTCATTTTTTATTAACATTATGTTACGAAACTTTTTCTACAATAAATTATTGTTAATACCTTTTCAGTAAGACATGGGCAAAATGTATCACCAAAAAGAAAAGATTGAAATATATCTTTCGATCACTGGGATATGTATCACTCTTTTGTATCTTTATATCTTTATGTATCAGTAGATCATACTCGCGCGCACGGCTCAACACAGCTGTGCGATTCTCTAAAATGCAAGCTCGAAAACGAGTCCCACTTCGATAACGAACCAACTTGTCATTGGTGTATATTCGTTCGCCGTGGTGACGTCACCACGGCGAACAAATACTAAGCCAATGACAAGTTGGTTCGTTATCGAAGTGGGACTCGTTTTCGAGCTTGCATTTTAGAGAATCGCACAGCAGTTCAAAAAATCAGTGGGAGTGATAGATAAGTCTCTTGTCTCTCTCTCACTTTGCTTGGTAGTTAGATTACGTATCTTTCTGATTTATTGGGCTGCTGTTTTTGCCTAGGGATCCATTTGTTTGAATTGATAAATATTAAATATACCTACTCCAAAAATGAACTCGAACTTTAGTTAAAATAATAAGTAACAAAAACAAAAACAATTTCAAATAACTTTAAAACTCATTACTTCAATTAAAATCTTTCGATCTTTAGACTCAGTGAGTGAATGAATTGTAAAGATACACTTGGATACACTGATACATTCGGATGGGAACGGATATAAAGAGTGATTGATGGAAACGTATTGATTCATATCTTTTTTATCTATCACTCCTGAGTTACCCATCTCTACTCAGTCATTTATTGAAAGATGTTCCTAAACTCCTTCAAATAAATCCGTTTCATGATAAAAAAATAAGTGATTTAGGTTTAGCTAATTAATTTATCCAGCAAAAACTTGTTTACTAGGTATAACCTTCAACAATATTTTAGCAATTTACTGGTCACCTTTATTTATACTTTATCATTCAACTATAATACTTAATTACCACAAAAATGCCAAAGGTGCTTCATAAAAGTCGTTTCTATTTATATCATAACCCTTACTTTATTTAAAAATAGCACTTGAATTTAATCTCTATTTATTCAAATGTATTTTCATATATCTAAGTTTAATTGTCTGCAGTTGTCAGGTCTCTTACAAATCACGTTTCTCGTAAATCTTTTGTTGATATAATTATAGGTAAGAAATAGTTAATCAGTACAATTGTAGTTCCCGATTGCACTTCACCCATATGGTATCTTCCGAATTGACACTTAAATGATATTTATTTAATAAGTACTAATTTCTTAATAACAGTATCTGCCCCGTTGCATGTTGGTCCCGTGGTATAGGGATTTTCCATTAGCTATTTCGCAGTGGCAGCCCGGAATTTCAAAGTTGATGGTGTAATACCCCCGTGTCTCGGCCATCACGTGAAGCCGTTGGCCTTGCGCGTGATACCTCCCCTTTCGTATCGGATTGCCATCCCATCAGACTGTGTGAGCGAGTGAAAAGGGAGTGCACCTGCGCACTATAATATCTCCTGCATACTTAGTCAGTCTCCAGTGACCAACACCTCTTGAAGATTATTATTGTGCCTGAAACATAGGCCCTATCTAGGTTAATTTGAACCTATCGCTACTTAACATTGCAATTCGGAACCATCATTACCTGCTCTTATAATTATAATATCTTAGTTTTAGTTTATTTTTGGACACTATAATTATATGGAAAATCTTTTTACTGTTGACTTTATGTACACTTTTTGTTAAAGTTTTTATTTGGGTGGTTACTTTAAAGTTATGTACATGTAAATCATACATAACTTTTAAAGCATATCCTGAACTTAATTTGCACGGAAATAGTCGGTCATAAAAGATGGTCTCTCTGGGTGATAACCTTAATGGAAACCGGTTCGAGGTTCTGCCCTTTTTAGGTAAATAGCAATAATGTATCGTATTTATATATACCTAAACATCTATTTGTTTTACCTAATACGTAGGAATTTTCTACCTACCTAATGATTACGTATGATTAGTACCAATCTACATACTTAAGTCATATTTATTGTTATTTTGATTTAGTCAGGGTCAAAGTTCAGTCTCTGTTATAGTTTTATTATCTTAAGATATCAAGTTTTTCTATTTATATTTCCTTAATATGATATCGCAGTTGATTTTTAAAACATATTTAGAGACGTCTTAATTAAAATGTACGAGCTAAACAACCATCTATACTAATCTATATGTAGATATAGATTAATATAAATGGTTGCTGGTTGAATAGTATTAGTGTAGACTAAAAATATTATAAAGAGGATAGATTTGTTTTTTTTTGTATTTAACGAAGAAAGTCAGAAACTACTGTACCGATTTCAAAAATTCTTTTACCTTTAGAAAGCTACATTCTCAATAAATAACATCACGCTACGACCTACGGGAGCGCAGCAGTAACCAAGGATGTAACTTAACGCGGGTGAAATCGCGGATAGTTTGCTCGTAATATTATAAAGAGAAAATATTGTTTTGTTTGTTTGTTTATACCGATTAAACTCCAAAACTATTGGATCGATTTAAACCGTTTTGTAACCAATAGATAGCTAGATTAAAAAAAAAATATACCAACACGCCTGTATTCCCCGAAGGGTTAGGCAGAGGTGTACCAAATGTACACCCACAATTACGCCGGTATATTTAGGTCCCATGTAATAGGGGGCGAGCCTATTGCCATTAACCGGGCACAAAACCAAACTCCGAGCTGCTACTGAGAATTTCATAGAAAAACCCAATAACACTTTTTGCTCGACCTGGGAATCGAACCCGGGACCCCTTGCACAGCAGTCACATTTGCGACCACGAGACCAACGGGGCAGTTATTCCTATAGTTATTTGCTAGATTATTCCTGAGTAATATGGATTATTTTGTATTACGCTACGACCTACGGGAGCGGAGCAGTAACTAAAGACGTAACTTAACGCGGGTGAAATAAGCCACGCCATAGAAGTCGCGGGCAGTTCGCTAGTTGTTATAATACTATTTCCTTCAAGATATGTCGCTTTCGATTTCTCTACACTCAGGTTTTCAATTGTACTGCTACAGAATAAAAAGTACTAATCCCACATCAATTGATGTGTTCAAAAAATCTAATTTTCGTGATTTATTTGCATCTTATTGCGGTTGCGGATATCGTAGGAGTATACTACGAAACTCATTGTTATAGTGGCCGTGGGCGATCAAAAAAAGACTATATGACGAGCCAATCAAATTTACGAAAATAGACCTAGTAGGTATCTACTTATCTATGCAGACACAACTAATGTGAATGTAGAATAGGGTACATTTTCAATACCCGAAAAATGCCAATAAATTTTGCTAGAACGTATAATATTTATCGATACACAGTTATGACACCTGACACAGTGACACGAATCTTACAGCAATAAATTGTTACAAAAATACAGTGATAAATTGTAATAAACCAACCGATAGAAGTATTCGTCGTTCACCGAACGCATATCTGCACTCTATAATATAATAGCAAGCGTAGCCTTTTTACAACGACTACCAAGGAAAACTTAAAAATAATCATGCCCTTTGAAGATTCAACCTTAGTAAGGTGACACATTTTCCTGTATGTCCCAGGACGCAAGACGATCCTCAACGCGGTATGCGGCACGTTCAACGCTGGTGAGCTGACGGTCATCATGGGACAGTCCGGGGCCGGCAAGAGCACACTCATGGACATCCTAGCGGGATATACGTGAGTCTACTTTATAATATTACAATCTGCATGAGCGCCATTGTTTTTTTGACGTTCGAACTTCAAATTAGCACACTAGACATCATAGAATTCGCCTGGTCGATTGTATTAGTAGATCTTTGAACCTGATTTGTAATTCTTTGGGCGCGGTTTTCTTGTAATCAAAATACATTATTGTATAGACCTTAGTTTATCTTTGAAAATTTGTACAGTCATTCAGAGATAGAAAGTGTAGCTTAACACATCATGATATGAGTGTGCATTCTATGACGGGAAATAAATACAAGAAACTACTACGATATAAAGATTACTTCATGTTCATGCATTGCATATATATTTGGTGATAATGTCTCTCTAGACAAACAAAACCAGTAGTACTAACAAGTCTTTCAATGAGATACTATCTTGTTTATATTTTGTAACAATCAGAGATGATCACAAATCAGATACGTGAACATGTTATTTTTTATAAGAAAGACGATAAGACTTTATAAAAATAAATGACATGTTTGTAGATTTTTACGAAAACTTTGAGACTAACTTAGCAAGCAACAGTACTCTCATTCACCTTCGATTGTCCAATACCATAAAATGTAAATCAGTAAATAACAGAGGTAGTCTGAAATAGAGAGCTAAAAAGACTCAATTTTTAAATAAAATATAAACTTTGTACGTAAAACTACGTAGCCGTCGAAGACATTGTCATTTTTTATTTACGGTTGCCTTCTGCGCGTAACTTCGTTGGCGACAAAGTTGATATATTATCCCATGGAAATCTTACATTATTCAGGAATAAACAGTAGTGCTATTATATGTGCTATTCCAGACTATCTCTGTGTTCAATTTCATCTACATCAGTTCAGCCGATTTTGTGATATAGTCACACAAACACACACACAAACATCCATCCATCCTCACAAACTTTCGCATTTATTATATTAGTAGAAAGTAGGACTATCGTCACAATTTTTTCCTATACATACAATCAGCTTTCTGTAGATAAACCCGCATATGTATACATACTTATCAAAACTTAGGTATATTTTACAATTTTTACAGCTTATCTTCTACAAAGTTGCAGTGTTAGGTCTCACTGTCTGAAAACGTGACTACGATCAATCACGTATCTGATAACAGGTGGTATTGACCCACAATATCACCTGCTCGCTAATCACCGGACTGATAATCACCACACGTCACAGTACAACTGTTCAATTAATTTAATTTAGTGCTCAGGTGTTGGAGATAAAACTTTAAAACTTAGACACACGTGGAAGTTATCGCGACATACATTGTTTGATGTTATTTTGGTTTACACATATGTAATTTTATGTTAAATAGTATATAATGTGTACGAGATTGCTATTATGCCTCTCTCTCATTAAACGCAGGATGTTAAAACACGCATCACATACCCGTCAACTGTGCACACTGCTCATAAAACTAAGTTACATTGAGAAAAAACTATTTGCTCAATTTTTACTTTTGTTTTTGGTGTGTAAAATTACTGTAGCGAGCACTGTGTTATTCTATACGGTAATTCCACCGTCACTTCAACGCTCACTTCCACGGAGTAAGGAACCTTACTCCGTGCTCACTTCGCACTTCAAAGTGTCAAATAAAACAATGTCTGAATAAAACAATTGAATATTTGATGTCATTGAATAGCGACGTGAGATGCGAGTCCATGTCTGATTTTTACAGAATCGACGTACACGCAAAATAAGAACAGGGGTCGTGCAAAATTCAAAACTTCTTTTCGTAAGTAAACGTAAAAATGTTGTAAAAATATCTCCGTAATCAGAAAGATTTGGGATATTTCATGATCTAGAACAAACCATGGTCAAAAACAAAACAAAACATGTGTGTGTTTGATAGAAAAAACATGTGATTTTTGGCTTTGTTAAGTAACTTTTTACACTCATTATAAGATAATTAATGCTGTAGCAAAAATCTGTTACAAGATTTGCAAAAAGCTCAAGATATGCATGGTGAGGTGAATCTTCACTGCTTTCATGGCTACGCGCTACGTCGTAGCCGCTACGACGTAGCGCGAGATCTGTGTTTATTTTCAAATTCAGGCGTAATATTGCATCAGAAAAATCTACTGAAGCTTGTACTTGACATATCCTTCACAAACTGTAATTTGAAATCGGAAATATACTGTTCCAAAATACGAAGTTTAAAGTTGTCAAAGCAATTATAATGATAAGGTGATTATCGATAACAGGTTTTACAATATAGGCCCCTACCTAACAAGTACCATTATATCTGTCTATTGAATGGAGTTACCGAGGTCGTATTAAAATTATAATAATAGAATTTAAGAAGAAGATTTTAGAATTTAAGTTAAACACTCCTTCAACATAATTACAGGTATTTACATATTTTTTTATTCGTATAGTTTAACGAAAAACGTTCATAGTTTTAATATAAGTTCACCACGTCTATGATTTCTGAAAAAATGCAACAGTTACCCAGTTGAAATATATGAGACAGCTGATTGTGGCTTTCAGATGTTAAAAAGCTGTTTAGAATATTCATCCATTCTAATCCATACTAACATTATATTGAATGTTTATATTTGTAGTAATATTTGAATGTAAAACTCTATATGATTTTGGTGAAATTTAACTTTGATCCCCATCTCTTTGATTCGCGAGTTCGTCTGCGACCGTGATAAATATAAATGTGGATGGACGGAGGAGAAGAGGGACGCCAAAGAAAAGATGGATGGATTGTGTGGACAAAGATATGAAATAGAAGGGAGTCAGTGATAGCACGACGGTTGACAGGACGGCATGGAAGAAGAAAATGTGTTGCGCCAACCCCAAGTAACATGGAATAATAAGAGCAGGAAGATGATGTTTGCGTCTGGCAAAATAAAATAGTTCATTACAAATACAGACTTATATAAAACGGTATAAGAGTTATTTTTGATGTATAAAAGTTATACAGCATATAAACAACGTCCGCTAATGTGCGATAATAACAATAGTTAATTACGACGAGTGTTTCAACACGAGCATCGCGGTCAAGCAGCTAATAGGTCCACTGCTTATCATTCGCTAGCTACATACGTACGTAATATGAACGTAACTATATTATATACATAACATTATTTATATTCTATTGTGTATGTGTCATACAGGTTCAACGTAACCAGTGATTGATAGTCAGAAATACTTTTTTAAATAAGTAATGTAATTCTCCAGACCGATTCCGGCCACGGCGGCTAATATTAATGCAGACTAGCCAAGTATGCAGATGAAATTATAGTTCACAAGTGTGTGCGCAAACACAGGTGCCCTCCCTCTTCCCTAACTCTGATAGTCCGTGTGACGGCAATCCGACACGATCGCAAAGACATCAAGCGCAGGACCAACGGATTTACGTGCTTCCCGAGGCACGGGGGTGTCACACCACCAACTTTCGAACTCCGTACTGCTACTGAGAAATTCCTAGTGGAAAAACCCAATAACACTTTTTGCCCGACATGGGAATCGGAGCCAGGACCCCTTGCTTAGCAGGCGCTTGCGAACACGAGACCAACGGGGCAGTTGTACAACTACATAATTATATACCTTGTTCTTTCCTGATCAGTTTCTCCAGATCCAACGTGCTTCATTTTTTTGTCTCATGCATTTCTAGTAGTCGTGAGCTATTGATTCTAGCTTTCTTTCTTTTTAGAACTAGAAATAAAATGGTGGGCCTGTCCCAAAAAAAAGACAGCTATATATCATAATAAAACTGCAATAGGGTAGTTTAGCCGGTTTGCCGGCCACCTCTGGTTTTCGGCCAGTACGTTGTTATATTAATATAATAAGGACACTTTAACCTACCCATTTAAAAAAAACAACGCCTACTTAATGTATTGGTATAAACCCTACAACTTTTGAATTTTGTAAATTCTGTGTCGTCTGTGACCCTCCGAAAGTCTTACAGTGCACGCGTGTGTCGAAATTAGTGAAAAAAATAGTGCGCGCATAATTTTTGCAAGCTAAGTTACAAAGTTGTTTATCGGTTTTATAAATATAATTATTGTTCTGTGCAAGGGAGATAAGTTTAATTAGTGTTATTTTAATTAAAATGTAAGAAAGATAATGTTATTTACGTTTAAATTTGATGGCCGGTAAATTAGATAATGATTTGGGGGACTATTTACTTCTCGGCCGGCCGGCCGAAAACTAGAAGAAGACCGTTTATATTTAATTGATTCTTTTGATTATTAAATAAGGAATTCTTTAAAAAGAAATGCTTTATACACAAAGTAGAACCGCTTCTCATTTGTGTAGTCAGATGTCGGCCGCATGTTTTGAGCTAATTATGTGGTAATAACACTTAATAGTTATTGAATATTTGACGGCCGAAAATTAGAATTTTAATATTTACCTTTCGGCCTAAGCTAATCGATAGGGTCGAAAACTAATAATTTACTAACTGATTCTCGGCCAATAAAAGCTAATGATAATAAATCAACTAACTGAATCGAAATCATCACTCACACGAATAATACAGACGTAAAGGGACTTCCCCAAAATTTTTCTTATTAGCTAGTTAGAAAATTAAGCAAGTTGATCAACGGCCGGAAACTAATTAATTTAAATTTGTTTTTCGGCCGTGTTTGAAGGGATGGTCGAAAATCAGTTTAAAAAATCGTATTTTCGGCCAGTCAAAAAGCAGATTTTTTCCATAATCTCAATTATTTTTGCTATGCCATATTATCCTTTTTCCTTTTTGACCAATGTTCCTACTATTATGTTTAAAATATTTCTATATGCTTAATATTTTAATTAAAATCGTTGATTCATACGTATTTTTTGCTTTTAATCCATTATAGAACCTACTAGTTAGCAATTATAGATCATTTTTCAAATAGCAGATTAGTGGCCGAGAACTAGCAAAATAATGGCCGGAAACTGAAACAGGTGGCCGAAAACCGGTGAAATCGCTATTTTCAGACATTTTAATTTTCAGTAATTTAAATTTAACGCTGACGAGTAAAAGGTCTACAAATATCAAAACTACATTATATTTCGAGTTCAAAAATATTTAAGAAACTAGTCTGCGACTTTAATGTCATGGAGAAAAATCGTCACAAAGTCACACGTTCGCTTAAGTGGCCGAAAACCGGCTAAGTTACCCTATGTAAGAATACAACATTGCCTACGTCGTCGTTAATTGCATACTTAAGGTAGGTCATGAAAAAAGAATCACCAAAATAGGTAAGCTTGTTATGTAAAGTGTGTAGGTTAATAAGAAAAATTAAATCGACGTTCATAGCAACAACACTTTTTGCATCCAATCATACATGTTTATGTGAAACTAGCATCAGCCCGCGACTTTCTCCGCATGCTTCATTTTACTGCTCCGCTCCCGTGTGTCGTAGCGTGATGTTATATGACCTCCTATTCCTCATAAATCGGGCTGTCATATACAAAAACATTTTTTTCAATCCGTCTGGTAAATTCGGAGATTAAAGGATGACTCACGCTAGACCGTGTTGGGTCCGAGCCGAGTGTCGACCGTAAGACGGTCATCTAATATTACTTAAATGTTGAATCGGCCGTCACTCGGTTGCCGCTCGGTATAGCGTGAGTGTGTCCATACAATATATATGTAATATTTAGATGCCCGTGCTACGGCCGACACTCGGCTCGGGCGTTTATTCCCATCTGCCACCCCTGAGTTTGCCACCGGGGTGGTGGTTGGCACTAATAGGTGGCGTTTACCACCCCGGTGGTGGTTTATTCCCATCTGCCACCCCTGAGTTTGCCACCGGGGTGGTGGTTGGCACTAATAGCTGGCGTTTACCACCCCGGTGGTCAATGGTACCTATTTAGTTTCATTTGCCCCCTTTGTAGTCTGTTATAGTACATTGGTTTATCCCGCATTTCGTATTGGACATTAAAAATAGTATTTTTTATTTAAATTTCTTTAACTTAAACCACTGTATATCATCTATATTATACAGGAAAAATTTTTAACCAGTGCGTAAATTTTGCCATAATATACTTCAACACGTTTTATTAAACACGTATATTTTATTTTGATATGTCTTAGTACTAAAAAAAAAAGTTATCGCTTACGAAACATGTTTACTTAAAAACCATATTTCATTGTCACTCGGCGCTAGCGCATTCCCCACCCCCTCACCCCAGCCATGCGCCCGGGCGGCGGCGGTGGCCGCGAGTTTTCATTGATAGTATGGCGAATAGATTATGTCCTGGATGTTTTGCTTATTTCAAACTCGGATAAGGATGAAATTTTTTTTTTTTTTTTTTTTAACTAAACACGGAAATGTGTTCTATTACTGACACTGAACTACCAAAAAAAATTTACGCACTGGTTAAAAACTTATCCTGTATATTATATAAAAATGAATCCTTATTTCCTTTGATCACGCCATCACGCGTGAACGGCTGGACCGATTTCACTAATTCTTTTTTTACCACGTGGCACAGCTAGTAAGCAATAAAAATTAAGTTTAATAATGGCAAATAATTTTGGAACTCTTCTTTAATTATAAAAACAATTTACATGTTGTATAAATACAATTTAAATTCTCTATTTCTTTATTGGTATAACGGTACTCTTATGGGTGTAAAATCATTACATAACATTATTTTAACAACATTTATACATTTCTGTTTCTATATTGGGTATAGTCACAGTTTTTTTACACAATGTCAAGGGGTGGAGTCGTAGAACAATGCAATGTTCCATGTCTTCTCGGCCACTGTTTTAAGTGAGTGCGTAATCTATGGAAAAATACTGCAAAGCACTAAGTAGGTACTTTTGTTCTTAACGACAATAATGGAGCGCACCACAATACAAAAATATTTATCAACATTTTGTAGATTTATTTTAACAAGATGTGTGTTATTGTTATATATACCTACATAGCTTTTTAAAATTGTTTTGTGTTATGTTTTACCAACTGTGTATAAAATAAGTAATTACTAGCAATAATAATTGCTAGTAATTATACAAACATTCATTTTATTTTTTGAATTAGAATTATTAATGGAATGAATTTATTAATAATAATTCAACTACAAAGTTAAAACTAAATAATAATTAAATTACAAACTAAGTATGTACAGTTAATATAAAAAGTAAGGTCATAGGGCATCAAAAAACTCATCCGCATCGCTGTCAATGGGACATGTGCCCAGAAGGCTGGCAGCATTGCCACGTTGTATGGCAATGCTGATTCTTTGGCCAAAGAATAGGCCAGCCCTCTGGTCACGTGAAGAATCGACCAGTCGCTTCGCGATATTGCGATAAACTAGATGAGCGCTCGGTCCCCACGGCCCTAGTGTTTCAACCCCAAACGGCTCAAACATATAACTTTCATGAAGGTTAATATATTTGCGCCGTTTGAGATTTTCCGCACCAGACGCAGCCGCCCCAGCACAACACGTCGTGTAAGGAAGATGGGATGGCGCAAGGGTGTCGACGCATGTAGCATCCCACGCCAGAGGCCTACCCAACTTCCAAGGCATTATAGTCATCCCATCTGGTCTCTTCCCATCGTCGCGTGCCAGGCCAACTGGCTCCAAAACAGCTGGCACTCCGGCGGAGACAAGAGCACGACGGATGATGTCATTAATGCTGGCGTGCCGTGCCATGCGGCCAGCGCTCTTTTTGCATGACAGGCCATGGTGTCCGAGGCAGTCGACAGCTTCACCGCACTGACAGCGGTGCGGAGCCCCACAAGGTGCACCCAGGCGCAGGCATGTAGCGAGCCGGAATGTAGAATCACTCAACATAGTGCCTATGTTGGGCGACGGAAGTGCCTGAAGCCAGAGACTCGACTCCCACTCACCCACAGCCAGCAGGCGGGCGCGCTCAGCAGAATTGATGGACGTATTAATTAAATTATTCCGTACCAACCTGCAGAGCGGCTCGTCCCATTGTCTCTGGGAAGATGGGTTCACGGGTCGATCTGTTTCCGGGCAAGTTATTTCCCAGGCGTTCACCGCTTCGGTCAAACACGGCACTTCAAAGTCAACCATGGATGATGATAAGATCTTCGCAGTTAACTTATCGGTGCTGTGGACAGAAGACAAGAACGCCGGTAAACTACAACTAGAAATTTTGCGGATAATATATGGATCTTTTATTTTAATTAAAATAAAAGATCCATATATTATCCACTAAAATTCATTTTCATTGCTCTTGAATCATGATATCCAGTGACAATTAATTAATTTTTTTATTGTTAATGTCCAATACGAAATTCGGAATAAATCCCTGTACTATAACTACGAAGGGGGCAAATGAAACTAAATAGGTACTATTGACCACCGGGGTGGTAAACGCCACCTATTAGTGCCAACCACCACCCCGGTGGCAAACTCAGGGGTGGCAGATGGGAATAAACGGGCTCGGGCCAGGCACGGTGTAGCGTGAGTCATCCTTAAAACGTTTAAAAACTCTTCAGGTTTATTATATTATTAAATATGTATAGTATAGATTTGACATTTAAAGGGCCTTTATTACTTCCGTACAACATATTTTTTTATAAGACATAGCTATCATAACAATGCCATTAAAAACTGGTTTGACTTTTATTCATATTCCGATGGTAGTAACATCGGAAAGGTAACAAATTAGTAACAATGAATAAAAAACAAAATAACAAATTAATTGATTATTTATACTCAATAATTGGGACTAAATTCACAAAAACATGATTAGTATAACTAGTAACGCTAATTTAGGCAGGAATTCAGTTGTTCGCCTCGAAAATATTATTTTCATTATTGAAAATATTCAATTGGGGATGCCTAAAATTTACTCAGCAATAAAATTTCAAATTAATGAAGACATTGTCTCTTTAGACTCAAAAAAGAAAATAAGAGGATGTGCAAAAGGCGACAAACAAAAGGGATTTAAATGGCAGATGTGAGTAGCAACGCCGGAAAAGGACACCCGGGGTGGAGCTACCCTGACCTTATTGGTGAGGTTCTTCAGAAGGGTCGGGTGCGCAGTACTCGTAACCGCGGCGTGCTTGTATGACCAGTATGAATGTGGACGAGGTGAAAGGAGTATTTAAGGATCGTAGCAGGTGGCGTTCTGTGGTATCTGCCTCCCCCCATGGGAAAAAGACGTGAGTTTATGTATGTATGTATGTATGCAATAAAATTAATTATGACATTTTACATTCCATCTTAATTTAGTTGTTATGCATCCACAAACTCTCCACAATCACAATGACTTAAGTATTTAGATAACATAACAAAGGTTCAGGAAACTATCACACACTTTACCACAGTATAGTACAAACGTTTACATAATACAAAACAATGCTTTATCTCACTGCGGTTGTCGTACTGACATTATTTTGTACAAAAACACGATGCTTTGTTACTCTGTGGCGCTTCCCAGAATCGTTTGCAACGAGACACGTGTTTCTGTTCCAAAGGTCACAATGTTCCTTTAAATTTATATTGTTATGTCTAACAGTATTGTGTGTTTGTATTTAAATAGTAATGTACTTTGTGTAGAATTGGAGTTATTATACTTAGCAACACTTTTAAGCTTTAATTTACGGAGCGAAGGTCACTTTGACCTTAATTTAGTTATAAACATAAATTGGAAAGATCCTGGTAAACAGGTTCATTCGGTTTTTCCTAAAAAAATGTGTACAAAGTCAAACTAGAATTGGTCCGATTAGACCCACTATTAGTTTTTTTTTCGGAAATTCCTGTAGACCTGTTCCCGGTATTAAAAACGTTAGAGTCACAGATTAAATAAGATTAAAGATCTTAACGAATTTCCATGTTAGCGACAATCTAATGTCGAACAATTGACAAAATGTAGGTAAATTCGAGGCATTTTTGACAGATTGGGACTGAGATTAAATTCTCGTATTTCCTTGAACGCTCGTTCTTATAAATACTAGAATTTGCCCCTCTTTGTTGTGATGGCCACAGAAATATAAAATACAGAAAGGGATATGGCCCACCTGGTGGTAAGCGGCCTGCAACACCAAGGCATCACACACACACACCCTCTATTTTTGGTAGCCACTTTCATAGTTCAAAATGGTAGTCAACTTTTGACTTGATGGCGACCTGCTACGAGTGCGACGATTGTGCAAGTCCGTTGCGGAAAACGGCTTCCGCAATAAAACGACTGGATATGGCGCTATTTTAAACTATTCTAGAATCGAATTAAATATTCACCTCTTTATTCGCAAATCGTGCTTTTATCAACTAATTTGTCATAGCAGGAAGCGAGACTGTCTGTTTAAATGCACTATCTTGTTTTTATTCTACATTTTCTGTGCTTGTTTTAAAACAGCCTAAATAGATTTTTTTATCTTATCTTGTGACAGTGTAAAGAGATTTATTCTTGAAGTTTAGTATTGCTTTTGCGGTATTTTGATGTAACATGTATTCTCAAAAGCTTTAAGATTTGGGGGTTTATGGACTCAACCAAGTTAAATATACCTACACGCAATATAAGATTGCATGTGATTTAAATGAAAGTCATATTTTTATTTAAATAAACTTTATTTCTTCAGAATTATACCTTCATAATTTTTTTTGAGCGGAAGAAAATTTTTAAAAAGTGCAAGTTTTGAAAATTCCAATATTATGTACATGTAAAGCGTCACAACTGAGCGAATGTGACGTAAAAATATATTACAACAAATGTCAATTCCGAGTGCGTAGTTAGGTTTTCTCTCCACTTGCTTGTTTATAATTGTCATTAACTGTGACGTCACAATCAGCGCGCCAAAATGGCGGTTAGTTATTTTTAACTTCTTTTTTAAATACTTTATATAACTTTTGGGTGTTGAATTTTTTTTGTTTTGCATTTTATAGCGTTGTAAATTTTCGAATAAAAATATTTAAAAAAATCATTTATAATTCCCAATTGTGTTATTAGTGAATTATAAAAAAAATATAATCTACGTCTCTAGTTAGGTGAATGACATAAACTGCTGTTATATCTGGCCACAAGTGGTCAAAATAATAAATAAATGCCATTATAACATTTTTTTCTTTTTTTACTTCTTTTTTTGCATAATTGGCCTCAATACTATTTTTCCTTGTTTGTATGCCTGTATTATTTTAAAATGACAATGAATATAAACCTACATTTTAACATTAAACTTTTTGGTCATTATTTATAAAAGAATCTTTGGAACAGTTTCGTACTGGCCGAAAGCAATAAAAAAGATAATAATTATTATTTGCTATCTTGGTAGCGTTTTGTTTTGTTTTCCTTGTTTTTACAGTGAATGTGTGGGTTTTACAATTTATTAAACGCATAATTCTTGTCATCAATTACCAACACGAATACAATGAAATTGTGCCTGTTTGTAAATTGTCTTTAACAAAATTGAACAAGCTCAACGATATGCGTTGTGGATTCAGATTAATCAGGTCAGTCAATTCAACATTTTATTCAAACTTAACTATTTTCTCGTGTAGGTAATAATAAGACTAGAATTATAGACCGTAACTGCAGCTTCCAGCAAAACTAATACTAGATATTAAATATTATAAAAATAATTAAAAATTCAATGCGCGAACTTTAATATTATTACCGTGTTGTAATCGTAGTATTAAAATAGATTATTTCATTATTTCTTTCAAAGATAAATTTCTTACGATCCATGCCAGGATTTACAAAATGACTAAGCTACGTCCTAATTTATTACTGCGCACAAATCTTTGTTTTCTGCCTACTCTCCACGTGTGCAGTCGTGACGCACAATTTAAATGATTTGTACCGCAGTAGCACGTTCATACAATGTACTAACTTACTCTTAAAGAACACGTTCATAACATTACACGTAGTAGTTATCTAACTGACGCGCATTTTCGTTCAGCCGTGTACTTGAGACAACAAAATTACATAAACTCTCTACGACTTTACGGTATTGTTAGATTTTATAACTTGGTATCTTACGTGAGGTATGATAACGATTTCCGACATGGTAGACAGTTGTAAATAGTCTAAAATAGATTAAAAAAACTGGCCATGTTTATTATCTATACTATAGTAGAACAAATCTGAAGAAGTTTTTGTTTATTTGTTTGAACGCGTTTATTTATAGAACTACCGGTCGGATTGGAAAATCCTTTTTACCCAAAGTCATAACTAAAATCGGTGAAAAAACCCGCGCGGTCGAAGTCGCGAGCAGAAAAAGCGACAGGTCACCAAACACGAAATCTCGAAAACTACTGAATTTATCAAAGCTGAATAATAGACAGGTACATACTTAGGTAGGAGGATACATGAACTAAGAACGGATTCTACGACAGGGCCGAATTAAGGGGGTTCTTTATTTATTTAATTTTATTAGGGAGACAAACAATTGTAGTTACATTATGTCTTGCATGAACACATTTAAATATTGTCTTACACGCAGACGAACTCACGAGTAAAAGTCAGTTATTATAGTGATAAAATTCGGTTAAAGAAAGAGTGTTTTTATTTCCGTATCTAGAATTTGTGATATGAGTTTAATAAATATTTATTTAAGGCACGATTAGGTCGACGTTATCTATCCGACTACTAAATGAAACATCGAAATAACCAGTTATTAAATTATTAGACTCACTTAATACTAACATTAAGTAAGTCTGATATGGATTTTAATGTTTATTATGTGCTAACTGCTAACAATTAGCACATTAAGCCATTGGTCCCGGCTAGCATTCGCACATCATTGACAGTTGTTACGGATAGTCAGAATCCAAAAAGTCTGACAACCAGACTTACCTTGGTTGTGGAAGTCAGATAGGCAGTCACTCCATGTTAAACACTGATATTCAGCTGCATGCGGTTAGACTGGAAGCCGACCCCAATATAGTTGGAAAAAGGGCTAAGCATATGATCATGAATGTCGTTTTAAATTTACAAGCCAATGCTCGCTTTGTTTAAGTGACTTTTGTTTGGGTTTCAGCACATGTTTCACAATGATGTAGGAGATATTATTTTTACGACAAAGTAGAAACATTATTATGTCTATGATTTGATGAAGGTACCTACAGATGGCTATTAAAGGGCACATGTAACACGCTATTGCTGACAGGAACTAATTAATTATTCTTTTATTTCACATTTCAATGTTATGAGCATGGGCCTATGATGTGGGTGGTATAAACTTATTCGCCCTTTATATTGTTTCATTAAACTTCCGAGGTGCAGACAAAATCAAAGGCAAAGATACAATAAAAAAAACAACTATTTGCAGGCTCTTTTGAGTTGAAAAGACGCCGGCAAATTAATCAGAAAGGTGATGCTTTCCCATTCTAAAACGTGAAAGAGATACCGCGCCCCCGGAACGCAAAGGGCACATGAAGGAACATAGACGGGTTTTAGTCAGTAAAAGTCTGACACTCCCTCCCGCCCCGCCCGGGGCGGGGGAAGTTATTTGATGATTTCCCGTCTATAAAAAAAAAAAAAAAGGTAGATCTATAGAGAAGAACAAGTAAAAACTCCACGATTTTACAAAATTCTGGTTATAAAGTTTTGATTATGATCATATTGTACGTAGCACAGCCTCTTTCCATGAATGAATCAGCTATAGATACGCGGTAGGACCTACAGGATTCTAAACACCAAGCGATGGTATTTTTCTTCGGTTCAACCGACAAAAAATATTTTAAATAACAACACTTTTACGATCAATATGTATTAACAGCTGATTTTAATAACCGTGTTATTGGGTTTTTCTATGAAATGCGCAGTAGCAGCTCGAAGTTTGGATTTGTGCCCGGTTAATGGCAATAGGCTCGCCCCCTATTACATGGGTCGTAAATATACCGGTGCTGTGGGTGTACATTGGTACACCTCTGCCTAACCCTTCGGGGAATACAGGCGTGATGGTATTTAATAACCGACAAAAAAACTAAGAATCTCGTAGGTTGTACATCCATGATAAAAGTTCTCTTCTACCGCGTACAGCTTTTCATTGGTGCTTGTAAAAATTTCCAACAAAACAATTATTACAAATCGCATTCTACTGTGACATATGAATGTCAAAATATTATTTAAAACTGAATATAAACTAATTGTACATTGTAATTGTTAATGTAAAGAACATTTCTGTAATACGAACAATCGTTTCTAATTGCAAGTGCTGTACGTTTGCGTTTATTAATACTCACTTCAAAAAGAAAAACGTCTATAAAATAATTACTTACAATATTACCTTCATTTGTACTTCGTTTTATCTAACGCCCTTGAGCTTTTTGCTGTTCTGAGTAAGTCAATGTAACATGAGAGGTCAATGTCAATAAGGTCACCCATTGACATTAACCTCTACAGTTACTAGGTGAAAAAACAAGTACCTACTTAGGTAGGTTTCTAAAAATAATACCTGCTAAATAAAAAACAAAAACCTAAATATCAGTTCAGGCGGTAAAAAGAACAAGAACGCACAAATGATCAGCCTAATTAAAATAATTATTCGTTTTTACCCGTATTTTGTTTCTTTTAAACAATCATATTGTGATTCAAAGCTTAAGTTATTGAACAGGTAGCAGCCAGCTAATATTTTGGCTCATCATTACGTTATCAACATGTAAACGTCCACGTGTTTGCAAAATGTTTTCATAACTAAGCGACCTTGATTCTAATCAATAAATCATTAATTATAGCTTAACAATTCGCGTGGAAACAGTCATTAAAATTAACATATCATTCGGGTCCATGTTTCCTGTTTAAAAGGCCTACGTGTTCTGTTTGCCTATCAATCGAATCGCGCCAACGATAAGTAAATTAAAAAAGAAAATCAAATGTTTTATTTAGCATCCTTTAATCCTACTATCCTACTATATATACTATTATAAAGGCGAAAGTTTGTATGTATGGATGGATGTTTGTTACTCTTTCACGCTTAAACGGCTGAATGGATCTGGATGAAATTTGGCACAAAGATAGATTATAGTCTGGAATAACACATAGGCTACTTTTTATCCCGGGAAAATGTACGGTACCCGTAGGATAACACATCAACTGTGACGCGGACGAAGTCGCGGGCAGAAGCTAGTCTTAATATAATTTAAGTAAAAACTTGCAGTAGTACAAATACGGGTTCCTTGATTTAAATTAAAAATATTGGTGTAATGAAGCAATTAGGACAATCGGGTATATTAAGATTTTTAATAATACCATCACGCCTGTGTTCCCCGAAGGGTTAGGCAGAGGTGTACCAATGTACACCCACAGTTCGCCGGTATATTTAAGTCCCATGTAATAGGGGGCGAGCCTATTGCCATTAACCGGGCACAAATCCAAACTCCGAGCTGCTACTGAGAATTTCATAGAAAAACCCAATATCATTTTTTGCTCGACCTAGGAATCGAACCCAGGACCTCTAGCCTAGAAGTCGCGCTTAGGACCACTAGACCAACGAGGCAGTTGCAGCATTGTTGCGGCATTTTTATTATTATTATTACTATTTATTTATCATCCCTTATTATAACAATATTATAGAATAATTATAATTAATTGGTAACAAAGGCACGCCGATATTTAAAACACGTCGCTGTTTTTTGTTGTTATATAATCGGGTCTCAGTTATCGTTGTTACCCCAATGCACCATAAAGTTTATATTAAAATACACTTTCAACTGTATTGTCCGTATCCAAGGCACAAAGACTTGCACACAATATGAACTCATTGTTTACTAATTCTACCGACCCCATTAATATTCGATACTAACAGAAGAACGGTTACGCCAACAAAACTAATGACTGTATTTAGTTCATTACCACTTTTGATAATTCAACAGTGACTGTGATTTGACGTATTTATCCTTCTCGACCTTAAAATTACGGCTGTAAGGTTGAAAATAGATTAATAAAACAAATGAGAACAGTCCAAATTTTAGCCAGTAAACTTATACTAGTAGAATAATGAGTGTAATGTACAACAGTAATCGTTTATAATATTTTATTGTGCTTTGTTTTAAGTTAGTTTTGTAGCAACAAACGTTTATTACTAATTTAAAATAATTATAATGATAATCTATTTTTATAATAATAGTGGTTCCGGGTCCGGCTGTTTATGTAACTGTATAAATGTTTGTTAACGCACCCACGATTCAGGAGAAATGCCTAGAGTGGGGCAACCTTTTTTAAAAAGTAAGAAAAAATAATCATTCCATAAATAATCCTCGGGGCCGTTAATTACGTAACCAGACGTAGAAGCAGACGCGTTGTGTTAAAAACATTCACTGTCGAATAACTTTGAACACTGTGACAGGCGATAAGCAGTCTTACACGTAATATATTAGTGGTTCCACTATTCTCAAACGTTATTGTTACTATAGGTAGTCATTATCAACTGACCTTTTCAAATACTTTTTTTTTAATATTTAGCATAATAATGTTAGCACCCACCTAAAGGCACTTGAAAAATTGACTTATAACAGTACACTCGCAGGAATGTTACATTACATGATGAGGACTTTTTTAATAGATTTTTTTAAACACTCTTTTGTTTACATTACCTTTAAGTGCTCCAGAAAATGCTCTATAATTATATCCATCTATAAGTATACACGGTTAATTTAACATCGTTCTGAAACCGAAAGCTATAAGCTCTATCGTAGTAATAGAAACCATTGTTTTCAATAAATAACAAAAAAAGAAATAGTGAGGCCTCGAAGTAACGCTTCCTAGCAGTCAATGCATATTTGTGTGTAGAAAATAACCGTGTTTATTCGCCTAAGCCAAATTATTTAACGATCAACACTACAATCTCGGAAATCTGCAATGTTTATTAGTTCTTAGTATCTGTTAAATTAAAACATAACCCGTGATTTACGATACTTTATAATATTAGTATTTATTAATAACTGTAATCCACGCATGGAATTAATTACAAGGTTGCTAGCACCACACTAACCTACTGGCCCAGTAATATTTGTTTACTATTTAATTACATTCTTAGTGAAGTCAATTGAAATAAATAACACATAATTCAAAATAAACAGATGACATCAATATTGAATAAAAACAACCGTCAGATACAACTGCAGTGCGTCAGTAGATTAGGATATTGTGTTGTGATAGTATTCAAAACCATCGAGATAGACACTGATTATTCAGAAAAATATTTTCCCTGTTTACTTTCAAAGATATTGAAGGTCAAAGATGCAACATCAATAAAGGTTTTTTGCGAAAACAAGTTTAAAATTTTATGACCCCTTGAGCAAAATTTGTTGCGTGCATCACAAAAGTAATTTTTCACACCAAAAGTAAAAGTCATCTCCCAGCAATTTTACCTAATGTAACTTACTTTTATTTTATGAGCATTTATAGGTATGCGTAGTTAATGGTGGTTAGTTTGTTACTCCTCGGCGGTCGGTACAAATTATGAATACCTATAAAAAGGAGATCAAATGAATCGTGTCGTGTAGATGACATAAGTAAACAACGCAGTAAAAGGGAAATTCCTTACTGGAATGCAAAAAAAAAAAACAGAATAAATTTTCGAATTGTTTATTGACATTTTATTTGTAAACAATGAGGAGCGGTGAACTTTAGTCGACAGTGCGCACTGTTTAGCAACATCTAACCTATGAGTAATAATTACCATGAGTACTAGGCATTATATGTATTATATACCTATGTACTTTTAAGTGCAGTTTCAATTATGTATCACTTTTTTCATTCCAATAATTATGAATAGTAAAATACTGTATTTTACTTTTACAGTAATTAAAAAATATTCCACTACTTTTATTCCTTATTCACTGACTTTTTAAAAGTTTCTAATAATACTGGACTTTCGATAACAAAATGATTAAAATGTTATTAGCTTTATCAAATATTATTATGCTCTGATCTCTGATTGCATTGTAGCATTTTGGCCGGTATTTGTATTATGTATGTTTACTAGAAACAAAGTAAGTGTTGCTTACTTCAGCCGGCTGACGCTGAAAACCAGCGCTGTGGTTCCGTGACTCGTGCACGGGCCACGGCTTTATGCTGAGCGTCAGCCTTTTCGCGCGGTAGTGGCGCATATAGATTATTGTTTTTGTTTTTTAATTTTTTAATTTTATTTTTGTGTTGTGCGTCGCTTTTGCGGGAATAAATGGTTTTTCTTTCTTTCTTTCTACTTACGTGAAATAATGTTTTTTTTTTTTCAAAAACAATATCATCAATACAAAATACAGATAAATGTGTGCACATATTCTTGATTTGCTCTACAACATTGTTAACTATCTACAAGGTACTGACTTAAAGGTATCAACCAGGGGCCTATTTAATAAAGCTGACAGGTGACATTTGACAAAATAACGGTGACAGTTCTAGGTTTTGTCAATTTTCTGTTTAATAAAACCCAAAATACATTGAAAATCTTGACATATTTCTGTTTGACGGTTCATTGACGTTTATTTGAATACATCACGTGATAACATGAAATTGCGAATTGTCACTGGAATTTGACCGGCAACTAAGCCGTATGTTGAGAATTTTAAATTTCTTTTTTCTTGCTGAAATGGTTAAAAATATATTACGTCGAATAGGGGCAACGAATATTTATTAGAAAATTATCACTTAGCGATTGTTTTTGTCGGTGTAGACTATGTATTTCTCATAAAAGCTTTCACTCTTCACCCACTTCCTCTTTTACTCCTTTTTGATAGAATTCTCAAATCTTTTTCTTTTATGGAGTTTGGATTTATGCCCGTTTAATGGCGATAGGCTCGCTCCCTATTACATGGGACCTAAACATACCGGCGAACTGTGGGTGTACATTGGTACACCTCTGCCTAACCCTTCGGGGAATACAGGCGTGATGATATGTATGTGTTTTCTTTTATAATATTACTATATAGATGGAAACAAATTGTGTTTCTAAGGTGCGAGCGATTTTATAAGTAAAACGATTGAATCGATTTTGTCAGATCAAGCTTTAATATCAGTGTAACATTAAACAAATTACAAAATTAAGTTATAGTGAGCGGAACACGTTGCAACATGTGATAGATATAGCTGAACATTTCTGAAATGATGCCTGCGCACTGTTAGCACGGACGCAAAGGCCAGTGGTTCTTCGCCGCAGGTAGATTATAAGCTGAAAACATAAAAACAAAGGTTTACCAACGAATATAAATTATTCTTGTGGCGGTAGGTCATTTGACATCACGAAAGTTGCACCTACAATTCAACCAAAGCAAAATAGTTTGTTCTATTTCTCCTGAAAGGGACGAAGTGTCCGGTGGTAGTGGAAGTCGGTCGGCTGATATGATTATGATGATGAATAATATAAACAGAATTCGTATAGAAGGAAATCTGTAAATAAACATGTAATAATCTGTAATACATATAGCAATGGTACTTACTTGAGGTACTGATGTGTTCATTGGACTTTTTTTAAATCCGTTCCGAGATTTTAGTTTCTTAAAGACCTATTTAAAATAATTAGTTATAAGCTTTTATTCTTCTCATGTAAGTGACTGTATTGTCTTAATGAGAATAAAGTTCTTTAAACCGAAAGAGTCACACACTTCTTCATAAATCAAATAGCTTTTTACTAAGAAATAATACGATAAACCACAAAAAAAAATTGACATGTAACAAAAACATGAATTACATCACAATGATAAAAATTAACGACAAAATTTAAAATTCACTATAATGGCGTCAGTTTGGTCATTTTACTTTATATCAAATTTGGTAGAATTATAAAAAGCTCCAAAGACAGATGGCGAAAGGATTTGACAAAAGAGCGCAGCGCGCGCAGCATAGTTGTTCTAATAGACGAATGCGGCCAAACCAACGAGGTAGTATATTACGTTTTTGGTCGTAACCTCTTTTATTCCCTATAGTTTTAATTATCTGATATGGTATTCTACATTGTATTGTCAGTGTCTGATACAGTTACGTCAAACTGAAAAATCATCATAGTCCGACAGCTGTAGTTGCGGCTTTTCGCGTTGAAAACTCAGCAATACATTATTTCGTTTGTTGTACATGATTTTACGAACTTCAAACGAAAAAATAGTCTACGATACCTACATAACAGTCCTTGAACAAGTGTGGTGGTGTTTCATGTTTCTTGCCTTTTCTGTATAAGAGGAGGCCTTTGCTCTGCGGTGAGATAGTAAAAGCGGAGTATTTTCTATGGTACATTATCAAAAAAAGAAAAAAGAGTAGAAATTCTGTATTTACGTGTCAGATCAACATACCGTACTACGTACGTACTGTATTTACGTGCCATTTATGGCGCGGAATTTTATATTGCAAAAAAAAATCAACTCTATTTTTAATGTTTAACTTATAAACATTAAAAATAAAGTTGAAAATTGTTTTCAAATCAAATTACCAGTTTATAAAAGACAAAGTGCTCTAACATATAGCTACTCTGTTTATACTGCCCCTTTGATGGTGGTCGAGAACCATCTTGTTGGACTATAGTATAGGTGAAAGATATGAGCTTATGAGTTTTTGACGTTTGAATACTTGGAGTGGTTTCTCGTGCATACTTTTTAAAATGTTAAATTAATTTACAATCGCTGTGATTTTGTATAATATGCATAAACGTCTATTGTCCCGAAAGTGTATTGATGTGCATTCATTATGCAAGAAGATAGATCATTGTTGACCGATCCGCAATTTTCAGAAGAGCTGTCATGTTGTTGCATGTGATTTTCACAACACGGATCACATTTATCATGATTATCGGGAATTATCTATTACTAATACAATGCCCGGATAAGAAAGGAGGCGATCAAACTGGCTAAGGTGGCCTGGGCAGTTTTTATCATGGATTATGGTCAAATAATAATAATTGTGTTATCAAATACTTAATTCGGTGAGTCGAATGAGGCTGGTTCAAATCAGTGGCCGGGAAACATATAATTATATCAACTGATTATTTCAAATGTACTTGAGTAAATAAATACAATAATAAGTGTACTGCGCTGTTTCATTTCTTTTTACTTGATAAGTTTTTGTTTGATTTGTATTTACAGGGAACTGTCATTCAAATTCAATAAATATTATCAACTACCACTCAAATAAAAACTCGCTAGTTAGGAATACTAATGATGTACTCCAAAAAGATATGATAATTCCTTAAGATTTTGGTTGAAATAAGTAAATATAACTCAGTATGAGTACGTATTTATGCGTCCAAGGATGTTGGCTGTGACACATGCCAGAATGGCAAATACTAGGGCAGTGACATTTTAATATCGATTGTAAGTCGTTAATATCTCATTCTCTTTATAAATATTTTAAAAATGCTTTATTATTTTGACATTTATTTTTAAATATTTATTTAATACAAAATATAAAAAAACACATTCAAAACACAATCGATATTTATTCAAAACAAAAAATTCTTTGTACGTACCCTTTTGTCGCGTTGCAAAATGGTGCTTACGTACCGGACACATTTTAATGTAAAAAATAATATTTTAAAATACATGCCGTAAATTTCGTTTTCTATAAAAAATATCGATAACTCATCATATAAATACATCCCATCACTAAACACATTATGTTACACACAGATCACTATGCTTGAATTTTCTTTCAATTTGGTTTTCTTTATAGACAGTAATATTTTGGCAGTATTTAATTTAATTTGTAGTTATTTAGTTAATTCCGTATTTTACGACTATAATATTAGGGTGCAGCAAAAACATTAAATCATAATTTTTAAATCGCGGTAAAGTTCAAGAGTGTAAAGGAACAGAAAAATTGTCACAGGCATATTTATCTTGCATGACCTATGTCATACATGTCGGTTTTATTAAACAGCACTTGTCAAGACAATTTGCCAATTTTGACAAAAAAGTCAGCTTGTCAGCTTTATTAAATAGGGCCCAGGCCTCCACTAACATAACGCAAAACTTTCGCAATTCTGCTAACGTTTAGGACGATTGCAATCTAACCTCAGTCTCAATCTGTCAAAAATGCCGCTAATTTACCTAAAATTTTTGTCGCTGAAATGGAATTGCCACCAGATTTTGAAAGCTAATATATTAATAGAATTGACCTTCTAATCCGTGCATTTTCGCGTTACAGCTTGACTGCAAGTTTTTGTTTTCATGAGTGATTAACATTAGTTAAAATTTAAACAATGGCTTTGACAGTAATAATAAAACTTAGTTAAAGTCAACAGACCAAGACAGATTTGTCGAACGCAGTAGGTAGGTACTTATCTATAAATAAATAGCCAGTTTGACAAAGTTTATAATGTTACAAGGTCCCTATCTACTGCTCAAATTAAATTGAAGTTAAAATCAACACAAACATCAGAAATATAATCTTACATTCTGCGGACATAATGAAATTAATTAAACTTACAAAAATGACATTTAAACATAGAACATTTATACACACAGTGACATTTTAACAAAATGCTATTATGGAATGAAGTTGTTTGCCCGATGTGGAACATTTTTCTATAAAAATAAAAACATCATAAGCTACCATCTTGACAATAAATACCTGGAAAGCATAAAAGCTTTCAGAAAACTGTGGAAATAATACAATTCAAATGGTTTTAAATTCAGAATACCGAATCATCGTGTAATCGGCCATTCTCTTATCACTACTTAGCAACAGTGTTTAATTACCAGTTGTAATCATGTATATCACTAAATATGTAGATGCGCGTTATCTGTACGTCAGAACAGTCCCTACAATGACCTGGTATTGTTAATCTCTTCTTTGTTTCAACTGTTCCAAGTATTTCTTGTTAAATAAAACAGTCAGTATCTTATTGTAATTAGTAAACGTATCACACATTCAGACTCTTTACAAGCAATAAAAATGGTAATATTATGTAAATATAAACAATGGATAGTTTAGTCTCTATCATTGATTTTTTATGTAATAAACAAATAAACAAATATCTTGGGACAACTCACACACGGCTATCTGATCCCAAGCTAAGCAGAGCTTGTGTTATGGTAACCAGACAACTGATATACATACTTATATAATTTATAAATACATACATATTATAGATAAATCACACCCAGACACAGAACAAACAATCATGCTCATCACACAAAGTTTGTCCTGGGTGGGAATCGAACCCACGACCTCCGGCTTAGCAGTCCGGGCCACTAACCACTAGACCAACAGGCCCGTCAAACATCGTGTAACGAAACATTGCCAATATTTTTTTTCAGCAAGGTTTTTGCCTTATCTACTATAGATAAAGATACCCTCCCTTATATTCCCAGCTCAGTTATCTGATCAGACATTCATGTTATCAGTGATACTCTGAATAAAGAGTAACCATTTTTGCAAGTGCTCATAAAATGGCGATTGATATCACTTTTATGTTTCTCTTCCCAAAGAGAAGAGTAGGTACATACACAAACGTGTAAGAAGTCATCAATAGTTATCTTAATCCTTAAGATAAAAAAGTATTTGTAAGATTAAAAATATTACTAGGTTACATTGTCCTGCTCCAAATAATTTATGGTTGGCAAATAATAAGCTTTAGTTGGAGATTTATTTTAATTGATCAACATAAATATTGTTCGAGATTTCTTTCATTTTATTGACCTAAGTTTAAAATGAAATAACGTTTAAAGATTACAAATAACTAATACCTATTACTTTTTATTTTTTATAAATGTAACTGAACTTTATAAACGTAATGTTTATTTTAAAGTTTACTTAAACTGTTCCTGTTTTATTTTTATTGCAAACGGCATTTAGTAAATATCGTAATTATTATTTTCACATGATATTTTATCTGTTAACGAATTGATTTAAATATTCCTCGTGAATTAATTATTAATTTAAACAAATTATTTACATTTGTCTGTATTTATTAAATAAATTAAAATAATTTTAAAGATTTAATATCAACAATAGTGCATTGGTGTGTTGTGTGGTAGCGCTTACAATAATAAAATAGGAACCGACTTAACAACTTGTTGCACAAACAAAAAGGTAGAATTCTGGTTTTATTATATTGTAAAAGACTTTTAAGCAAATAGTAAAAATAAACTCGGTTTAATACATTAATAACTATCATTAGCAAAACTTGTCAATCCACTCTTAACTCATTAAAATTTATAAACAAGTTTTAATTTAACTTATTATTTTCCAAGTGACTAATAACTTAAAAGTTGACTAAAAGTTTGCAACAAATAAAATAACTTGCCAGCAATTAAATATTTTCGCGACTATTATATTATATAAGGTTCAAAATTAAGGGTGTTATAAAAACTAAAAAGTAGCAGCTGCGTTTAGGTAGCAAATAAACTATACCAGTCAATTGAAATATTAGGCGAGGAGCTATACATAATGACTTGGCGACTTCTAATGTTAGTAGGGTGGCAAAGATAATATATTTCCAACTATATTACAGGGTAGCTGGTCGATGGACCAGCTAACAAAAATAAGTTGTTGTGTAAGTAATTTAAGTTTTAGAAACATATTTTGACACGGCTTTTCCTTAGAGATCTTTGAATGAAACTCTTAAAATAGTACATGGCTGGATTTAGTATTCCAGTTAACTCTTTGTCGTATTCAATGCTTCCTTACTTATTAAATGCTCGAGCACGTATGCTAAATAAATATTAATCTTTTAATCCTTGAATAACTGGATACTCTAATTAAATTAATATGGCAATATCTTGAATGGTTGTGTTCGACAACATACCTTCTTTATTAGACACAAGTAATGTTTTATATTGCATCTTAAATAAAACATGATGTAAAACGTGTTCAGTTCAGTTACATTGGAAATATTTCTTCAATAGAAGTACTTATAAGAAACGGCTTACATTCCACGTATACCTACACGTAGGAAGCCACATACAGGACAATTAATGGATACTTCCTCATGCTCCAAATTCTTACATTGAGCGGTGAGTCAAAGCGTAGGAGATCAGAAGCCACCGGTAGTACTTACGTTATTACTATCCTCTCTTATGGTAATCGGCTTATTGTAGCTGTCATTTTATTATCATGGAACACAGGACACAGTTCAAGCATGTCCAATTGCCAAAATCAAGGGTATAGGACGACCCTTAGTCGACAGTTCGATCTATATGTTGTTTAAAGAGTCTACGCTTGCCATTCATTCATCAATCCAATTTCTTGATACTGAACACATTAAGGTAAATCAAAGTTTACATTTATTTAAATCGAATTGAACCGATATAAAAACAATTTTCTTTTAAACAAGCCTTGAATATCAGTTCAGTAAGTTCCAAGGCAAATGAATCAGTTGAAATATAATGTCAATTAAAATTACGCACCTCCGTAAATATTAAGTTCGCGTTAAGTTACACGCGCAACATCCTAGAGATTTATTCTATCTATTTCTATCTCCGATCTAGATATTTTAACAATATAATTCTAACACAGATACAATCATCGTAGCTAATAAGATTAAATAAATCCTTGCACCTGCCAGATACAAAAAACTAAAACCCAAATCTATAGATAGGTACGCTGCGTATGTAGATAAAATGTTGCCAAGTCTGTCGTACGATAAAACAATGGGCTAGTATCGGTAAACTAATTATCGGCCCTAACTGAAACGATCACAGGGTTAACTATTAGAAGTAGATACGCATGGGCTCAACGAGGTCGATGGAAAACTTACCTTTGCCTACCATGTCATGCGTATTTAGATAAGATTAGATTATCACTTGCACCGTATGTAGGTACCTAAACCATGATTCACTGATGGTGGAACATGCCTGGTGTTATTGATTTTTGGTTATGTATGCTTTTATTTCTCATTAATAATTTAAATGAGAAAACCAATGTAAGGCCTAACTATTAGCAACATTCATTAACTACACACAGTGCTCGCATAATACAGCTACAAAAATAACTATACGGTGACATCACATTTAAACAATGTTTTGAACTTACAACTTATATCACTGCTACATCCATGCCTTAACTGTTTTTTTAAGGTGAATGACTTGTAGACAGCTGACATTCAAATTGGTCTCATAGATTTAAAATATCCATAATATTATCATAATTAGGTCTTGCAATGTTGTTCAAGTTACATTCATGACAACTTCGCCAATAAATCTGTAATAACTTATAGTTTGGTAGAAACAGAATTTTACAATTCAAATTATGTAATTTTAGGTAGAGCTTCCAAGATGAGCCTTCTCTAACTCGAATGTTGTTTCTATTCCAGAAAACCGACAAGTGGCAGTATTTGCATCAATGGTCGCGTACGCAATGAAAAGATGTTCAGGCGAAGATCATGTTACATTCTACAAGACGACAGAGTACAAGACATGCTCACTATACAAGAATCACTTCACATAGCAGCGGATCTCAAATTAGGCAATCATATAAGCGGACAACAGAAAAAACGACGCGTAA
Source organism: Caradrina clavipalpis (assembly GCA_932526535.1). NCBI lineage: Eukaryota > Metazoa > Arthropoda > Insecta > Lepidoptera > Noctuidae > Caradrina > Caradrina clavipalpis. Next base: position 7,180,457 of record OW052097.1, read on the forward strand.
GTCTTATATTATAATGGATTATTTCATTCAATATCGAAATTGATTACAGTACATGTTCCAAATCTTTTGAGGTCGAATCATAATAATATTTAAAGTTTCTCGTCTTTTAAATAATCATATCAGTTCTAATTGCTAACAGTCATATAGTTACAACTGTTTATCGTGAACATACACGATAAACAGTTTAAAGAATATTGAACGCATAAAAATAAACGTTCCGCAAAGCCTCTTTTAAGGCCATCATTGGCTATAAATAGAAAACATTTTATTGTCTTCTTCCCTGTAGTTCTACTTCTATCGTTTACTACAGTCAGACAGGCGACACCTGAAGATATAGAACTATAACCCTGTGACTATTTTATGAAAAAAGTTGATTGAAGGGGTCCCGGGTTCGATTCCCAGGTCGAGCAAAAGTGTTATTGGGTTTTTCTATGAAATTCTCAGTAGCAGCTCGGAGTTTGGATTTGTGCCCGGTTAATGGCAATAGGCTCGCCCCCTATTACATGGGACCTAAATATACCGGCGAACTGTGGGTGTACATTGGTACACCTCTGCCTAACCCTTCGGGGAATACAGGCGTGATGGTATATTTTTTTTATATTTTTTTTTTATTGTACTCAGGCCTCTTATCATATTTTCAAGCAAGATGATGATAACTATAAGTGTGTAAAAGAATTACGATACCTAGAATCATCTTCTAAAAATAACTACGTTAAGCTATTGAAATTGGAAATTCATTCTTTATTTTTCTACCGAGATAGCCTAACGATCCCTCTTCTTTCCAGGTAGAAGAAATTATCACATCCCTTGGTTTAAGTAGAGCCCGACATACTAGAGCTGGCAATTTGTCTGGTGGTCAGAAGAAAAGGCTGGCAATAGGTCTGGAATTAATCAGTGACCCACCGGTCATGTTTTTAGATGAACCTACTAGGTAAGCGGTTATACCTCTCTAGATACACTACAATCTAGATCATATTCTAAAGTGTTAAATTACATAACAAAGAAATGCTAAAGTCGGTCTTTACTTTTTAGTTTGCGGCCTTGATGCCTAATAAAACCGAAACCGACCCACCACTTCCTTTCGGGAGTGCTCAGACGTGACTAGGCACTGTATCATTAAATATACCTATACCAAGCAATGATAAAATAACTAAAATGTAACTCGATTACTGACAATGGCTCGTAGCTATTGTATGATGTGGAACGTCTTGCCTTAACTGCAGGCTATGGAAGGCGTCCAAATAAAATAATTTCATTATTGTTGAAAACATGCAACAGAATCACATCCTGTCTTTATTTATAGTCTAACAACTATCTACAGACTATTCTCAAACAACACGTACCTAACTGTCACATGAAACAACTAGCAGTAACACTTACATACTATATCGTTATCAAAAACAAATCAGAAGGATTAGTCCAGGAATTAAATATTTGAGATAACAGCACACACTGTTTAGATACTACTAAATTTAATTAAAATTGTATTGTTAAAAAAATGGTGTAGTGTTCGTGTTACACACAGCACCCGCGCATTGTATGACTCACTCATTACCTAGTTGCTGGGCTAGAAGTGAACTGTGCTGAACATTGTATAGTTCAATTACCGGTCAGTTATGGCTAAAATTAGTAAATTGACGCATTTATTTATTACTATGATAAGTGACACTGACATCATTGTTTTGGAGGTTTAACCAAAATTTCGTTTTTCGGTTAACTAGACACGACGGTGCCTTCGCGAAAACAGGAAAATCAAAAATACATTTTAAATTACATAACATCATGGCTCCGTGCCAAAAGTATTTATCTGTTGACATTTTATCTGATAACATTATCTTGATAATGAGGTGAGACTAGAAATATTGTTATTTAATCCATTATATGGCATTTATATCAATTATACCTAAATAATGTAGATTGTTACAATGTAACATTCAAACAAATCCGGTATGCATGAGTCTTAAAATTTCTTTTAGTGACAAAATAAAAATGGAACGTTTTTCATATCAATAATGTACTCTGTAAATACAAGTTGTATTTTGGTTATCACGATAGCTTGACTTTTTAAAATTGCTAGATACGAAATTATCTGTAGATAATACAGTAGTTACAGGACTTAGACTACCTACAGTAATTAAGATGTCTCAGTTATCTAACCTTTCCTATAAGTCGCCTGACAACAACTATGATGCATAGACCAATATTACAGAACTATGGTGCAAGCTTATCATACTCATGCATGTTTTTCAAAAGGTGTCAAAAATCATTGTAAAATTATTGACTGATTTTTAAAAACCACATGTATTCACAAAACAGTGAATGATTTTCACATACCGTTGACAATTTCCCGTGCTATTTTATCCTCTTTCTTACCCTCTTACGCAACAACAACATGATGATAATAAAATAAATAATAAACAAATAAACAAAAAGGTCCAAACCGTTCAACCTAATTATATCTTCTTTCCAGTGGGCTGGATAGTTCAATATCGAAGCAAATAGTATATTTACTTCACCTTTTAGCGCGGCAAGGGCGGACGGTGGTGGTGACGATGCACCAGCCGTCCGCCGCCCTCTTGCACATGGTGGACCGCCTGTACGCGGTGGTGGCGGGCCGCTGCGCCTACGTCGGCTCCGTGCCGCAGCTGCTGCCGTGTCTAGAGGAAATGAACTTGATGTGCCCGCCCTACCATAATCCTGTTGATTTCTGTAAGTATGCAATTTGAAAAAGTTCCTAAAACCTAGAGTTGAAAAATATTCCAGCCTGCTTTTAACCATCATAATCCAGCCAAAATACATCCCGTGCTAGACATATCCTGCCTTTATTTTGCTTTTGTTACATACTTATTGTATTTTTTTTCCATTGGCTACCCAAATCTCTAAGTACCACAAATCAGTCAGTGTTTGGTAGAGTCATGTAATTTATTCGTAATAGAAACCAACCTACTTATAAACCGGTCCGCTCTTCGGAACACGCTGTGTGTGTTGTGTTGGTATAGTTCTGAATATTTAATATCATAGCAACACTGCGGTACGATTTAATGTGGAAGTTTATTTTATGCATAATTTAATAAATAATCAATAAAACAAGACAACAGCAAAACTTCAACAAAACGTTGGAAATATTAGTAACACCAAATTAAAGCGGTGGACTTTTGACCTTTTAGATAAATCATAAATACCTTAACATTTTTGGCATTTATGTTATATCCTGAATTATATCAATAAAAGAACAAACAATTAAAACAGTCTAGAATTATACCCATTTACATTTATCTCATTTTGTATACTGTGTATGTATATATATAAGTACTATTTCACTAATCGACCTTCTGAAAAAGAATTTCTACTCTTCTTAATAATTGTCTTATCTCTTTTTTTCAGTAATCGAAATCTGTGTAGAAAATGCGAGCAATCTAGTGGAGAGCTCGGGAAATGGGAGAAATAAAAGGTGGATTACAAACGTATCTCATGAGACTGATAGTAATTTAATAGGTATGTACTGTTTTATTACATAACTCGCTATTTGTGTATACTAAAACCCTGAGAATGTATCTTTGAGCTCGGAGTTTGGATTTGTGCCCGGTTAATGGCAATAGGCAATGGCTATTGTCATTAACCCAGGTCCCATGATGGGACCTAAATATACCGGCGAACTGTGGGTGTACATTGGTACGCCTCTGCCTAACCCTTCGAGGAATACAGTTTTGATGGTATATCTTTGAATTATTTCATTTAATCACAGTTAAACCAAAGTGATATAATTATAAGGAATCTAGAACCTCCAGCTTGAGCAAAGTGCGGCTCATGACGTAGGGGTAAACTTCCGGGGCTGCGGGTTGTTCGAAAGAGATACCACGCCCCGGGAACGCAAAGGGCACAAGAAGGAACATGGATGGGTTTTAGTCAGTAAAAGTCTGACACTGGGCGGGGGAAGTCATTTGATGATTTCCCATCGGTAATAAAAAAAAACAGAGAGACTTGCCTTACGATGTGTAAAGGATGTCTAAGGATAACAGGTAATTCTTCTTTGAAGATACCTACTATTGTATGCAAACCATCTTGAATCCTTGAACTAGCTATATTACTCGTACGACGTCTTATTACATGCTACGGACTTCGTTCAAATTAACTTAATTCCTAATAAAAATTGTCATAAAAAATAAAAATAAAAAAATCCGGTTGATTAATATTTCTAAATTGTAATTAAGAATAGAATAGTTTGTTGGTCCATTATAAATATAAAATAAAATATAAGTTATAAAAAGAACTTAATGTTTATAGTCTGCTATTATAACTATTTTAGTTAGTGGTGGTGTAACTGGATGTGCAACTATATATTTATAAAATGTGTTTTAACCATAGAATATTCTATTTTATTTTTAGATTTTAATTGCTTGACATTTAAAGATTAAAGATTTGTTTTACAATTAACATATTTACATTTTGAAATGTCTTGGGTTCTGGGTGAATGCAAATTATAAAAAAAAAACGACGGGTTGCACTCCGGGAGTGCCGGCAGAAGTGAAAACGCTAAGACGTTCACAAATATGACAATTCACTGACGCGAATTTTCATATTTGTGTACGATGAATTCGTAAGATTTTCGATCAGGTCACGTGTCCTGAAGCGAATTTAACATTTTCACCCATTCCAAAAAAAGTGCACAACGCCGTTAAAGAAGTTTTCACTTAAATAAATTAAGAACGGAATACCTATAAAATTAAATTATGCTTTTTTTTTTCAGAAAAATCTAATTTAGGTGCGTGTGAAGAGGTTTGTCTGACGACGCTGCCGGCTCCGAAAGAGGACCCTACTAGTAAAATACTATTAGCGCTAAAGAGTACATACACCACATCGTTCTGGAAACAATTCACCACACTCACAAGGAGATCGCTTTTGGTAAAATAGTGTAATTTTATTTTCTTTTCTATTCTATATTTGAGTAACTAACTTCCGTTTTTTTTTCTTCTTTTTCAATGACTTTCATTAAATTAGTAGGTAGGTACTGTTCGTAATTCTAACGATTAATTACAAAGTGCAGATAAATTTAGAAAAACAAGCTTATACCTACCATAATAAAATAATTACAAGCCTACAACAGCAATTTAATATTAGTCAGTTTTAAATAAGGTGCTTTGGTTTTAGACGGGTATGCTATAATTTTATGAGAAAGCTTTATTGCGAAATAAGGGCAGTGCTCTGCTTGTTCTTTCGAACTCTCTCAATCATGGGCCTGGTAAATATTGCGTTTTAAAATCAACTGAAAACTTTATTTAGCCTATTCGCTGAAATTTCGTTTTTAAAAATAAACTGATTGTGTACGCTTTCTTGGATGAACTTGAATTTTAAACCCATGATCCCTGTTTTTTTCTTCTTCTTATCTAGTATATTAGGCCTCCTCCTTCTCTCTTCATCCTTACAAATATTCTTTTTTTACGCTACCTCAAAACAGCCCCCCCGGTGCGAGACTAAAGCTGCGTACCGACTGCGCGAAGCATGCGTTGTGCATGGTTTGCCTTGTATGCTTCAGGCTGTATGGTCAGGGCGCTCTGTGTGAGCATTCGTTGCAATAGCAAATTTAATTTTATTTATTTATTAAACTTTATGCACAAATGTAAAATACACCGTACAAAGGCGGACTTAATGCCTTAGGCATTTTCTACCAGTCTACCTTAGGATGATGCAGAGACAAAACATAGTAGGTGCAAGAACATAGAAGGAACAGTAAATTTCAAAGATAAAATATATAAAAAAAATACATACATACAAACAAAATTTTATTGGCGATCTGTGTATTTGTTGAGCTTGCCATACGTACCAAAGTACTCGCGGTGAAAACCTCGTGCTGTCTGCACGCGGCCAGGCCTCCGTCACTCTATGTACTTGCGCGCTATAATTGCCTACCGCCCGGCCGAGCGGTCTCGGGCCGTTTGCGAACCAAATTCAGTGCGGTTTTCGCAAGCGCATCACGCACGTTGTTCAATTTTAATAGTTTCATTCGTTACCTACGATGCCGTCTGGTGCCTTATGTGCTGTAGATGGGTGCAAATCAAGTAAAAGAAGGAATAATTATGTTTTATCTAGATGTATTGCACAGTCAGCACCAATTTATAAAAAAAAATATTTTATAAACATTTACGATACAATTTTAAACTGCCACATATAAGTCAGAACATATTCACAGTTCTCAATAACATAGACACAAAAAGTTATGTTAATTTAATTTTATCGAAGAGGCAGCCCTTCGATTGTTGTGGGATCGCGCGGTGCGAAGCGATCACAACTGTACGCTTGAGCATTTAGGCACATTTTAGCTTGCAGTGGTTGCTGACGCGAGTTGACGCGACGGAGTAGGCTATTATAGCAGTAGGTATTGGAAATTTTCTACTGAGTGAAGTATCTGTACTTATTTAATCTGTGACGCGGCTTAGGTTATCTCGCGAGCGACGTCTTCCTAGGCCGGCCACATTTAAATTACGTTATACCTTGTTGATTATTATGTCATTTGATCGTCTTCTTTTATTTTCCAGTCAATATGGAGAGACCCAGGATTCACGGTAATGACGACGGGCATCCACTGCGCGATGGCCCTCTTCATAGGCTTTCTGTTCTACAACATCGGCGACGACGCTAAGTACGTGCGGGACAACTACAACTTCTTGTACTTCAGTCTCATGTTCCTCATGTTTACCGCTTTCAGTGCCGTTAGTATCAGATGTAAGTATGTTTTCGTTTTTAAGTTTGAATTGAAAAGTATCATCAAATTGTGAATTTGTTATTACTGCTCCTCATACAGTCAATGGTTTGACACTGCTTATGATAAAAAGTACAATTCAGATACGTCATCATATAATCCTGGAGAAAACCGATATCGATTTTTGGTACCGATCAAAGGTGTGGCGACATCTGTCGCACCACATGCGAACTACAACTGATGATTCCCACCACGCGATGTCAAAGTTTACCACAGCATTAGCGTATCTACAAACTTCCGACAACAACGAATGATGACATATGAATGAATGTGAAAAGTCTAACTAAAATAGTGAAATACTCGCATTGTTTGCACCTTGACGCAGAATTGTAACAAGTTATATTAGTAAAGGTTTCACGTAGTCAACTGATTGCGTCGGTGAACTTAAAACAACAAAGTGTTAGCAATTACAATTACATCTCTGACTCAGAGCATATTATTAGGTCAAACGGAAGCTATCATTGAATAATCATAACTCAATTAATTTACACGTTAGAATTGTTGTGTTTAATACTGAAATTATCAGAGAGCATATTGAACAACACGCTACATTGTTAATGTTTACTAAATTGAGTTTTCAACTTATAGTAAGCGCAGTGTTTTGAAATCTAGTTTTAAATTTACCATTGGCTATTTTGATTTTAATATCATTATTTGATTTTAAAACCTTGTTAAGAAAACTAATCGTGTTCTTAGTCCTATAAAATACCAAGAACATTATTTCCCACCGATACTCCTTGATAAATTCTACTAACCCGACAAGAAGACAAATCACAATTCAATTTCTCAATTTCAGTTCCGGAACAAATCCCGGTGATCCGTCGAGAGCATTTCAACAGGTGGTATACAGCGGGGGCATACTATACATCGACCTTAGTATCAACACTTCCAACCCAGACGGTGTGCACTCTATCTTACGCGTTCATTGCGTATTGGCTCACAGGACAACCGAATGAAATACGACGGTTTTCTGGATTTTGTTGCGTTCTACTGTTGTCATCCTACGTGGCGCTATGTAAAGGACTACTTATTGGATCCTTGTTTAATGTTAAGGTGAGTACTGCTACAATTTTTGTTATTTTGCATGTGGCTAGTCGAATTTAGGATATAGAAAATATGATAGATGTTTGGAATTTTCGAAACTGCTTATTTGAAATCAAAGGTATTGGGGAATCTAACACTAAAATAAACAATGTTTAGATTAACAAAATATTCTCTTATTACAGAACGGAGTGATATTCGGCCCGTTCTTCATAATGCCGTTCACAATCTTCTCTGGGTTCTTCCTCCGCTACTGCGATGCGCCGTCGTTCGTCCGCTGGTTGTTCCAGGCTTCCTTCCTCAAGCACGGGCTCGTCGGCCTCGTCCTGTCTATCTACGGCATGGACCGACCGACACTCGTGTGTTCAGAATTATACTGCCACTACGCGTACCCCAGTCAATTCCTTCAAGACAACTACGTAGTTGGTGAAAAATTTTCCATGCTGGTTGTTGCATTATTTTCTATAGGTTTCATAGTAAGCGTATTAGCTTTCCTTATATTAAAAGTAAGGTTAAAGAGCAAATGGTGATGTCTAGGCATAGAAAATGTATTGAATTAATAATAGCGATTCTGAGACGAGATGTGAAAATCTCGGTTTCTTATTGAATATGACAATACAACTAGTCGGTTAGTGGTCGCGAAACATAGAATTTATGAAGTGAGTTCCACGACACCTTTATTTATTACAATATCTTTTTCCAAGCGAAGTTTTTACAACACCGAATAATGGGGTTTATAGAAACTACATATTTTGATATGGTTTAAGGTGTTCCAAAGTAAATTCACATATAATGTACCTAATAGATATATACAATAATGTGATAAACATATTTTATACACTGACAAAAGCTGTTACAATCTTAATATGTAAGAGATGCATATTCTAACATATGAAAAGATTGAACATTTTAAGATATGGTTGACATTCCGATGTAAATAATGCATATTTTAAGATTAATTATTATTTAAGTGATGGGATTTGGACTTATGAATGTTATCCAATGCCCAAGAAAATACTTATTACCGAAAATGATTTCATAAGTTTTTGAGAAATGACAGCATATTTTATTTTGGCTAGTTCAAACAAAAAAAAAGGAATACAATAATGTATAATATGATGTAAGTATACAAGTATGTTTGTGCCTTTTTGTAGAATAGATTTGTTTTGAGAACTAATAAAGTATTTTAGTGCTGTAGAGGTGCTTATTTTTCTAAAACTATTTTTCATTCAAGATATCTGTAAAATAAATCAACGCAACACTCGCAACTATCTTTGTTTTTAACATCAACGTTTTCATTAAAATATTCCATAAATATAAGAAAACTTTAATTTACTAATGATAATTATTTTCTTGGCCATTAGAATATTTTTTCCGCGTAGATCAAACAAAAGCTTTCGACTCCACTAATCTTTATGATACTTCAAAGTAAAACAGCAATAGTCACAGGCATAATTGGTTATTTCTCAATGAGCTTTCAAGTATATTCACTTACTCGTCTTCGTAACAGTATTCGGGCCCATGTTCAAACCGGTCCACTGACACAACAATCTCTAAGGCGTACCGCAGGGTACTATTTTGTGACCCATATTATTTTCTAGTTTTTTTTTATCTTTTCTCATCTCTTTGGTAGTGGCTTAAGAAACTGTAAATAAAAAATAAAAATAAAATAATAAATGGAGCTTAACCGTATATTACAACGAAACAGTTTGTCGACTACCTATATACGACTCGTTGGGCTCCTAATATAATAAAACTGTATCATATTCTGGTTTATTCATCATCCTGGTGTATTGTATATTCATACGTCACATAATATCATTAAAGTAGGTCTTACTACTGGCCGGGTTACAATTAAAGTAATGTAAATAAAAAAATGTATAGAATATAGTATTCAATAAATGACATGACTGTATTTTAAAAAATATGAAAACACAAATATATCTTCATAATTTGATTTATTAGGTCTAGACTTTGAAATGATTTGACTTTGGACTTTGAAGCTACATGTAGATACAAGAGTGTTTTATAAAGCCTACGTCCAAAAAAAATCGAACCATTTAAAGTAATATTTTCATTGTTTGATATGATTTTATTGTGTGGAAGGAGAACATGTTACCTGAAAATAGTTAAACTGTGCATAACTAAATAATGTATAACTAAAGCTAACGTTACCCAATAGATTAAAAACAAATGTTGGTCTTCTTCAGTATGTTTTACCAAAGTCTTGCCATAACGTTTATAAGTGTCATAAAATACGATAAATGCAATGGCATTTAAATAAACAATAGGTATTCATAGATATATTTAAATGTACATACAAATTATTTTATGTGAATTCAGAAATACAGTTGTAATACGCCTAAGTTACAAAAGTTGCAATTGAATGTTACTTTAAAAATACTCAGAAAATATATTTGTGACTTACAACTTTTCAATTATAATTTTAATTAAAAACTCATCTAATCTAATGGAGTTTACAAAATAATTTACGTGTTTAACTGAAATTCCATCAGTATGAGTTATTAAAATATATTAAAAAGGGCTCGACAATGACAAATATGAACGGGTCATCACAGCTGTATTTTTGATAGACTAATTAAATTGCTTTATGGTGTAAGATAAACATTTTGAATTAAAAATGTACCTAAATCGGTGTTAGTCGGTATGGCCGTGCGAATAAACATTGAAACTTTGTAAGTAATTTTATTTCATTTCAAATTACCTCCACAATTTTGCTAGAACTACAGTTGGTGAACCGCTTTTCAGTAGAGAAGCGGTTCACCAACTGTCTTCTGTCATCTTGTAAAAACAAGATCAATATTATTATTTTACTAGCTTTAAAGTTAATATATTTTCCCACGGGAACTGTAAATTTTTCCGGGATAAAAAGTTGCCTCTGTTTTCCAGACTCTAATCTATATCTGTACCAAATTCCATCCAGATACATTTAGCCGTTTTGGCGTGATTAAGTAACAACAATCCATGCATTCCCACAAAGTAATATTAATTAGGATTGTTATTTAGATTCATTTTACGTTACTCTGGACCCGAAGGAAAAACAATTCGCAGGGATCCCTTACAAGGCCTTACGATAGAATGAAACAGCAACCGACAATTGGGTAGATGACACCACTAACCAATAATTTCAAGAAACAACTTCACAAAAAAACATTTAATTTTAGCACTAAAAAACGATGATTTTTTAAATAACTATACAAATCGATTTTTAGTTGCTTTGAAATCAATAAATAGTTAGTGAATTGAGATGACAAAAAGTGACGTCATAGTTGAGTATTGTCATAGAAAATCTATGGGGTAATGGCGTTTTGACAGCTCATAAAAAGTACGTCAATTGATTAGTGGTGTCATCTACCCAATTATCCCTGTATGCACTATTATTATTCTACTCTTCTTCTTTATTGTGTGGGCAGTAAGGTCTAACGACCCCAAACACCCTAGTGTCAGAGTTTCTAAACCGCCGCAAGTAGGGTTGCCATATGTCAGGAATTTTCCGGAAATGTCCGGAAATTTAGTGCTTTGTCCGGAATGCGGGGGGAATCCTAAGCCGTCAGGAATTTCTACAATTTAAGTAAAAACCACAGTTCCATAAATCTCACATCCCTAACGCGCGACAGAGGAGAGGCGTTGAGCAGTTTTCAGATAGGTTAGTTTTAAATATCATCAAGAGATGGCGGTGCCATCTTTCCTCCGCTTTTGGTTATTTTTTTATTTGATTTGTGGCGGCACTGACTACTTGATGATATACGCGTATATTATAGATAATATACGCGTATATTTATAGAGGTCAGTGTATGGGAAGAAAGATATGATAGTGACAGAATTTTTTTTTTGGAAATCCGGAAATTTCATCCTATGTCCGGAATTTTCTCCGGAATTTCGACTTTTCAATCTGGGAACCCTAGCCGCAAGGGCCTCTGACATGGTTACCAATGTTAGTGATGTCCAAGATATAAACAGATAAGAAAGATATAATAAGATAGAAAAAGTCACAGTCATTATTCTATTCTGATTATTATATTCTATATGTCGTCGGTTTTGTGATATAGTCAGGCTTTTGATTTTGAAAAACCTGATTTTATCATAAACCTGCGACATAATTATATACGTATTATTATCTTTATTATCATCAAGTTTATTTTTTACAAACATACATACATAAAGTCACGCCTTTTTCCTATGGGGGTAGGCAGAAATCACAGAACGAATACGCTACCTTACGGGACACCGAGTAGGTACTTATAGCGTTAAGCTTATTCAAAGGTATTTTTGGTAAAAAAAGATTTTTATGCAAAGCCTATGATACAGTTTTTATGCCTTTCCGCTATGAACAGGGAGTAAAGAATTTCTCTACTCCGTGCTATGAACTATATTCGGTGTCCCTCAAGGTAGCGTATTTGGTCCAATTTTTTTCTTTATTAACAACAGTAAAAAGTTTTAATTTTTTGCTTTTTAGGGCCTAGGTACTTCCTATCATCCAAATTATTTAAAAACTAGACACTACATAAATAAACAAGCAAACATGTTTCATCTTCCGCATGTGCATTTCACTGTAATTACCTAAACGCTGAGGAATTCCATGAAGTATGTTTGAAGAACATGATTAGTTCACCACCAATAGATAACTAACCAGCTCTTTTGATCCTTGATCTTCTACTACTACTACATACGTTATTGATGAGTTTCACTGTTTGCCTCCCCCTTTCAAATAAAAAAAGAATTTTAAATCGGCCGATAACTGGCGGAGAAATCATTGAACATACACACAGTCGAACATAGAAACTCCTCCTTTTTATGGCGTCGCGTCGGTTAAAAATTATAAATACAATATTTTTAGATTTTATAGTTTGCTAAAAATAAAGTTTAAATAATGGTTTAAATTTAGAATCTGTTATGGCAAAGAACATATTAATTGCCATAAAATGAACTTGAACCATTAAAATTATCATCTAAATGTAATTTTTTAACCAGTTATTGAGCGTGTTGTGTGTGACTTGAACCAAGAAGAAAAACAAGGTTGGGCAAAGAAACATCTACCTCTGAATCAGAGCTCACGGCGACGCTGCTTCTGCCTATCGTGTTAATTCGTGTTACTGCTAATATTATCGTAAAGCGTTTATAAATCTTAATCCTTGTGCTAAGACCATTTTGCACTAAGCTTCGAAGTCCATTTCATTAATCGTCGATAATTATCACACAGACACTATCCAAATTATAATAAGCAAAGATAAGTAACACTGCATATTATTGTGTATCTAGTGATAAATAAGTATGTGGAGATAAATATTACACCAGTCGGTGAGCAAGGGTCCAGTATAGTCAGCTAGTAGCAACTTGCGCGTTAATACGGACCGAGACTCGCGGAGAGGAAGTCTCGCGGTCTTGTGACCGACGAGCGCCTGCATCGCTCCAATTTTCCAATTCCGCGCATAATACGTGATAATCACTGCCATCCGTTCTAGTTCTTGATATACTAAAACAACAAAATTAAAGTTTTGAGTGTCACAATGGACGTGGAAGCAGTACGGGACGACATAAGTGTCGAAGATGGGAGTTTCGTTGTTTACACCGATGTGTTTTACACCGTTAAAAGTACAAGTAAGTACCTAGCAAAGCGAAAAAAACAAAATTATTTTGTGAAAATCACAATTTTGTTCCATTCGAATTTTCCATCAAATAATGTCACAACTTTGATTCTAAGCTACAGTAAGTACTTATAGTATCTGAGATGAAAAGTGTGTGAAGGCAATCGAGTTCTTTCAATTCGTCGACGTTCGATTTGTTTTGTCCGCAAGTATTCTACCTATTGCGATTCGGTTATTTATTTATTCACACGCACATAATATTAAAACATCAACAGCGAAGTGTAACAAAAGCGATGCAATAAGTAAACTAAATAGTTGTTACAAACATCTTCGACTACAATATCCCCTTTGCTATGTGTATACTTGTTGCAATGCGTAGTTTCTGTTTATAAGCCGAGGTTAGAGGTACCTAAGGGATATTGTTTTTAGTTAGGAAATTTCTGGAAACTTTAGGAAATTACCACTAGTACGGTTATAGATTTTTTGTATAATATCCGCGAATGCCTGGTTTTGTGTCTAAATGTTTTGAGAATAGATTTTTTTAAGAGCAACGTTTATTAAAAAAATGATAATGAACTTTTATTTAAGTTTATTACATTTGTTTCTGTTCAACAATAATTGTTCGTAAAATGCACCTATTATCAATCTATTCCTTTCACCTCTTTGAACTTACTGGTCGCTTGTAAAAGTATCTTGTTGAGAACTTGGCAGAGAAGATAAACGAACGTAAATAAATAAATTAACTTTTATATTTGTATGAACTTATAGTTATGTTATTTTCTTCACGAGTGTGACGAAAAGCTTCGTATGATATGGATATATTTTTAGCATTACGCCCTCGTAACCCTTGACTGCAATGAGAAATTTCCCTCACTTGTATTAGTTGTATTATTATCTAACTCTACTTAGATGCATTTTTCATTTTTCCACATTGAAATGAGTGACACTAAAGTTTATCTTACTACAGATCTGCATTACAGCTGAGCCCTATAAACCCACCGGTCGAGTGTATAAGTATAATCACGTCCTTGTTTCTACACGCACTGTTGTTTAATGCTATTGTTATAAAAGAGGAATTTAATCTCCGTTCTGTTTCGAGATAGAACTCTATCTTACATGAACTCTATCTTTAAGGAACTGAAGATAGAGTTCATATGCATCTTCATAAATAATGTTCGAAAAAAAAACAGATGGTTTCGGATATTACAAACGTGCTATATACAAACTAACGCTTATCAGTCATTATTTGATAACTTAATTATCTACGACCAAATGATGTCAGATTTTGGGAGAGAAATTTTATCGTAGATATGTATTAGTTATCTGAAGCATCAATAATAATGCCCTATCTATCACTAGACATACAATTCTCTTGTCTATAGTCTTCATCATTGCGTACCTTTGAGTAGAACCGGAGATAAAGCCAATTAATAAATATTTGTCGTGAACAACATACCTACATAATATAACTGCAGCTCACTTATCAAGTGTTACATATTTCACGATACTTATCAGCTGTAAATTGCATTTAAATTAATTTCGATATACGAGTGTGGTAGATAGAAACTCATCGAGTCAATATTGTTCAAATCTTTCTAAAACTACACTTACTTTTCGGGACAATGCCAAGCGCTGGTCGACTGTTTATGTGACCAGAGGGCTGGCCTTCTCTTAGACCAAAGAATTAGCCACACAACGCAATGGCAATGCTGCCAGCCTTTTGGGCACTTTTGCCTAATTGACAACGATGCAGACGAGATTTTTGATGCCCTATGCTTTTTGTTTTTATAAATTGAACATACTTTGTCATTTTATTATTTTTTACCATTTTTGAGTTTAGATTTCTTACGTATGGCAGCAGCTTAGTTCATTATATGCATTACAAACTTGTACCTTATTACGTATAAAATTATGCTTTTGATCGATTGAGTCACTCTCATCATCTCTCGAGGAATCAACATGAGTTGTATTAACGGTGCTTTTGTATTACATAAAAAAGAAGCCATCAGTTACCGCAATAGAGCGTTTATATTATGTTAAATAGCGCGGCATTATATACCTAAAAGCGGTCCAATAAGAGCCACTTTACGAATAAGTCTGTTGAAAAGTACCTATTTAACTCCAAAATTTGGACATTCACTGTTTCAACGTACAATATTAAAGGAAAGGCGTTGTCCTTCTGGTAGTTATTAATGCTTTACTGGTCGGTCATGAAATACCACTCCATCCGCAGTGAAAGTACTCGTAAATACCTACATCAAGTATACTACCATGTTCAACTGTACTTAAAAATCATTATGGAACCTTATAGGAGAAAAGAATTCTATCAAAATAAAATGATCTCTTATCAATCCTACTGACTGACTTTCAAGTCTCGATCCGTCTAAATTTCAACAGCGCTTATAAAGAATAAATTATTAAAATAACTTTGAATTTGAACACAATCCCTCGACCGTACCTACCTTAGTCATCCTTTAAAACTCTATTTTTTTTTTTCAAATTTTATTTCTCTTTTCTCCTATTTTTCCATTTACATCTATTTAAACTTTTGGACAGCCAGCTTCAAAAACATAATTATATTTTATATCTATACATGGTCAGGTCATAAGTTCTGTCAAAAACTTTCAATGTAATTAATGATATACTTTTTGAGAATGATTTAAAAATTATATATGTAATGAAAGATAATTAAATGTACAATAACATTTTATTTACATTATTCGAAATGCCCCCCCCCATTTTGAATATATGCCCTTAATCGGTGCGGCCAATCATCGATCGCAGTACGCACCACATTCATATCTATTTCAGCCGCTGCTTTAACCAGAGATGCTCGGAGGGACTCCAAATTCTGATGAGGTCTAGCGCAGACTTTCTCCTCCAAATGTTGCCATATCTTGTAGTCCAGCGGGTTTAAATCTGGACTAGAAGAGGGCCAGTCTTCATGCTCGATGAAGTCAATTTCATGGGCGGTCAACCAGTTTTGCGTGCTTCGTGCCTTGTGAGCTGGTGCAGAATCCTGCTGGAATATCCAATGTCTGTTTTTGAACATTGTTTGAGAAAGAGGTTCTACTATGTTCGTTAGGACGGTATTTTGGTACACCACAGCACTGGTTTTCACACCTTTTTCACAGAAAAACACCTCAGTTAAGCCTGAATATGAGACTCCAAGCCAAACCATGAGTGAGGAAGGATGATGCCCTCGCTGGACCCTTGGAATACGCGCGCTCGCTTCTTCACTGCTGTGGGCATACACCTTATCATTTTGTTTGTTGTAACTTTCTTCGATGGTAAAATTTTTTTCATCTGAAAATAAAATTTCGCGGTATTTTTTTCCCGCGTACCGCCGTAACAAAGCGCGGGATCTTTCCAGTCTAATTTTTTTCAAACGCTCGTTTAAAAAATGTCCGGTCTTTTTACGATAAGCTCGCAGTCCCAGGTCTTCATTTAACACTCTTTTGACCGTGGTTCTGCTTAACCCCATCTGAAGGGCTAAGATTTTTTGCTTACGCACGGGATTTCGTTGAATTCGCGCCTTTACTACTTTGATGACCGCTGGTGTCCTAACTGTACGAGGTCGGCCACTCCTCTCACGATCTTCGAAGCTTGAATCTTCAGTGTATCGTTTGATAGTGCGATACACAAACTGTAGTGTTATTTTCAATTTTTGTAGAATGTTGAAAATCTCTTTTGGCGCGTAACCACAGCGGTGCAACGCGATAACAGCGACTCTATCTTCTTTCTTCGACCACTCCATATTTAAAAATGAATAAAATTTAATTTCTTTTTTTATTTTCGGCAAGCGCAAATGATCTACTTTTAAAAATAGTCGACGTTTATCTAGCCAGTATTCGAAAATTAAAATAATAAGGTTTTAACAGAACTTATGACCCGACTGGGTATATATTTTTTTATCCTTAATGAATGAAATACAGAATACAGATCTGTTGAAAATGATTTCTGGAATAATGAAATATATTTATTAATTATTTTAAAAAATATTTGCTGTTCAAAACCACACAGGTTTTTTCAAAGTTTTCCCGTGACACCACGGGCAAGTTAGCGATATACTTAGAAAAAAAACCTAGAAATACTAATGCTAAAACCGCAATCAGTTCAAAATAAATCGCTATTACGTTTAATTAGCAATCAAATTCATGTCAGCCTAACAAGATAATTTGACGAGTTTAAAGAGGACCCTCCCGCCACGAGTGTGACCGATGCAAGCGTTACATTGATACCGCGGGTCAGTCTCACAGTCGCCTGCGCATATATCGCACGCGTAAACAAATCAATGTTGTTATCGAAATAAATCACAACTTTACGACTTAGTCAGACCCCAAAATGGACGTCGAACTTGGAAACCGTGATGATATTAAACTAAAATGTGATGTGTCTGTGTTTTCGGATGTACACTTTAGGATTCCAAATGGTAATGTTATTTTTCTTAGTGAAAGTTTTCTTATGGCGGCAATTCACTGTTCGACTTGCGATGGTGCAACTGCATCGGTGGCTGCGGACTAGTATCTTACGACGGCTATCAAATATTTACTTGATTCACATAGGTACACACACGAATTAATATGCGCTTCCGCTATGACAACACATACAAAGCCCTTTTTACCTTCAAATTTATTTAGCTTCTTTCCATATTGATAACTATCTTTTGACTGCGACCTCTTCCACGTGAATTTTCTAACACATCCCTAAATGTTTGTATATAAAGCCTATAGTACTCTGCGATCTTCTTTTTAGGTAAATCCTTTTTATTTATAGTACTTGGCTCAAGTACGTGGCCACGTTTATAGCGGCGTCAGTGGCATTTTTATATCCTCCAAGGTGCAGGTGTAGGGACACCTTTGGCATTGCAGCAGGTGGATGATGGTCATTCTGCGATAAAGTAACTTCTTAATAGCGAAAGAATTTTTGAAGAAGTTGCTGAGATTAGCGCGGTGGAACAAACAAACTCTATATCTGCTTCATAATAATTATTAGTATAGTTGCAGCCACTACCCTATCTTATTTTTATATAAATTTACTAACTTTTTTAAAGATTTCTAAAGCAACACAAATATTTCAGTATGAAACCCGGATACTTTTTGTGTCAGGGTATTCTGATTAATTGAAAGTTAAGCGATATATTAAGATTATAAAAACATGAAAAAGAGAAAGACATATCTATTTTTCTTTTTCTTCTTTTGGGTTCGGGAAATAAATCTTTGAGAGTTGGATCCTTTTTGCGTATCAACACTTTGAGGGTTGGATCGTTTTCGCGTAACTACGTCCAATTATGGATAAAAGAATATTGTTATAATAATAAGATGTTCCTATACACCTAATTAGGTATTTATGTATATAAAACACCTATAACCGAAAGTATCAAAGTATCTGATGAGTATTCATAATAACTAGGTAGGTTTAAAACCTTTTCGACAGGAGATAATTACAAATTTTATTTTATTAAATACAGAGTGCGTAAAATAAAATCTTAACAGTAAAAACCAAAACAAACCGATGCTGCATGTAACCTCTAACCACTCTATAAAATAATATTGTAACAAAAATAAAAACATTAAAAAATAGTACTTATTTAAGAAATAAAACTTTAGAATACTAATATCACTCCCAAATTAGATGTTTAGCTTGTAGTAATTAAAGGTTTTATCCACGGGTTTTATCCAAAAATATCCTCCGACATACCTCATTAAAGTCGACTGTAGGTAGCAATTTATTAAGATTGCAGATTTGTTGTACTGATACTATTTTTGATGTTAAGTGTTCCATTTGGTTATTATCATTTAATCTGAGGCCTTATTTTTTATCCCGGGCTTCCTGCGTAGGTCAAGTGACAGTAAATTATCACCAGAAACGATAACAACTTCATTTAACCAACACTTATCAATTGTTACTGTTTATGACAAAGTTTTGATGCGTTTTACTTATTACTTAGTACTTATTAACAGGTGTAGAGACAATTAATGAAGCCATTACGTATTGTTTCCATTTCTATGATCATTTTTGTTCTGAAAAGTACCTGTAAACCTTGAAGTTACATAGATGGTGAAGGTCCAAGTTCGTGAAAGGCGACTAACAAAAGGTATTTATGTGGCAGATGTGAGTGGCAACGCCGGGAGGGGACGCCCTAGAAAGACCTACCCTGACCTTATCGGTGAGGTTCTTCAGAAAGGTCGGGTGTGCAGTACTCGTAACCGGCGTGCTTGTATGTAAGGAAGTAGTATGTAAGGATCGTAGCAGGTGGCGTTCTGTGGTTTCTGCCTACCCCCATGGGAAAAAGGCGTGAGTTTATGTATGTATGTATGTGTATGTGTATAAAACTTTAAATTATAAAAGAAAAAAAATATAAAGAAAAGAAAATACAAAATAAAAATTCAAACAAAACAATACAAGGTCGTCCCTTTCATAAATTCTTCTCACAGTACTTCTGACATAGGTACCAATAAAATCTTCGTCCACTCAAACATATGTTGACGCCTGTATAGGTACCCCGAAAGGTTAGGCAGAGGTGTATCAATGGACACCCACAGATGGCCGGTATATTTCGGTCCCAAGTAATAGGGGGCGAGCCTATTGCCATAAACCGGGCACTAATTCTAACTCCGAGCTGCATTACACTAAATTTTTTTACGAAAATCAGTTTGAAATTAAAACTTTATATACCTCACGGCCGCTGTACTGTTGCATAGATACACTCGTAAGCACAATGTTTTGCATAGACATTGAATTTCCACACCTAAAATAGAGATTGTTTCTCAGTTGTATTTTTGGTCAATGTTAATAGTTTAAAAGTTGCGAATAAACTTGACATGCCTATCAGGCATGTCAAGTTTATTTTTATTCTCCGTATATACTTAACTAACTTAACTAGTTATTTTTATGAGTTCAGAGGAATTTAAATAAACAGAGTTATAGGTACTTATGTTAAATAGTTTCCGTTGTCCAAGTAGTTACTCTACCTACGTAGTTTGATACTTTTGGAGGTGCGAGTTAGATATGTAAATTCGTAATGTTTTAACGAATTCAAACTGAATAAAAACGCTAATAGACAAACCAAACGTTTGATTAAAAAAAAACGCGATTAACTTACAAATTCATTTTTAAATATAATTATGTTAATAGAACCGCATGTATGGTGAACTCATCTAATTCTGTGACTCGCCTAATTCGGTGATATTTGGTTTGAGCGCTGTATTATAAGCCAGGGATGGCGAACCTTTATCGGTGATAGTGCCATTTTTTATAGAAAAATAATAATGTGACTATGACGTGCCATCAAAGAATCTTGGCTTAGTCATTGATGGAGAAAAATAAAACTAGAAGCTGTTAACACTCTTTGTTTGCAACTAGTTTGTACAAGAATTTAATGTAATATTTACTATTTTATGTTTATTTTAATAAAAGGTTAGTGTGATTTCTGCTGTTGTAAATTGTTTTCGATCAAATACATAATATACAGTTGTCATATATTGGCGTGCCCGAATTATTTTGTCGCGTGCCACTACTGGCACGCGTGCCATTGGTTCGCCATCCCTGTTATAGGCTGTACGAGTGAAATCAATTACTTGAAATATGATTTGATTATGATTAATTGTGCCTATATTCCTCATAAAAGACTGATTAAAACTCTTGCTAAGTCTGAATTAAAGTAATTAATAATTTATTGGTATTTTATTACTCAAATGCTTTTGTCACGAAGTTAGATGAGTTCACCCTATGTAGCGTTTATCTAGACAGTAGATTACAGTTAAAACAAATGTTACTTTAAAAGCGTTTTGGTAAGACAATTCGCAGCATGAATACCTATTTTATTCACATTCATGCAAATTGATAACGAATAGCAATGTAACTCATATACATATTAAGCTCTATCTATTAATTCTGATGAATTTAATCTCCATTATCCAAATACTATAAATAGAACTTCATTTTCTATGACCCAATGTTGTTGATTTCTGATACCGAAATTTATTACTAGCAGATTAATTGATTAAAACACTGGCTAAGTGCGAGTTGAACTCGCGCACGAAGGGCTCCGTGCTATTATCTATAAAAATGGCCAAAAAAACATGTTTGTTGTATGGGTCTTAAATAATTGTTTTATTTTAATTTAAAAATTTATTTTTAAGTGAATATAATAATTAAATATTCTGAAAATATTACAAGCGTCTACCTGCTTTCGTTATCAATATCGAGCAAAAACGAGCCAAAAAAAAAGCACGTTTGTTGAATGGGAGCCCCCTTAAATATTTATTAGACAAACAGACAGACAGACGAACAGCGAAGACTCAGAAATTAAAAAACAAAGGGTTCTGTTTGAGCCTTGGGTACGGAACCCTAAAAAAATTAACAAAATGTGAAAAAGAAACAAAACCATCAGCCAATTTGCACCGATTTCAAAGACATGAACAAAAAAGTTTCAAAGAACATTCAAGTCGTATAACCAGTGTTATTTAAAGCGGATTATATGCCAAATTTAAATGCATCAGATTGCTTTATGTAATAATGTCCTTGTTTTGGCCTTTTTAGTCATGATTTGGAGTTATTTTAAATCTTTTGACGTTTTGTAATATTTTATTTTCATCTTTTATTAATTACCATAATAGTTAAAAGCTCCTAAGATAGGTCACATTTACAATGTCATATCATAATGTCTCAACGTTATAAGAACTTTGTATATCCTGGTTGACCATTTTAGGTACCTATAATTGTGTGGAGAATTAGGTACAATATAATGTAATTTGGACACAGGACCTCCCAGGACCTTCGCAGTCAATTCTGGGTCGCAACAACATAATTTATAATATTATTGTACTACATATTTATTTTAATATAGTTGGTCTTCCAAATGCTAAGGAGGAGAAGGACCTAACAATATTTCCATGCCAGAAGAGAACAACACAGAAGCCATTTGTATTTTATAGAATACCTAGGTACAGGAAGTCACTTTCTCCTAAAATGTAATAAACAGTCAGTCGTTTGTCATTTTTTTTTTTCAAAATATAACACATTTCATAGGCCCGGGTCTCCTAAAGTTTAGCAACATTATGTCAAAGCGCAAAAAAATAAAAATAAAATAAAAACAGTTTTCTATTTAACTAGTGAGCAACACATGAAACACACTCAATTTGAATAGTTCAAATCGAATTATAAGAAGTTAAAATTAATCGTATTAAGTACATATTATTATGTAGATACTGCATAGTATTGTCAAACAAGCATGACGAACACAGTCGTATTTATTTTCAAATTTTAAATGGTTACATAAGGAACTGGCGTATTAGGTAATGTTTAATAAAATTTATAGAGTAGTTGCGTCACTGAATAATAATTGTTTGAATCAAAAACTGATCGGAATAAGTATTTAGCTGGATTGTAATTTTAATGTGTTTACATAAACTTAGCGAAACCGAAAATTAAATCAAATAAAATCAAATACTTATTTCTTAATCAAAAAAATTTACATTAGTTGAAATTAGAAAAAACTACGTTATTGCGTTTTTCTTGAAATTCTCAGTAGCAGTTCGGAGTCGGTGTATATTGCTTTGCCCAACCCTTCGGGGAGTACAGGCGTGATGGTGTATAAAAAGTCTGTACATTTTATTCTTACATCTCTAAATCAGGGAAGTGTACCTAAATAATTAAGTACGACTTCATCTGAACTGGTCGATAGAAATGTCTCCATGGAGTGAATAGGTGTTTGTTGTGTTATCCTGCAGGGAGATCACAATTCATAACAAAGGTTATCCATCTCAAGATATCATAAATGTATATGACTAACTGCTGGCCGCGACTTCGCCCGAGTGTTTTTTGTTACACGTGTTAACTTACGTCTATGGTTACTGCTCCGCACCCGTGTGTCATAGCGTGATGTTATATAGCCTATGCTATTCCTCATAAATCTTGCTATAATATACAATTTAAAAGTAATTTTTCCAATCTGACAGGTATAACCAGAGACTAGCGCTTTTAAACAAAAAAAAACTCGACACCTTTATTATACATAATATACATGTAGTTAGAACGTACCTAACGTTCATGTAAAAATTGCCACGGATTGTAACTTTATAAATAAACCTGCATTGACCTACGGAGCCAAAAATAAAACTCAAACCTGTTTTTTTTTACACTAAACCAGGGGTCGGCAACCTGTGGCTCTTTTGATGTTAAGTTACGGCTCTCAACTTCCATAATAAATCATTTCACCTTAAAATACTACAATCTATACATAATTGAGTAGATACTCCAATATAGTATGACAGAGATATACTTTTACAATAGGCATGCAAAGCCAATGCTTGAACGCTCCCATTGATGTACCTAACTGTCTATTATTCACTAACTATGGATTAATATTTTATTACATTCGATATGCTTTGTACTAAAATATATGTAAGTATGTTTTTTTTTTAATAAATATTTAATTTTCAAATTCTTTATTTTCAAATAAAATATCAAACTGAATTCGGCATAAACGGGGTTCGGGTTGGATATTTAAACGATTTCCTGGGGCTCTTTAAAAACTGTGAAATTTTGAAAATTTAAACCTTTGGCTCTTCCGTCTCAAAAGGTGGCCGACCGGTGCACAAAACTATACACAAGGGACCAGCTTAGATGTCTTTACGAATATTTTGATAGCTGTCAGCTATCAAAATATTCGTAAGCTCAGATCCCCACCAACAGATTATATATCTTTACAGGTGTGTCCGATGTCCGCTGGTCTATGCTGCATATTTCAAGAGCGCTTATCTTAATATTTTGCCCGCTTTCTCCTGCAAATTTCAATAACCTTTGTCAAAAAGTAGGTCTCTAGGATCTACATATAAATAGTACTTATCTATAATTGTCAATTTTGCCTTGAGGATGACTTTTAAAATTCCACGTGCCGCCTGTTGGAACTGGTTTACCCAAAACGTTTTGATCGTTTCTCAATAGTGTAGTCCGGACGCCAAAACGCATTGCATTTCACGTTTTTTTTATTATTAAAATTAATTAAACTTTAAGAAAGCTTTTTTTAAGGATGGGAAATCATCAAATGACTTCCGCTCTGGGCGGAGCGGAATGGAGTGTCAGGTTTTAACTGACTTAAACCCATCTGTTGCCTCTTTCAAACTCTTTCGAACGAAGAGAGTTTGTCTCCTAAAATTGTTTAAAAATTTCTTCTACACATTTTGATCGACTCCAGCCATAGCTTGAAAAAAACGTGTAAATGGGATTTTATTTACTATTCTTGCTGAATAAATAATTATATACTGTAAGAAAGGGTATCGCGAATATCCATTGAATAGTTCAACGCTTAAGTTCACTACCCTGGTGTCAACCAGAAGATGAATAATTTTCTATTGGGTTTTTGCACGTGCACCGTGAATCATAATGCAACCAGCATTTGACCAATAGAATCATGATAATACACAGGCCTTTTGCAGAAATCATTGTTTGGACCAAACATAATAAATACAACTCCTTATTAGCTGATACAAACAGGTGTCATTTTTATAAAGGTCGTTGGCCAAGAGACGCACTTAATGTGTGCGTACACTGCCACTGCGAATATTAATGTTTAACTCTATTTAGGTTTACTTACGATGAATACCTATGTATGTTCGTAAAGGACGAAAGAGTAGGTACCTGAGCTTTCCGTTAACCCACCTTTTAGGTAGATTTTAATAGCGACAGAACAAGAAAAAAAGGAACTTACACAATAATAATGTTGGCAAAAAACTCCTCAATGCGTCGTCCTGTTGTTATATATTTTTATTTTTGTTTTCGTTACTATTTATTGTTGGAATTGAATTGAAAGCTCGAAACTATAGGTACTATTTTTTCTAGTCTTTGTGCTGTGTACGCGGTGTCTTCGCTACGCTCTATGACTTCTACAAGTACCTACGCTAATATTCTTTTTTTTTACGTTCAGCCTTACATTTATTGTACCTACGTACATGCCTATTGTGCCTATGTACATGCCTATTGTGCCTATGTTAGTACCTACAGCAGAAAAAAAATATTTTCCCTACTATAGTCCTGCATCGTATTTTAATGATGGACACAACTAGCTTCACATACTAACAGTCCACTACGACTGTCATTTTCTATTAGTAGGTCAAACAATCCAAGATAAAATATCCTTGTTCATAGTCGAATAATTTTAACTCTTACAATCACAACACATAGTTCCTTTTGTATTTATATCCATCACAGCATTCATTACTGTTTATGCTATTTTTATAAGTTATTCTCTAAAGCACGTTTGAGCAGATTTACATGCAGTTTGCGTGCAGGAATGCTAATCGTAAAGTGTAGATACCTAACTACCTACGTACAATAAGCATTTAGAATATTATCAATCTCAAAGAACCTTTTGCCCGCCATGATATACAAGGTGTTTATTTGCATCCTCGCCAAATTTTAGGAGCTTGTCATAAAAAAAGAAGTAATCAAATATAATTACGATACCTACCTGGTCAATATTCAATAAATACTTGTTTTTTTAGTTGTAACTATCAAATAACAGTATTCCAGAATACACATCTTGCAAAAATCAGAATCGCCCTGTTGCGTATGCGGTAGGCAGAGTTGTCGCGCGACTATATCAATGTGTGCATAGCGCCTAAACCCTCTGGCAAGATGGCTAGTTCTAATTCGAAAATCACGCCAAAAAATATAAATTTCAAAAGTAATTTATTTTATGATTGATTCGTGTTAAGAATCACGAGCATAGTTAACTCCTTGAATTTGACGAGGTTGCAAATCAACACCTTGTAGAACAAAGAAACAAACTTAAGTATGTAGGTAGATAGCTAGCATTATTTATTTTTAAGAACATTTTCTACATTAATTTTGTTTGGGTACGTAACAGTACCTAATATAGTATTTGAATATTTTTACACGCATGCGCATTGTTTCACACTTAAGTTTTCAAATGTGTAAGTAAAGTATATGTACCCCTAAAAATCTGTATATTTAACCTTCGCCCTTATTTCTGTCGTTAATATTACGGGGCATTCCCACAATAATAAAATGCTTTATCAAAATTTCTAAAATAATGAATACGTTTATGTACCTAGATATATTTTTTTAATCAAATAACATATATGAGATATGCAAAAAATAAATAAGCCAATTGCAATCTTATAATATCTTAATACTGCTATCTACGTACTAACATATGTAATCCAAGATTATTAGATAAAAGACATCAATTTTAATTACAAAACGTGAACGTCAAAAATAGCATATTCAAACAAAACTAAGGCAGACATTTCAAAAGCACACAAGGTCTTGAAGACAATGGCTGTTAAGATAATTAACGACTGGATAAACCTGTCGCTATATAAACAATTATTTCTCACAATCTTAGTTCAAATGCCAAATGTTAATCACAAACACTAACACTTGCGCGATCGTGTTCAACGGAACGCACTACTCAAAGAGATGTCAGCAAATCAATCGGAGGGGCCACTCAGGGCCGATGCCTGCGGGTTGTTCGAAAGAGATACCGCGCCCCCGGAACGCAAAGGTCACAAGAGGGAAGATAAATGGGTTTTAGTCAGTAAAAGTCTGACACTGTCCCGCCCCGTGAGAAGTAATTTGATGATGTCCGATCTGAAAAAAAACGAACACTTAATTCTCTCTAGATAGTGTACTGTGCAGTCTTAAGTCTTAAGTCAAGAGTATCGCATTACCCATTACTGGGTTGTGGAGGTCTGATAGGCAGTCGCTCCATGTAAAATACTGATATTCAGCTGCATCCGGTTCGACTGGAAGCCGACCCCAACATAGTTGGGAAAAGGCTAGGCAGATGATGATAGTGTACTGCACACTTACCCTGCAAGAGCGTGATAAAACCTGGGGGCATACCACCACCTATAAAAACATTATTATTTTAATACTACTTTGCCTTGCGCACTGTTGGGTTTTTAACACTCGGCTCAGCGCCGAAAGTTGAAAACCCAAGAACTGAAATAAGAAAGTATTATGTATGTATATATTGAACTGTTTTTTAGAGATGGCCTACTGCATAGACAAAAGAATGTATCTAATGAATTTTGAAAAACTTACAGATTTGATTTAGCATGGCTCAGTGAGCTTCAGACAAAGTTTACTAGCTAAAAATAAAGTAAATTATGACTCACAATATAGAAATTCATCATCACTTATCACCATCATTATCACCACCTTAATAGCCCGATTAATGTCCGGTTGCTAATTAACGAGCAGGCCTCAAAAATAAAGGTAACTTTGCATATTTAACTAAGTAAGTAGGTAAGTTTAATTATAAATTAAATTAATAAATACACGATGGTCAAGGTTGATATAAAAAAAAACTACCTTTATGTAGGTACCATCATTATTGGAACATTTGAAGGGAAACGAGTTATATTTAACTTGACTTGTAAACGTTGCTAAAGCAATAAAATGTGCTTCTTTGCAAGAATAAATACAACATTCTTTTAAATAAAAGCGGGAATAAAGAATTATTTTCGTAATTAACAAAGCTTAGGTACACTCAGCAACAAAATTAGAGATTTCAGATTGTAAAGGTGTTATTGAGCACAATATCAAAGGAGAAACGAAATGGATCTAAAATTAACTCTTAGTTTTCAAATGATATGTAAAAGTAACATTGTTAATCGACTTTTGTCCTTTTGTACCATACAACAACAAAAAGCAATCATAAGGCCTACTTTCGCTAAAAACTTATCTCAGAGTTCTTACTCTGAGATAAGTTTTTAAGTTTTGCTAACATGAGGCAAAATTACAAACAATAAGTCATACAAGAGACGTAAAAAACTTTTAAACAAAAAAAACAACCGCCTTCAAAAACTTAAAAGTGAAAAATAACTTTAGTTTTGGAAGTCGGTGGCTTTGGTTCTGTTTGTTGTTTTGAATTGCCACCGACTTCCAAAGCTAAAGTTATTTTTCACTTTTTAGTTTTTGAAGGCGGTTGTTTTTTTTGTTTAAAAGTTTTTTATTTTTTGCTTTTTAGTATCAACTTCCTGTCATCCAAATCCATGAAGGAACTGTCATACTACGTAAATTAACTTAACACCACTAAAAAGTCATAAGAAAGCAGAATACTTATGCGATTTAGTTTACTTGGAGGACAAATTTTCGAATACTATTGAATATATCTGTGTTACCCTTTTGAGTGTACACGCGTGATGTTATGTTGTGTGATGGTATAAACAATGCTTAGATATGATATAGCAACAATCGCGGTTAATCTGCTGTTATTTATTGAAGAGTTCCCTCGATTTCTACAAGATCCCATCATCAGATATTGAAATGGTGGCAATGGGACCACACGGAAAGCACCAGCTTTCAAATAAAGAATCATGACAATCGGTTCACCCAGTCGGGAATTTCGAGGTAACAAACATAAAAAAAAAAAAAAAAAAATACAGTCGAATTGATAACCTCCTCCTTTTTTTGAAGTCGGTTAAAAAAGACATAACACATGGTCATTAACTATACAAGGTGTTGATTTGCATCCTCGTCAAATTTTAGGAGCTTGTCATACAAAATAGAAGTAATCAAATATAATTGCGATACCTGGCCAATATTTAGGTAATAAAAACTTGTTTTTTTAGTTGCAACTATCAAATAACAATATTCCAGAATACTCCTATCGCAAAATTCAGAATCGCCCAGTTGCGTATGCGGTAGGCAGAGTTGTCGCGCGGCTATATCAATGTGTACATAGCGCCTAAACTCTCTGGCGAGATGGCTACCTCGAATTTGAAAATCACGCCAAAAAAAACGGTAATTTAAAAAACTAAAAAACCCGACTGCTATTCTTTAAAAATCCCTAAAACAAGATAAATTGTAGCAGTCGGGACCCATTCTAGAAATGGAGGATTAGTGAATTGAGAGCACATACCTATATTACATTGCAGATGGTCCCGAATGGGTCCCGACTAGGGATTGCAATCCGGATTCTTCGAAATCCGAAAACAAATGAAAAATCCGGATTTTCTTGCCTTTTTTAAATCCGGATTTTAAGACTCAAATTCGATTTTTTCGGATTTCAGTCAAAACTGATTATAACGCATAATATTTGTAATTAATTTTGACTATAATAATAATTTTGATTGTAATTAATCGGTATATCGATATTACCTACTTTAATGCGAAATTAAGAATAAAAATTAAATAAAAAAAAAGTGGTGCATTGTTACAAGACAAAATAAACTTAAAAGTACTTCATATTATGGTATGCTATTCTAAGTTATAGCGAACTGCATGCGACTTCGTACGCGTTGCTTATTTCACCCGCCATAAGTTACGTCTTTGATTAATGCTCCGCTCCCGTGGGTTGTAGCATGATGTTATAATATAGCCTATGTTACTCAGGAATAATGTAGCTATGTATTGGTGAAAAAATTGGTGAAATCGGTCCAGTAATCTGAAGCTTATTCTTTACAAAAAAAACAAACAAATCTTACCACTTTATAATATTATTAGTAATTAGTATAGATATAGTGTGACAATTTATTTATAAAATAAATGTGTTATAAAATATATGGCAGTCCCCATAATAGGCAGCGCCCGTACCTTGAGGGCTAGAGTTGCTTAAATTAATTTTTAAATCAAGACTTTTTATGAGATTGAACAAGGCAATCTAATTTTCAACTTTTTATAAGTTAGAATAAAATATGGAATAAATAACAAAACAAAAAAAAGTTGTTTTACAATGTTAAGGTGTTTAGTAGCGCGGGGAATACGTGCAATGAGGTGTGTGGGTGTGATGGTAATATGAAATGTGATTGTAAATATTGTAATAGTGAGATGAGATGTGTGCTGGTGAAATGGTGTATGTGTGTAATATTGAGATTAGGATTATTTTGAGTAGGAACTTGTGTAGGAGCACATGTATGAAATTTTTTGTTGATAATTTAGCAATGTTCGGTTTAATTGTATGACAGTTAAAGAAGCCAGCTTTTTGTGGTTCTTCTACATGAATGGGAGGTGAGATCTTTGATATCACAGTACTTGCTTTCTTTATTGTAGATATGTGTGAGTAAATAAAAGGGGCATCGTCTGGTCTGTTTGCATTATGAAGAGGGACATGTAGAATACGTTTCGAGAGTAGGTTATGGTAGTTAACTCTATTTTTTATGGATTTGTGAACATGCACTGAGAATAAAAAACTGAAAAGCTTTTTACGCATCACTTTGAAAACAGCTCTTTGAGCTCTTTCGATTTCAATAAAAGTGCTTTTCCAGCTCCTCCCCACTGGAGTGCTGGAGTATCAATGTTTAAGTACAGTTTATGTTATGTAATGATTATGTAAATTTATAACGAGAAAAATTACTGATACCCAAAATTTATTGATAATTTTAGTTGTTTTTATTCTGTCGAGCTGTGAATTGAGCCAATTGATGCAGATTTTAATTAATTTATACTATTTTATATAAATTTTATCAAAATAACTTAAAACACCAAAAACTTCGAAAACTCCGGATAATCCGGATTTTAATCGGACGAGAAATCAGAAATCCGGATTTGAAAAAACTCCGGATTTTGCAATCCCTAGTCCCGACTGCTACAATTTATCTTGTTTTAGGGATTTTTAAAGAATAGCAGTCGGGTTTTTTAGTTTTTTAAATTACCGTTTTTTATTTTTTAGTGTTTTAAAAAAGAAATTAATATACCCAGTATCACTCTTACAGTAAATACGAATCTAACGACACCTCTCAAGCTAAAATCCATCGAGCCGTTCAGCCTGCAGAGCGTGCCAAACAATTATACATACAAACTTACATACATACATACATACATACATACAAACATACAAACATACCCTCGAAAAACATAACCCTCCTTCTGTCGCAGTCGGGTAAAAAGAAGATTTCATTTTTTTTTTTTTTGTTATTGATTCGTGTTAAGAATCACGAGCATAGTTAACTCCTTGAATTTGACCAGGATGCAAATCAACGCCTTGTACAGACTGCCCATCAAACTATGTAACTTTGACCAATATCACTACTGGAAAGTTTATGGTAGGGCGCAATGACACGGACGCAAAACATTATGCTTATATGACAAGCGCCGAAGAAGCCTCTAAAATTTAATTACCTACAACATTTGAAACTTGTTTTCATGAAAAAACGTTGGGGCTTTATTAACCTTCAATATTTCTATAGGTCGTAACCAAAAGGTTTTTAGGGTACAGAGCAAAAAATTATCGTAATGAGGGAAGGAACGTCATCTTCGATTTCGGAAAGAGTTTTTTTACACCCGTTCCATGGCAACTAACTCTGAGTTAACCAGATAACGGTGTTTGGGCAAACGAATCAACTATACTTAGGTATGTCATTGAACTTCTGTTCTTACGTCTGTCGACAAAGTCATGCTTACAAAAAGTCTTAAAAATAATAATGTTAATTATCATAATTGCAATAATTGTATGTACCAAGTTCATCTTCTGTCTCTTGAAAACTTGAAGCTATTACAAAATAATATTTTTATGGAAACGCTTATACTCGCTGCCCAAAAATGAAACCTAGAAAGGATTTTTTTTATTTCGTAAGGAATCCTTATAGACTGCCTCAGAAAAAGCCAACGGGTGACAACCAGAAATTAAGCCCAACAATCATTATAAATACCAGTCCGGTTTCTGGAAAAAAAGAAGATGAAGTTTTACTGAAGGAAATGCCCAATAATACTTTTTCGACCTGGAAAAATTATATAATATGAATGTATCGTAAATATATTGCAAAGATGCGAGGTAATATGTTGAAGCGGATAGAAGAGCCTTTAAAGTCTTCTAAAACATTTCATTCTTATTTACAGGAAGAAATTGGAGAAAGAAGCCAGCCTATGCTGATAATTCAAATGATCCAAGTATCATCCTTCGGGGAGCTTCGGGAGCCCTTAGGCCTGGGCGAATGACCTTTATTCTCGGTCCTTCAGGAGCTGGCAAAACCACATTACTCAAAATTTTAGCTGGAAGAAAGTAAGAACATGGAATAAAATATTTTCAACCATTTAAATATTGAAGTCTTCACCCCAATTAATTACTAAAGAAAAATTTCTGCGGCTTTCTGCAAAAATAAAGTGCAGTTGAACCCCGTTCAGTAATGCGAATGTCTTAGCTAACTTAGCTTAAAGTCAATGTGCATACAAATCTCCAAGAGCAATTAACTTTATAACAAAGAAATGAATAATTGTTGCAAAAAATCACAACGATTAAATCAGCAAATAACTTTATTTTTGAGCAGGTAAAATAATTATAAATGATTATCTACGTAAGTGATGATGTGACAGCGTTTTCATTGTTCATGACTTAAATTAGTCATGAACAATGAAAATGCATGCTATGTGCAGGTATCCAAGTTTTGTAATTACTATTTCTTGTAGATATGTATATGCATTAGTTATATATAGTCTGTTATCATAATATAGTGTCGTAATTTACTAACTATATAAAAGCAATGTTTGTTCTATAAACGTCCCAAGACCATTGATCCGATTGTGATGCAAGAGCTTTTAGGACTTATACATCGCTTGTTTTACTGGAAAATCTTAGTGTAGAATATTCAGGCGCACGGGTCGAGGGTTCCGAAGAATTAAATAAAAGACGAGCAGAGTCTTCAACCACTTATATTGTTGTTCACAAGCTTCCGATGATTGTTACAGTACGACTGACTTACGACTGACAAATTTTGCCGTGAGGCGGCTATATTTATGACTTTCCTACGTGGGTGCAAGTAGTGCCATGACAAATAAAATAACAAAAGGTGTTTGCACCAATCACGTCACAGTATTTCTCCCATATGTCTCTACGGTGGTGGAAGTAGTGGGTAGGGCGCGACATCATCAACAAATGTTCCACCAATCAAATATGCACATTTTTGTCATTAAATTTACTTATAATCTAGAATCATATATTTACCTTAATTCTAGATGTATCCTAAGTTACATTAATGCTAAAAATAACCTAGGACTAGATAATCAAAACATACATCATTTGATAGCGCAAAAGCATCTATATTTACATAAAAATCAAATATTGTTACAATTATAGATTTAATCTTCCTATTGTACATATTTAAAACTACAGAAAGCCCTCGTGCTCTCTTACAATTCCACCCCCCGCAAGAGGGTTCAACCGATTGCGCTTCCGTCAGTAGGGAGCACGACAACTTTTACTACGGGCCGACGCAGCGTACCCTTTGTAGTTTTGATATCTACAATTCTAACAATACTATCCGCACCTGGATGCACTTTGGCTATAATGCCTTTGGTCCATTCACTACGTGATTTGTTGTCATCGACCACTATCACTACATCGCCCACTTTTACGTTCGGCACTACACTGTTCCACTTTTGTCGTTGCTGGAGCGTAGGCAGGTACTCGCGCAGCCATCGCCTCCAAAAGAGGTCGGCCAGCGCGTTTACTTGGCGCCACATGCGCCGCGAGTCGATGTCGGCGGCATGCTGACGCGTACACGGAGCATCTCCCGCGGCAGTGCCAAGCAGGAGATGGTTCGGTGTCAACACGACGGGTTGCTCAGCATCGGTGCTCACGTAGGCTAGTGGCCGGCTGTTAATTACCAGCTCGGCTTCTGCGAGGAGAGTGAGTAGCACCTCCTCCCGAGGCGCGCGCTCTTTTAAAGTAGAGCGCAGCGCGTTCTTCACGGAGCGCACCAGTCGCTCCCAGCTCCCGCCCATGTGCGGGGCGGCTGGCGAGTTAAAGTGCCAGGCGATTCCCCGACCTGTCGCCTCGCTTCTAATGCGACCCACGTCTAGGTCGCGCAGGGCCTGGCGTAGCTCGGCGTGTGCTCCAACGAAGTTGGTCCCGCGGTCGGAGTATATGTCCGCGGGACATCCTCGACGTGCGATCAGGCGTCGCAACGCCAATATGGCTGAGTCTGCACTCAGCGACGCCGCTAGTTCCAGGTGTACGGCGCGTGTGGTGAGGCAAGTAAATAGAACGCCCCATCTCTTCTCCCGGCGCCGACCGATGCTCACCTCCATAGGGCCAAAATAATCCACTCCACAGTGGACGAATGCCCGGCGATTAATCCCCAATCTCGCGATGGGTAGGTCGCCCATCTTAGGCGTCGACGGCTGGGCTTTCTTAATCCTGCACGTTTGACATTCTCTTGCGATTGCTTTCACTGTTGACCGTAAGTTCGTTATCCAGAACTTTTCTCTTAAAGAGTTCACCACGGTTTCCTGGTTGGCGTGAAGCGCTGTTGTGTGGTATCTTTTAATGATAAGCCGAGTCAAGGCGTGCTTTCCGTCTAAAATAATGGGGTGACGCGCTCCGAAAGTAAGTTCACTGCAGGCGCCCAACCTGCCGCGTACCCGTATCAAACCATCTTCAAATAACATTGGGTCTAGTTTTTTAATCTTACTGTTCCGTGGTAGCGGGCGGGCTTCTTGTAGAGCTTTTGATTCTTCCTCGAAGCTCTCAGTTTGTGCTATCTTCAGTAAACGTAGCTCCGCCTCTCGTAGATCGTCGACCGTTACGGTTGTCGAGTCGCGTCGTTTGCGACAGCGGTCCGTGAAGACCTTTATACGTGCTACTACGTATAAGATGCGTGTCCACGTACTATACCTTTCATAGGGCAGCGCGGGTTCGACCTTAGTAGTGACGTTCACGTTGTGTACCCGCTCTAGGTCTGCCTCTGACACTGCGTCAACTCCAGAGTCCACCGGCCATTGCTCCTGTGGGCTGGAAAGAAATGAGGGACCCGAAAGCCACATATTACTGTTGACGGGCCACTCCAACCGGGTGCCTTTATCGGCTGGGTTCATCGCCGAGGGAACCCAGCGCCAGTCTTTCATCTTTGACCTTTTATCTATCTCTGCTAACCTATGAGATACAAAACGTTGGAAGTCGGTTGCTTCCGAGTGGATCCATTTGAGTACTGTCCTACTATCTGTCCATAAGACCTTTCGGGTGATTTCAACTCCTAACTCTTTCTCCACGGTGTCGGCTACCCTGCAGGCCAACACTGCCGCCTGTAACTCAAGGCGTGGGATTGAAATCACCTTTTTAGGTGCCACTCTAGCTTTCCCCATCACGAAGCTAACGCGCCTAACGCCGAGTGCATCTTTTCCCACCAAGTAGGCGACTGCCGCGTAGGCGGATTCACTAGCGTCCCCGAAGACGTGAAGTTCTACCTCTGATAACTTTATACCGTACCATCGCGGGATGGTTATATTGTTTAAGATTATAAGGTTCCGTAACCATGCGAACCATAAAGTTGCCTCCGCTTCATGCAGCCTCTCGTCCCACTGGATTCCTGTACGCCATATCTGCTGCATTAATATGCGCGACTGAATGACGCATGGATACAGGAAACCCAGCGGGTCGAACACCGACATTATGAAGCGAAGAAACTCTCGCTTCGTAGGAACAACGTCACCCTCTATAATTGTCTTCGGTAACTTTTTAAATGATAGGTCAAAAGCCAATTCATCGGTCCCCGGTGACCAAATCATACCTAAGGTGCGCTCTGTGGCGCCCTCGTCTTTTTCTAACGAGACTCTGTCGGGCATCTCTATTTCGAGAATCTCCCTGAGTTGTGGCGAATTGGTGACCCACCCCCGTATATTAAACCCGCCTTCGGCGTGGATGTGAGCCACCTCCTCTATGCGTTTGCTAGCCTGCGCGACGGACCATGCACTATCTAAATAGTCGTCCATGTAATGACTGTTATGTATAGCCGACACTGCTTCGGGATACTGACTATTAAATCTGGCCGCATTTTTATTCAAAATATAGATTGCGGATGTAGGGGAAGACACAGCACCGAAAATCATTGAATTCATGACAAACGTGTCAGGTTCTCCACTATTATTTTTATTCCACAAGAAAAGCTGTGCCCCTCGGTCACGTTCTCTGATTTTTATACGTAGGAACATGTCCGCTATATCTCCGGTGAATGCTACCGGTCCCAATCGGAATCTAATTAGAATTCCTAAAAGAGAATTTAATAGGTCTGGCCCCGCGAGCAAGCAATCGTTAAGAGCGGTACCTTGAAAAGTGGCGGCGGCGTCGAAGACTAGTCTCAATTTCCCCGGCTTATTAGGATTCTGTACCCCAAAGTGAGGTAGGTACCACACCGGATCTTCGAAGCGGCCGTCCGCTTTACTCGCATAACCCTCGCTAATTAATCGTTCAATTTGATTTTCATATGCTTCCGCGTACGTAGGATTCTTATGCAACCTACGTTCTATTCCCGACAGTCTCTGTCGCGCATAAGCATAGTTATCGGGTAGCTGTGGATCGTCACGCCTCCACAACAATCCTACTTCCCATTCGCCGTTAATAGTGAAGCTACTGGTTTCATCTAATATTTTTAAAGCTCTGTCGATGTCTTTATGAGACCTAGGGATTTCGGTTATACCTATTGCTTCTAATTCGAATTGGTTTTTCACCATATCATGCAGTTCAGACAGAGGTTCCGCTAAACAGTTCACGGCTTCGTAGCCTACCCTAAACCCTTTACCTATGGGCCCATGCAGAACCCAGCCTAGCTTGGTCAAAGATGCAACTGGCTTACCGGACTTTCCTCGGCGAATCTCCTCGCCGACCAGCAACTCCCAGTTGTCCTGTCCCAGCAACAGCATCGGCCTGACTCCGCACATTTCCCCCAGGCCCAAGTCACGCAGGTGGGCGAGCTCCTTTATCAACGCAGCCGGCACCGTTTGGGCGGGCAAATCCAGCCTCTTGAACGTACGCACACTTATTTTGTGATTCACTTTATTTGGCCCGCGCACTGTCACATATATTTTCCTTGAGGATTTATCAGACACCTCATTACCGCGCGCACTTTTTAGCACTAAAGGTATTCTATCACCCGTTGCCTTTCCAGCTATCGAGTCGTCGATAAGCGATACTGTAGCTCCGTCGTCCAGTAGAGCGTAGCAATCTCGTTCGTTTCCGTTCACTGACACGGAGACGGGAATTATCTTCAACAACGCTTTGCCGTTATATTCTTTCACATTAGTGACGCTTTCAGTTTTATGCTCTCTATCTACGTGCAGTAAGTCGTGATGTGCATAGTGGCATTTCGAGCATTTGCTTGCTCGGCAGAACTTCTTCGCATGTTGTTTTATTATACAATTAAAACACATCCTCTGATCTTTTACAAATTGCCATCTCTCATCAGAAGTTAGTTTCGCAAACTTTTCACACTTCGGTAATTTATGATCTCCCTTGCACATAGCACACTGCACATTGTTCTTATTATCTTGTTCGCTGTCGCTTTGTACATGTAATCTCTGAACATTTTTAAAGTGAATGCCTGGCTTACTATGTGCGCTTCTCAAACTTTTAACATTAGCCGTTTGACCGGCAGCGCCCATGTCCATCTGCACATAAAATGACGTAGCTCGGGCTAAATGGCTCAGGAATTCAGATAATATCTCTAGGCTGGGTGACACTCTCACATCGATGCCCTGAGACGCCGCCATACCCATTGCGAAGTCGCCATATTGAGCCCTCTGCACAGGCGTTAATTTACTCAGTAATTCACTCACCAGTTGTGGGTTGTTCAGGTATCCATTCGCGTGCACATTCCTCAACAGCGACACACAATTCCTCACTGTAGATGAGAACTTTCTCAACTCACGACCACTTTCTGTTACTTTCGGTAACGCACGCACTTTCTTCAACGCACACTCCAATATTAAATTAGGATGTCCGAACTCTTCATCCAGTGCCTTCATAATCTCCGATGGGTTAGATGATGTCCGCAATAAGTCTTCTACCGCTATTTTTGCCTCTCCCTGTAGTGACGTTTTCAAGCGCGCTAAGTTCTCGTGCGGCTTAAAGTTGTACATAGCTGTTGTGTCCCAGTACATGTTCTTGTACGATAGCCACTCTGCCGGGTCACCGTTGAAGTATGGCAACTCATAGGCTTGCCTGGGTACTGGCCGCGGACGAGCTAGGTTTGAAATAGCTTCTGCCAGCTGATCTATTTTCCTGTCTCGCGGCTTGCTTCTCTCCGTTTCTTCGGCGAACGATTGATCCCATTCAGGCACTTCACGTGGTGGCACTCGCGGAACACTAGCCGTTACTATCGGCGTATATTCGCGGAACTGTACGGTCGCGGGCGCACACTGAGGGAGCGCAGATATCGAGGTCGTATATACTGTATGCGGTTGCGCGGTCACTGTTTGCGGCGCGGTCACTGTTTGCGGTTCGTACGCTGTTTGCGGCGCGGTCACTGTCACTCCGCGGGAGGTCGCGGCACTCTCGGTTGCAGGCACTCCGTACGCAGTCGTTACTACTGCGGGCACTGGCACTGGCACTGTTTCTTGCGCGTCGTGAGCTTCTGCGATCACTTGTGTTTCACTCGGCACTGAGTGTGTGATCCAATCTTCCACACGGCGTGTTGTAGTTTCTTCATCGGACGAGTCTTCTTCGGCGACGGCATCTATCTCGGCCAGTTCCGCCTCCAACTTCTTCTTGACGAGATTTTCCCTCAGGCGCACTAATTCCCTCTCAGCCTTGTACTCGGCCCTCCGGCGGAGGTAATCGGCACTCTTCTGGCCGCTCTTCGATGAGACGTGGCTGGTTCTTGATCTCGGCGTCCGTACCACCCGTAGTATCTCCGATTCCCGAGGCACTGCAGCCGCGTCGCGATGGTCAATCACGCGTCCGGGGCCCGCCAATGGAATCACGGGTGCGGGTAATGCCGACGACACTGTAGGCGCTATCGAAGGTGATCCCGGTGCCATTTCAGACGGCACTCCTGAATCGGCTTCCATCTCTCGTCGCTTGTTCAACGCTGCCTCCAATTTGCGCAGCTTGCTCCTCGTGGCGACTGAGCTTCGTTCACTCATCTTGAATGCTTCAGACTTCTCAGGCTTGAAACTTCAAACTCTTCAGGCTTGAGATGTAATTCTTCAGACGCAGGATCCGGCTCGAAGGACCAAAATTGTAGAATATTCAGGCGCACGGGTCGAGGGTTCCGAAGAATTAAATAAAAGACGAGCAGAGTCTTCAACCACTTATATTGTTGTTCACAAGCTTCCGATGATTGTTACAGTACGACTGACTTACGACTGACAAATTTTGCCGTGAGGCGGCTATATTTATGACTTTCCTACGTGGGTGCAAGTAGTGCCATGACAAATAAAATAACAAAAGGTGTTTGCACCAATCACGTCACAGTATTTCTCCCATATGTCTCTACGGTGGTGGAAGTAGTGGGTAGGGCGCGACATCATCAACAAATGTTCCACCAATCAAATATGCACATTTTTGTCATTAAATTTACTTATAATCTAGAATCATATATTTACCTTAATTCTAGATGTATCCTAAGTTACATTAATGCTAAAAATAACCTAGGACTAGATAATCAAAACATACATCATTTGATAGCGCAAAAGCA
The DNA here is from genome assembly GCA_932526535.1 of Caradrina clavipalpis. NCBI lineage: Eukaryota > Metazoa > Arthropoda > Insecta > Lepidoptera > Noctuidae > Caradrina > Caradrina clavipalpis. Next base: position 7,220,239 of record OW052097.1, read on the forward strand.
TCTATATTTACATAAAAATCAAATATTGTTACAATTATAGATTTAATCTTCCTATTGTACATATTTAAAACTACAGAAAGCCCTCGTGCTCTCTTACACTTAGGGTTTACCGTAGTTTGGGTTTTTATAGTAGGTACAAACTCCCTCCTTTTTCCTATGGTGGAAGGCAGAAATCACAGAACGCCATACTCCTTTTGCTTCGTCCACGTTCATACATCCAGTCATAAAAGCACGCCGATTACGAGTAGTTACTGCGCACCGGATCTTTCTAAAGAACCTCACCAGTAAGGTCAAGGTAGGTCTTTCTAGAGCGTCCCCTCCCTGCGTTGCCACTCATATCTGCCATATGTATAAATTCCTTTTGTTAGTCGCCCTTCACTTGTTTTTACAGTAACAGATAAAAAAAATTATCATATAATTGAGGGGCCAGCGCGATTAAATCAACATTTTATTTTAAAAATATATACTTACGAGTACATAGAAAATATATTTGTTTTTTAAGAGTTATTAATGGAACCTAAGTACATAATGCTGCATTTGAATTGCAAATTACAATTGACGGACATGAGATAGGTAGGTGTAGATGCGTACAAACAGTAGCTTATATTATTGACTGTATTGTTTTTGCGCTTCTAACAAAGGCGTGAATGTGTGCCTTGACAGATTATATTATTGACATCCGTTCTCTTAAACCCGTTCTCAAAATAAATGTTTAAAATGGATGCTGGGGTAAACATTAAAATCAAAAAACAACATACAAAATTACTACTAAAACAAAAAAAGCAAAACAAAATTGCAAAAAGAACCCTTTTACTTTTTTCTTTCTTTCTAAATCTATGCAGTAGTTTTAGCGTGAAGATCAATTATATAACAACATTGGTGGAGTTTCTTGCTCGTTCTTCTCCATAGAGACTTACACTTTAGAACGCTTCAACGTTCTGTATTTAACTTCTTGACAATCCAAAAGTGCCTGTAAATCGTCTAATTGAAATAAATGCTGTGATATTGATATTAAAACTAACATTAAAAATGCTCTGTAACGAATATCTCTTGTAGTAGGTACTGCTATATTTAGAAATTTCTTAAAGCTCACATAATGAAGAACCTAAAAAAAGCTACCCTGACTTTATTGGTGAGATTCTTCAGAAAGGTCGGGTACGCAGTACTCGTAACCGCCGTGCTTGTATGACCAGATGGTTGAATGTGGACGAGGCGAAAGATTATGTAAGGATCGTAGCAGGTGGCATTCCCTGGTTTTTGCCTACTCCAATGGGACAAAGGAGTGAGTTTATGTATGTGTAATGAAGAACATTTATTACAGAAAGACAGGTGTAACTGGATGTCTATACGGTGCAGGTCGTAGTTCTGTACTTGTGGCCCAGGACACGACGCTCATCGACACTCTGACTGCTGGGGAGACCCTCAGGTTCGCTGCCAGTCTGAAACTGCCAAATATCTCCCACAAAGAACGTAGTAATGCGGTAATTGAGATAACACTTGTTGTTTGTAATGCATCATAATCAATGTTCATAGATCATCATCATCATATCAGCCGCAGGACCTCTACTGCTGGACTGCCTCCCCCATAGATTTCCAAAAGGACCGATATTTCATAGATATTCATATCATATTTTATTGTGTTCCCCAGCCCCACGCATGAAGGGTCTCGATCTTGTCCTGTTATGTGCGCAAGCGCAACTTAACCTCATAAATCGATGGACCGTGGTAGTTAATTAGCTACAAGTCAACAACCTTCTTCATAGATATCATAATAGTTTTAACAATTATACTGCCTTGTTAGCCTAATGGTAACTAATGGTCCTAAGCGCGACTGCTACGTTAGAGGTCTTGGGTTCGATTCTCAGATATAGCAAAGGGTTTTTCTATGAAAGGCTCACCCTCTATTACATGGGGCGGACTGTGGATGTACATTGGTACGCCTCTGACTAACCCTTCGGGGACTACCAGGCGTATGTTTGATATTATCTCCAGCAGGTCCTACGTAGGTAAGCATTCTTTGCACGCTAGAAATACATAGTCTGCTAAAATCATAACCCCTCCTTACCTTAGTCGGGTATTAATGATAAAAACATCGTGTTACAGATCAATACAGTAACAAAGCAGCTTGGCATACACGATGTCCTCAACACCAGGGCGGGTCGCCTCTCAGGGGGCGAGCGAAAGAGGCTCATCATCGCTTGCGAACTACTCACAGACCCTACCATCATGTTACTAGATGAGCCCACCAGGTAATTTTATAGAATACGATCTAATTAATATTTTCAACATTTATCGCAACCTTGAATGTGAGACGGTCGTGTGATCAAATAATATTTTATTTAATAATAAAAAATAGGTCTGTGTTTGCATACACGTGTTTCAATGATTAGACGAGATTTGATTAAATAAAATAGAACATACATTAAAATCAGGGTTTAAGGGTCACAACGGTAGTCGTAGTTTCATGAGCAGTCTGCGTACTGTCTACGTAACTTCAACAACAACAACAATTTTAATTTTAACTATTTTAACCACAATATTTCCTTGTTGCTATTAACCTAATTTATAATATTTGTACTTTTTCCTAGTTTAAGCCCAGTTGCACTTTCTCTAGTACCTTGCCCACTTTATGTATAACTTTCTTGTTTGTTTGCTCTGTAAATTATGTTAAATCTTGGCTTCATAAAAATTTTATTCTATTCGCTCTCCCTAACAACTAAGTTTTCAAAAAGCTACGAGTATCGTAGTAGATACATTTAACCTAAGGGATTTATCATCAAAATATGAACTACGATTCAATTGTACTTCCAGTGGATTAGATGCAGTCTCATCGCTGTCAGTGGCCCGGGCTCTCCACACAGTGGCCCGCAGTGGCAGGACGGTAGCGTGTGTTCTACATCAGCCTTCATCACAACTATTCAATATCGCTGATGACGTCATCGTGCTAGCCAATGGCAGGACGCTATATGCGGGTGCCATAGCTGACGTACCCGGTGCACTCTCTAGAGCCGGGTTTATGTGTCCACAGTATTATAATATAGCTGATTATTGTAAGTATTTAATTCATTGTTGTTGATACGGAATTACAAAAATAAATATTATCATTTTGTTTCTTGCTGTCACTGTAATAAATAAAGATTTAAATGTGCCAAAGATAAATAGGCGATGTTGTTAATTAAAATTCTTGAAGGCAATCGCTGCTGCTGACGAAATGCTGCTATCATTATGACGATTGAAGAGGAAAATAATATCGCAGTCATACACACACTTTAAAGTTATTGCAAAAATGTTATCATTTTTGCTTATTATTATCAGTTGCGTTCAAGGCGAGCTGAGACAATAAAAGAATAATAATCAATCCTACTAATAAATGGCAGGAAATGACCAAGAACAAGGACAGCGAGTACCAAACGAAACTTGATAAAGGGGTTTCGCATGGCTCCATTTTAGGCCCTTATGCAACTAGCCGTAGCTTTCACAGCGGTATTACCTTAAGTGTATAGCGATAAACTTGGGTTTATCTGCCAAATTATTATATAAGTATATTTGTATTGTTTATAACCGGACGTAAGGAAGGACGGAAGCACACATCTATTTGATGCAATCAAAGCGATTGAGTAAGCTAACTAGCTTCAAAATGGAAGTTCTCCAGTAGCTATTTTGAGCCATAATAATAATGAAATCTATTTAGGTACTCTGCAGATTTTGCCAATTACTATGTAGATTATCTACGTCTCTGTCGTCTTTGTCTCTTCTCGATTTATTTTTCTATGTAGATTATTTATTTTTATTGTTGTTTATTTTATTTTGCTGACTAGCTTCTGCCAGCGACTTCGTTCGCGTGGCTTTATTCATCCACCTTAAGTTACGTTTTTGAATACTGCTTCGCTCCCGTAAGTCGTAGCGTGATGTTATATAGCCTATAACCTTCCTCGATAAATGGGCTATCCAACACAAAAAGATTTTTTCTAATCGGACCGGTGGTTCCTGAGATTAGCGCGTTCAAACAAACAAACAAACAAACAAACAAACAAACTCTTCAGCTTTATAATATTAGTATAGATTATAGCAGCTCGGAGTTTGGATTTGTGCCCGGTTAATGGCAATAGGCTCGCCCCCTATAACATGGGACCTAAATATACCGGCGAGCTGTAACCCTTCGGGGAATACAGGCGTGATGGTTTTTTTTTATTATCTACCAAGTTCATTTACATTAAAACGAACAAAGTTTCCGTCTTTTAAACAATAAAATCAATCGTTCATTGATATGTTCCAGTGTTAGAGATAGCAAGCAATGAACACGCTGGTGACATGAATCTCTTGGAGAGAGAAGCCAATAGCTATGCTCGCGAGATGAGTAACATCGCGAAGAATGAAATTTACAACGGGAAGGGAGCAGGTTGGTGCTTTTTGATGTTAAAATAAAACTGACCATTATCATGTAGTAGAGCAATATTGATTCCTCTATCTATAACTTCCTATCTACCTATTTGTACCACCATATTTTATTTGGTTAGGTTTGGTCGGCGATTGAGTCGATTAACACTGTTACTTGTAGGTACTAGTGGCGAATTTGCCAACGACTGAGTAGGTTTGAGCCTAGGGTGGCAAATTTCTATGGTACAACACCCCGTTCATGGCCCACACGACAATAGGCCTCTGACAGTCTAACCACACATTGAATGAAACTTTCTTAACTTGAACTGACATTGTAGATGTAATGGAGGCCAACATTTTAAAGCCTTTACTTATAAATTTGCCACTGGGTCAGCATTCCAGGTATAAGGATGTAAGGATTTAAAAATCTGAAAACTTAATCTAGTAATCTTGTTGCTGACTGTACCGAAACATTGTCAAGCTAATAAGTATTTTTGTCTATTCAAATTTTCAAGCTGTTAAATTTTTCTTTACATTTTACAGAATTATCACCAGAATCAGTAGCTTTACTGAACCCTAGCCACAGCCCTTCGAAGGGATACTCAGCCAGTGTCTTTCAGCAGTTGAAGGCGCTACTGTGGCGATGTTGCATAGGAGTAGTCAGAGACGTCTACTTAACTCAGGCAGGTAGTAGGTTATTAGTAACAAACCACGCAAGTAGGTACTCGTAGATACCTATCCACATACAACATATAATTTTCGAACTTCTTGGTACCTACCTACCTACTTACTTACAGCTTGTGGTGTAAGAAACCATCCAAAATTCCGAATTCACCAATGCCGAAGGGTAATTTTTTATAAGAGGAAAGCCGATGCCGAAGTTTAATATAATAATTATAATATTACGAGTATAATCGCGGGAGAATAGAGTTATGGACTCCTCGCCACTGCCACGTAGGTCTTACCTACCTAATATTAGATACTACGAGTATAATTCGTACCGGCACTATAAATGATTCCAGCATGATCTAGTCCAGTCGTCCAATCTAGGTAAGCCATAGGAATGGATTGATACTTATGGGGACATAAGTATCAATCACACTAATATTATAAAGGTTGCGTGTGTGTGTATGTTTGTCTCTTCTTCACGTTTAAACGGCTGAACGGATCTGGACGTTTGGCATTGAGATAGATTGTAATGTGGAATAACACATAGGCTACTTTTCGTCCTGGAAAATGTTCCTGGGATAATATATCAAATTTGGCGCAGACGAAATTGGGGACAGAAGCTAGCTCTTTATATTTTTAATATGTATCTACCTACATCTGTCTTTGTAGATTCGGCTAGTATGTCACCTCGTGGTAGCCTTACTTCTTGGGGCCCTCTACCACGGCGCGGGCGCAGAAGCGGGCCGAATGATGTCCAACACCGGATGCTTGTTCTTCTTCCTACTATTCCTTTTCTTCTCAAATGCCATGCCTACAATACATACATGTAAGTAATACTATTAATTTGTAGAACTAAGTAGAAGTGGGACCTAGATTTATATTGCCTTATTAGGTACTGAGACCACCAGGGTTGCGAAATTTGTTCAAGAGTTACAGCAGCCTTGGAACGTAAAGGGCATTAGGAAGAACACGGATGGGTTTTATTCAGTAAGAGTCTGATACTCCCTTCCGCTCCACCCAGGGCGGAAGAAGTCATTTGATGATTTTCTATCCTTCAAAAAAGGGAGGGGGATACAATTGCGGCAGAAAAACCATTTTTCTGTTATGGCAGAAATTACAGAATCTAAAACGAATGTAACCTTTCGTTTTCAGTCCCCGTGGAAGCAAAAGTGGTCCTACATGAGCACTTAAACAAGTGGTACTCTTTGCCAGCATACTGTGCCTCCAAAATCATTGTGGATTTACCCATACAGGTACGTTAAGTTTAAATGTATTCACGTCGCCTCCAGATAAGAAATTAGTCAGTTAATATTAATAAATATTAATTTGTCACTCAACCTTCATAAAATCAGCTCAGCAGTAGAAAATAATAAAAGGTAGTGATAGCCTTATAGTTTGTAAGTACCTAGGTAGTGATTAAGTTTTCTAGAAAATCTATAATCAATCAATGACTTAGGATTAGGTTAATAAACCGAAGTGCGTATCGAGTACCTACCTCACAATCATAAGTGCCTATGTGCTCTAATAGCGCTTGAATACCTTTTAAGGTATAGGTAATAATCAACGACCCCGATTACCTACTTTTACTTTGCACTCAGAAATTATAGCAGCGTTTTGTTCTTTATTTCAGTTACTATGTGCAACAGTATTCTTATTTCCTGCCTGGTACTTGACTTCTCAACCGCCAGAGCTGAACCGCATGGGATTGGCGTGGCTCACATGTGCACTCGTCACCATTTTGGCCCAGACATTCGGATTTGTTGTGGGCGCTTCTTGTGGAATGAAGGTAAGAATAAGAACAGCTTAAAAGAACAACACAACAAATAATACGCAATCAGCAAAATAGTTGAATATAAAAACTCCGTCTTGAATTGAGATAAGATGATAAGACAACCATAGTTGCTAATAAAGCTAGATAATTGGATAGTTGACACCGTTAGCAAATAATTCAAAATTATAACTTCTCTAAAAAACAATTCATTTTTGCTTGGAAAACCCGATTCTTTTTTAATTAACTGTGAAATAAAGTTTCGCTGTTATTGTTGTTGTTTTGAAATCAACAAACAGATGGCCAATTTAATTAGCGAATAAATGACGTCACAGTTCATTATTGAATCTACGGGGGAATTACGTATTGACACCTAAAAAAAGTACCTATGTTGATTGGCGGTATTTCTGAGAGTTACTTTTAAGTAACTAAATATAGAAGAAGGGACATCGTAATGAAAACTTTTACCATTCCTTACATGATTCCAGAAATAAACTTTTTGCAGATTATTTAAAAAATCAACTGATCCATACAAAAGCGCAGCACCTTCGCGGTCAAAATGTATAGGACAGCAGATTGTTTTAATATCCGATGAAAAATAGTAACGCTGTTATCCGTTATTTAGATATCTAAGGATTCAAATGAACTGCTGTATAACTATCACTATAATATAATATAATAACTGTTTTATTATTTTTATCACTATAATGGAACCTGTTATTTATTTTCAGTTGGGGCTGTTTGTGATTCCGGCAGCAAACATTCCAATGCTGATGTTCTCCGAATTCTTCATACCGTACCGCGAGATGCCTGTATACCTTCGCCCATTCGCAACGATATCATACTTCCGATACGCATTCGACGCTTTTCTGGAAACCGTGTATGGTCTTGGTCGAGGAAAACTACCTTGCCATGAAGCATTCTGCATGTTCAAGAACCCTGCTAGTCATCTAGAATTCTTAGGTCTCACCAGAGACCTAAGTGCTGACTTTCTCGCTTTAGTTATATGGATTGTATTTTTACAAATCGCTCTGGTGTTAGTTTTACTACTAAGAGTTTATAAAGCCTGCAGATAAGTCTTTCATTTTTATTCGTTCTTTCGTCTTTCTTACTTGGTATAGTCTGAACTCTTGATGGGTCATTTTGTAAATCTCAAATTAAGATGACCTATTAACTGCATCATTAGACTTTATTGGGTTCGGAACACCAGGATTAGAATAGGAATACAGAAGTTGTCAATCTGGCGGCATCGTCACTATTTTATTTACTGACCATCTTTCAGAACATTTGAGTATCCAGAAATAACTACATAGACGTACCTAAGAAAATACACAATCCCCAAGTTGATCTGATAAGAGTAGGAAGATATTATATTAATTAAGTGTAAACGCGAGTGTCTCTGTGAAGAAATCGCAATCACGAAGAAATTAAATAGATATGTAAATTAAAGTATTCTTCATTATACAATCTTGAGATTTAATATAGGTAAGTGGGTTAGTTATTTAATAACCGAATTTATATTACGGATACAGGTAATAGGAGGTAGGTATAAGATAGATACGATAAATGTATCTACCCAACTATTTAAAATACTCTTATACGACATCTCATTATTTTATTCTATCAATTTGTTGTTAATTGATATTCATGATAAATAACATTGGTACAATATTTTGAAGTTTTACAGGTAGGTAATGATATCTAGTTAGTATGATATCAGTAGCGAACTGTGCCAACAATAGTTCCAATTGCAAACGAAGCATGCAGTTCATAAAAGCACTTTATAACGAAACAAAATTAGGTGTAATTTAGTACATTTAATTTCAGTTCTATTAGTTTCTGTCACTTCCAAAATTATACTAAACACTGCGACAAAATAAAATGCTAATTTTGACCTAATGTTAATTGTATATACCTACCTAATAGAATCGCTCGAATTTCGTTTGTGCGAATAATCTTTGCCCTCGTTCTCATTATCATTATCATAAACAATGTCGTATGTTAGCACTGGGCCCAATCATTGGCCCCTTCCACTCAAAATATCAATAAACAATGAATTTGCGAAAATTATAAGATAATAATTGAAGCTAGCATTGTCTTTTTAATGAAAATTACTATAATAATATGAAAAAGCTCTCTTTATCTTAGCAAAATATGATGCATATTTATATTTATAAGATTATGTATTATTAGTACAATGAACATTCAGTACAAGTTTTAACACGTGTCATTAAAGAAACAAATTCAAAATGGCAGCATTTCAAGTCTTCTCACTCTTCACTATACAGTGCGAGGGAAATGACAAGATAAGCCCTATTGTTAGGCCGCTTGTTTAAAATTCTTCCTTTCTTTAACGGCACGAGTTATGTATTATAATATTGACCACATAATTATCTACATTACGTTACAAAAATACTGTCCAGACTAGACATTTTGGTAAAACTACGACGAAATACAAACATAGTAAATTGGTAGGTGCGAATACTACGGTCATTATATGAAAAACTTAAAAATAACGGTTTCTCGCTAGGAAACTATCTTACTATTTTATGGATTTGTTTCAGGAAAAGTTATATTTGAAATTAAATATAGCACCACGGAAATCTTCATATAATGATCGTAGTTAATCAAAGTACACATCAAAAGCGGATCGAATTAGAATTTATAACCATAGAGTTTTGTACCTATTCTACTCTACTTTAAATGACGCATTGAAAAAGGCAACTTTCTGACTTTTTGACAATTTCAAAAGTTGGTCTGATTCGGTAGATACCTCTACATCTATGTGCCTGTAAATGGTTTCATGAAGATAAATGTTTAGAGTTTGGGTTAATTAAAAAAAAACTACATTACAACCAGTTACGGTTTTGATTAATTGAAATGGAAAAAATAGAATCGCTCCCGCTCCGCTTTTCGTCTGACGCGACCTTTACAGACGAGGCATTTTAAAAAACTATCTAATGACCATGAAATTAGGATACAATTCTAAACGACACAAAAGTAGAGTAACATTTGGTCACCGTGTGCGCACTTTGTACAATATCATCACACTAAGATAACAACTACAGTAGTTTTAGACATACCTATGGGTACATATGGAGAACGATAAGCGTCGAGTATCATGGAAGTAGAGCTAGTTCTTAATACTATACGAAAACTGTATTATGGAGATCCAAAAATAGATGCGTTCGTTTCATACATATCAAACTTTGACGCATTCACAGCCTTTTAGGATCTAAGCGATAAAACTTATTGTAAATAGATACTTAGGTGAATGTGATGATTATTTTCAATATATTTTTTTATTTTTATACATCATGTTTCATTTGTGTCTTTTTCCTGTACAATGTGGAGCACCATTTTGTTTACCTAACTATTTTACACATGAAATGGAGATAATTATAATTTCTTAATTCGAAATGATGGGAATGGAATAATTGATCATACAATTTGGAATGAATTAAAAGTAAGTTTGCATGCAGCGCGTTTTTGATATTCATTGTAATCAAGCAATTTCGTCAATTTTAAAAATAAATAAAATAAATTAATACTTTTTAACTAAATACTTCGATTTTGTGTTACGCAGACTAGGAATCACTAGCTAAAATAGGAAAGAATTTAAATCACTATAAATATAAAACAAAAGAATTTAAATAATTGACATATTATTTAACGGTATCGAATAGTTTTCAAAACCAAAATAACAATCATACCTATGGGTGTATGTATACAATAATTATTATGTACAACAGTTAAAAATGTTAAGAATAGATATAAATGCATACTCATTAAATCAGTAGGTAGTGGGTCAATTAACAATTCGATCAAAACGAACCGCCTCTATAACAATACCTATATACATTTAGTATATTGACTTTACAAACATTTGCAATATTAAACTTTATAAATCTTTGGTGCTTTTAATTTATTCTATTCTTTAATTGTTCGGTAACTTTCATTTGTAGTGTATGTTTTATTTGTTGTATCTTCCACAAAAGCCAAGACTACTTTGACGCACATGGAAAGCTACTTTCAACATGTTGTAACACATGTTAAACAATGCTGATATACAATGTCTTCAAAATGTCACCTATGACAATACTATGACGGTATTTCGGTCAGCTTTGTCAGGTTACTGCAACAAAAAAGGCTCAATTTAAAACACACTTTTCAGACATATTTTACCCTACCAAAATCATTGTTTTTTAACTTTTTTACTGGTACTTCAATAGAACTTACCTACAATATTCTGGCGGCAAATTCAGTGTCTTATACCACAATAATATACTTAAAGCAATACTCCACGTCCTAAGTGGTCCAAATAATAGAGACATCGTGCCATACTCCAGCCAAAAGAAGTATGCCAATAGCAGCTGTATTGACAGTAAGAAGACAAATGGCAAATTCTTTATCAGCCGCCGCACTCCCCTCACGTGCTGCCCATATAGACGATAGTCTAAGCAGTGGGCTAATACAAGTACTAAGGGTATTTGCACAAACATTAGTTGCACACTCCCATACATATAAGTAAATGGTTCTGGCAGAAATGCACCCTTTATCAGTATACCCCAAGCAAAAATGGCTCCCACATAGCCATCTATGAGCTCTCCAATGGCCCACGGCCCAATTGGTATGTAAGCCGTGTATAGCACAAGTGGATAAAATATTCGATCAATTTTACACAATAGCCAAAGTCTCCTTATCATATTTCGTCCGTATTTTCTCCGGTACCTCGGCGGCCACTTCATCAATCTTAAATATACTAGTGGTAAAACATTAACCATTAGAAGTGTTCCAAATATTGCCTGAAACTGTTCAAACAACAAAACTTTAGTACAATGATATCAATACAAGAAGAACCATTTCTAACAAAAAACTCCTCTAATGCTTACCACCACACTAGCATCCAACATAAGCAAAATTCTGGGTGTTACTTCAAAATTCATCGAACTTCCGTCTAATGTGAATGGGTGTTCTACAAATGCCTCTCTTCCTATCTCATCATTAACTTTCACATGTAAATTATGAACACCTTTCGTAAACAAGTAAGGTAACCATTTACAAACATAAAGAGGCCCTTTAGTCTGCCTGCATGCCATCCAACTTATTTTATCAAACGATATTTCCACACTTTTAACAGCGACATCACTAAATGCAAGTATTCTTATGTGGGTTGATTTAGGTATCAATTGTAAGGGTTCTCTCCCAGGCATGGTATATCTGGCATGCTTGGGATTGGTGACTAGCACAAGAGGCCAAACATTATGTTTTTGATCAACAAATGAGAAAATTCCATGATCTATAGCTGCCAATCGAAACATTCTGTTGTCCTTCCAGTCTCCTAACTCAAGTTCTAAGTGACCTGTTTTCTGTTTGGTGTACATTCTGGGCACCAAACCACCCATGGAATGTAAGTGCCCACAAACATAGACCTGGGATCCATGAGCGCTACCAATAAGTTGGCGCAAGTTTAGTTTTTGGGCATCATGCTCAAGGGATAATATACATGATGTAGGATAGTGTCCAAACCAAACAATATGATCAGCCGTTCTTTCTGCCTCAGCTTGGAGCTTTTGGATAGCTTGTTGATCTGTTCCATCTAGGAGACCAATAAAATTGAATGGCCTTCTTAGTCCAGGGTCTGGGCATGCATCAATACCCAAAAAAGCAACATTAAGACCATTTGATTTAGCTACATACAAATAAGATTTAGAATGTGTCTTTCCTTGTACTGAATAATTTCTGAAGTAATTCTCTTGAGCATTTATTGTTCCAATATTAAAGTTATCTGTAAAAAAATGATAATATTGATACTTTTAACAATCTTAATTATAATAAAATCTTAATAAAGTATTTATTAAAAATAATAGCTATGGTAAAGGGATAATATTAGTTATTAATATAGTAGATTACACTATGTATTTTAGCAAACAAAACTAGCTAAGGAACAAAAGTCATAAAAATAATACATGTTTTTTTAACAAACATTTTCCTTAATCTTCTAATAATATTGATATTGAGTACCATTACTTGAACAATGATTTTCCTGTGTATTTCTCCTTAGAAAGAAAAACATAACTCATTTGCATAAGTAACTTTTTTTATTAAACACCTAATAACAAACCATCTAGTAGGAGTAGGCATAACATCAAATAGATGTTAGCACATATCTGTGAAGGATGACATGCAAAAATAGAGCACTATACCTAACACTGCTAAACAAAGAGATAACAGTACCTATAAAAGGTTTCCAACACACACACAGATGCATGGGAAAAATATATTGGGGCATGGCCTGAAGGGAGGATGACTATTGTGTCCTCCCTATTGTGTACCTTTAGGCCATAGGTATCCCAATATATTTTGGGCGAATGCAGTGTCTTCTTCTACCTTACAAATAATAGCTCATATTCAGAGTCACCCCAAATTATTCCCTATGATAGTAATGACCTATATGCATATTATTTATTGCAAATTAAACCAACCATGATTTCCTCTTATGTCTAACCAGGCAGTTGTATCAGTCACTCCAGATTCTTTTATAATATTGTAATAATATATCCACTCTGTCTTCACTTGAGAGCTACCTAGGTTATCTTTGGCTTTAGCATCAGTCAGGTCACCTGTAGCCAAAACTACAGCAGGGTTTATTTTCTTTACTGTATTGTCACAAAATTGTTGAAACTGTGATATTCTTCCAGGATCCCGAAAAATACTGATATGTATATCTGAAATCTAGGAAAGATAGTGTTATTTATTTTATTTACTAAGTATCCACCTCTATTAAACACATTTGAACTCAGTTATAGTGAAACATAGGTAATAAACGTAGAAATAAAGCGACCCATAAAGTACCGGCTTTATAACAACATTAGTTGTCTTTATTACCAGTTGCCTTTGTCTTTAAACTACGTCACAATTAATGAGCAAGCAAATAAGTAGATACCATTAATTCACACATACCTGTAGAAACCAAATTATCTTCTCACTAGCGTCTGTAATTGCACCATACTTGTCAGCTAAGTACTTTGTATAGTTTCTCCCTTCGTTTTCATTTTTATAATATAAATTACTATCCGTAGCAATACTATTTAGGAAATTTGCAATAAAGATTGATAATAACAACAGCATACACAAACACCATACAGTACTTTTTGAAGGAATCATTTCTGAACTTAATGTCCATTAATTTTAAGTCAGGAAACTTGGAATAATTTAACGTTTGAATTAAATTTATTCAGGAAAATTATCTTCAACAGTCAACAAGAAGAAAAGTTCGATTTGACATTCCTTTCTTCAGTTCAGACAGCCTATTTTTTTCTGACAGTTTGTTGTCGGTGCGTTCCATTATACGTTCTGAACAACTATGAAAATGATTTTGACAGCTGAGTAAATCGCCAAGTGTGACCGAGCGTAGTAGTTGAACGCACCACGCCCTGTGACTATTGTGACAAATAATAGGTAAGGTCAAAGGTGGTGATGTAATTAATTACAGACGGGCAGACCGCCTATCCTATATAATATTTATTCATTAAAAATAAATCAATCGTGTCAATGTCATTACCAAAAAAAAACACATCAAATCAGAGGGAATCAATGCAATACGGGCAATCCCCGGTATTGTACGCTACTTTGATTTCTCTTTTTGCCATGAAACCCTGGTACATTATAGTGTGTTTTTTAATCTCGTAGACCAAATTGACAGTTTCATACGTCAAATATAAAAATAATGTGCTTTCGGCTCATAGACATAAAGCACACTATTTTCAAGTTTGACGTAAGAAGCCGTCAAATCAGTCTCTGAGATTAAAAAACACACTATAGCACTTAGGCAAAATAGTATGTCAAGCCAAGACATACAAACATACTCACACATACAGACATTCAGACATATTTGCCATAATGTCATGTAGTTTGGCTAGCAAAATAGAACTGTATTTAGTTCCACATCTTACCGTCATAGTCTTTTGGGTGACAGATGTGTGATTCTGAGTAGCCATAATTAAATAATGACTATGTGATGATTTTATTATGGCTACTCAAAATGAAAACAGCGGGAAATCGTTACAATTTGATTTATAAAATATTGTCTGTAAGTTGATAATAAATCATGGTTGAATCATTAATTATGTTGAATATGTTTGGTGTTCTGAAATATATTATTCTAAACCGTACCATACTCCGTGCCGGGGACTTACTGGGTGAAATTACAAACAACAACAACAACAACAATATTACAAGTAGGTGCTATATTTATCGATTTTAGTACTTTTTTTTTTTTTTTTTATAGACGGGAAATCATCAAATAACTTCCCCCGCCCTGGGCGGGGCGGGAGGGAGCGTCAGACTTTTACTGACTAAAACCCGTCTATGTTCCTTCATGTGCCCTTTGCGTTCCGGGGGCGCGGTATCTCTTTCGAACAACCCGCAGCCCCGGCAGGCATCGGCCCTCAGTGGCCCCATCCAATTTTGCTGACATCTCTTTGAGGCGCGCGTGGAACACGAACGCGCCGTCGACACGGTATCGATTTTAGTACTTGACATCTAAGTTGGATATTATACTATAGACTGGCTTTTGTACTTTTTTAACTTTTCTGTTTTATTTCCCTACTAGCTTCGACTTCGTCCGCGAGGTTGTTTTCATCTGTGTTAACCTTTGTTAACTTACTTTGTGTGTCTTTGGCTCCGCTGCCATGTGTCATAGCGTGATGTTTGGTAGCCTATGATACTTACTAGTTTTCACGTTTGTATCAAATTATACAAAAATCTTTTTTCCAATGAAAACTGCATCTATACTAATAAACTAATTGTGAACTGTAGTTTTACTTCCTTTCTTCCCTATCTACAACTCCATTTGTGATATATTTTAAGTGATAATCAATTTATGCATGAAACTCCATTTGCACTGATCCTTAGTGGGTAAAAATAGACGCAAAAACGGTTAAAAAAATTGTCTGTGTGAGAACTGAGGCACTCATTTTCAAATGGCAATGCTGAATTTTCCACCCTACGTTGAGCTAAACATGAACATTCAACAGTGCTCTATTATTTAGGCGTCAGTTAGAATTTAAGTGCATTAGGCATTACCTTTAAGAGGCCACTAAACCAAAAAAAAACTCAACGTTAACGAGTCAGCCAATGGAGGACATCAAATGCTGGAAATGGAATTAAGTTGACGGGGTTAAATTGTCAGGATCAAGATTGAATTTTCGCGATTGAGGTCGAGTTTTCTTGGGGATAAGGTGCCATGATACCCTATATATAACAGATCTTGGCAGGAAAGGATAGGAAGATAATTATACCGCAACTTCTATTAAATTAATCAATATTTACCTCCTTTACCTAACTACTAGATCTAATCTACGTAGGTAGGTACATAGCACATACCTGTTTTTAGTTTTGAACAATCAATCCCGAAGTTAGAAGCCAAAAGTTTTAGCAGTGTGGGCGCACTAGAGCCCTAGTTGTCGACTTAACTGTAAGCTAAACAAAAGATTAGAGGTGCTCATAGGCAGGTCGCCGGGGCCGCGGCCTCAAAGTGTTTGGAAATTCTATTTATTTTAATGGGCAGAGGTTGACCGCGCGCATTCCGTCCGCACGGTGACGCCGCTGAGTCGCGTCGCACACCGCCACACGGAGGCTCCAGCCTACAGCGGGCCTCGGCCGGTACCCGCGCGCCACTATCTTGCCGCATTCCACCGATCCGAAGTCGCGGCGCGCCCCGCGCGTGCCTTCGCCTGTGCCTTCGCCGCCGACCCACGCGCCCGCTTTGCTTCACTCAGTCGTACTAGCGCGCCCATGGACTTTGTGCGCCTCGACGTCAGCCGTCACGCCATTCAGCTTACAAGATCGCGCAACTTTTAGTGAAGTGAAGTGCCAATGGATGCGGTTTACCAAGGATTATAGTGTCTTTGCGTGCAGCTGCATTGGATTTGTCTATTCATGGTGAGTAAGGTGGACCCAGACGGCGGCGCCACGGACAGCCGCAGTGGATGCGCGCGCTTTCACGATGCGGCCACTTTCATTTCATACGCATAGCTCGAATTCCGCGCGCCCGCGCCGACCGCGCCGCACCGCGGCCGCTGACCCTGCGCTCGCGCGCCCTTCCTCGACACCACCACCGCAGCAATACGAGCCAAGCTCAATGCGGCTAATGGTCAATGCAGACTAATAAACATTCATGATATTTTGAAGTTTGACTTAGTTCATTAGAAATTGTTCAGAAATCGCGCAGGAAGTAGGCAAATGACTACCATGCTAATGTATGAGTTTTAAATATTTGCTAGTTGTTTAGAAACATTTCAGTTTTATGGCACTTCAGTGGTACATTTTGACTGAACACTCGATTAAAATATACGTAGGTACCTACTTCTTACTTAATGAGTAGGTAACTAGGTAGGTAGGTACCAATTTATTGTGTTGTGCATCTATCACTCAATACTTAATAGACCACAAGTCAATTAATGACTTAGCTTAATAAAATGGCTCGTCAAGTCGTCACAATATGGACTAGTGTCTATGTTCCAAAAGTTTCAAACGAAGCTCTCTAAAAGAAGCAAACTAGGCAAGAATAACACGTTTCAAAGAATGGTCCTGCAAAACTAGTCCGAAAATCAAACGGGATTTGTTTAGCTCATCTCGTCACGCTCTACTTAAAAACAAACATCCTGCCTGACTCATAATAAGGAATAAAATATTCATTAACGACGTTCACAACTAATTAAGAAGAATAGGTAGGTAATTTAATTCATATAAGGTGGTCAGACAGATTGCGATGCGTAGAATCTTAGTAAAGATCACAAACGAATCATGAAATATAATTAAACGGATAGTATGTAGGTAGAGCCAGATTCTATTAAAGCAGCAAGTCGTCGCAGTTTGTAATTGTATCAGGCATAATATTATTATTATGATAATTGATGATATGTGGTTGTGTTTATGCAAGTATTCACCGTTAGCAAGATGAGAACATCAAGAGACCATCATTATGCCTTACCTATAGGTACATAGATTCTGGAAAGGTGACAAGCGCAACATAGTCCACAGTGCCTTCTTTTATTAATGTCTATGTTAGGTCGTCGACTTGTAAACTTTATCCATAATTGCAGAGACAAAATTTTTGGTTTTCCAAAAAAGGATACCTATCAACGCGTAGCCATGCACGCCACACAAGTTTGGACCCAAATGGAGCCATAAAACCTGCATAATTGTCTATATACTTTTTGACTGTTCCAATACTGTGCTGAATGAATTTTAGGGAAAAATCGGGAATCGACATAGGTAGGTACCGCAGTTATACCCCTCACTTGTTATTAGCCGTGCTAAGAATATTGATCAAAGTGCAAATCTTACACCTGAAATCACCTTTCATCTAGGGTCCGTACAACCGCTTAAGGGTTAAGTCGTTGAAAGGGTTATCCGTGCATTCAGTTACCCTGTTAGCACCATGTAACCTAAGAATACGCAATGATAAAACTTGGGTGGTAGGTTGTAACATTTGAATGTTACAAATGTTATGTTTTTTTTTTTATACATTTGAATGGCTTATCTATTAAAATTATACCTTACACTGTAAAGGGTTTTTGGGATTATTTAAAAGTTTTTGATTGAACGGGTTACAGCAAACTATGATTCGGTTGATAGGGTTCATAAGAAGTTAAACTGTTCACGGTGTAACACAATATGTCGACCTATATGGCTAGCCGAAATAGGCCCGCTCTTTCATCCACATCTTGCTCAAACCAATCATATAGGTAGGTACTACTCATAATAGCTGATCGGTTCTCAAACCGTCAGTACAAAAAACAATGGCAAGTCAATTTTATAACAAGTTCTTGCGAAATAGCTACCTATATACTTAATAGATATTAGGTACTTAATTGCAATTCAAATTAAGCATCTCATACATTACGAATGCTGCAGGTATACTTAGTGGTCAGACTCATCACTGCAGTGATTGATAAACTCGATGAATCATTAGCTTGTAATAAACGACTAACATAGCGACCGCATTCCATTGATAGCAGAACGAGTACCTAAATAAAAGTAAATTTAACCAGTGACAAAGCGTACTTAAAGTTTTATGGCATGTTTTGTCGGCTCTAGAACATAAGTGTACCTACAATCGCTTTCAAGTTCTATACAATATCACGATTTACCAACTTATTTATAATTTTACCTACGAGGATAAATCATGATCTATTTGTAGAAATTAGAGCAGCAACATGAGGATGAAACGCGATAGCATAATACTGTAATCTGTGATAATACACAATAAACTATTATGTCACTAAACACCAGCCAAACATTTAGTCCATCTGTCCATTCATCATAAATTACGTAAAGAAAATATAATTGCTAATCCCTTTCTTACAATCACTGATAATGTTATCGAACGTTCCATATAGGTACAGACTACAGATATAGCTTCACTTAGGCACGACACGCCTCAATACGTACCTACCTTTATTTGTGAACATTCCTGAAACCCATTGTATCCATTAGTAGGTACATACGTAATTAGGTGCTTAGGTAAGACAATAAACAAGCAAGTGTACATTACATTATACAGCATGTGATTGGTGAAAGCAGAGCAGGCACGAACGGCACTGGTTTACAATTCATGGATTGTTGACTGATTGGTGACCGACACCGTAATATAAATACTTAGGTACTAAGAAAATAATAATATTATGTAAAACTTAACGTAGAGTACTCCTAAATACCCTCAACGATAACTATTATATGCCTGACCATCAAACCTAGAATTGGTTTGACCTAGGAACCGGTTACCCCTTCAATCTTATCCCTTTAATCCAAATACCTAGTTATGCAAAAGGGTATCCCTTATTCCATGAACAGTTCAGTAAGTAGGACTTACTGTAAATATCCAAATTGAAATATATATAATTTAATTTTGTAGTAGGTATGTTGTACGTACACAGGAATAACATAGCATATTACCATCACGCCTATATTCCCCGAAGGGTTAGGCAGAGGTGTGGCAATGTACACCCATAGTTCGCTGGTATATAGTTTAGGTCCCATGAAATAGGGGGCGAGCCTATTGCCACTAACCGGGCACAAATCTTAACTCCGTGCTGCTACTGAAAATTTCATAGAAAAACCCACTAGCACTTTGGTTGACCTGGGATTCGAACCTAAGACCTTTAAAGCAGTCGCGCTTGGGACCACTAGACTAACGAGGCAGTTACACAGTTGACAGACGAGAATAGTTTAGTTAAATTCCTTTGTCATTCAAATTTTTCGTGAAAACCGAAACGGCGGTTGGTGGGTTGCTCCATAAAACTAAATATTACAATTCTGGATATTATACAGAAATCAAAGATGTGTCTTGATTCACGAGTTTTTTTTTTTTTGTTCGATTTTTGTGACAGAACTGAAAACCTTCACAAACTAATCGATCATCGCACGAGTAGGTACCTAATATTAGCCACAAAATGCAACCAATCACAGAAAGTTAAAATTTAACACCCAACTATTCGCAACCATCGGATATAACCACTTAACCGCCAGGTCATTTCAGTTGCGGATGTGCCCATTGAATCGGGAACTCTAATAGGTACGTCAATCTACGCTCCTGTTAAATGGTCAACTGTCCTACTAATTCGTTCTAAGCTCTGTAGTCATATAAGCAGGTCAAACACACTAGATTTGAATACTCGGAAATTTGTTGATGTAGAGCTTCTGAACTGCAAAATTGAACAGTCCCAGTATTGTCCAAATAAGGTTGAAAACTCAAAAGCAGTAGCTATTTATTGAAACTTCAAGAAAATATCTTTTTAAAGACTAGTTTGGTCACAGAAGAACCTGTTCGGTCGTAGCATTATGCTGGTGCATTTCGATCAATTGTCTCTGGAAGCTTCGATAATAGTGTGTAGCCCATATTTGTGGATTTAAATACTTTTCTAATAATTAATAGAGTTCAGTGCACTAAAAGCTATGCTCCTCGTTTCGAGTGTGCACTTGTGTGGCTTATATCTAGGAATGAATGCGTAGGTAAACGCACACATAAGTGCTAGATACAGTGAGGATTGTAACTAAAAGAACATAAGCACCATTCACTTAATATGTACACTTTACTCTCTATAGGAATTGGAGGAGGCATGCTTTAACACAATTTCTTAAGTAGACCATGAATTTGAGAACTATGTAAAGTATCGTACTTGCTAAAACCTTCTTGTCATCCTCATCCATTAAGTTCGACATCCCTTAATGGCATAGTTAAGTACAAGCCTTGGTCGCATGTACACTTCGTAGTGATGCTTTTATTACTTTTATTAGGTAAACAAAAGCCGACATTACGACCGAATTCAAGGCATCTTCTTTATTGGAAGGAAAAATCTTAGTCTCATGCAGATAAACTTATTCAGGGCCTTATTGTAAAGGAGGTGCATCCCAATGAAGACAGATCTAAAGCTTGAAATTTTAATATGGTAATAATAGAGCCGGAGCTCAATACAGAATCATATCGATAACTAAATATACCAGAGGTATATACATAAGGGACAATAAACGTTTAAATGGAACCTTCTCAGGTAACTAGGCGTTCAATAAAAAATTGGATTTAGGCAGCTTTTGACTTACCCTACAACTGTCATCGTCGTTCGCTATCTATAGATGCTATGCTTTCTAAAAGTTGGCATAGTTGTACAATATAAATAAGGAATTAGGTACCTACTGTGTTACATATGCCTAGCACATACCCAGGCATATGTTTATCTACATATTGTAAGCCAGTACAATAGGTATTAATAGGTAGTAGTTTGTTGGGGTATGCAGGTAATTTTATTTTCAACTTTTATCTTGCATTGCATCTTGGTTGTCGATTTAGTAAAATGAGAACCGACAACCATATTTTTTTCATTTGTGATGCTAAAAGGGCTAGTCTAATCTAGGCCCGTTTCTAGGGCTATATAAATGGACTTATGAAGGGCAACCATTAGCTTTTAGGTATACAGCTTAAAGTAATATAAAGTTTAAAGTACCTTATATTACTTTAAGCTGTATAAATTTGGTCATTAAAACTTGCTGGAAATATAGCCAAGTCTAAGAAAATTACACCTGGATAAGCAGTAAAGTGTGCAGTAGCAATAATTCTGGTACTTAGTCCTTGTCTAGTCTGGTATCTATACCTCGTCGTTTTAGTTATTCTTGATATTTTTATATTGAGACTGATTGAGTTGGTTGTATTAGCAGCTTTTATTATGAACGCTACCGTTATAATTCGATTATTACCAAGGTAAATAAAATGTTTTACTTACCATAAATTAAATAAAGAAACACCTGCTTCTAATTTACATACCTACCTACTTTTGGATTTGTACCACAGGTGGAACAACATAGAGTTGATAGATGACCCTGTTCGAGTCCATCCATTATCGTCCTTACAAATTTTTGAGTGTCAAAATTGGTGGCGAGATGTCGAAAAGTGGAGGCAACGACGGCTTTAGGTATGCGAGGACGCAAGATGCGGCTGGCGTAGGGGGAGGGGCGCTCGGCATCTGAAGGTCGTCCGCATTCCTCGCGTCGCCGTCCGCTGCTACCGCGCTTACGTAGCGCCCCCCCTCCCCCTCCCGCCCGCTCCCCATCCGCCGCCCGCAGCCGCCTGCGCCGACCGGTCTGCCCCCGCCCCGCTGCGCCTGACCGCCATCACAAACTATCGCGCATTTACTAAAACAAAAAACATGTTCTTATGGCTATCAAGAGCTGAAGAGCCGCAGAGGTACCGGATGGGATGAAATTTATTCGCGTCTAGTTTTTTATGTGATCTTGTGGTTCTACATTCCTATAAATGTAGAAATAAATGTTTTATAGGTACGTAGGCACCTATCATAGGGAACATACCAGATAGATCGACATGGGCGGATTTCATTCGTACATTTTGGACAAGTCTATCTAGGTCTTAATCTATCTAACACTTATGTTCATAGTATGCAGACGCTGATGTATTTTTCATAGGTCTGTATTTACAAGACAAACAGTTTTTATGTACTTATAAAAGACGACCACTTCGTTTCAACTGACCCAGAATAAATCATCCCTTACGTTGTACTGTTCTCCCGAACTCTTATTTATGTATGTAGAATATCTATTTGTGTCACCTTAGTATTCCTATAGTTTCTGTGGTTTGAAGCTCTTCTGCACTGACGTACATATACCTACCTACCTAGTTCAATAGCAATTTAGCATTCAATCAATTTATTTATGCTTTTTTAATTACACATCACATCAATAGTTGACGCATTCAAGATTCTTTTAGACGGGCGTTTTAATTTTAAATTGACGTCATTTCCAATTTACACCTAACTTTATGTCATAAAAAATACTTAGGTATAAAATAGTACAAAAAAATACAAGAACTTAATAAATAAACACGTGCGCATGTGTTCAATTTTTCAAAAATATAATTCACAAGTAAACGCAGCAATGTGCGCCACAAAAACAGCAGGTAGCAAAAAGGAGATCGTGTACGAAAAAAATAAATGGAATGCACAGCTGGCGCGGATCCGACATTCCTACCACGTTCAGGCTCTGGTGAATAGGAAAGTATAGGTACCCAAAAGAACTAGCGAAGGTAGACATGAGAAGTACCTACTTACAATGACTTTTATGAATTATAACAATATTCCCTGCATCTGTTTAACAAAAAAATACCTAGTGAGCAACAAATTGACTCAACAAATATTTGCTTTATGATTCTAAATTAGGTACTTACTTATGATATTTATCGTCTTACGTCGTATATTTGTAGTTTTTTGTGAATGTTAAATCTACTATGACGCACAAAGAATTCATGAGGATGTAAACACATTGGAATCCGGTCGAACGAAGACGCAAGTAAGAACAAAGCGACCTAAACTTATAATGGCTATTTGAACAAATGAAATATTAAAAAAATTACGGAATCCTAGACGTTCTCTATTTATACAACGTTTATACGATCTGTTTAATACAACTAGTGGCATAATGGTATTATGGTAAGCAAGCAAGCTGCTTGGTAGCATGACTAGGTACTTGAATCAAATAAATTTCGACACCTACTCCCGTATCGTGCTCTTTGAAGCAGGTGATCTGGGTGTGCAATAAACGATCTCGAAACAGATTTTTGTGGCAGTACCTACACAACTAACTATGCGAGCACTTTTCATGCTCCAGCAGCTATACCTAAATTGGTTATAGAAATGTGTTCTCAGAGTCAATGATGGCTAATGTGCATTTTGTTCGTTTCAGAGCGAGTAACAGTGGTCTCGAGATGCGACATGCGTGCTCTGTGTTCGGTTCGCGGGCCGTTGGGCGGCGACACGCGCGCGCTGGGCGCGGGCGCGCGGTTCCTGTCACTGCGCATGCCCGGCCAGCCTCAACCACTGCACTTCGTCGTCGAAGCCAAAGCACGGGTCAAAGAATTGAAGTCTTTGGCCAATGCTCACGCGCAACTACAGGGCATGACCGACACAGAACTCTTCGGATTAGCAATTTTGCAAAGTGAGTGACATCAGTTTCACCATAAGCCTTACGCGTAGGTACCTACTTCTCGTACCTGACTTAAGTTCTAAACTTTGCGGAGTGATTTCACTAAACAAAGTTATTATGTATTCATGGCGTCACACATTCCACCTCGTAAGCATTCTGCCTAGCTATACAAACAAACGCTGTTGGGTAATCAATGTTCTATATTGGTACAGGCATCACAATGTCACATTAAAGAGACAATGTTATGTACCTACTCTGTAATACAGAAGTGTATTGACTAAATAAGAATATCTATTGACACGAGCTTTTTATGATTAATTTTAGGCAGAACAAAGAACAAACTTACAATTACATTTCTCTTTTCAGATGGAGAATATTTGTTTGTTGACTTAGAAAGCAAACTATCAAAATATGCGCCAAAGAGTTGGAGATCATCCCACACCCATGTAAGTAACAAAACATTAGGTACATTTAAGCTGAAATCGCTAATTGCCAAATTTGATCATTTTATCTTGGTAAATATATTTCAGAAATCTATATAAGTAAATTATTTGTTTCAGGGCTTGGACGCAAACGGACGGCCACTCCTTGAGTTGCACCTGGTGGTGCAGTTCCACGTGGAGAGTCCACTGCTTCTGCATGATGAAGTCGGCCGCCACCTCTACTTCCTACAACTGCGACAAAACGTGCGCACGCGAGACGCTTTGCCCGCCGAAGTGATACTGCTGCTTACCGGACTAGCTTTACAAGCAGAATACGGCGATGCAGACACTTTCGAAGACAGGGACTACTTCAAAGTTGATGATTATGCACCGTCATCTCTCACTGGCGATTGGGTGGCAGCAGCCATGCGCGCTTGTCATCGAGAACACCGTGGCCTCACTAAAGCTGACGCTGAATCCAGATTTATTCGAGAAGTTTGTCTACTACCTGATACAATAAATTCTCATAGGTACCGCCTAAAACAATCTAAATCAGAACCCGAGCCTGGAACAGTCTGGCTCCTTGTCACAGCTAAGGGAATAAAGATTCTGCCTGATAATGGATCACTTTCAAATTTCATATGGAGCGCTATCGGCAAACTAAGCTTCGATAGAAAGAAATTTGAGATAAGAACAGAGGAAGGTAAAATAACACTGTTTTCGTCAAGTGAAGAAAAATGTAAATACCTTTTCGCTCTTTGTAGAGAGACGCATCAGTTCTCAATGAAAATCGCACCAAAATTCAATGAAATCTTGAGAAAAGAAGAGGAAGAGCGCAAAATTTGTTTTAGTTACTCGAAATCGTTAAACATTCAATACAATCAAAATAAAAGTGAACAAAGAATATCAGTGATTTCTTCTACGAGTTCGAATACCACATCAGGCATTGTGAGTGACAGAGTTCAATCTGAAGATGAATTAGAAATTATGATAGATTCTCCTCCTGCACCGTCTACGGAAAGTTTGGCTTTCGCTCATTTGCTAGACAGCACAAATTCTTACTTTATACGGCATGTGCCACAAGATAATCAGCCACTAACGAAAACCTCGTCATTACAACTACAAAAATCTAAAATTCGAGTAAAGAAGACTAAGGAAGACTGTGAAAATGTCAATAGGAATGAAACAATTACACAGCCAGAACAACACTCTATCAACCAATTGGAAGAAACGGCCTCTTTACCTGATCAAAGTATTAGCGAAACCTTGACAGACAGTCCAAGATCTAATAAATTAAAGTGCACCGGATCACAATGTTCGTCGTCTTGCAGTACAGTGATAATGGCTAGGGCTGGACTTAGTACTCTTAGTAGGACATCTAACGCGAGCAGTTTAGAGCTAGGATATAGTCATACTGCTCAGAATTCAATGATGAGTGACAACAGCACAGTTGGCATAGATGTAGAATATTCTCAAGATACAGCGTCCGCTTTGTACGACGGTTTGGGTCAACCAGCTACTATTGCTGCATCAAGTGAAACAAGCGGAGTCTACACCATGAGCAGTTCTGAACTTACTGCGCGATCCAAAATGGACACCTTGTCTGAAGCCAGTAGAACTGATTACGATGGCTCCCATTACGACAGCTATAAGCCAACAAAAGAAAATGATCTTGCAGATTTCGATAGCGTTTCTTCGATCCTGAAAAACAAGTCGGACAGAACTAGTCACACAACAGGCACATTAAGATTACAATCATCTCAACCTAGCGCCGATTGTGTCGATGGAGCTGCAAAGTTTCAGAACCAAGAACAACATAATAAAGAGAATCTATTTAGAGAAAGAACAAATTCCAACGTTAGTGCAATCTCGTTTCACGGTGACGGCAGCGATCCAACAGATAACAAACATAATTTACTTACTGCGAGTGAATTAAGTGACCTCATTGTAGGACGAGGAGTGTATCCTAAAAGCCAGTCTGTTAGTGACACTCTGGATTCAGTGTCGGATTACGTGAGGCTGCCTCTTCCGTTTTCTGGTGACAGTTACCTTCAGGGTCACGAAGACACCGCTCCTTCGGATGATCACTATCCAAATAACTCTTTCTTTGATCGACCGCCAACTCCCCCAACTAGAATTGATAGTCGCAAATTGCTCAACTTATCTTTACCAAATATATTTGACATAAGCGGCGATACCCCCATCATGCCTCCGTTTCCCGACAAGCCTCCACCTCCCTACGAATACAATCATCAAACTGTTTCACCATATGCTCCACCTCCTGCCAAAGCGCCACCAGCTTATCCTGGCCCAACAGCGGCAGCCAGGACTTTGAAACAGTTAAACGACAACAAAGAAGAAGTGGCAGCCAGAGTGGTAACATCAAAGCCTATGATAACAATCCTGAAAGCAGAAGCGGGCGAAGTCAACGCATCTAGTGAAAGGACATTTGCTAGTCCAATGGTGTTGGAGCACAAATTCCAAAAGTTTAAACGGCAACAAGCATCAAGTCGCAGAGCCGAAAGGTCGAAATTAGCTCAAGGGATAAGCAATAACCTGTCGCCGTCCAGGGAGATGGCGCACGGCGTGGACTCTAACGTGCTGGTGGCTATGATGAAGCTGGCGCCGGGCCCTCCGCCGGCGCCGCCCGCGCCCCGCCGGCCCCGCCAGCCGCCGCCGCCGCCCGCCACGCGCCTGCCGCCGCCTCCGCCGCCCCACAACCCCATGTTCCACCAACAATTGTACAGCGACGTCGACTATGTCTACTATCCCTTGCAAGACCCGTCCGTGTCACAGCAAAATTATCTCGACCACAAACTGACCGAGTCCCGCGTGTCGAACATGCACAAAAATGGTTTGCAGTACAGAAGTACGCCTTACCTATCCACTTCCATGTCTGCGTCGTCCATGTATGGATCGATCCAAAATCTCTCGGATTCTTATGTGCAGTTACCGGGAACGCGGACGAGCTGGTACTCGCTAACGAGCAGGACGTCGCTCAGCAACCATTCCATAAATCTTGAACGGCCACAACTGCCGGGACGAGTTCCAGACGTTTCGCATTTTATGCGGACGAAATCGGACGAGAATGTATTGAATGCTAAAGATCCACCGCCGGTTAAAATGAGACGAATGCCTCCGCCGCCCCCGCCGCCATACGAATATAAGAAGAAACTTCTCAATTACTCGAGAGAAGTCAAAATTCCTCAACCTTCAACAAATGTGAACAGTGAGATAAGTGTGAACAAAGTGAAAGATTCCAATTGTGATTTAGACATAAAAACTCTTCGAGAGAAGAGTAAGAACCTTGATTTGCCACTTATAGCGGCATTGTGTAACGATCGTTCGTTATTAAAACAAACTAAAGCTTTTGGTGCTCCAAAGTTAAATAAACCAACAGGTAGTGACTGTGAAAGTGAACGGAAGTGTGTAAAGTCTGTTCCAAACGCCACCGATAACATAGATCTTAAGAATAAACAAGAATATATTGCTAAGAGGGTAATGACCGGGTCCCACAAAAAAATATTGATACGAAACCCTACAGATAAACTCCCAGCATTGCCGGTTACTGAAAGCCATCCAAGAGCAATGTCCAATACTTATGTCATGCATCCAACAGTAGCTAAAATTAAAAAGTCTCAACCTAGCTCATGACATTATGATAAATTCTTACCTACTGCTTGTGAATCCTTCCAGTGCTATGAACTTTCATCCACCGATACAAAGACTGAGCTTAACGCCACCAAAACTTAAGATAGGAACCACACTTGTATCAATAACTCTTAATATGTAATTTGAACCTAAAATGCAAATAAAATAAAATTTATTTTTATAAATTTAATTTCTGTTACAGATTGAACTGAGGTACAAATGTGGATCCTAATTTAGATTATATTATACATGTTAAAAGATATGATTAATATTTATGTTTCCACCTACTGCAGACATTTCAAATCTATTACCAATAATGTAAACAAATTGCAATTTAACAACAATTGCTGAAAACATCTGTAGGGATAGTATATTCGACAGACTGTACATAAACATGCTTTTTACCTGCTATACCTATTTATTTATTTATATGGTTTTAGCTTTGATGTTTTATTTGCCTGTGACGCCACACGTGACTTTTAATACAAACACATAAGGTTGAAATTGAACCTTTCAATTTTTTATAGAAATATTTTTTTATCCTTAGATTGGGAGTATAATGAGGTAAACAACTAGCATGTTTTGTTTACATTATTGGGCACAAACTATACAAGAATAGTAGGTACTTATTTGATAATGTCAGGGTTAAACATTATGACCACATATTTAAGCATACAATTCTTTATTGCTCAATAATATAATAGAAATTATACCTTATTTGTAGACATCATTTATACCAAAGTAATTTGGCAGATTATAGGCATTAGAAAATAACAGCACTTGTATAAAAATTTGGTAAGAAACTCAAATTACCCACTTAGCTAATATCTTATTAAGTTGTGTATGTTTGTCTGAAAATTGCAGAACAGTCTCCAGTACTAAGCAATAAGCATTCCAGTATCCTATATTGTCTATGTTAGACATCAAGAGAACATAATATAATCTAAACGAATATGTGATACAAAATGTGCCTTTCCAATAATTATACTACATTTATATTGAAATGAATCTAAAGAATTTCTTAGAATTAGTATTTCATACTAAAACGCGGATATTGTTTTGTATACCCCGGAAAATAGTTTTTGTACAAAATATTCACAAAACAAAATCACTATGAAATAGTGACTAATACTAAAAAAAAATGTAATGAAATACTCGCTGTTTGATATATTACCTGTTATAATTTAAGTGTATCAAAAATCATTGCTTGTAATCATAGTAAATGAAAGTGTAATAATTTCAACAACTATTTATTTACTTTAATAATCATAATGTGTACATAATAATACATATACTAAGTACATAATATTTGTTTTCAATATGTACAAATGTATATTAAATTTTTGTAACTCTGCGTTTTTTTTTTTCTTATTTTTATGTAAGAACTTACATTCCATTAGTTTATAATGTCGATTAAGTATATCATGCAGACACAATATCTTTGGTAGAATAGGAACTAATTTGAGAAAAGTCAGGATGCCTACATTTTACAAACTAACAACAGAAAGTGTCAACAAATAATATAAAGTTTAAAAAATGAATTAGTATGGCGTGAAAAACTTATATCACTGTAATGAATAAATATGCTTATGAGAAAACCGTAATCATATAAATATTGTCCTAATAAATTTGTGTTTAATACTGCTACAACATTTACTGAGTGAAGAACTTAACATTCAGATCATTTCGGAAGCTCGAGATTCTGTTATTATTACTTTGATACACGTTTATATTTTATCATTTTTTAAGTACATCCTACGTCAATAAATTATAATACATAGCTGCGTACATTAACTTACGCCTTATAATTATAATACATGATAGAATATCAATTTGTAAAAATTAAAAACACGAAATAACATTTATAATACCAAATTATATGAACAAAATAATCTTTTGTTACTGCAGTCGATCAACAACTGTTATGTTTACTTACTTTTCTAACTTTAAAATGATGGCAGAATTTGGAGGAAATGTTATTTTATCAAAATACAATACTTCTCCGACTAGAGAGGTGTTTGTTCCAGCAAGTACAGTGCCACCATAAAACATGGTAGATAAATCAGTTGTTATAGATTGACTACCTAAATTGCCTACAAATACACAAGTGTTTCGCCTGGGATACCAACGTTCTATTACAATGAGATTCTCTTCAGTTTTACGGATTTCCATATTTTTCAGATTATTACCTTCCTTGTAAATCGATCTTAAATATATTGTTGGCGTATCTAATCTCACTTTCGTAAACAGTTTAATAACGTCTAAGAAATGATAGCTTGGCTTTCTTTCAGATTTTGCAATCCAAGGTAAAATTATTGCAGAATCTTTCTCATTCGAAAATGACATTGATACTACATTGTTAACAGCTTCATGTTCATGAAAATCTGTTTCAACTCCACCGATTCCATCAAGTCCGATTTCATCTCCATAAAAAATGCTAACAGTTCCAGGCAAGGCTAATTCAAGAGCAGTCAACACTAAAGTGTTATTCACGTGTTTTGACGATATTCTTTCGCTATGGATACTGCCAATATTCCAATGAACCCATGGATAGTGAGGCTTGGCCCACAGTGTGCCCGCAATAACTTTATCAATACGATTTTTCAAACCAGCAATACCATCATTTAAATCTAAGTGGATATCAATAAGATCAATTCTAGATAGCAACACATTTAAAGCATTACCTTTAGCTTTTTCATAAGCATTTTCACTGGCTATTAATATTTTACCATTACCTATTATCTGTTTCCATAACTGCAAACTTCTACCAAAGCTTACATCATCTACAAAATGTTCTAAATCCTTTAAGTAAAAGCCATCAACCTTCTTTCTGGCCCAAAATGTAATAGCTGCAGATGTGGGATCAACAAGGTTGGTTACAGTTTCATTTGCAATTAACACAGCTTGAGTGAAATTTGATGATGAATCAGCCAAAGACACAACAGGCAGATCGAGGATTAAAGACATATTCCTATTGTGAACCTCATTTATCAAATCTTCAAAATCCTTGAGAACACCAAGACTTCTATCTATCTTTACCATGGAAGTGATATTGAAGTATTGATCTGGATATTTTTGTGCTTCGAATATATAATTAAGCCTAATAGCAGACGCACCTAATTCCTGAATATAGTCTAGTTTATTGAGAAGGCCTTTAATATCACCTGTGCCATCTTTATTAGAATCTTTAAAACTGGCTGGGAATACTTCATAAAATACTTTCCCTTGATACCACGGTAGGTCAGGGTTGCAATTTTTTGGTATTGTTATGACCATCCCTATGATAGCTCCAAGACAGGCAACAAGACCAGAAAGAACAATCCAAAGAAGTACTTTCCTGATGACACTCCAGTTCCAGTTGATAAAGTTTGGTAACTTCCTGCCGCTGACATTGTGGTTCCCATTCAGCTTGCAGTCTTCAGTCTGGAACAGAGATGAATAACAAAAATTTATTAAATGGCTATATTATGCTAAATGTGTAATAAGAGCAGTAAGTACTGATCTTATTACACTTTTTTTAAGAGTTGGTCCAATTAGTTACTACATGGAAGGTATGGCACCTACTGGCTGGCATGTTAGAGGATTTTTAGGTATATACTATCATGACTACTGTTAATGAAATGAAATACATAATAATTCTCATAATTATGATGAGTGATGCAACATATATGATGCTTGCATATGTATTAATATTTAAGTAAAAATAGCTTTTATCTTGCGCCACATGCCCTGTCACCTGCACACGTGAGGACCTAATGACTGCGTCGGCGAATGGTGTCGCTGAGGCCGAATTTTGGGTCAAACATAGTATTTAAGAAATATTTGCCATCGATACGCTAAGAAGAAGAAGTAAAAATAGTACAAAACAAAGTTTTCCTTCCATAGCTGTTTATATCAAATCAATATGGTTTTATGAAGTAGTGAACAAATACTTACTTGTCCCATTATTAGATCACCATTCTTGCTAAGAGTCTGATAATCTAACATGCTGATGTTATTGATAAGCTGGGCACTGACTGGATCTTGTATAACGGAGCTATTGTCTCCCGATGAACTAGAATCTCCTGCTGATGCATCTGAAATTGAGATTTTAAAAAGAAAATTGAGTTTTACAGTCTTCCACTTAAGATTAAATATTTAATTATTTTTAGTCTTCTTTATTTCAAGTCAAAAAAAGAAGCGGTAAAACTAGATATCAATTTGATGTTGATGAATTAATTTCACTAAACTTTTATACCTAGTAAAAGTCCAAACCCATGGAATAATGTTAAAGTTGCATGGACAAACTGACAGAAATTCAAAATTTATTAGCAGATTAATTCTCCTACTAGATTAAAACTTTGTGAAATTAGCCATTATCTTAGAAAAACTAACATTCAGACATAGTAAAAATAGGAGCCAATAAAACACAATGATGATGCAACTTACTAGTTACTTTTAAATACTTATTCAGCAGGACCTACTTAGTAGCAGATATTTGACAGTTTGACGAATTCTTTAGTTTTTCTACATTTCATGTTTTTGAATCAACATGAATAATGTAAAAAAAAAAACTCACCTGTCTGTATATTGACCATGTTAGGATCATCATTTAATGTTAAAAACGGACGGTCACTCATTTCTTCGGAGAGAGGATGTTTAAAATCCAGTGGTGTTGGGCTAGGTGTTGTCGGTAGTAACAGGCACGTTGACGATTTTACACCGCGTAAATAATCCAAGGTTTCCAAATCAGTGCCGCCAGAGTTGTTACTGATCTCCGGCGATTCATTCATTTTGGTGGATGTGTGTGAATGGAATTTTTATTAGCACAATTGATACACTTTAATTAAACGTCATTTGATATTAATGTATGGAAGAATGGACTTCGATACCGACTATGTGCATGTTAAAACAAGTACCTTTTCAATGTGAATTTTATATTCAATTCGCAAATGAAGATCTATTTTAAGATTACATCGTAGTGAGTGATATTCCTGAAATTCTGACTTTCACACTCACACACAATTTTGACCAGGAGAGGGATGTCAAAAATATTCTTTAATATATTTTTTAACAATAGATTAATTTATCTGAAATCGATTTAAACATTCGATTTTTTAAATTAAATATTGATTTTATTATTATTTTAATAATTATTTGTAAACAAGGCGGCCTTGGCAAGGCCGTCTATGTGCTGGCGATAACAAAGTTCAATAAACGGGAACAAATTAGTCGAATGGTGGTGAAATCATAACGTACATACATTAATTTCTAAGGAACTAAATCTTTTAACTAAACAGGTTAACCAGGTAACATTTCGTAAAGGTGTTTGATTTAATTGTCTGTTTATATCGTCTACTCCTTTGTAGAAGACAATGCAGCTTGCTTTTATTATGATGACCAAAAAATTCTATTTTTCGGGAAAAACGTTTTTCTTCTAAGTTTATCCTTTTTTTTTATTTAGCGATTTATATAAGAACTTGATAAAACAATTATGAATAAATAAACCGATTTTTTCACTTTCGCATCCCTACTTCTGTTTTGACTTTTTTGACCATTTTTGACGTTTAGTTGAAGAGCAGAATAGGGTAGTTTTTAGATAATCCTAATATTTCATATTTGTTAAGTCATATTATAATCTCATACCTATTACTGGATATTAATCAAATATTTATGAAGCGTTTCAATATTCATCGCTACTGAATATAATAAATATCGATACGTATCTATCCTCCACTAAAAAATACAAACATTATATGATTATTTATATTCTCGTGATAATGAAGGGTGTTTTCCTGTGTATTCGTATGCATGAACAGGTATCCTTATTATAACACTTATTATAAACATAGTACATCTGTCAGGCTCGCATATATGTATTCCTACTTTAGCCTAATATGATGCTTAAATGTGCTGGTATTTTAACACCCATTAAAACTTTTTGTTACACTTTTATTTTGTGGAATTTGTATACTATTCGAGATCAACTAAAATGGGCTTCTGACACAAATTGACTGTTCTGGGACAAATTGACCACAACTGATGTGGTCAATTTGTTGGTTAGTATGGCAACACTAACAGAGCGGAAAAAAAAACAAACCTGTCAGGCTGTCAGCCTACTCGATTCGGACTTTGACATTCCGAGTTCAATGACATTTTCACTCATCTTTCAGTAGTTTAAGCAAAATATTTTAGTTTTTTTATTTATTAAAGTTATTTTTATAGAATTATTTTTTTAGAGCATCATTGGTGAAAGATATTATTAGTTTTTTTTTATATATTTGTGCATAGTTAAAGATGATCGGAGTTAACAAACTTATTTACAAGAATAATACTGTGTGTCAAAAGTTTATTCAGAAAAGAAACTTTACTAACAAAAATATTAAAGATGTTAACTATCAGTATTTGCAAAGAAGTAAATTACCGACGATGCACTTCCAGAAGTCTCTGCCCCGTTTACCGATACCAGACCTTTCTAAGACAGGGGACCGTTATTTAAAAGCCCTTAGACCTCTATTGAACGATGTTCAGTATGGAGTAGCACAACAGCGGACTCTCAGTTTTATCGGCAAAGAGGGAAAAGAGCTTCAAGAAAAACTTATTGCCAAAGATAAAAGGAACAAGCATACAAGTTACATTTCAGAGTATTGGTTTGATCTTTATTTACGTGATAGAGCAGCACTTCCCATTAATTATAATCCAATGATTGTGTTCCAAAATGATGTGAGACCAGAATACAATGATCAGCTAATAAGATCAACAAACATGTTGATAAGCGCAGTCAGGTTTATGTTGTCATTGAGAGAACAAATATTGGAACCTGAAGTGTATCATTTAAATCCTAAGAAAAGTGATACACCAATGTTCAGGACCTTCACAAGGGTGCTGCCTGAAGCAATTTCATGGTATGTGTTCATCTAGCATTTTAATAATAACAGTTCTTTAATAATATGTATATTAATATTTCAAAATTAAAATCTACAGCCTGACAACCCTGAATGTGACGTGTTTGTGTATGAATGAAGTAAAATTAGGCATATATGTCTCTTGTTTTGTGAAAGAAAGTATGCAAGGATGTCCACTGTTCCATGTTAATTTTATTCAAATTGTATATGTATCTAGTGTACAAAAAATTGTTAAAACTAATTAATACCTCTTCTTCTTTTATGTCTCCATGTTAATTAATGTAATTGGTGTTGTACTGTTTTAATTAACTATAAATAAATAAATCAATTGCAGGTATGGAGCCTACCTTATGAAAGTCTTTCCTCTAGACATGAGTCAGTTCGTTGGCTTGTTTGGAGCCACTCGTCTGCCTCGCCCTACTAAGGACGAGATATTCAGGGACCCAACCAGCAAGCATGTAGTTGTACAAAAACAAGGAAACTTTTATGTATTTGATGTTTTAGACGCGAATGGTAATTTTTAATAATTTAAAACATGCTAGTTAGTAATGTTGCCCCATAAACATAATGATAAAAATAAGGAAAACAATTTGGTCTTGGATTTGATTCGGTTTTCCCATAATATTCTCAGTAGCAGCTCCAGTTAGGAATTGTACTCAGTTAATGCAATGGGGTCGTCCCCTATTACGTAATAGGGAACCTAAGCATACTGGTGAGCTGTGGGTGTACATTGGTACACCACTGCCTAACCCTTCAGGCAATACAGGTGTGATGGTAATGTTATGGAAAACAATTTATAGTTAATTTATCAATGCTGCTACTATACTTTATTTAATGTAGATTACCTTATCAATTTAATTTACAATATATTCAACTTATTTACATACATAACGGTTTTCAGGTAACCTTTTGTCACCCCTTGAAATGCTTGGCAACTTGAGTAAAATCATGAATGACAATGCACCGCCTGCAGAACATCCTTTAGGTATATTAACTACACAGAATAGGGATGAATGGGCAAAACAGCGGTCTCATTTGGAATCAACTGGAAATAGTGACGTTTTAAGAAAGATAGACTCAGCTATATTTAATTTAATATTAGATGATGATAAAATTGATGATGATAAACGCGTGCTCTTGAAGAAATACTTACATAGTGATGGTACAAACAGGTAAGTAGATTAAATGGTTATAAAATAATTATAAATTAAAAAAGCAAAAGGGTACTCACCAACTGAATCTATGAAAGTTGATGACTGAGATATCAGCTAATAACAGATTTGATTTAGACCTCCATGACGTCCAAAGTTGCTGATTTAAATTAAATTAACATATTAGACTTATAGGGGTATATTGTAGTAAATGTAACATTTTTTTTTGTATGGCTAACCATCTAATTTGCAGTAAAATATTATAATTATAACTATTGGTTGTTACAAGTCCCATTTTCTTACTCTGTACATGTTGAGCTGGATCCATTGTAACAAAATCATTTATTATGTTATTACTTGCCAATAGTATATTGCACAATGGCTAGACTGTAGTGTGTAATCATAGTTCAGTCGATTTATTTCTTTGTGAAGTTCTCAATATTTTTTTATAATTTTCCAGGTGGTTTGACAAATCGGTCAGCCTTATTGTGACCAGTGATGGTGTGGGAGGAGTGAACTTTGAACACTCTTGGGGCGATGGAGTGGCAGTATTGAGATTTTTCCAAGATATTTATGCTGAAACCACGAAAAAACCTTTCATTCATCCAGATTCGAAGCCAGTTGATAGTAATATAAGCGTCCAGAAATTAGGTAAGATAGCTTTAGTTTCTTACGACCTCTATTCCCTTGGATATGTCACCGGAAAATAACAAGATCCGTAAGTTTATCAATTTACTAGGAAGTTTATAAACTTTCGTAAGATTCTAAACGGGAGATAAATTGTAATATTTTACGTCCACATTTTCGTAAATTTATCAATTTCCGACGTCATACGGTAAATTTATAAACTAACGAATATCTATTCGTAAGATTTTATATGGTTCGACCAATCACAGAAACTCTTTTAAATATACGATCTTTGAAATACGTAAAATAACACACTGCTCTCTGATTGGTCAATGTTCATAGTGGCAATGCTTGTGTCCAGCTGGCGGCCGCGAGGAAGGAGAAGTGACACGTGACAGCCAACCAATCAGGTCGCGCGTAGCGTTTGGTTACTGCTTACTTATTATTTTACGAGTGAGTTCAGTAAGTTTATCAATTTACGAAAATGTGGACGTAAAATATTACAATTTATCTCCCGTTTAGAATCTTACGAAAGTTTATAAACTTCCTAGTAAATTGATAAACTTACGGATCTTGTTATTTTCCGGTGACAGATACATCCGTAAGCATAATGCTTTGCGTGCAGTACGCGTTACCATAAGTAATTCTTCACGCCAAATATAACACTTGTTTCCCAGCAATAACTCTCTAGTGTTCCCTTCATAATTATGTACAAAAATGTGTCTCTTATTTTCAGAATTCAAATTAGACGATACATCAAAGCATTTTATCGACAATGCCAAGAAGGAATACCAGGCCTGGTGTGACTCCCTCAGTATAGATTACATTTTGTATGAGGGACTCAACAAGGCGGCTTGTAAGAAGTTCAAAGTTAGCCCTGACTGCATCATGCAATTGTCGTTTCAGGTATTGTAAAATTCGATTAATCAAAACACGCTTACGAAAAAGAAACTGAGTGCTTGTATACTATTGGTGTAACACAGTTTTGACTGCCAATGAAATATCAACTTTATCTCAGTTATAATAAAATTTAAAATAAAAAAAAATAGAACTTCAACTAATTCGCGCGATTATCTAAGCTGACTGATCGACGCGTTAATTGTATTTATCATTATTAATCTGTTACATTGTCTGCGAAAAAGGCGTGAGTTTATGTATGTATGTAATCTGTTACATGTATTTCAGGCAGCGCATCATCTTTTGAAAGGCAACTTCGTCGGCACATACGAGTCTTGCAGTACTTCGGCTTTCAAACATGGTCGGACAGAAACCATGCGACCTTGCACAGATAAAACAAAGGTGTGACAATATTTGTTTTTAATATCTGTACGTAGTATAAAACAAAGTCGCTTCCCACCGTCTATCTCTCTGGACGCTTAGATCTTATTAACTGCACAACTGATTTTAATGCGTTTTCATCGATACATAGACTGTTTCAAAAGGAAGGTTAGTACATATAAAACATCACGCTATGACCAATGCGGCCTAAGCAATAGCCAAAGACAAATGAACGCGGTTGACACCGCGAGGTACATAGCTAGTACGATAATGATGTGATAGTAATAAATAAAAATAATGGTGTGTAAGTCATTATAATCTGATTAGATTATCTAAATCCTTCAGCAAAATCTCTAACCGCTTAATGATTGACTGACTTAGTCATAATAATAACATAATATCCACGTGCAGTCTCGCAATAGATAATTACCATCAAACAGCTACTGATATTGAAACATTGAAATTATCGTATTTGTCACATCAGGCCGGTCATCCTTTTATTAGGTACTGACAGAGGGGTTGGCCTTGTAACAGCTTATCTTTAATCCGCTTTAATCTGTGTGGATCAGCGTGTCTGTGACCTTTGGACTTTGGTCATTAGCGAGGTTATTTTTCGATCTTTATTCCGATCCGCTTACGTGTTTGTGCGGGAAGTGCCTGTACTAGCCGTCTAAAGCGTTCTCGTCATCCTTCTTTCTGCTACTATGCGTATAATAAACGCGAAAGTTTAATAAAGCATAAATAGATTGGTGGATGGAAGTTCGTTTCTCTTACGCCACGCTTAAGCGGCTGAACGGAATGAGCCGAAATTTGAAAAAAATTAGCATAGATACCTAGGTATTGATCTAGCGTAACACATTGAATAACTTTTATCCTGTTTTTGTGTTCCCGTGGGATAATTTAGTACTTCCGCACTTAATTCTAGTCTTCACAGACGCTAGTATTTAAATATTTTTTCAAATTCATCACGATTCTGTACAACCTACTTAAGTCCTAATTGTTTCCACTTTCCAGGCATTTTGCGAAACCCTACACTCCAAAACGCGTTCAGACGAAGAATTGCGCGGTAAACTGACTGAATGTTCCAAACTGCACTCGGAGCTCATCAAAGACGCAGC
Source organism: Caradrina clavipalpis (assembly GCA_932526535.1). Lineage (NCBI taxonomy): Eukaryota > Metazoa > Arthropoda > Insecta > Lepidoptera > Noctuidae > Caradrina > Caradrina clavipalpis. The sequence goes on from OW052097.1 coordinate 7,259,677, forward strand.
AATGGGCCAAGGCTTCGATCGACACATGTTTGCGCTCATGAAGATAGCTGAAGACAACAACATGCCCAGACCAGAGATTTTTGATTCTTATGAGTACAAGTTCTTGAATAAGTCTATTTTGAGTACGAGTACTTTGTCGTCGCCTAGCGTGATGGCTGGGGGATTTGGACCCGTTGCGAAAGAAGGTTTTGGAATTGCGTACGTAATCATAAATTAATACATTTTTTTTTTTAAATAATAACGCCTGGTCAACACTTGCCAGTTACTAAGCTGCGTGAGTCATAATATTAAAACTTTTATGCCTTTGACCTAAGGTTTAGATTGCAATTATTGACGCGTGATAGTGAAATGCAACAACTTATAAATAAAAACAAACAAGCAGATAAACAAAAATTATTGTCCTCTTGTGATTTCCTTTTTTAACCCCCGACGCAAAAAGAGGGGTGTTATAAGTTTGACGTGTCTGTCTGTCTGTCTGTCTGTCTGTCTGTCTGTCTGTCTGTCTGTGGCATCATAGCTCCCGAACGGATGAAGCGATTTCAATTTAGTTTTTTTTGTATGAAAGGTGACTTATGTGCGAGTGTTCTTAGACATGTTTGATGAAAATCGGTTGAGCCGTTTAAAAGTTATGGGTGTAAAACTGGGTAAGAAAAACTAAAAATGATTTGTCATGTGGGTTATTAAATTATTAGGAACCTATGTATTTACAGCTTAACAAAATCGACATTATAATAAGTATGTACCTATAAAAAGTATAAAATAAAAATTAAATTAAAAATTTAAAAAACCCCCGACACAAAATCCTAAGTTCCCTTTAAAAAGTAAAAAAATAAAATACGTCGCGTTGGGGGACCGCTTGGGACGGTTGTACCCTAAATGCAACATCGGTCCCCCAACGCGACGTATTTTATTTTTTTACTTTTTAAAGGGAACTTAGGATTTTGTGTCGGGGGTTTTTTAAATTTTTAATTTAATTTTAACATTATTGTGTTAATAAAAACGTCATAATAATATTAGTAAAATCTGTCTTTTTTTTTTCAGTTATTCGGCGTTTCCAGATAAGTTAGGAGCAGCTATAGCGAGCTATAAGTCACACGACGACAGCTCACAGTATGTTGATGCGTTGCACAAGTCATTCTTAGACATTACCAAAATATTATCTGGATAAGTTATAATACGTCTTACTATATAGTTGTTAAGTTATATACAATTCTGTCGCATTTTTGTTTTATAATAATATATTTTGTAGAATAGATCGGTATCAGTGGGGGTAAATATTAGATATATTTTTTATAACAGAGGTTTTTATATATTTTTTGTCAAATTGCATTTTTTTTTTTGCAAACGCCACCAACTTGATTATTTAAAGGATTTTTTTTAAACTGTATCCATCTATAAAGATTAGAGGCAAACTATGTACTGGGGATATTATTTAATTTACCATTATTTAAGCTTCAATTAAAATAACAACAAAATAAGTAACTAACGTACGTAAGTAAATGCAAGTAACTAGGTGCGTGAAGTATTTATTGTAAGTTACTATATTTAAGCCGATGTTAATCATCTCATGTCCAGAATTACATTAAACATTCTTAAAAATATAATGTTATTATATTCTTAAGCATTAAATGGACTCAACATGCAAATGTTGAATCAATTTTGAAAAAGTAGTTTTGAAAAAGGGGCGAAATCAATAAATGTCGAAAATTATATAGTTTATTGATATAGAATATGTTCGTAAGTGTGCAATTGTCAGAAAGTGCCTTAGCTTTTCGCTTTATTGTAGAAATCAGGTAAACATAAGGAATAAAAGAAATATATACTGTTGTTTTTCTAATACATATATTTTAAGAATATAAAGAACTGCCACTTATTGTAATTGTTATATGAAATATGCAATATCATGCTGTGTTTACGTGACAGCGGCACGCTTATTAAATGTACCTATTACGTACGTATACATCTACAGATAAAGTTACGTAGATACAATGACACGCCCACACTACACACGTCGCTGTCATATAAACGCACCCTTAGGCGAATCACACACTGCCCCATGCTACGCTACGAGGTGCGTGGCGACTTAGCGCTGAGACTACCCGTGAATACGTTTTCGGTGTGATGCACTACGCGTGTTTTCTATACAAACACAGTACCTACTTGCAAACAACGTAAGAACACGCACTCCCGCCCTACGCTACGTGATGCAGTGTGCGAATCGCCTTAGTATTAAGTATGTAGGTTAACCTTTGGGTTAAATAAAACACGTGTTAACCCTAACGGGCTTCAGACAAGGATTTTGCTTGTAGAAATCCGTCAATGATGCAATGCAACATAGATATGCAACTTTACGGCTTCTGATAATAATCTCATTACAACATACCAGTTTTACGCTTTACATTTTTCTAATATTTTTTTTTGCTTATATTCCATTTATTTTAAAAGAGGTTGTAATATTATGTAAAGGTATTTATTATAGTAATAAACTTTATTGATATTTATATTAAGTCAAGAGTATGATTTACTTGATTTTAACCTATCACCTTGAACCTTGATAAATAATACAGGGTAGATTTAAGAATGGATTATAACGTAGTCGTATACATAGAGCTGCCAGCACATCGTCAGAAGAAAACTTCAAAAACCCCGAAACTATTTTAAAAATAACAATAGTTTACATTTTAATTAATGAATCTTTATTTATTGTTTATCTTGAAATAAATCAGGGTTCCCCTGACACAAAAAGTGTCCGGGTTTCTTCCGGACATCTTTGTAAAGCCCTTCCGGAGGACTTCTAAACTAGGACAAATACGGGGAAGCCCGGACGGATGGCATCCCTACTTGTAGGTACAGATACGACTACGTACGTTATTATCCATTTGAATGTTCCGCGAACAATAGTTCACAGTTAATTCAAGCTGTAGGTACTACCTATTACTCTGCAAGAAAAGCGTGATGATAATTTTATTCTATTCTATTAATTTTAGTAGCTAATTGTTGCCGCGTAAACAATTAGCTACTAACCGGTTTCCGTGAACAATGTCCATTATGAAAACTTGCAGGTAGGAAATGTTCCTATTTACCTATGGCATAGCACTAAATGAATTAATTAATTTATAGTGCTATTAGTTTTATAACGATTCAGTGGAGAATTACCCCACGAAGTAATGGACTGTTATGACTATGACTACTATGAGTATTCCTTTTCAGAACTTCTAGAAAATAAAGAACATTCTGTTTTAATGAGCGAGAAGAAGTTGAACAGGACCTACGTTACTTTACTTCACCTAATAATTATTATAAAACCAGCAATCACCGATGAAAATTGCTTTTAGCTACATGGTGCATCTATTGTGTATGTGAGTAGTAGATAAATGTGTATAAATAGAACGTCTTCGACGCTTTAATTCTGCGACGACTGCTATCGATTTTCTCATGTCCATCTAGTAGTAAAGAGGGGAATATTCATAGTCGAGTCATAACTTTCCACAAAATGAATTATTGTCGTGGCCTACCTAAGCTTCAACCATCAGCAGCATAATGAGAATTATTGATCATCACATTTATAGAAAATACAGTTTTAATATATTAAGGATAACTCTTCAACTTAGGCATCCGCGGATCGGTAAACGCGGATTTGTAGGTGGGGCCTATGCGTTTGCCGATCCGCAGATGGGAACTTGCGGGGCCACAGCGCCTAGACTACGACGCAAATTAGTTAATTCATATGTACACGTTCCTTTTGCTGTTCAACCCGAATTTAGTCATGGGAGAGCCGAGCGCGTGTGACTCCATCTGGGAACTTTGAAGATTCAGGTATACACGGTGTTATTTTAACCAACTTAAGACGGCAGCCTACTTTATGTATCCAATGTCGATTTAAAATTCATAAAAAGAACTCTGTTATTATTGAACATGTGAATAATAAACATCATCATCATCTGCCTAGCCTTTTCCCAACTATGTTGGGGTCGGCTTCCAGTCGAATAATAAACAAAACTATTAATTCTGACGGCACTGTTGGTGCAGTAGCTGAGTGATTGGTTGTTGCGCTGCATGATCAACGCATAGTTCAACTCAGGCAATATCTTGCACTGACGTGTGATATTTTGGTGATGAGATTTTGGTGCACGCTGATAATTTGTCATCTAAGTCCCCCAATGAACAAACGAAACGTATGTAGCAACATTTATCGCTCAACATGCGAACTACAACTACAAAACTGACGTTTCCTACATCGCGCTATCAAAGTTCATAATATCTACAGGGTGGCTTTTTGAGACGGAATGGTAAAGGCAGGTAACCTTAACGTACGTTACTAACGACAGATCGTGTCGACGGCGCGTTCGTGTTCCACGCGCGCCTCAAAGAGATGTCAGTAAACATTTGGAGGGGCACTAAGGGCCGATGCCTGCCGGGGCTGCGGGTTGTTCGAAAGAGATACCGCGCCTCCGGAACACAAAGGGCACATAAAGGAACATAGATGGGTTTTAGTCAGTAAAAGTCTGACACTCCTTCCCGCCCCGCCCTGGGCGGGGGAAGTTATTTGATGATTTCCCATCTATAAAAAAGGGCAGGTAACCTTAACTATCATAGTTATAGGAAAACGTTCCTAGGAGACCATCCATAACTTTTTGAGATATTCTGAATTCCATTTACAGATTTTGGAAAAAATATACAGTCAAAATGTAATGTAGTACAAAATGTATGGGGAAAGTGTTTGGCGATTTCTGTAATTCCTGGTACCTTAGATGGTCCCACAGAGTATTTTGAACCCTGCATGAGATGCTTCTGCCTTAGCTTGCATACGAAACGTTCCATTAGCGTATACCTAATAAGAGCATTAATTGGAACATAAATTGAGTAAAACCAATTGAGAATACCTTGAATTACACACGCACCAAAAAATTATTGCCACTTGCGATAAAATAAAATATCTTAGCAAAAATGCATGGCAAGGCTATGAATACGACAACATAGTACCTACGCAGAATCATCAGCGTTCCAATCTACGAGCGCGCATGTAGGAACATAAACTTTGCCAGTACAGTTACATACAAAGTATATTTATTTACTTTAATCGTGGAACACAGTATTTGATGTTGCATTTAGTTTGTAAATTGTCCCGTGTAGGATGTAATTTCGTGGTGCTTTATTATGAAATGATACTGTTATCTCCCTCTGTGGGTATACATTGCACTCGTTGCTTCTATTGTGAGATGCTGGGTGGTCGTGTGTACAACATGAAATGGAATGGTACCTAGGCCATATTGACATTACAGTAAGTACGGATCGCGAAAATGTCAAAGTTCATCCGTAGATCCGTGGTTGGGATGTATTTTGTGAAAATCTGAAATTATTGAATTAAAAATGCCGTGTAAAGTGTGATGTGACGCGTCTCACATTTCAATCTGTTCAGGTAAATATTTGTAGTATTAGTTAGCATTTAGTAGTTTTGTATAAAGAACAGCGTTTATGTTTGTATGTAAAACGACGATGCAAAAAATAAACGTACTACACATTTTATCTTGTACTATCTAAGAGCAATTAAACGAATTATTGATACTTTTATACTTTGAAATCCCTATTAGTACGTTTATGTGATCAGTTCAAATATGAGATAACAAATGCATTGATTTGAAAATCAAAGTGGATTAAATTTCTTTTTCATTTAATTTAAATTGGCGTGCTAAACGGTAGAAGTTCGCTAGCATTTTAATCATTTTAGTTTAAAGCTACGAGCTCATGTTTTTATTTTTTATATGAGAGAAACAAATATAATTATAATATTATGAGAGCAGTCTAATAAAGCTTGTTCCTTATTCCACAATAGTTGAGATCAGATTTGATAAATTAAAATTATATGGAAGAAAGCACTAAACTGTTATGTGCCCTTGATTTGATATTATAAGTGGCATTGTTCCAAATATTTTCCCAGTACAATAACAACTTTATAATGTCTTTGTTTCAGAATATGTTTCATTATATTGAATGGTCAAAGTAGATCACCAAAATGCTTATAAAGGAGTACCGGATACCTCTGCCTCTCACTGTAGAGGAGTACAGGATTGCCCAGCTGTATATGATAGCCAAAAAGAGTAGAGAAGAAAGCTCTGGTGAAGGCAGTGGGGTGGAGATCCTAGTTAATGAGCCTTATGAGGATGGCCCCGGTGGCAAAGGTCAGTACACTCAGAAAATCTATCATGTTGGTAGCCATTTACCAGGATGGTTTAAAAGCTTACTTCCAAAATCTGCCTTAACAGTGTCTGAAGAAGCTTGGAATGCTTATCCTTACACAAAAACAAGATACACATGTCCGTTTGTTGAGAAATTTTCATTAGAAATAGAAACTTATTATTATTCTGATAATGGCCACCAAGAAAATGTCTTCAAACTAACTGGAAGTGATTTAAAGAGTAGAATAGTTGATGTTATTGATGTTTGCAAAGATCAGCTTTATGGTGCAGATTATGTCAAAGAGGAGGATCCCAAATTATTTGAGTCACAAAAATGTAATAGGGGACCCCTTACTGACAACTGGCTTGAAGAATATTGGAGTGAAGTGCAAGGTAAGACACAACCTTTGCCAAATGGAAAATCTCTGATGTGCGCTTATAAACTCTGTAAAGTAGAATTCAGATATTGGGGTATGCAAACAAAACTAGAAAAATTTATTCATGATGTTGCATTAAGAAAAACCATGTTAAGAGCTCATCGCCAAGCTTGGGCTTGGCAAGATGAATGGCATGGTCTTACAATGGATGATATCCGAGAAATAGAGCGCCAGACACAGTTAGCTTTGCAGAAAAAGATGGCAGGTGATACAAGTGATGAACAAGATCTGTCTGAAGAGAATTCTAAGTCTCTTGCAGCAACAATGAGCAGCTTAGAAAAGAATGAAGATGTTACAACACCATTAGTCACAAAGAAAAATGTTGAAAAGAGAACACAAAAACATCTGACTCCTGAGGGGACTCCACCATCAGTACACAAAGCCTCTTCCAAAACTAATCTTAGATCATCATCATCAGGATCTATTAAGAGTTTACAAGCACAAGCTGCTAACTGGAGAATGGAAACTCTTGTAAGAGAATCAGAAACAGAAACAGGCTCAGAAGATGAGTTTTATGACTGTGAATCCTCATTTAATAAATGGTCTTCCATGTGCTCTCTTGATGAAGCTGATATTGATATATCACCAACACAGGGTGATAATAGTCAAGAAGACAGCATATTCAATCCCTCTTTCTTGAAAAGGGTAACATCTGAGAGAGGCTCACGCAGAATGCCTAATTTACAAAGTCACCCCAGTGTTGATGGTTGTCCAGAGACACCCGTACACAGCTCATGCCCAACAACTGTCTTGATACTAGTATTTCATGCAGGAAGCGTTTTAGATGCAAATGTTGATATGACTGCCAAGAAATCGGATGTCACCACTTTTAAAGGGGCTTTCGAATCAGTGATGCGTCAGCACTATCCGACGCTTATAGGACATATAGCAATAAAACTTGTATCATGTCCATCTGTATGCACTGAAGCGTTGGGGATCCTTTCGACATTGAGCCCTTACAGTTTTGATTGTTCACCATCAACAATTGAATCTCCTTCTCTTACAAACGATCTTATACCTATAGGCGCTATACCATTGATTGCTACAACATCTCCAGACTATGCAGAGTCCGTAACAAAAACTATAAACTCTGCCAATGCCACATACAATGAATTTATAAAATCCGATGATGGAAAAGGATTCAATGGCCAAGTTTGTATTGTTGGTGACAGCATGGGGTCAGTGTTAGCGTATGATGCTCTTATCAGGACACAGCAATACCAATCCAGACACGACAGTGAGAATAGCATACTGGATACGGAAATAACTATTCCAAATGATCCATTGGAACCACATTATCTCAACAAGTCTCATTTACAAGCTCCGACACCCAGGAGGCGTTCTTCATCCACAAGTGACAATCATATAAAATTTGAATTTGAAGTCAGTGACTTTTTCACCTTTGGCAGCCCATTGTCACTTATATTAGCATCAAGAAAAATATCTGATGACAAAACTCGTGACATTACGAAACCTCCCGTACAGCAAGTGTTTAACTTGTTTCATCCTACAGATCCCGTCGGCTCAAGATTGGAGCCGTTGCTGTCGGCTAGATTCACTAATTTACCACCAATAAATGTTGCTAGATATGCAAAATATCCTTTAGGAAATGGTCAACCTTACCATTTAATGGAATTGATACAGAGTCATCCTCAATTATTTGGAGATCACTTACAAATGCCGCCAACACCTGTATTAAGAAGACTTTCTGAAGTATCTGTACAAAGTACTGTAAGCGGCTTAGTGGATAACATTCCTTTAATCACTATGAATGCTTTACAGCAGAAATGGTGGGGATCTAAAAGACTAGACTACGCTTTGTACTGCCCTGAAGGATTGACGAATTTTCCAACAAACGCTTTACCCCATTTATTTCATGCTAGCTATTGGGAAAGTTCTGATGTAATCGCTTTCATATTGCGGCAAATTGGACATTTTGATTTAGCTCTATACGGACACTCAGATGATAAAGAGTGTCCTATGTTCAAACCTGGACAAGAGAGGGAAAAATGGATGAGAAAACGTACATCTGTTAAATTGAAAAATGTAGCTGCAAATCATAGGGCTAATGATGTTATCGTCAAAGAAGGGTGCCCGCAAACCTTTTCTGCCCGTTTTATGTACGGCCCAATAGACATGATAACTTTAACTGGCGAGAAAGTTGACATTTATATGATGAAGGATCCCCCTGCAGGCGAATGGGCGATATTATCGACTGTTGTGACTGATAAGGCTGGTAGAATCACATACACCTTACCAGAACGACAAAGTGTCGCTTGCGGCATATATCCGGTAAGGGTTGTTGTTCGAGGGGATCACACCATGTGTAATTTTCATCTAGCCGTTGTACCTCCCCAAACGGAATGTGTTGTGTTTAGTATTGATGGATCTTTTACTGCTAGCGTGTCAGTTACTGGTCGAGACCCAAAAGTAAGAGCAGGTGCCGTCGATGTAGTGCGATTTTGGCAAGATCTTGGATATCTCATTTTATACATAACCGGGAGGCCTGACATGCAACAGCGGAAAGTAATATCATGGTTGGCTGAACATAACTTCCCTCATGGTTTAGTGTTCTTCTCTGATGGATTTTCAACGGATCCATTAGGACATAAGGCAGCTCATTTAAACAATCTTATAAGTGAACATGGAGTAATTCTGCATGCGGCGTACGGTTCAGGCAAAGACATTACTGTTTATCATAACTGTGGACTTGCTCCAAAGCAAATTTATGCTATTGGACGCATCAGTAAAAAGCACAGCAATATGGCAACGACTCTTAATGACGGCTACGCTTCGCATTTAGCTGATTTAAAGCTGCCTGGAGCTTCAAGGCCTGCCAGAGGCAACGCTCGTCTTCTAGTTCCTAGACGGCTGTTGGCTCCAGTAAGTGGCGGGAGTATATCACGAATGCGTCGTTAATTTAGTGAACTCTTCTATTAGTATTTCTTAAAACGCTTAATCTTCCTCGGGTTAGACGGTGTTTGTGATAGGATAGTGCTTAATGTACAATCGTCGTAATATTATCATCAAAATTTTTAGATGATGTCTATTCTGTCCCACGTAATCGCTATTGTTTGGGCAGACTACATTTATATGCACATACTTTTCCAATTCAGGTTTGATTATTTATTCAGAATTGCGTATGGATAAGGATTATTAAGAATGGATAAACAAGTTTAAAATAAGTAAATCGGGATGGGGAAAGCTCCCGTCTATTTGTCCTCATTGTACCTATAATTATCTAACTAAATGCTAAAATATTGTAACGACTGTTTTTAATATTCTAACCGTAAAAACTTGTTACTTACTTCTAATGTAACTGATAATATTATGCAGAATGCAATCAAAAAGATCGTTATGATTTAATATTACGAGTGTATGCTAGGAGAGTGGAGGAGCGAAATCTCTGCACAGAATTTCATGACTTGACATGCTGTTTCTAGTCTATTCGCCATTTGTAGATATTAGGCTTGCGTTTGTTCTTTTTAATGATGGCGAGAATAGGTAGAATTTAAAGTTACAAGAATGTTTACCAATCATGTCTGATAGTGTAACATCTCGAAATACATCTGGAGTCATAGTTAGATTTATCCGTGATGTCTTGTTTTTAATAATGTATACACTTTGTGTCTTAACAGTTTGTTTCGTATATTTTTTATCACTCCGAAATTATATTGTATGTGCAATAAAATGAGTACATATTTTTCTTATTTAATAGCGACTTTTCCATTGTTTCTCACATGTATGTAATTATACAATATGTTTATATAAGTAAATAATGTTAAGACGTTATAACTATATTACTTACGTGATATTATATCTTGTTATTTATTTATAGTTCTGAAAAGTTTTTGATCAAATAATATATTATTATGCATTTCAAATGAATACCCGATATAAGGTTACTCGTTTAATAAAATATTTAGCAAAAATTATTAGGTATGTACGATATATTCCGGAATTTATATTTATAATTTAACTGCTATCTAAACTATGTTAAAATTTCCGTAGTGGGGCTATAATCTGTTCTAGAATATTGATATTTTAGATGAAACTGAATTGATTATGTAGACTTCAAGTTAGAAAAAGTGCGTATTTTAAATATTATGCAACGCTCCATTTTGCATAGGTACCGTAGGTATTATGCGACTGTGCTATTTTTTAAACATAAATTCTTGTTTAAAATAAATATATAAGTATTTGTATTTTAAATTGTAAAAATTTTGAGCTGATTGTCAAGCAGGTACCTACCTATCTGAAAAATTTATAAAGAGTGTGATAGGTAACTTGCAATATCGTAATTCAATTTACATATAAATGAAAGTATAATATTATAATGTTGATATTATAAATTATAAATCAAATAAGAATAAAATTATTTTTCTAGTTCCCAATTGTTTGAGTTCTTAAGGAACAGAAGTAAGTAAATTATATTAATTCTTATTATCTATTAAAAAAAAAATGTATAATCTTTATTGTGTACATTCCTCTTTCAGAAATATTTCTATTGTTATGTACATTTTTGAAATTAATTATTATACTTAATAATATACCTAAACGTATAATATTGTCTAATGTTCTCATTGTAATATAGATTTATTTAAAGGTTCAACAAATTATTTTCTTTAATTCTGGTATAAGTAAATTATCGAACTTTGGTTATTGTTTTGTTTTACGAGCAGTGTGTTGAATTGCCGCGAGTTACATTTGGAAAGAGATCTAAAGCGAGTAGAAAATATAAATAAATCGTGAAATGAAAATTATAAAAATAATATTTATATCGCATTTTAAGCGCTTATTCTTATTATCCGTAAATAACTAATTTTCTTTAACAAATCAGTAAATTATGTATGCTGTACATAGGTAAGTCAGTAGGTATTTAAATTTACCTACCTGTATACATTTTTCCGAAGCTTTAATCATTTAATCAAAGTCGCACGTCACATATTCTTACTATATTCGTTTCCAAACCGGTTCCTAGCACCAACTATAGATGGTTAGCATATAGGTACCTACGAAGTGCAACGTGTCGATAAGCACATAACCACTTGCTTGGCTTCACGCGAGGTTGGCCATTCTCTTCCAATCTAAAATTATCTGTTTGGTATAAACCTGAAGCCCTGGCACCGATGCTGCTCGGGATAATATGATCTATTTGATGTTTATATCCGAAAGCCGTAAACTGTTGCGCAAATAGACAGCTAACGCAAGCGCCCTTGTGTATTGATACGTTATGCAGACATTGGCTATTCATCTTTTGGTATACATGCTTGCCTACCTACCACCTAGCTAGATGGAATTTAAACTTATAAAAATATCTGTTACTGACGCTCGTATATTAATCTCGACTATTAGACAGATTATTTTTAGCAGTTTTATTTAGGTAAACGGTTGATCTTTCGTAAATTTCTTTGAAAGTCAATTACTTCATCGTCAAACCTGACCTGCTGGGAGACTGCAAATGTATATCTTCCAATCAAAATATGAAAAATTAATTTACATATTTTATATTATCAGTATTTCTAATGTCCTATTATATAAATTGTTACCCAATTAAATATAACCATGGAGGTGAAAATGTTCACGGTTAAAGTTCAAAGGGTCTACTTAACTGTTTATTTTTATCCATATGAGGTCAGTTAGGTGTTATGTCTTCCAGTGAAACCGCTGTTCTACTTTTTACGTTTCAATGGTCAAACATTTCATCCACAATAACCCGTTTCCTACTAGTGTTTATTAATCGGTAGTTCGGTACATATTGTGTTTGTATAATAGAGAACAGATGCTCATTCTCATAATACATCCTAATCACGCCCTATGGAAATTTACAACATCTATTACCTACCTATAAGTTGTATCGCTGTATTGCGAAGTTGCATTGACTGTAGATAGGTAGGTACATATTATACATTTTTCCCCAACATGTAAGTAGACAGGTAGGTTCGTTAGATATTAAGACCGAGGTTATTGAACTGAGTAAAAAAATTTAGTATAATGTATGCGGTTAGCATTGAGAACCCAACTGAAACCCGTAATTATTACAAGAAACATGTTGCAGAAGAACTCAACGCCGACAAGAATTATGAGTGAGTCTAATGACCATATTATATTTTCTTTAAAATACCTACATATGAGGTTGCTACTTTAAAAAATATTTTGGGTTTTTCCACTGAGTTAAAAGAGGTCGTACCGATGTCGATGTAGTTTGGGCAATATTATGATGTAGATATGTGGCGTTGACAGTGCTTCTTGTGAAGTAGAGATGTAAGTGGCATTATCAGCTTTAGGAAAATGTGTATAGCGCAGATATTGCTGTCAATTGCAAAGTGATGGCAATTTCTGGGCTATTGGTGGTGAGGGTTCTTAGGCTGCTGATTTATTAATGCATCCAAAGATGTGAGATGTTCTAGGCCAGTCTGTGGGCAAACCCGGTGTCCCCAATAAAAAAGTCATTCCCAGAAATGGTAGGGTACGGGGCCGGCCAAGAAAGTGGTCAATCAGTTATGGTTTAAAACATTTTTTGTTGTTTTAGGAAGCACTGGGCTTTTATGAAGCAGTAGGTGGCTTTAGGGACACAGAAATATAAACCAAGCAATTGTACAAAGTTCAACATAATTTTCTAATACTTGCCTATTTTAATTTGTTGTTGTTTTTTTCGCCGTCATTCCTAATTAGCAACATTATCTTTTTAACACTTACATAAAGTGAGGGGACAACACCTGATAGCATGGGCGTAGCCACGATCGGGTGGGGCCTGGTGGGGTGGAAAACTTTGCCCTACCTCAATCCAGAAAGCTGTAAACGCGACAAAACATTGGATATGGATAACGATGGATAGATTGTTGTGTGTGTTAGTCCACTAAAGACTACAATTTAATTGAGGCAGTCACGAATGACAATTTATTCGGCCCTACTAAATGAATTAAATCCTGGCTACGCACATATACCTACATAGCAACTGTGATTTCAAATTCATTAAGAAAGTCTATATTTTGTGTACCTACTTAATTCAAGAATAAATTGGTCTCGTATTTTTTTGCAATATACTGTTTACGCAAAATTCGTTTACTCGGTTATTTCCTAATTTAATCTGCAAGCGTATATTGAATCAGTATTTTAATAATTACAGAGTTTCTTCTTTTTAATATTTATTTCATTAGAATTTAACGGTGTATCTGATAAGTATTATGATAAATGACAATGTGTGTGTACCTGGTCTCTCTAAATACCTATACTTACTTACAATTAGGAGCTACGATTAAATTTTAAAGTATTTATTTGTACCTGTTATATAATTAATTTCTCCTTTATATTGTGCTAGCTTCAAATTCTTTTGTGATGTATGTACTAGTGTGTGAGAAAATAAATTATTGTTGTTGGCAATATTGTTGTTTGATTTTATAAAAAGTAAGAAAATACTTTGTGCATTTCTACATCTAATCGCAATCAAGACAACAGCATACTTTTGTCATAGAAAACGCCCAAGTTGAATCAGCATAAAATATACAAAATTTGATAGTGGTCTATTGATCCAACAGCAAGTAGGGTGATTTCGCCGGTTAGCGACCAGTTAGCTGGGTTGCCCACTTCAGATGAGGAAAAAAAAATGTTGTTTACACGCAAAATAGTATATGTTAATGTGAATTTGTCCCAAATATAATGTAGTTTGGATACAAAAACATAAAATAACATACATTCATACAAAAATGTTTAAAAAATGCTGAAATTGTGAAAATATAGCGAAAACGTCGGTTTACGACCATTTTTATCAGTTTATGACCACCAGTGAGCTGGTTTGCGACCTCCATTTTAATATGAAAAATATGCCAATAAAACAATAATAATCGCTTTAAATATATTTTAATTTTTTGCCTTTTCATAAAAATAAAAATGGTAAAAAATGGTCTAACAATATCCTTAATATACAGTAATATACAGTAGCATAACATTTAAAAATAATCAACATCAATCAATATTAAAAAATAAATAAATTTATATTTTAGGAACCATATTCCGCTTTTCTTATTCAAATTATGTTGACAACCAATTATTTGGGAGATCCATCTAAAAAAAAAAAATTTATAAAAGGTTTGCTTTTTATGACTAAATTTTGTTTTAAACTGAAAAATAGTAATATTTAGTTGTAAGCGGCCGTTATTTCTCTCATACTAAATTATGTTGGCCGGAAACCAATGTCTTTATTTCGCTTACTTTGGTTTACGACCAGCTGTTTAGCTGTTTAGCGCCAAAGTTTGTAGGTAAATTAAACAAACTTCTTACAAAGAAACTGGTGGTCGCTTACCAAAGAACTACAAGGAAAACCTTTTACAATACTGCATTCAAAATTGTAACAGTCCTTTATCAAGCATTAGGATTATATTAATCAAAACAAAATAATGCTGATCTCGTCGGTTTGCGACCATGTGGTCGCTATCTAACGTTTTTCATAAATAAGCATTTCGGTTACCGACCACTTGATTTTATCTTAACAATAAGTTTAAAAAAAGCAAAATACAACTAAATTATAACCCATACTTATCGATTGTACAATTTAAGTATCAAACTGGTGTGTAAAAGATGAAATAAGTATTAAAACTTACCTTTGAGCTCCGCGCGCCGAGTTATTTTTTTTTCAAACTCGCGGCATTTCCACCACCACGCAATCAAGACGCGCACTGAGCAATATTTTTTCGGCTCTGGGTTAACCCATTTGTTTCAAATTTTGCAAATTCTTATTTCATAATCATTTATAAAGCACGTTAGATTTATTTTTTATGTATGTTACCTCTACAAATGCTATTTTCTTGATTTAAAGAAACTTAGTCCGTCAAATGGTCGCCTACTGAGGGTGGTCGCGAAACCGGCGAAACGACCCTATTCGACGGCTTCAACCCTTTAATGTTTTATCAGATCATGGTCAAGTGCTAGTGAGTCATCTCAATTTGACTATCATTTTGTTAAAATGTGCAAAATATAAAATTGAGCCTTTATCATTTCAGTGAACTACATAATAGGTATATGCGTAGACACCGATAACATCTCATTTAGTTAAGCACTTGACAGCCGCAGCATTAAATTCGCATTAATTATCTAAATTGACTAAGTGGTTATGTACTCGAACTCCAAATATCATTCGTAGGTACCTGGGTATCGAATAGCAAATATGATGTAATTTGCGAAACACGATGAATAATGTTTGCTCTTTCGTTACAAATACGAAAAAAAAGAAGTGTGTTTTTTTTTTGTATAATGTTTAGCTTGCTGCCGGTATAAATCAGCTTGGTACCTACTAAGGATGAAGCCAGACGAGTAATTTTTTGAGTTGTGAGTCGCGCAATTTGTGCTACATTCTGTTTCATACACACGGCGACTTGTTAGTTTCAGCAGGCCTCCGTCACTCTATGTACTTGCGCGCTATAATTGCCTACCGCCGCCCGGCCGAGCGGTCTCGGGCCGTTTGCGAACCAAATTCAGTGCGGTTTTCGCAAGCGCACGCACGCACGTTGTTCAATTTTAATAGTTTCATTCGTTACCTACGATGCCGTCTGGTGCCTTATGTGCTGTAGATGGGTGCAAATCAAGTAAAAGAAGGAATAATTATGTTTTATCTAGATGTATTGCACAGTCAGCACCAATTTATAAAAAAAATATTTTATAAACATTTACGATACAATTTTAAACTGCCACATATAAGTCAGAACATATTCACAGTTCTCAATAACATAGACACAAAAAGTTATGTTAATTTAATTTTATCGAAAAGGCGGCCCTACGATTGTTATGGGATCGCGCGGTGCGAAGCGATCACAACTGTACGCTTGAGCATTTAGGCACATTTTAGTTTGCAGTGGTTGCTGACGCGAGTTGACGCGACGGAGTAGGTTATTATAGCAGTAGGTATTGGAAATTTTCTACTGAGTGAAGTATCTGTACTTATTTAATCTGTGGTTTCAGTAGAAAGCAAATTACGTGGCTCAAAAAACACGAGTCCCAACTCACAAAATTACGTTCGTGTGGCCTAACCAGGGCTGCCAGCAAATAAATCGCGGCTATACCTATTAGTATCTGCAATTATACAAAATTTGATCGCATTATACAAAACTATTCTAAAAATCGATTTTTCTTCACAATTTCTTTAAACGAACATATTTACCTGTACCTTAATGCTGATTCTTACTTTTATAATCTCTAACTGAATATTCTTGTAATCTTAAGCAAAGCAAAGCCCAGATGATAACTTATTGACAACTATGAAATAAAAAACCTACACAAACTACCGAACTAAACCTGAACCAACTCACTCAAGCACTTCACAATCAGTCGTGTGATTCTCTAAGCCTCACTTCCTAATTCGAAAGCTGAATCCGCAGTGAGATTACAAAATAGTATTCTGTTAAACACGATCACGCCGGTGACGTCACCACGGCGAACGAATACTAAACCAATGACAAGTTGGTTCGTTATCGAAGTGAGCGCGATCACTTTAGTGAGACTCGTTTTCGAGTTCGCATTTTAGACAATCGCACTACAGGAACTATGGCCACACGAGTTCACACGACACTCCACTGTATCATAGTTGTCACGTTGGGAATATTTTATCTGCATCTCTGTTCATCCCATACGGATGAGAGGTCAATTTCGAAAAAAGCAAGAGGTGAACTCACGTTCCATTTCATGCCGTATGTTTTTGTATCGTATTATACGAAATGATCATGGATACAATACACCGTCCGATTATACAGATTTTGTATCCAATTATACAATCTGGCAGCCCTGGGCCTAACCCTAATACAAAACGAATCGTCTCGCAGGAAATAGGAGTCAACTAAAACGACAAATGAGACAACCGGTTATGAAGCTGCCGACCCGACACTTAGCGCCTCACGTATTGCGTTTGTCTTACATTGGCGTCGGTTTAATCTGTAAAATAATATTTTGCGGGGAAACGTCACGACTGACAGTCGATGATAATATTGTCATGCAAAGCGTATAGGACCGTTAGCCCAGGAGCCCTGCTAGTACTAGGTACTATTCTGATGGTATGGTGGATTAGTGGATGGACACTTGATTTTGACTTTCAGGAGTGGCAGTGGTTGGGAATAGTGTGGCAGGCTTGACTGACAGTTTAAGTACCTACTATAACTTGATCGGCTAGTAAAAGCCAATTTAACTAAAAAATTAAACAACCATTATGTGTACATAATAAGAAAGTTTATTTACATCAATTTACACCTACAAAGGCTTACAAATAACTATATAACACTACGTATAAAAGTGGATTTTACACAAAATATAAAACTTTAAAGGTAGGTTGAAATAATATTAACTGTTCTTTAGGAATAGGTGTACGTGAGAGCTGGTTTTAAAAATAAAATATACTAAATTATACAGGACTTATATGTGAACTCAAGTAAAGACAGTTGATGGGTGGAAAATCACCAAGCTAACAAGCTAGTAGCAATGCAGGCATTTTCTTCTTCATAAATATAAGACGAGCAGCTAAAGAAGCTTTCTCGGAGGTAACGTTAAACAGTGAACTCAGTCATTCTTACGCATCCCCCGATGACATCGAAATACTAACTCCAGTTTTGTTCAATGTACGCATCACCATTCTCATCATCAATATTCTAATTTAACAATGGCATTGAATAAAATTTACAACAACCTGTATTAATAACAAATTACAGACTGATAGACTGTTATTTACAATTTTTTGCAGGATTTGCAATTGCTGACATAGCGAGCGCGATTTTAATATCACTTTTGTACTTCGATGCGATATTTTAACGCCTTTGCACGCATTTCCATAAAAATCATGCACGAGTCGCATTAAATTATCGTTCGGAATAAAATCGAAGTGCGCGCTCACTTTTAGAATGTAATAAACATACCAGTCAGTTTTATATCTGTTCGTGATTCAATAACAATCAAATGAAATCGAAGTTACATTTTTTTATTTGTCTGTTATTCAACCTATGCCACAAATAGCTTTTGATATTAATAACATCTGCCGCATTTTCCGACATCAACATTCCGCATGTACTATTAGTAAAGAAAAATAATTCATATAAAATCATATTTATGTGTAAACTGGTTATATTGTGAAACTTGTATAACTTAGTCCATAAATCTCTTAAAATTTGGTAATAAAATAAATAAGCTCCATTTTTGTCCTCACTGGACACAACACTTCGGACTCGTAGCAATCTCTGGTATCAAAAGGTATAAGCAAACGCGTAGGTACGTAGGCTGGTCAGTCCAGTTGTCCTATATTCTCTGTTCCAATTGGTTAAGCCAATTAAAACAAGCGTAGATTAGCTAGACGCTCCAAAGCAGCGTGTGAGCGCGCATTTAAACATTTGGTGAACACGACCGGTCATTTCTCTTCTTTATTTCATAGATGGCAAGTACACATAATAGTATTATGCCACGAGAGACACTTAAACGGCTTCAACAAACGTTTTATCCCTTAATCACAATTTTGTTCTATGTATCTGAGCTTCTGTTAGGCAAACGATTACATCAGTGTTTTTGTTATTTCTTAGAATAATACCAATAACTTGTTAGGTTTTCAATTTACAAAACTATTTCATAATTTATAGGCGCATTTATGTAAGACAGACATGATAAAGCGCTATTTAACATTATGCAGCAATGATAACATTTCACGAAAATGAGCTTAGTTCTGCCAAAATGAGCCAGCCCATAATCACTTAATAATTAAATTAATTACTCATTTAATATAGCAAATGTAGTATTCCAATCCAGCAAAAACAGTACAATGTACATCTTAAAGTTATGCTTCGAATATTATAAAATAATCAGCATTTAAAAATATGGGTAAGTTTTGACGTGTGTTGTTTTTTTTTTTGCAGAACTAAACCTAAAGCTGATTTGTTATGGTGGCTAGTAGACACTGTGAAAGTACATACCTACTTTTAAGTTAGAAATGAAGTAGCCTCATATTAGACAAAGTTAAATTAAGCCCTAATGCACAGTAATGCTTGCTTGCTGTAAACTATAACGTTAGCTTATTATGAAAAATTACAAAATCGTGTTCCCCGACACCTCGGTTAATATTATTACAAAGGTATTTTGTGCATTAAGGCTTTAAAGTCAGTGATACCAGCCAATGCGCTAGTAATACTCAGCATTCACCTATTTTTAGATGTCGTAAAATAATCGTTTTCTACTAAAATAAAATTTTGTAAGTAATTGAAAAACATCACTAGCTTTCCTACACTTATGCTACATTGACACGACATTCTTTTTTTAAACAATAACGTTTTATTTCCATAGAGCATGCTTTACACAAATTATATCTGTGAATAAAAAAGCGAGACTGATTGTAAATTTAAAATTCCACAACAAAATAATATGACCATCGAATCTAACTATTCTAAAAATTTTAAAGAGCATGCTCTGCTATAATTAATTTATATTATGTCCTAAAGATCGCTAAAAGAATGCATTCTTTTTGCCTAATTATTTAAATAGTGTTAGTCAATTTAGTTAATTTGGCGACTATATAAATAATTTATACACAATAATTAGACAGTTAACACGAAAAGCAAATTAATTTAGACATTGACAAAAATATAAATCAGCTGCCGCTCTGTTACAAAAATCATAATGATAACATCAATTTGAGATCTAATTGTACTTTAACATTTCTAAAATTCACTGTACATCACGATTCTATTTGTTATATTCAAGTATCTATTTGTATACAAAATGTATCAGCGTTTTTTTCATAAGAATTCGATTTCACTAGCAAACCTTTAACACCAACCCGTAGGATTATTCGATCTCGTTCCGAAATAATACTGTATACAAATTAAACAGAATACAATTTTGTATGTTCTGATATTTTAAATATGAATACTTACAAGCAGTTAAAGCGGCAATTGTAGTACTAGTACAATAACGTCAGAACAACAGATTGATACCATTTTGTTTCTAGTGTGGTTTATGGCTAATCAGTGCAGTGGTATTATATCAGTGCTATGCAAATATAATGTGTTTTATAATACTCAGGTACATCCAGGATCACTGTGCTTCAATGTTTTAACTACAAATAACACGAATAATTTAAGTAA
Organism: Caradrina clavipalpis; assembly: GCA_932526535.1. NCBI lineage: Eukaryota > Metazoa > Arthropoda > Insecta > Lepidoptera > Noctuidae > Caradrina > Caradrina clavipalpis. Next base: position 7,280,389 of record OW052097.1, read on the forward strand.
ACAGTAAATAAGTACCAGGTATAGGTAAACGAATATGAATCTAATGAACAGTGCATCAGAACAATACAAACCAATAAATACAAATTCATAAAATAAACAAAACTCCATTCAACATTAACAGCACTTTTAACACCCATTTTCTTAAATATATTTTGGTAAATTCAGACATTTTTCACAAAGACACAATGATTACGAATACTATTATTATATTAAAGATATTTGCAATATTTTCTTCACATGACATAGTTGATTTCAATCGTTGGCACATTGTACATTTGTGATGTTTCACTCTTAGACGCACTTGCACCATGGAAAATATTAAAGAAATCATTAAATATTAAATATATATAGAGCTAAACATATTTAGAACATCACTGCATCCCTCTCAAATTGTTAGAAGTTGACAGAGACAGGTGTTTTAAATATCTTTAGTGCTAAATGTGCTTAGTGATGCAAATGGGCCTAGGTCTTAATTATTTCTTGAAACGGAACAAAATAAACTTGTTAATTGACACTTTAGATACGATTGCTTTGAGACCGGAACTATTCCGCTTACATATGTATTCTTAGTTAAATTCCATAAGTTTTGTGCTTTCAACGATTTCTTCGATGAGGAATCAATGTACTTAAATATCACACAGCAGGATACGTTAATTTAAAATTTACTATTGGCTAAATATATTAGCCATTATATTCGAATTTTCTATCACTCGCCCACATAATTATCTCCTTCGCTCAACATCATTCGTCTTGCATTTTCATTACAAATGACAATATTAAATCGACACAATCAACATGACTTTTACTTAATAGATATTGGAGACAAATTGTTTCATGAGACCAATATTAGTAAATAATTTCGATCGTGTTAAATTCATAATTTTTTCATAATTCGTTCGGGGGTTGCCCCGAACTTTCTTTGACGGTATCCTCTTTAACTTCTTCGCATTGCTATGAGAAGGCGGTGCCGTTTTTGTGCGTCGCTCTGGTGAATATGATCTCTTCGTCATCTGCGTTGATGCTTTCGGCAGTTGTGAGTGCGACAGTGTCGCTGTGTACTACGTGGGGGGACTCGTTGAATTCGTCTAGTTCTTCAATTCCCGCTGGAAAAGTTATAAAATAGGAAATCAACAATCGCGGTTCAGGAATAAATCGATCCAGCCTGACCCTTTGCTGCCCTCCACCAGTGACGCCCTGAGCAAAGGTTCGTGCCACACTGGGAGCTCCCTTAGTGTGTAGTCGCTTAGTTTTTTAAACATTTTAAATCCTGGCTAGTGGCCTTCATTTCTAACGCAATTACAGGAAACTCCGGTTAATCAGTACACAACCTCCTAGGTTAAAACTAAAAGGCGAGGGGCCATTACAAAAAAATCGCAGTTCAGTCGTCTGAGTGTCTTTGTTGGTATGATAATACTGATAGTCTTTGTATTTCACAAGCCCGTATCTACCATTATAATTTCAATTGTATGTTCAAGCCGATAAAATCCACTAAATGCGTAACGACTTGTGACCAACAATGAGGGGTAGTAAGTCTAGCTAAATGTTGACTCAACCTTAGCTCGGAACAGATAATTTATGAGTAGAACAAAGCGCAAAAACTCTTACAAGTATGTTAAGAGGTGTTTATTGATAAGATTATAGAAATGTATAAATTATAGCAGTCTATAGCAAAAAAAAACTATCAGCGCGATTTTAATGTACACCTTGTGTACTTAATCAAGAATGCGCCAATTTCCATTACTACATGATGTATCGCGATAGATGAAGTGCTTTGATAAATGTACAGATAAAATCTTTTGTGTTAAAAACGAAGGGTATGATAGCATCACGCAGTACGTTTCAATGCGAGTAATCCAACCTACTGATATCTGAGATTATTTTTTTATTATGGTTCGATTATTTCTTTGTCAATAAATCAATAGGGTTTACAGAACAGAGTAGTTTTATGTAAAAATGACTCGGTTCAAATAAAGTCCTGATCAAAGGCAACTTAGTAGTATAATTTATATGCATATGAGAGATAGCATAGTTCTTCTAACATCCGCCGCTCATAGGCGGTCTGTCCGATAAGAGCAATAATGACTAGAATTTCACTTTAAAATAATAAGATTTTAGTAGACTTTATTGGTTCATGTTTTCCTAGCCGTGCAATTAGCCACTCCGCTGAAATGGATAGGCAGCCTTATGACCGGTCGTTACACCATACGACACCATTGACATTTACGCCCACGACCAACCAATTAGTAAATGGACTGGTAGATAATGAGAACACGATGTAGTTATACATTACAATGTAGTTATACACTACAATGTATTTATAACGCGTTACAATGAGTTCCATTATTGAGGCACTTATAATTTTAACTTTGTATAGTAGAGGTTCTCAACCTTTTCCAGTCTGCGGCGCACTTACAAGTTTAGAAATTTGTCACGGCGCCCTTGGGGGGCTGTCAGATTCTTACTGATTAAAAACAACCAAGCAACGCGCCTTCCGCGTAACTACTTCCCTAATACGAGAATGCTAATCAATAATTTTAATAGACATTTTTCGTAGTTATTTTTTTAATTTTGTATGTTGCATGTATGCACTTTCCACGGCGCCCAGGTTGGGAAGCCCTGGTATAGTCAATTGTTTCTGTTTCACGGCTGAACATGATTGATACGCTTTGAATAGAGCGCGCGTTATCGAAACGTGGTCTTTGTATAAGTAGGTAAACCAGAAATTACGATAATAACCATGTACATGAGGCGATCTAATTGTGCCGAACTTTGGTGTTTCTATTATTTATTTATTAATTCACTTTAAACATATCAATATTGTAATGACAATAATTTTATCTGTACGTAAGCAATTAACTGATACTGGCACTATGTCTGGCAAATGTTATACAATTTTTTGTGCGTTTTTGTAATTTCTATTTACTTACAATTTCCTCAGACGATACCGTCGATTCACTTTATAATTATTACCTTTTTCCCTCAAACAAGTGAATATGTAATAGTACCTAACTTATACTGTAAGAAACTGATAAGTAAGGTAATTTTGCTATTGTCTTTCTTCAATCAACAACAACACAGTATAACATAACGCTTGTATTTCCTACTGGTGGCAGTAAATAATAAAGTACACCAACATCAAACCCAGTATATTTCATTCGTACGTCCACCAATTATGTATTAGCAAAACAAATAGATATTGCTTAATAAGTAATTATTCATACCTGTATAGTCAGAGGGCGCTAGTAATAAGTACTGTTCCGAGCGCGTCGGCCATAGCAAGTGAGCCATCACACAAAACGCGAGACAGTCCGCTGAATATGTGATACCTGGAAACAAAGTAAGTTTTTCCTTTAGTCACGGACTGATCGTAAACAAAATATTCGAAGTTTATGGGCTCTTTGAGTTTATGCGGTTGGTGAAGGACTGGTGCGGCGCTGGAGCAGTGCGGGGTCGGCGGTCTGCACACGAAGGTTGTCTTTCTTTCATACATAATGACATGTTGAAAAACCTGGACTGCCAGTACAGTGCATTCACTCCACGAAATGAATTAATTGGAAGCGCCCTAAAGCCTTACAGTCTTTTATAAAGAGGTACAATTATAGAATATACATAATATCACGCTGGTACCCCATGCTTGAAAGGGTTATGTAGAAGTTAACAATGCATCCACATTGCACTACTTATGAAGAAGTACATACATGAAAATGCTAGTCTCAAAATGTGATACGAGATATTCCATCACCTTACTAAACGTGATGGTCCATAGTAATGACCTAATTGGCAACGTCTTAAAGGGCGGTTTTCATAGCTCAAGTGTTACCTTTGACGTATAATTAACCGAACTATACATTGTTCTGAAACTTCTAATAAAAATTGCTGTCAGTTCCGTAAATAACATACCAAATAATAAAATAATAACGATCAATTTTAATATTTTATCTAGTGCCCTTTCCTTATGTACCAAGCATACCTAATTCCTGCAACGCACGAGCTTTTCCCTCGTGACGTAGACGACCTGACCATGTGCACGCATGCGCGCATGACTGTGCGCATTTAGTATAATACTACCTAATTTGGTAATCCCACTGAAACGCATGTTATGAACATTTAATGAAGCGAAAATAAACTCATTACGAATATTAGCTTTTAAACGTAGAATGATTTAAGATCTGTTACATCCATATTTTTTTATAGCATAATGAATTTGCCCCAACAAGTTTCAAAACACAATTGTTAAAGATAATTGCCGATACGTGACCGGACATTATTCGGTTAACTACAATGGCCGTGACAATATTTGAATGAGAGCCATTACTGCTTGAAGAAAATATATTTGCATGTTATTCAGTATCTATGTATAGTTGCGAGCAGCGCAGCGGCAATTTTTAAGGGAGGTCTATATCCAGCAGTAGACGTCGTTCGGCTGGTATGTTGATGATGATATTAAGCTACTAACTTATGTCCACGACTTCGTCTGTAGGGTATACCATAAAATATTTATATCAGTGAAAAAATGATAGTTATTCTTCCACAGATTGCCTCTTAAAAACGAAAAATATTAAACGTAATCCATATCTAAATAAAAGTTACAAATTATTTTTTTTAAATAAATGGAGAGAGTGAAAGTTCCTACACTGCAATATTAAATAGAAACAATATTATATATAATTATTTTATTCTGATACGAAATATTTAACTAAACAATTAAAAATGACGCCACTGATACAACCAACCTACTTTCTAGGAGCTATCAAATTGAACCGCAACAAAGTGAATGTAATAAATAAAAAGACTTTAGCAATGTCGGCGGGCTTACATAATAAGAAACTGTAACACTCACCTAATAAAAACTTGAACCTCCATAGAGGGCTGATCTGTAGCGCAATCAGCGCAATAATCGGCAAGTACACGAACCACACGAGGCTAGAAGCGCCGAAGTGCAGTAAAAAGTTAAGCTTTGGCATATTGTGTTCGTACATCATCGTGTATCGCAGTTCCAGCACGAACCAAGTCATTATCGCTACCCGCAGCGCAAGGATCAACCAGCCCGGCCATGTTTGATACTCGTCTATCTCTTCTATGATATCCACTTCCGTCTATAAATAAATAATATTGTGTTTATAAAAAATATTGCATTGAATAAAGGTTTTGATACAATAAAATGACAGTGGTTATTAAATACTTATGCTGTAATATTACACAATAGAAGTAACAAGTGTATTGTAATTCTTTTTTATGCTACATTATAGCGGGTATGTTTTTGTTATACCTTATTATAAACTTCACCTTCAATGTCTATGAAATCAGTATTGTTTTGAAAGTAAATGCACATTTGATTTAACAAGAATAATACTCACTGTATTCCAGACGTAAAGTAGAATATGAACGATTCCATATGCAAGCCAGACTCCGAATACCAGTGGTTTGTATGTGAGCTCCAACCTAGTCACTGCCCAGCCTTTTGCTAACAAAAGTAGGAGCAACATAAACAGTGTCTGAAAATAACAAACATTCATTACTGCACTATAGCTGTAGTACATATTTTTATGGCAACTATCAGTAACTTAGGTATTTTTAGTATGCTATAAAATGCATGTAAGGATTTAAAATTGCATGTACATAAAACAAGTGATTTGAAAGGCTCCATTCATGCACATGTTATTATTAGGTATAGTAGAGTAGCTAGTGGTTTCTCCATATTCTGTAAAATAGAAGCTCAATGAGATAAGGGTTGTTCAGTAAGCAAATGATGACACAGGACTCACTGGGCTGGACTCTTATTGATAAAGATCAATTGAATTTGCAGTAGAATGTAGACATGTACTTATGTGATGTGTAAAAAAACTGCAAATTGTAAAAAAAATAAACTAAAAAAGTTGCCCTCTTGACCTTGCTATAGAATTAAATAAATATGATGATGATGAAAATATACATGGAATATTCCATACAGGATTAAATTATGTAAGATATTGAGGGAAGTCCCCAACATTGTAATTATTTTAATAATAACTATTTCTAATCACAATTTCTTTAAAATAAAAAGCATTTAATCAGATTTAAAGTAACACATAGAAAACATACACTTTATAATTTTAAATTATACACCAAAAATCATTAGAGTTTTTAGTAGTAAAACGTCACCAATAACAGCAGAAAACAAATACATCTGCTGCATGCTGTCTTTGTCTTAGGCCAAGTGAAACATTATAATAGTAAAAATTCAACAAAGCACATGTCTAATAGGAGTAGCCAAATTGATTAAAAACATTGTGATGACCCAGTTAGTAGTTAAGGTTTGCAACTGGACTGGGCAAGAACCTATGTGAAGGAAAAACATTGTGAGGGAACCTGGAATTACAATTAATGTAAGTCTGAAATCTACAATTAGCCTTCCAGGCCTTCCAGGGTGGGAAATCATTTGAGGATATCCTGTCTTGAAAAAAAAAGCCTTCCAGCAAATGTGGTGGTCTATGCACATGAATTGTGTACCTTCTCTATATATAGAAGACGCCTTTCTCCTGCAGTGGGACAATAATAGCCAAATTCATTTGGAAAGTAAATAAATAATATTGTGACTTACTCTGCTCATAATATCCAACACATCACCGGCAGCAGCCAGCCCAGCAAACCCTACACCATCCACAGCAAACTTCACAGTATGCAGCACATTGAAGCATAGAGCTATAAACTCCAGGACAAGGCTGAATGTGAACAACTTTGTCACTGGATGCTTTTGTGTTCTGAAAGTAAACAGTTCATTTACTATGAATTTTGAGAAATTTATCAAAGCAATAATGCAATAGAAAATAGTATAGTTGTAGCAATAGAATGAATAGGTATCAATACAGGTTATATGAAGAGTATACTCAATGAAATATCTAAAAATCTTACGAATTGTTAAAGCTTGTTACTTTGTGTTACACAAAAAATCACAGTAATACATAAAATACCGCTTACTCTATTGATTTTAAAGGTTTGGAGTGAATATCTCTGAAAATGTATTAATTCATTTTACATAATGCTGAATAAAACAAACATTTAATTAATAAAAACATGTTAAAAATCTTACCTGACTGCATAAATCTGTACTGGCAATAAGATTATATAGCACAGCCAGAAAACAAGGTACAACTCCAGGGTGTTCTGTCTATCAAATGAAAACTGGTAGAGTAATGTGTTGTAAAATGATAAGTTGGGACTTCCATTGACCAGCCAGAAATCATAGTTTATTATCTGCGGTTTATTTGTCAGGGTTTTGTTGTCCTTTGAAGGTGCTCCTGTGTAATGGTGCCATGTACAGGAAACCTCATCAAGGTAACATGAGACCATTGATACATACCAAAACCTATGGGAAAATTAAAGTTTGTGTTGTTAAGTCACTAAGATTACTGATACACATTATGGCATACATACTTTATTTTCAGCGTAAATATTGTTTCTCCTACATTCACAAAACTATTATTTTGTTAAGAGGACTGCAATCCTTTTATAATAGTGTCACAACATAACTGTTGCAATTATAACATTTTCATGAGGGCAAATTTTAAATCTACTACCACAATAAAATTTACTCAACTAAGTTTGTCTTAAATATAAAAACATGAGGAAATTAATTTTTCCAATATTGTCTATGATAGGGGAAAAATAAAATAGAACACAATACACATTATGGAATTGTATAGGTACTAGGAAAAACCACTTACAAATAGAAGGATTTATGTGAAAAAAAAATATAATTTACCTTGGTTGTCCAGAGTTTTGAATGACATAAGTAAACTGATTCTTCTTTATTACATTCCAAGGTGTGTCCTCATCTATACATAGACCACCTTTCGGACATGGAATTCTCCGGAACAGGTCTTGGCCATATGCGTTACATTTGGGATGATAAGCTGTTCCATTTAAATTTTGGAACATAACCTGGCATGCTAGCTCCTTATCTTCAATATCACGGTTTTTGTAATAGTGTAAAAAGTGGCCTCTGTCTAATACAGCGAATGTTATGGGGTATTTAAATTGAACATTGGCTGTTATATTCCCAAAAATATAGCCATATGTTTCCTTTTGGTAATGGATGTCTGTCTTCTGGAAACCAAACTTCACTAGGAACTTGAAAAATTCGTCTGTCGAAAATTCTCCCTTTATATGTGTCGACGAAACAAATAGAAATAATGAGCAAAAAATTAATGTACCAGCTTTGATACACATTTTGAAAATCGGTGAAGACCGCAGAAAAATAACATTTCTGTAAAACACCGCAGTTTAATTGATGGTTTCCTTTTCTGTTATTTTATAACACCGAAATTTTGATACAACAGTACATTATTAATAGTTGTTATTTTATTAATTTACTATTTTACAATGCCCAAGCAAAAACGAAAATAAAAAACATTTTTGATTAGACAGATGAACGATATATTTTTTAGACACTTCACTTCATTCATACGCCAGTTACCATGCCACCAGACTATGACTGTGTTGCCAATATCATATTTCGTTTTTATACGTTTTGTTCAACATATTACAGGATTTGACAGCTATTGGGTTTAAGATAGATTGATAGTTTGAGTTTTGTTTTAAGAAATTTTTGTCCTTCCAAGCAACCTGCTGCCAATGATTCCATTGATTTATAATTTTACAGATACCACTGTAATGATGATGGCTTAATAAAGCCAGTGGTGATAACAAAAACCTTGTTTTAAAGTTTATATTAAATAAAAGTAAGAGTCGTCGGTTCAACAATTCATCAAAAATTATATTGTTACGGGTACGTATTTGAATATCGAAGATTAAAATACCTACTGTTAAAATATCGATGTTCATAACATCGAAAATGGAAATATCGAACGACCATAAAACCGAAAATTAAAATAACGAAAGTTTATTATCGAATGGTTAAATATCCTACGTCCAATATATCTAAAATCTAAATATCTACAAAAGTTACATCGAAAGATCCAAATATCGAAATACAGATTATCGAATGTCCTAAATATCGAAGTACAAACTATCGAACGTCCTAAATATCGATGGGTACATATAATATTTGAACATCGAAAATTAATATACCTACGTGTAAAAACGGGTTAATTTTCAACATTTAATACATTAATTAATTCACCTTAATAATACGTATCTACAAGTTAAAATATCGAGAAAATTTTGATATAAGTAGTATGAGTGGAAAAAGGTTGCTTCTGCAACGTCTCCGGCGCTACGGGAAGTGCAACCCCTTCGCCCTTGCGTAATGTCAAAGCTTTGTTACACATGCTTTGTTACAGCGGGCGGGGGTTGCCCTCCCTTCGCGCCTCCGGATTTTTATATACACTCTAGGGGTAACAGCCAAAAGACTACGTAAATTCGGGGTGCCCCAATTCGGTTTTGGAACAATTTCGACCTATTTTATCCATGAAAATCAGTGTCTAGTGTACAAGCATAGGTCAATCGTGAAGGTATTATTTAGGTCTTTAAATTAAAATATTTTCTTGAAAGTCAATATGTTGTGCTACTAAAGTTAGTGACAGAAACGTATCGCTGCAAAACCGACTCCACGTAGTCTTGTCTGCCCTACCCCTAGAGTGTAATTTAGAATCGCGTAGGCGCGGAGGGGCGATGCAGCCCGCGAGCTGAGGAGCAGGTGGTTTTAACACCCGCCGCCGCAGCTGAGGTTGGCCGGCTTCGCCGGCCAATAAGCCGAAGCTGCGGTGGTGAGCGTTTAGACCATCTGCGACGTTAAGCTCGCGTGGGACTGCCGGAGCCCTGCAGCGCCGGAGCCGTGACAGAAACCATGCTTGCTTGCATGTTGCATGATTGCTGCATGCTTGTTTGCTGGGTTTGCAGGGTGTGACAATTTCACATCTACCTACATTTATGAATACACTCATACTGCCTATATATTTTTTTTTCGGTATTTCAACTAGTAGGTATTTTTAACGTAGATATTATGAATTTAGATGTATGAAATGTTGATATTTTGAACTTAGGCATAATGTCATTCGATATTTTGAATCATTCGAAATTTTAATCACTCGGCATTTCAATCTTCGACGTTTTAAGCTTAGGTATAACAATTTTCGACATTTTGATATAATCGATATTTAAATTTTCGATGTTTTGAACATTGGTATTTTAAGCGTAGGTATTTTAATCTTCGATATTCAAATACGTACCCATTGTTACATAAATTAAATAAGGGTTCTATTGAAAAGCTGTCTTGAGCAAAACATTATTTTACAAAAAATCTACCATAAAACATTTGTTTTCACTTGAACAGCATTCAATTAATAGTGATGTTCAATTTAGTGTTCAGTTTAGTGATGTTTTTAGGGTGACAAAATATCGCCTTACCTTAGAGTGCATTCATCGGATTATTTTTCTGCACTCGATTTGATTCGATAGTTTTCATCGTGTAATTCGACTTCGACTCACATCTGCTGCAATCGGCATTAGGCTCATCACTGTCATTTTTTTTTTAATTTTATATGGCGATTAGATAGATGGCGGACGGGTTTGGTGCTAGTTTTTGTCCTAAAAAAAGGAAGTGAACGAAGTTTTATTGAGATATTGTATAATAAATATGGATTCATCATATCCTTTTTTCAGAATAACGAAATGATGTCCCTAAACGCGATCTCCCCTAGTAGAAAGATTGGAAGTATTAGTGCCATAGCAACAATCATCATACTCTTGCCCATTTCCTTTGTGATCTAGATACCTCTTTTTCAGAGTGTAGTTCAAAATTTGCAGTGTTTTGACAGATTGTGTTTATAAAAACTTTTTAAAATAGTGTTATTTATTGTTTAAAATGTTTTGAAAGTGAATTGATTGGTTATTTTCTTCGTAACCTCGAACGCGGAAGTTTTGTGATATAGCCGCTCTCATAGTAGAATATCCTGGGAAGATGTGCTAAAGGTTGTTCAGATTACTTTAGTTATTGATGTATAAAGTGAAAATTTCATTATGTATGAACTTTGAGTGCCAATTATGAAATAATGGTTGAAATAGGCGCCCCTCAACAATCAGCCGAAGAGAGTTTGGAGAATGCCGAATGGTATTGGGGTGATATCACTAGGTAAGTTTATTGTTTATAGTGCGAGATGTATTCAACAGTATGTTTATTATCAAAGAAATCTGGGAGCAATTATTAATGCAAATAGAGTTCATTTTTACATTGATTTATTGTGAGAACATTACTTTAACATGCACCCTGCATAGATTTTTTGTTGATGGATACTTCTTCCATCTATAAGTATTGTGGTACAGATATAGTGTACTTAGCTATAATTAGGTTAGAAATCTTGGTTGTGAACAGTGTCAAGTATAGACTTGACACTGTCCACAACCAAGATTGAAGGACATAGGTCCTTCATGTCTGTAAATGATTAACTTAAAAAAACATTCAAGTTAGTAACAAAAATCCTACAATCTAAATGTTGTTAGATTACTACAACTACAGGGGCAATGTATAGGTCAAAATAGATAAATGTTAGTACATTCCTATCCTACCTAGTTATCTTACCTAGCTACTAGACAGACTAGGATGTGATGTTTATGCTGATTTTTTCTTATTTATGATCATTATATATTTCAGAGATGAAGCTACAGAAAAGTTGCGGGACACATGCGATGGCACCTTCCTGGTGCGCAACGCATCTAACAAAGACAGTGGGTATACTCTGACAGTAAGAAAAGGGGGCATGAATAAACTCATCAAAATCTATAACCATGAGGGGCGCTATGGATTTTGTGAGCCGTTTGACTTCAAGTCAGTGTTGGAGCTGGTCCGTTTTTATATGGAGTTCTCTCTGGCACATTGCAACAGCAGCCTTGACATCAAGCTTATGTACCCCCTGTCTAGACGGCTCGAAAATGAAGAAGGAGAAAACATGAGTGATGATACCCTAGAAACTAAATTTAAGGAGATCCACAAGAAATATGTATTGAAAACTAAAGATTTTGAGGGACGCTCTTACAAATATACAAGGTTACGAGAAGAAGTAAATATGAAAAAGCAAGCACTGGATGCTTTTAGAGAAACAGTTAAAATTTGTGAAGATCATTTAAAATTACAAGAAAAGATGCAAGCAGAAGCACAGCCACATGAAAAGAATCCTGTTTTAGAAAATAATAGAAATTTAATATCAAGAGTCCAAAACTTAAAGCAAGCCAAAGCAGAACTAAATGATATTTTGAGAAACACAGTCACAGCTCAATTGCTTCTTGAGAGAGAAATTGCCAAACTAAAGTCAGATGTTACAGATCTCTATAAAATAAAGGACCGCTATAAAGTGTAAGTATCATTTTTTTTTATTTTAGAATGTAGGCTAAAGTACCTTGAAAGATAAGTGTCTTTAATGAACCTGATTATTATATATTTTGTCAAGGACATAAATATTGGAAAATGCCTGTATGTTTAATGTGTCATTAAATGATATTCATTTAATATTACTCACACAATACCATTCCAAAATCTGTATTTATTTCCATAGGATATTTATTATATAAAATGAGGAAAACATAGGTTTATTCCTCATGTTACTTTTAACAGTACAATTTCAGAATAACTGTAAAGAAGCACTGGTAAAATAAATGAAAAAGAAAAAACTAGAAAATCCCAAAAATTAATGTGTCCAGTCCTATTTCATAAGCCATTATAGGCTTATGAAATTATTTGTAATATCATGTCATATTTTGGTCTTGTAATTTCTTTCATATTTGGTCTTGTTAATTTTTATAACATGTAAAACTGAAACTGATTTAAAAGAAGACAGTATTCCCTATCCAATCTGCCCATCACTTTTTATAGTGTATTATACTGACTGCTTATTGCATAACATAAAAGATAATATGATGACTATTAATCTCTTCTATAAAGTGATTTACATTCTTTATGTCGCGATTTTTTTAACTGTTGTGTAAGTTTGTAATCATCGATACATTTTTAAAGTTTATAGTGTTTTTTATTATCATATTCATTGCAGGTGGCTACAAGGACGTGGAAAAACAGATGAATACTTGCATTTATTAGAAGATGACAATATACATAAACTTGAAGAATTGTATGCACACAGAGAATGGATTAGTTGGAAAGTTAATTGTACAAGAGAAATGGCAGAGAAGCTCCTCACAGGAAAACCTCAAGGCACATTCTTAATTCGGCCTAACTCCACTGGTCAATTAGCTTTATCTATTTGTTGTAACAACATGGTCTATCACTGTATTATCTTCAAGACTGAACGAGGTTATGGATTTGCAGAACCCTATAATGTTTATGAGTAAGTATAGAGAACATTGATTAAATTGTGTTTCCATTAAAAAAATCCAATCAATGATAAAGAATGTGTCGTAAATATATTTGGCATAGATGTTAAAAATTAAATACATTTTGATGATGCACCTGTTCTGATCTTGACAAAGTGCCAGCACATAACTTATCTGGTGGTACCACTTTTCAGAATTTTTAGTTTGTCATTTATAATTAATAAAATAATTTATTTTGTTACTTTTCAGGACTTTAAACGAGCTTGTTCTCCATTATGCTGTAAACTCATTAGAAGAACACAACGAACAATTGAAAACAGAACTGAAGTACCCAGTGAATGCACATCTAGTAAAGAAACCTGAAAAGAAGCAATAAAATGGTTGTTACTACAAATTATGGGTGCCAGTCTTGTCTTCTATTTGTAGACATACATAGGTCGCGATAACGACGTTAAGACCACTAGAAGCTGAAGTAGAATAAACCTTCTCGAGACCTTCAAGTAATCAACGAAAAATTGAAAGGGTAATCTTCAGCTTCGCAAACTTATCAACTAAGGATTTTGAAGTTGTAAATGCAAAATCTTGCTGATTCTTGAAAAAATCTCTTAAAGAATAAGGGACACCTTTAAATTACTCTTGATTGTTTCTTTAAATGTACTGTGAGGGAACATAATAATACGACAAGAAAGTATTCATGTACAGGAAAGTAATGTAAGTTGATATTTCCGTGTTTTATAGCTTTATAATGTCATTATAATTATGATCAAATAATTATTGTACAAATAAAATGCTTTGGTACCCATGTACATGGTACTTACCATATTATTATTTTAGTTCTGTGCACAATTATTGTAAACTTCGATTTAATAACTGCTTTCTATTGATTTGGTTTTATTTTTATTGTGATAATATTGTGATAAAACCAAGATCAGTTTGTAAATCCCAGTTTTATTGTTTGTAAATGAACATTAAAAATGATTCTCAGGAGCTTTTAAGAGTAGGATTCTCGGTACACATATTTTTATATTTGTTGTATTTTATAAAGATTGGAAAAGTGTTCATCCTTATAAATAATTGATGTTATGAAATTGATCGGGGCCTTTACGGATCGGCAGCAATGGAGGAAGGATATGGGTAACAGCTGATTCGAAATTGGAGACTGTTGAGAACAAAATTACTTTGAAATGTAAGCTCTCAGTTCAATTTGATATTGAGTCTGCATCCACATTGATACTTACTTTCTTATATTAAGAGCTATTTTTGAATGACAAGTATTGATTGTGTTATACCTGTGTAAATTATCTTGAATGGCCTAAAGAAGTCTTATTGTCACTTTTCCATTCATTCACGTAACATTGTTATGCAGTAAAGTTGAGTGTTGTTTAGTCTGACTCATGTGTTAATGAATGCAGATGCAGACTTAATACATACGAAGTTCTCATAGAGATATGGATATTATGTATGTGATAGTAATGATTAGCATTTTAGAATTTCGGTATTTGTGTATATTATGTGATTGAACTTTGTTACATTGTTTTAAATGGTTCTGTATGATGCGGGGTTCAAAATTATTCCATAATTCAATGTTATCTTTATGTCTTTGGTACAGATAGGTCATGATTGAGGTGGAGTTCATGTGCAGTACTTATGACTTCAGTCTTATAAATTTGCAAAGTAGTAGAGTTAGCTGCCGATATCTAATGACGATAAAAAAAACTTGATCGAAACTCATTATTTCAAGTGTCAGAGACAAAACTATGGTCAACAAGCTTTTGTGGTACACTATCAGTGGCTGTGTTGACTGTATACTGTATTTTTATCCAGAATTTGGAGTAGCATACCATGTTCAGCGCTACATCTTCAACCTCCAAATATTCATAATTATATTATAAGAACCTGCTTTGATACTGCGCAATAAATGTGATGTTATTTAATTTATTTACTTTGCGCTGTGTAGCGGACGTTATTGTAAGTAATTATTTAATTCACTCATTTTACCATAATATCACCATCATCAGATCGTCTCATATTACGTCAATAAGTAATAAATACAAATAGATATAATTTAATGGAAGAATATTAAAATGTTGCATTGTACTAAAGCAGGTACTCCCACATAATTATGTATCAAATGCATGTGTGATAAGTTATATGTTTACTTGTCGCAAATCTATTACATCGAATGTTTTACTTACAGTAGTATCAGTATCAGATATTTTATCTTCACTGTTTTATCGGCAGTATTGATTTCAGTAAAAACATTGATAATAATGATTTGCCTCAGTGGATGTCTTTTATGATTTCAGTGCGTTTAAGTACTGATTGTTTACATGGGAGTGTGTATATTTGTGCGTGAGTCTCGTCAATTAATGTTTCTTTTTGTTTATTTTCTATGTAACGATAAGTATGTAAGAAAAGATGATATGAATTGTAGTAGATAGATCGTAAGTAGGACTAACCAATTCGTAAAAAGTTATATTTATATTTAGTTTCATTTAATTCAAAATTTAACATCATAATCTGTAAAATGAAAAGTCATCTCGTTATTCATTCCTTTTTTAAATATCTATTAAAATCATTACAAGTTGTTTTTTAGACAGAATCCTTCCTAACTAGATCTTATAACCCAGGAACGTAGTGAGTCATGTTACAAAATGTTCCGCTTACAAATTTCACAATCGTTTTTTTTTTGTTAGCCTGTACTGTCCTACTCCTGGGCAGAGGCCTCCCTCCATTTCTTTCTTTCTTTTTTTTACGACCATAGATATCCGTCAATAATACCTGAAAGTGTTAAACTCAATAAATCCAGACAGATTTATGATGAGTAGTGTTTATGAAGCCCTATAGTTAGTGCAGTCAAAATAAGGAACATGACAAAATTCCAAGTTCTATCTACCGATAACCACGGGTTTAATGATAACGACTATAATGCACAGTATGAAAATAGTGTGATTCAAGATCTTTATAACTTTTTCGGCCTATTCTATATTGTCGAAACTAGTGGATAGCCACTAGTTTCGAACAAACTAACAAACACAGGGCGGTTTAATTTGTAAAAACCTGTCGGTGAATTTAGGAGACTTGTCAACCCCTTGATACTAGGAAACTCATTTCACCTAAATTCACAGAGAGAGTTTATAAGTAATCTTTCACCAATCAAGTATTGTAACCAACTGATTAACAGTAAGTTATTGGTGTAGGGATTACTTACAACACGATGTTTAATAACTTTGTTCACCTAATTTTATATTAATTTAATTGAGCTCTTCGCAAAGTATCTAGTTTCGCGATACTTTGTAACCTATTCACCTGTTCACAGTCATCTAAGAGAGAATGGCGATACTGGCACTAAGGTTCTGTTTTACAGGACCTTTCTATTATGGCGTGTATATTTCCCTCGAAGTTTACTAAACTTTCACTAGGTACTAAACAGATACGAGTACCTACGTGGTTGCCAAAGCAAAATGGCAAATTAAATAAAGACTAATAAAAAATTAGGTGAATAAAAGTAACTTTACCGATCCAAAATAAACTCTTTTAAAATCGAGTGTTATAACAAAAAAGTTCTTTACAAAAGGAATAATATAATTTAGATTATACATACATAATATATACCTATTTACTTATAAGTTTAAATATTATATACTTAAGTGAGATTATTGATCGCGTTATTTTTGTATTCGAGTCAATACATAATACAATTTATTATCATTAAAATGTAAGATATTCTGAGTTGCAATTTTATGTAAAACTAAATATTTAAATGATCTCAAGGGTGAACTATAACTTAAGGTAATTCAGATGTTTGTTTGATAGTTTTCTAGACACCTTATTAATATTTACTAAAGTCAATAGCAGCCAAATTGGAAAACTTACATAAATTCATGATAAATTAGTTAACACTCAGTCGCCATTTTATAAGTGTAATAGTAGAACGTTTTAATAAGTGTTAATAAACAAACTATCAAAGAAAACGGTGTTTGCTTTGCCTTCCTAAAGAAATCGTCTAATTTAAATAGCGCATCCCGCCGCCACTCCTTTTTATCAAAGAAATGTGTCATGAAACAGTGGAAATGTGCATTGTCTGTTGTTTTGTTTGAGCGCGCTAATCTTCGGAACTGCTGGTTCGATTCTGAAAATTCTTTAGGAACAAATATTTGTTCCGTGCTGGATCGAACCCGCACACACAGTGCAGCAACCAATCGCTCAGCCACTGCGCCAACCGTTTCGTCAATTTAATATAAAGACTATTATACTATGTAGGTTAGGTTCGATAAAGTAATGCGGTAATTAACCAAATTCTTACGCACCTTCTCAAAATGAGCTGTTCTCGTTGAAGAGTAGAAATAAAATGTAAAAATATACAGATGTTGTTTTTATTATTTATGCTCATTTTTTGATTGAATTAATAAAAAATACAGAATATTAAATATTACAAGCTTATCTGCCCCGATGTTTGTTTGTCTGTAATCAAATCTTGCAAAGTTTTTGGCCCATTTCTCGGTGTTCGATTAAGGCCCTATAGTAAGCAAATAAGAAAAAACGCATCGCGGCAGTAAATAAGGTTCAAAACAGCGATGAAAGTTGTATTGAATAACCACGAAAATAAAAAAAAATTGAGGATTTCATTAAATTTTAAAAAAATACACTGCTCATTGGAGTAATTCATAATGTCTTTAGTTTACGAAAATACCTATATTATTACATAAAATTATATAGTTTACGATCAAAAATCTGAGAACTACGGGACGATATTTTTTTTTATGCTCTCCTTTGCAATTTTTTTACCGTGCATTGCTTTATTTTCATGAAATATTTATAGATAGGTCTTTACTTTGAACCCTTAGCAATACACTCAATTTTTTTCAGACCAAATACGTACCTAATTTATGTACCAGTACCAATACGCCAGACTATGCGACAAAAAATTGTTTGGCTGAAATTTTGCATACGTGCACTTTGCATGACAATACAATATAATGATGCCAGAGAAACTGCTACGCTAGAGGTCTTGGGTTCGATACCTAGGTCTAGCAAGTGTTATTGGGTTTTTCTAAGAAATTCTCAGTACCAGCTCGTAGTTAGGATTTGTGCCCGGTTACTGGCAATCGGCTCACCCCCCACATTACATGGGACCTAAAAATACCGACGAACTGTGGATGTACATTGGTACATCTCTACCTAACCCTTCGGGGAATACAGGCCTGATAATATTATGTATGTCTCAGAGAATTGGTATGATGATGGAGCCAGAAGGTGGCTATGGGAACTTAATCAACAAATCTTACAAGTTAAATTAGACCTACTTCCCAGTGAGCTGGAATATTGAATACATTTGCGTATTGCACGACAATGCAATATTATAAGGTTGTTTAAATAATCATATTTATAGATAGAACTTGTGTTTATCAGTAGTGTCTTATCATAGAATACCAATATAGTGGCAACACGGGCCTGTGATATTCCCTTCAAGTATTCTAATATTTATTTGCATTCCATGTGTTCAAGATGTTACAAGCTTTTGCTAAGTACATAATGGACCCATCCATACATTACTTCCTGCATCCGCCATTTTTTTTAAATTTTTATATGGAAGATCGTGAACGTATCGTGAAGGAACTCTCCTTATAGCCTTACATCGATACTACCGATAGCTCGCACCTTAATACTATATTATTATTCATTGTCTCGGCGCTTTTCTTGTGGTTGCCACTGTCGATTCTGGCTTACAGGAGTTGCAGTGGTTTGGGAAAAGTGTGGCGGGCTTGTCCCATTAAAAAAAAATACAATATGACGTAATACTATCGATAATATCTCTCGTTTCGGGTTGTCGATAGTTGTTTATAAAAATTCTGCAAGATAAAATATGCAGATACAATAACTAATATGCACCAGAAAGGAAATCGAGACTCAAGCAAGGAAACAAACACAGAAAATTAACAAAGTCGCTATAATAATTTTATTATACTACCTGTAAGCCGTTAGCAATACTATCAAAACATGAGCGACTATCGATAGTGTTGTTTAAGAGCTTTAATAAAATCGATAGTATCGATATTTTACATTTTATGATCTCGGCAGTACTACCAATAGTATCGATTATATTGCACGCTGCACCGTCAATACTATTGTCACTTTTCGAGATATCGATTGTTTACTCGTGGATAGAATAGGTGTGTGTATACTTGGCGGTAGTGTGGCCCTTGCGTTTGACAACGCAAAATACTTTATCATAGTAAAATAATAACCAAATAATCTTAAAACGTCAATTTATTGATCTCAAAATCAATCGTTCTTCAACTTAAAATGAATACACATACACAGGAATGATAAATTCTTACAAGTGACGAACAGGTGAAATGGTCAAGGTACACTCAAATTGAGTGACTGTTGTACATATCAGAATAAAGGATATTATAAGCAAAACTTAATTTGTTCATTGTAGGTATGCACAGAACTAGTGTAATATGCTTAATTAGATTTTTTAGAATCTTTGGATGGAGAACGAGATCTTGACCGCGACATAGACCTTGCCTTGGAGCGCGAGCGAGAGCGACTGCGGCTGCGGGATCGAGAGCCGGAGCGCGGAGAACGGGAGCGCGTGCGACGACGGGACCTCGACCGGCTGCAAATTTACATATCCTTGTATTAGAAAAGTTATAATTTGTGGTTTCAATTATGCGATAAACCTAATTTAGTAATTACTAAACCCGTTCACAAGCTTCTTTTATACTGATTTGAAAAAATTAAGAAAATTTGGCACAATTTTTACTAAATTAGGTATCACATAAATTTTGCAACACTAGTGCTAATAAACAAAATGTCTGTAACAACTGTTTATTAACAATAGTATTCACTTCACGTTGTTACTGTTTAGTTTTACCCATTATTTGAGAAGTAATTTATGCAGAAACCTTCTCATTTAATGGGCTATCTAAACAGTGGTAAGCCTGTAGTTGTCCCCAATGATGATTTATTTCTTCAGGTCTTCAAGTATCTCCCAGATCAGCGCTTAATCTATGTCTAAACTAGATATACTACCTTCCTACAAAAAAAAAATGACTGGCATAACAGCACAGGCTTTCTTTGAACACAAAAATGGGATAGTAATGTGTAACTCACTGGGTGCACGCAGTGATTACATTAGACGTGCGTTGCGACGCGCAGAACGAACTTTACTCTCAATGACGGTCTCGACAAGTGAAGTGTGCACGTAGGCTGTAGCTACGTAGTTCGCAGAGCGAGGGAAGTTACCGATGCAACCAACTCAGTTGGAGTACACGCCGCGGAGTGAAAGCTACGTAGCGCAGACAATAAGAAGTGCAGACACTGACGAGTTCGTTCTCGGCGCACAGGCCAATGATAACCTATAACATAGTTATCATTGGTATAAGTGAGTCCAATACAGTGAGATGGAATCTTTGAATAATTTTGATTTCTTTTTCGAACAATAACAAACTCAGACATCTTGTGTTTCTGATATTAAGTTTGGAATAGTTCATTTTACCTTAAAGATTCCATGCCAAAGATAGGTTCTGGAACACACGACATTTCTAAAGGGATTTTAAATTGTCACCTGCGGCGGCGGCGGCGTGTACAGTCACGAGCATAATGTCCTCTGTCTCCACAGTCATAGCAGCGGTCATCATATGGCCGGGGTGGAAGACGAGAGCGAGGTGGTGGTCCCCGCCCTCCATAACCACGTCCGCCGTTGGACATCTCTACACGAGCTCGTCGACCACATATTGTTCTTCCATCTAAACCACGTATCTATAAATAGATGCACATTCTATTAACAACAATAATACGTTTGATATTACCAAAATTTTATTCAGATACCTCATTAGTTAACTTACGGCATCTTCAGCATCACGAGGGTCTTCGAATTCTACAAAAGCGAAGCCGGGGGGGTTTCTAGCTACCCACACATTCCTCAAGGGTCCATAGTATGAAAATGCATCTTCAAGTTCAGGTTTGCTTGCATTGTTACCTAAATCTCCCACATACACTTTGCAGTCACCATAACGTGACATTATCCCTGAAAAAAAGACACGTAATTAATTAACAGCATTACAATTTTTCTCGAAGTGTGCATGGTATGCGCACTCAATGCGTAGGTAATAATTTTACCGATTTATGCAAGTATACCAAGAAATTATAAGTTTATATTATATAAATTATATGTATACAACAATAAACGAGTTGCATTATGAATTTGAATAACTACCTGATAATAAAACAACACAATCGTACAACAGGCGAACCAGTCAAAATTATTACGGACAAAATGGCGTTCAGACGCTACCGGAAGGATTTGGTATTTTTTTTAATGTTTGTAGTAAGTAATCAAGCACAGACATCAAAAAAAATTATGCCTAGTCTACACACACTCATATATTTATTTATTACAACCCGAGACACATTTTCACCTCAAGGACGCCACAAGCAATATACATTGTTTACATAGTTGTTTGTGTTTCACTTAATTTTATATTATATAGAAATAGTTTTCATTTGGCAAACAAACATAGCCCACCCATTCATTAATCAAGTATAATAATATAGTAGCCCATTGGATAGGTTAGGTAATGGCCCCACCACACCTACCCAAAACTACCAAAACCCAAAACAGGAAGGAGCGCGGCGCAGCGCGTCGTTCGGGCAAGCTTGAAAGTTGTGAAGATAAGATTTAAAATTCACATACAATGTAAATTGTTTTTTGAATAAATGATCTGAACTGAACTAAATTCAAACAAAACGCAAGAAGCGCGAATGGATGCCCGCTTCTTAAGTTTTTAATTTAGTCATTCCGACAGATTGTTCTAACGATTTATGTTTCACTTTCATAGAATAGTTAGCTTTTAGCCAGCTTTCGTTCGCCACGAATACGCGTGAATAGCTTCTACAAGGTGGGCCTTGCGACTACTCGCGGGTAATTGCGAGGCCATGATGGTGTGAATGGCTAGCAGTCTTGCATCACTCGTTACGACTCGTGTGAATAGCTTCCACGAGGCGAGTCCGCGAGATTGTGTATCCGCCATATCATTACTTGAAATGTATGGCAACATTGAAAAAAAAGTAAAAGCAATGTAGCGGACGGACGTCGTTGCGACTTTTCTTTCCGTCATGCAATAATTTTTGTCATTCATGAATTCGTCGATAAAAAATATTTTAGATGGTGTCACAAACGTGAACATTAGTTGAAATATAGTTTTAATAATGTGTTAGTATTTCGTTTCGCATAGTTCATCTTCGTAGTTCTATAGGATAGGTGTGTGACAAGTAAAGTTCGGTAATGGTAATGGTGGCCATGTCATGAAAATCCCCACAGCCATGGATGATAGCTCCGTATCTCATCACAACGGAGGGCAAGTTGGATCTCAAATCGGAGTCAGTGTAAATAACAAACAAAATGACGAACCTAGCCAAAGTGTCCAGTATTCAATACCGGGCATTTTGCACTTCATCCAACACGAATGGGCGAGATTCGAGCTCGAGAGATCACAATGGGAGGTGGACAAAGCTGAGTTTGAGGTGATTTTTTCTAATATTTTTATAATGTTTATAGTAAATAATATAACGTTCATTGACACTAAACTATTTACGAGTTGTAACTTTAAATCCTAATCGGTTTTTCGTTTGCCCCAAGTATTTTCTTACTTCCCATTTAGTATTTTGTATTATTAATCACTATTACTTCAAAACAATTAGACTTTGTCTGAAGCTGTTATCAAACCAGAATATTGGAATTATATACTTTATTTTACTTTTTGTTCATTCCTACCTACATTTTTTTCTCAAAAATATTTTTTACTAATGGTCCAAATGTAATCAATGAGCAGATATTGTTGTAGGTATTCTTTTTTGTGAATATCACATATTTATTTAGACTTTTAAAAGTAGCAGTGCATGGTTTCAAATATGTTTTTTTTTTATTTATTTGTGATTTTATTTTAATAACCTCACTACTATGTGCTAGCTAAAGTAATAATGAATATAGAACTATCCATTTTTGTAATGAAAAATATTGATCAATAATTCTTCAGTGTTTTTTGTTAATTTACAATAAAAGATGTAGACTAGCAGATTGTACAAATCTTTGATTGTTATTTCAAAATTAGATCAATCATAACAATAGTATTTTAATCTTTTGGTCATATTATGCTTATTTATTAATTAATATGTAGTATTTTCATTTAGTATTTACTTTGTCAAATTAATAAATTGAATTATCTGAATTACAGTAACCAATGTCAAAATTCTGCTCAGAATTCAAAATTGACTCTTCAAAGCTGGCATTGAATTAAAATTCATTTTTATTGGGAGATTAGACTCTTAATACAACTTATTCCTTATAGGATTCTTACCTGTTTTAATGTTAGCATATAGTCCTAATTTCCTGAAATATTTCCTAATATAATTTACTGTCTTTTCTACTTATTTAATGTCAATTTGAACTGAACAGTAAAGTTAGAATAAAAATTGATTGATCAAAATGAAGCTTATTTATAACAATGTATTATTATCATGTAATTTTAAACTAATCTCTTGATACATTCAATGTACTTATTTGTTTTTTTAACATTTTGTATAAATGACAGTGACAGTATTACCATCATCAGATTCCATTCTTGTTAAAGAACATTTTTTTTTTCAAATTATTTAACAAAACATATTCATTTTATTTGAATACCATAATGTGTATAAAGATGTTACAAAAGGCTTAATGCTAAAGTACATGTTATTGCCAAGATATTGTTTAGTATTTAAAACTCAATTTTTTGGAGTTAAATTTAACAGTAATTGTGAAAAATACATGTTTTTTTCCCATATTTTGTTGTAGATGGTTTTCTTTTTCTATTATCCCTTGTCAGTGGTCACCTTGTTGTCCCTTTTTGCCCACATATAATCCATCCATAATTTCTTTGGTAGGTATACTTATGTAGGGATGAGATAAATTAAATACTGGACTACTGGAATAGTACTGTCTGTTTATTTGGAAGCAGCTAAATATTTAGTGTGTACAACTATGGAGTACATGCCTATATAATATAATTCTTATACTATACCACACCTCTTTCCCTCCATCATTAAATAATTGGCGTATATAACTCCATAAACATAACATTAGTTGGGAAACAGTGGCAGACAGATTGCTCTGGTTATGAATTACTAAACATAAATGGCTCCTCCCTATTTTTTTTAATAGTTACTTACTTGGATTCATTTGGGTGCAGCGTTCCAATTTTTGAATTCTTTAAAAAAAAAAGAAGTGTTTTTGTTTGTGTTATAATGATAAACAGACTTGTTTAAATAAAAGTGCAGGTACAATAATTAATTGTTGTAAATGTTGTGTAATTTAAATACTTAGACAACATTCCATGTATTATTCTTTTGTATATTATATGATATTTACTAGATTCTTTTGATTACTTTTCTCTCATATTAGGTGAAGAAGACTAAAGTGGTCTGAGAGTTGGCACAACTCACAGTTGCTTCTATTTCCATATGTGTCATATAAAATTTATAAGATCTATGTATGTTTTAATCATTCTTTAGCACATATTAGTCATCACAATATGTGTAACTTTGTAAATTAGTCAAAACAGTGCCAGTATGCTTGGTTATAATGTGCATAACATTATAACCAAGCATACTGGCACTATTTACTGGTACACTGGCACTAAAAGATTAACTATTCCTTAAGGAAATACTTACATTTATTTGTTTTTTATTTTTTTAAATGTGCTGTTACAGATCATTGTAATGGTTTTTTTAAATTAAATCTCATTTCCTAATTTTGATATTATTACTAAATTATGGTCACAGGCGCGGATTGCCTTCCTCCAGGGTGAGAGGAAGGGCCAAGAAAATCTAAAGAATGACCTGGTGAGGCGGATTAAGATGCTGGAGTATGCACTGAAGCAGGAGAGGGCGAAATTCCACAAGCTCAAGTATGGGGTGGAGTTACAGCAGGGTGACGTGCGCCCGCCGCCGGAGGAGCCCCCTGCGGAGCCCGAGCCGGCCGAGCGTGCTCAGTGGAAGCAAGGCCGTCAGCTCATTAAACAGTACCTACAAGTATGTACCTCTCTACCGGTTTTACCTTTTTTTTTTACCCATGGGAAATCATCACATGACTTCCCACGCCCTGGGCGGGGCGGGAGGGAGTGTCAGACTTTTACTGACAAAAACCCATCCATGTTCCTTCTTGTGCCCTTTTGCGTTCCGGGGGCGCGGTATCTTCTTCGAACAACCCACAACCCCGGCAGGCATCTGCCCTTAGTTGCCCCTCCAAATGTTTGCTGATGCATTAAGTATTACCTTAAGTTGGCACAAAATCAAAGTAAAGACCAAGGCACAAAGCCACTCTTCCCAATCTATTACGGCTACTGTGTCGTAACTTAATCCTTTTGACAAAAATATGTATGGTTGTCTCCAAATACATATTATTCAGTGCTGGAAACCAGATGCAGACCCCTATTATAACAATACCAGACATTCCATTGCCTAAAGTTATGATCACTGTTAGTCATCTACTTCCTGTGCCCAAGCTGTTCTTAATTTTATCAATATCTAGCGATTGCACGCGACTTTGTCCACGGGAGTTTCTTCCGCGTCTAAATTATAAAAAGAAGCCCTATAGCTCTCAATGATAATATAGCTTCCTACAGACGAAAGAATTTCCAAAATCGGTCCAGTAGTTTCGGAGATTATCGCGTTAAAACATACACACTCTTCAGCTTCATAATATTAGTTTATATAAACTAGTATATCCGTACTTCCGTACTAATATTATAAATGCGAAAGTAACTCTGTCTGTCTGAAAGTCTGTCTGTCTGTCTCTTCTTCACGCCTAAACCACTGAACCGATTTCAATGAAACTTGGTACAGAGATAGTCTGGGACCCGAGAAAGGACATAGGATAGTTTTCATCCCGGAAATCCCCTGGGAACGGGAACCATTAATCCACGCGGACGAAGTCGCGCGCAAAAGCTAGTATTTTATATATTTATAACACTTCCTAATATTGTTATCTCTATCTGGTGTCCCTAATAATACGAATGTGTGCCATAAAAATATGTTGAAAGTACTAATAATGAATTATAATTTTTAGATTAAGTGGTTTAGCAAAGTAGATAATTACGACGATAAAACAATTTATTTAAAGGTCGTAACTATTATTTCGATCAAGCAAGTTTTTTTATTTACAAGTAGGTATCTTTTTCGGCTTGTAGATACAGGAATTGATATGGGAGGGGTTTGAAACTACCTAGGATTGCTAATCACAATGTTGACGTAATATTGTAATGAATGAACAGGAAAACGGCTGGCGATTCTTGTGACATAATTTCTTGAGTCTCAATCTGAGAATCGCGTATGGTGCGTCCACTGCGCCTCAATTCCTCATTACCGTATCTAGATTTTGTATCCGTTTGCGTGAATCAAGCAAAGCGCTCTCGTCGCGTTCAGTCACAGTGTGTGCAGCTCATTGCCGCGTTATGAAAAATCTGATTCTTTTACTCTTTGCTATAAATAACGTAGTCATTATTCGCATTAATTAACAATTCCTTCTGTTTAACAGGAAATCGGCTACACAGACACTATACTGGATGTACGCTCAAACAGAGTGCGGGCTTTGCTCGGGTTGAACAATGAGGAAGTAGAAAACCCAAACTACAGAAATTATGACAAGCAGCAGCACGGCAGATGTCGCGAGTCTATGAACCATATGGTTCGCCAATACGATTATGGTAAGCATATATTATTATAATTAACTTGTACCATTAGCAGTTGTTAAAATACAAATGTTGTAGAAGGTCGAATTCAGATTGAATACATTTACCAGAAGTTTATCCTATTACCTTGTGCATAAACGCATCACCAAGATAGCAATGTCTTTTCGTAATGTTGTGATATTGCGAAAAAAAAACATAAGTCAAAATTCCTGATATCTTGTTTAGAAGACAGTTGAAACCC
The DNA here is from genome assembly GCA_932526535.1 of Caradrina clavipalpis. Taxonomy (NCBI): domain Eukaryota; kingdom Metazoa; phylum Arthropoda; class Insecta; order Lepidoptera; family Noctuidae; genus Caradrina; species Caradrina clavipalpis. The sequence continues at coordinate 7,307,626 of OW052097.1, forward strand.
TTCAAAAAACAACAGACTAATAATTAGATAGACGCATTTTAGATCACTATTTGGTAGTTTGTCGTTTTGTTATGCATCATCAAGATAACTATGTCTTTTCATAATGTTGTGTAATTGTGTTGATGCATAGAAAAAAAACATAAGTCAAAGTTCCTGATATCTTGTTTAGAAGACTGGTGAAACACTTCAAAAACAACAAATCAATAATTAATTTAGATAGATGCATTTTAGATCACTATTTGATCCAATCCTCAAAATTCCTGATATCTTGTTTAGAAGACTGGTGAAACACTTCAAAAACAACAAACCAATAATTAATTTAGATAGATGCATTTTAGATCACTATTTGATCCAATCCTCTACAGATATTTTCAAAGACATATTACTATACAGATACGGGAAAAGAGCCGCGTAAAAGCGGTGTCTCCGCGGGCGGCGGGTACAATGAAGACGGGCTGTCAGTTCAGGAGACTGCCGCAGTGTTCGCCAACTTCGAGTTCCTCACCAACCAGGAAATGGATATGGATGAGATTGACGACTTGGATGCCAAGCAATCCCACCATCCTCCTGGTAAACAAGGTATTAGTCAATCTTATTAGTTTAAGTAAAAATAAATAGTATATTTATCTAGTATTTGACGCACATGACGAAAAACAGTAAATTGGGATTTTGCTTAAAAAAATATGCAATTAATCTTAGAAAATGGGCCAAGAAGCTTCTGTGTTTTGAACTATGTTTGTGTAATATTTCAGCCTTATCAGTACTGGCTAAATATCAGAGGTATATACTTACAGTTGTGTGTCTTGAAGTTTAGTTTTCTTGTGTTTCAAAACAGAGGAAATACTGTTTAGTAATAACAATTCATTAATTCATTATTCATCAATTTATTAATTCGCGTTGGTTTGCGGAATGCGTGGCTTCAAGGAAATAAAGTTATGGATGAAAATAAACTTGCTTCATACACTGGGTTTCTAAGTTCAAATAATCAAGTATTTATATCTGTATGAGTTTAAACTTTCATAGTTTAAAAATATACGAAACTAGCTTCTGCCCGCGCCTTCATCGGCGTAGTTTTATCGCCCGCATTAAGTTACGTCTCTGGTTACTGCTCCGCACCTATTGATCGTAGCGTAATGTTATGTTACCTATGGCTTTCCTCGATAAATTGACTATTCAACACACAAAAGATTTTTTAAATTCGAACCAGTATTTCCTGAGATTAGCGCGTTCAACCAAATCAACAAACAAACTCTTCAGCTCTATAATATTATTATACCAAATAATTCCTAATTGCATAGCTTTTATTGTTTACTTTGTGTTAAAAAGGTGAGGAAGTCGACCATGACGCTGAGGAGGTTCTGAACGAGTTGAACTTACTGACTGAGAGAGAGGCCGACGGCGGCGGCCAGGGCGATGAGTACCCAGTCGGTAAGTAGTACTTAGAATATTGTTATAGCTAGTAAATCATTTACGAGGTATTTTTGGCAGTTGTCAATAGTTGCTAAGAAAGTTAAAAGATCCTACGAACCTAGTTAATTACTAATTCATTAATTAGTAAGGCATTCTGTTCAGTTGTTTCAATTAATCGCAAAGGCAAAGTAAACAACACTCCAAGTTAGAAACAGAAAAAAATATGTAGAATATTGTATTGTATATCTGATATACCCTTACATTTAAATTTATTGCTTTCATTGTTTTCATATATAGAAGCAACAAGAATATTGTAACAATGATTTTGTAAAAACCAATTTGAAAAGAGTGTCCATGGAGTTTCTTCCTTGTTCATCTCTATAGAGACCTACGTTTTGTAAAAGCAACTAGCTCCAACTTAATGTAAAAATAATTTCAAAATTCTAAAGTGCCTGCAAATGATTTAAATGAAATAAATGATTTTGACTTTGATTTTATTGTAAAATAAATATTTGGGAATCAAACACTTGAGTTTCTTACTAAGTCAGTAACAATGATTATTGCGTCATGATTTCTCAGGCAGTGGATCGAGTGGCGGCAGTGCGGTGGTGGCGGGCGCGGGCGCGGGCGCGGGCGAGGCCGACGAGGAGCCACTCGCGCTCGGCGAGCTGGCGCAGCTCACCGTCAGCAACGAGCCCGAGGCCTACGACGTGGCCAGCGCCAACAAGGAGTCCTTCCGCAAGACTTGGAACGCTAAGTACACGCTGCGCTCTCACTTCGATGGTGTAAGTACCAAGATATTTTTTTTTATTGCTATATTCATATTAACAATTTTGTAATAAGTACTTCGTTGTTGTTTTAACGCAAAAATGCTAAATTATTGTTGCATAATTTTCCAGGTGCGTGCGCTCGCGTTTCACCCCACCGAGGCGGCGTTGGTCACAGCCTCCGAAGACCACACGCTCAAGCTGTGGAACCTCCAGCGCACAGTCCCGGCTAAGAAGTCAGCCGGGCTGGACGTGGAGCCGCTGTACACGTTCCGTGCTCACACGGCGCCTGTCCTGTGCCTCGCTATGGGCGCGCCACGCTCCGAGGAGTGCTTCTCCGGCGGGCTGGACGGAACCATCCGCGTGTGGAACCTCCCACCCCCCACTGCCGACCCTTACGACCCGTACGATCCCGCTGTTCAGGTACGAGACTTGTGTTTTTATTGGGTAATTTGCTTCCTTGATCATCTGAATGACTGGTGAAGCAACAGGCTAATACGTCTGATGGTTGTTTTGCAATATATTATGTTGGGCATCAGTAGGATGTATCGCACGCAGTGTGATAAATGTCGGGGAAGTTAACCGGGCAGGGATAGAAGGCCTAGCACCTGCCAAGCTGAAAGTTCACTAAAATGAAATCAGTTCCGTGACGTGCAGGGGGCGGTGCTGCGCGAGCACACGGACGCGGTGTGGTCGCTGTCGAGCGCACACGGGCGCCTGCTGTCGGCGTCGGCGGACGGCTCCGTGCGCCTGTGGGCCCCGCGTGCGGCGCGGCCGCTGCTGGCCACGCTGCGGCCCGACGACGAGCCCAACGCGTCCGCGCCCGCCGCCGCAGACTTCGCGGACGCGGCCTCGCGCGCCGCCGTCGTCTACCGCGACGGCACGCTGCTGCTATATGACCTTGAAACTGGACAGGTAATTGCAAATGATTATTCAGTGTTGTTGAAATGGGTCCTATTACGTTTACAAATGAACAGTTGCGATAATGTGCTGTATGTGTTCCAGCCGGTGCTGCGCGTGGCGTGCGACAGCCCGGCACACCGCGTGCGGTCGCACCCGACGCTGCCGCTGCTGGTGACGGCGCACGAGGACCGGCACATCCGCTTCTGGGACGCGGTGTCGGGCCGCTGCGCGCACGCCATGGTGGCGCACCTGGACGCGGTGACGGGGCTGGCGCTGGACCCCAACGGGCTGTTCCTGCTGTCGGGCAGCCACGACTGCTCCGTGCGGCTGTGGAACCTGGACACCAAGACGTGCGTGCAGGAGATCACGGCGCACCGCAAGAAGTTCGACGAGAGCATCCTGGACGTGGCGTTCCACCCGCTGCGGCCCTACATCGCTAGCGCGGGCGCCGACGGGCTCGCGAAGGTGTTCGTCTGAGCGATCGCTCCACATATATATAGTATATATACATTACATGTAATTTTACTTTCGATACGAACTTTATGTAACGCAGTAGCGAGTCGCGTCATCGCTCGTAGACGAGCGACCGGTACTCTTGGATTATGTGTCTAGTCCCTTCGGTACGGTAACGAGTAGCGACGTATCTGCGATTCGACGACGCCGTGTGTACGGACGGAGCCGCCGGTTCGTTTTATCGTATTTAATATTATAACGTAATGGACGCGCGCTCGACGCTCGTTATAAGCGCGTAGTGAACACTCATCTATGTATAGACATTTGAAATTTATTATAATATATTTTTAGACTTTCAGTATGTGGATTTTAGGTTTTTATCGCGACTTTTTCACCGATTTTACTATACGCAGTGAGAATATTGTTCGTTTCTATGCATCTGTAAGCGAGACCTTATAATAAATATCATGTGGACACCGACGATGTTTCCTTGATATGTTCATTATGTTACGTGTCTGTACAGTTAGAATGTTACGCAGTATTTGCTAATGTAATGCAAAGAACGAATGGTGTTTCTTAGCTAGATTATTTTTATTTAAATCGATTGGATTTCTATAGATAATATTTTCTTTTGTTTTGTGACATGTAATACATTAACATGCTCTCATGATATCTTATGCGAATGAAGAGCAATCGAACAAAAATAATGATTGAGTAGAAGTACTATATCGAAAATAACATAAGTAATGTTTGTTCGTAATGAGTACTGCGTTGTAGAGTATATATTATGAAACATTACATATTCCTTTATTTTCCTCGAATTCATACTTGTACACATACATCCAAAAATTGATAGTAAAAAGCAACATAACCGATTTGCATGTTGTTTTTTTATATTTTGTTGTTTTTTCTTCCCTTCACCCCTACTTTAATAATCTAGTTAGTAAGATTTTATTGACTGAATAACTTTACCATGCAAAGAGTTTTGAGAGAGGACATTGCCTTGTCTCATTAATACTCAGTTCATACTATATAAACTCCATTGTTGCATTATGTACATTATTCAATTTATAACAATTCATTAAAGTCGGTTCATTGGGTTGCGAGTTTTAATGTAAACACTAGTTATTGATGTTTGTAGATCTGTAACCCTACTAGAGTAATAATTAATCGGCTCCTGCAGACTTTAAATATCTAATACATATATTGCACAGTAATAGACTAACTCATCAAGTCTTATCCAATTTCATTTTGCGTTTAATCGCACTACGAGGGGAATAAAGGCGTAAGTAGAAATCCGAATTACCTACAGATTCGGGACGTATGATTTTTTGTAACATTTCTTTTCAATTATAGAAATGGTATAAATGTGTATGTGTTATTTAGTCAATTTGTATAAAAATAAATAAATGCATATTACAAACGTACTTATGCCTTTGTTTCTTCGGTGGCGATTTGGTTATTTACATTAATTTGGTTGCCATTACGGTGACCAAAAAGCGTTTTATTGAACATTGAGGCAATAAATGTTACTAAAATAGTATAATTGGGTAGATGACACCACTAATCAATTGACGTACTTTTTATAAGCTGTCAAAACGCAATTCCCCATAGATTTTGTATGACAATACTCAACTATGACGTCACTTTTTTGTCGACTCAATTCAGTAACTATTTATTGATTTCAAAGCAACTAAAAATTGATGATAATAGTTATTCAAAAATTTAACGGGTTTTTAGGGCTAAAATAAAGTGTTTTTTTAGTGAAGTTGTGTCTTGAAATTATTTGTTAGTGGTGTCATCTACCCAATTGATCGAATCTATAATATTTGACCAAAATGGACCTTTTGTTTTCCGTATAGAGCAACCAAACAAATTTTTATTAGGCAGAGTGTTAAAACGACTATAATATTATCACAGGTATTATTACTACAAATGGGTGTGATAAACTGACGACGTTAGTATAAAACCAAAGCCAGGGGTTGGCAAAACTGCAGAACGTGACGGCCGTCGATCCTTACACAACTCTTGAAGTTCTGCTTCGTCCACGTTAAGAAAGCTTTCCTTCTTTCTGTATAGATAGATAGCGAATGCAGTGTTCCAGCAAGTAGACTAACTCCATGGTCATCAGGAAGCACCCATGGGGTGCCAACCAGATTTTGTTACCAAGCCTAAGGGCGCTTTCAATTTAGACGGTTGGTGCCGGACTGCTACCGCACGGTTGTTACGACCATGAGCCGTACTGTGCCGGACGACAGCAGTACGACGTAAATCGTCTTATTTGAAGAGATACGCGGCTGCAGTCCGGTCGAATTTCTAAGAAACACGATGCGTTCACAGCACTAGCGAACAACGACTGAGCTGAGACACTGACAGGTTGTTGCCGTTCCGCCAACGGACGTGCGCCGCACTGCTGTCGCACGACTTTGCGTCGAGACATTTTGTATGAAAAATCATAACCGCCCGTGCGCAGTACGATACCCGGACTGCAGCAGTCCGGCACCAATCGTCTAAATTGAAAGCGCCCTAAGCGCCGCGTGCCCCTTAATACATGGTATATAATCGAAATAGGTTATGAGTACATACCTGTGCCTGCTATGCTATGTACCTAAGGTGGTTGGTATGGAATCTTCGCACGAATCCTGCTCTCACTTTGCTGGTCTAAGCTGCCATTATTGATTAGCAAATGAGCAGGCAATAATAATACCTACCAGTTTATTGTATATATATACCATCACGCCTGTATTCCCTGAAGGGTTAGGCAGAGGTGTAGGTACCAATGTACACCCACAGTTCGCCGGTATATTTAGGTCCCATGTAATAGGGGGCGAGCCTATTGCCATTAACCGGGCACAAATCCAAACTCCGAGCTGCTACTGAGAATTTCATAGAAAAACCCAATAACAGTTTTTGCTCGACCTGGGAATCGAACCCAGGACCTCTAGCGTCAAATCAAATCAAATCAAAGCATTTATTTCAATTAGACCATTTACAGGCACTTTTGAATTGTCAAGAAGTTACAGTTTAATATTGAAGCTAGTTGCTCGTTCCAAAACGTAGGTCTCTATGGAGAAGAACGAGCAAGAAACTCCATGGACACTCTTTTCATTCAATTTGGTTTTCACAAAAACTTGGTTACAATATTCTTGTTGCTTCTATATGTGAAAACAATGAAGTGAAAGAATGAAATATAAAAAATAACAAAATTATAATAAAGATGTAAGCCATGGCAGTCAAGAGATGACCAATCCCAACTGACAGCACCCGTTCACGAATATGACGCGTGCATCAGCACCATTTAGCTCAACCATCTTGAAGGGAACCAAACGACCCAACCCACGCGCCACCGTCAGCGAGACATTAAAGTGAGCATGACGAAACTCTCAACTGCCATGCTCAGTGTCCAACACATAGTAACTTAACAAATAAATGGCTCCATGGTACTCACATTTACAAAAATTGAAATAAATTATGTTAAATTATATAATACTAAGGTTTTTAGTGAACCTATTCGACTGATGTATGTAATAAATAGCAATAAAATAACGGTAAACGTTATTAAGGTCAATCAAAATGAAAAAAGGGGTAAGAAACATTCCCAAAAAAACAATATCTATTAATTTGTGAGCCCGAGTCTCTGTGGAGCAGGACCAGCATTAAGCCAAGCATTCTTATCATTAATATAATCTTCTAACTTATAATATGCCTGACTACATAGTGTGCGTTTGATGCAAGTTTTAAATTTTCTCTCATTTAGTTCGAGAATATCGAGCGGTATTTTGTTATAACATTTTACACAGTACCCCATAAAAGAAGTGTGTACTTTAGACAATCTGAAACCTGGTTGATCTAATTTATTCCTATTTCTAGTATAAACATTATGTCTATCACCATTTTTTTTGAAAAGATGAAGGTTTTTTCGAACGTGCATAATGTTTTCATATATATATTGACAAGGAACCGTCATGATATTAATTTTTTTGAACAATTCCCTTAGAGACTCGCTCCTGCAAAGATTATAGATGGCTCTAACAGCCCTCTTTTGCAGAATAAAGATAGACTCTATATCTGCAGCCCGCCCGCGTAGCAGTCGTGCTTAGGACCACTAGGCCAGCGATTGTCCCACTGCAGGGCAAAGGCTCTTTTGTTACAGAGAATTTAATGCACGTGCATACCAACCCATGCTCAAGGCAGATAAGCGATGTCAGCTAAGTATTAATAAGTAGTTTCTACAATAGCACAGAAGAACGCAAGAAAAGTTCGCTAGTGTTCTTTGTCATCCCAGAGACAGCTGAAACATTTGCGGTGCATATGTCGCAGTAAGATAGATAAAGCCGTAATATTGTGTATTGGGTCCGTGGTGTAGGTACCTAAGTGTGGGATGGGAACAACGGACTGGATTTTAGTGGGCCGCCCCAGGCGCCCAGGGCGGTGGACATCCATGAGGATTTTCCACCCCGGTATAAAAGAAAGTTCCACCAATTTCACTAGCATCGTAATGTACAATTAAAACCCGATGCTGAGATTTAATGAAAATCCATCACCGGAACTAGTGCTGAAATATATGTACCTAATATAAAAAGCACGTGTTTGTAACATGCTCATTATGAACCTTATAGCGTTGCCATAAAAGCCATTTTAAGAAAAAGTGTGTTGAAAATATATGTTTACAAACAAACAATATCTAATCGTTTTGTTCAAACATCAGCTTACAAGCCAGTAACAGCGAAGTGCTATAGCGAGCTATAAAAAAGTAAATAAAAAAGAAACATTTATTATGTCAGATCGTAAATTCTATCATTGGTTGCAGGATACAGATCACATTTGGATCACATTATGGCTGTGGCCGTAAATCGTAGGTACCTACCTACTGCGATTCGAAACGCCCGGCACATTCTAGACACCTGCCAATTGTCTCAGTAGGTAACGCAGGGACCAAATAGAGGACTATTATTTCCACCAAGAGGATATCTACAATAGAAAGGCTCTTATCAGAACCATGATTATTTTCAGAGGTAAATGACACAAAGACCGCTAAGGGAAAGCCCTGGGCTTTCCAAGTTGGCCCTCATCACCTCCATTAATATTGCAAGGTTAACTGGATTTAGTTAAATAACTTTACCGATTACGCAATCAGTGACTACCTGTCTAGGCGCTGGATAAAGCAATATAAGCAGTAGTCCTACATTGTGAAAAGTTTCTAGTATCAATACCGACGTTATTCTGAAACCAGGAGATCTTTAGATATATATCGGCCTAATGGCCTTTTTCTAACAATTTTGGGGTCGGCTTCCTGTCTAAACGGAGGACCGGAGGTAGCTGAATACCAGTATTTTACATGGCGCGACTGCCTATCTGACCTCCACAACCCAGTTACTTGGCAACGCGATATCTCATGGTAAGCCTGGTTGTCAGACTTCCCGACTTCTGATTATCGTCAAAAATCTAGTCTATCCGTAGCGGGTCGAGAGTCGAGGCCTGTCGAAGGAGCGGTGAATGCTCATTCGAATCCCGCACTCCCGGCTATGGGCAGACGTGGAACCACCACCACTGACATGGAATCACCACCACCGAGGTGGTTCTAATCAGGTAAGAGTTCGGCATGCCCCCCCGTTATTCTCACGACGGAGGAAGTCCAAGAGGATTTTTACCGCGCACCAAAAAAAAAGCCGGGATCAACTGCTTTACGTGCTTTCTTAGGTACGAGGTGTCACTCCACCAACTTCCATAAAACTCAATAACACTTTTATGTCTGTCCTGGGAATCGAACCCGGGACCCCATCAGTCGCGCATGAGAGAGATGTTTATTTAAGGAGCTACATTTATTTTTTCTGCCTATCACCTGTTGTGTGTTCTGAGCTTTACTTTTATGTATCAATAAACCATTATTGTTTCACAACAATCATTAGGTACAAACAATTGTACCTAATGCATTGATTATAAGTCTTCGTCTTGTGTGCATTGTTTGATCATTCAGTATTGTAACGTCAAATCACCAACCGTATCTTCCAAGATGCTGAGCGCGTAAGTACCTACAATAAATAGGTAATATCAATACCAGCTACGGTTTAATAATAATTTAAGTATCTTTTTAACGTTTTTGTTCTCGTATTTTTAAGATTCCGTAACAAAATGTTAAAATCGTTGTTGTTTTTGTTTAAAAAATAGGCCTTAAAACAAGATAACCGACTTCAAAAATTACAAAGTGAAAAATAACTTTAGTTTTAGAAGTCGGCGGCTTTAGTCTTATTTGTTGTTTTGTATTGTCACCGACAGTTTTTGAAGGCGGTTATCTTTTTTGTGTAAACGTTTTTTATTTTTCACTTTTTAGTATCTGCTTGTTATTATGTAAATCGCTCCTAAGTTTTCCTGTTAGTGGTCTGACATCGACTCGACACGTATAAACAAGGCAATATAAGCACTTGTTGTTAATTTTTGAAATCGTTACAAAAAACCCTTTCAAACTAATACCTCACACAATAATTCGAATTTTTTAGAGTGGTAAGTGGGTCGAGATGCCCCCTCCCCCTCTTGCTTCAGTCAGAGTCATAGACTACATCAAGGCGATTGGCACACTACCCCGCATCAAGGAGCATAGCGCGGGAGTGCGTGTCAGCGCGTTCTTTTCTTACATTGTTCGCAAGTACCGTATCTGTGTTTGTATAGAAAACACGCGTAGGTACTTCAACACACTGAAAACGCGTTCACGTGCAGTTAGTTTTTCTTATCACCAAAGCTTTGTCGCCGCGAATCACGGAGCGTGGCGCGCAGTGTGCGAATCGCCTTAAATCTAAGTAATTCGGAACAAATGACCCATTTATCGATATGCCAATCGCCTTATAAACAAATTAATTTTACTTGTTCACACTTTTGCTATGATCCTATGAGGAGTTCCTTTCCTTATCTGCAAAGTTCATTGTAAGATCATGACAATATTTCTATGGGACCAATTCGAGAGTATACTCTTTCGAACAAAAAAGCATTTTCGAAATCGATCTACAATTGACTGAGGAATCAGTGAATATACTTACATAAAAAAACACACAGCTAAACATATAACCTACTCTTTTTTGAAGTCGGTTTAAAATAAAGTAACTTTGTGGCGAGACGATCTGGACGCGTACCACGAGGGCTGGTTCAAGGTGGCTCAAGAAAAGAGGAAATGGAAGGAATTGGGGGAGGCCTTTGCCCAGTAGTGGGACAGTACGGGCTAAAAAAAAAAACTTTCTGCCTATGACATAATATATTTTGCGCAACTTACATTCAAAGACAAACAAAAATAATGTTTTCCTCTATATTGTAATATTAGTATGATTTAGGTCAAAATATCAAACGAGGGCAGGTTTATGTATTTGTTGAAATGGACTTGAAGGTTATGCTTAAACCACAGGCTAAAACTGATTCTGAGAGTTTGTCATTTACATACAATAATTACTACCTACTTATGTGCCTGTAACTTTTTTATGTGTTACAGTGCAACAGTAACATTCTTTCAACCGCCTAATGTATATGTGTTATCCTTAGGGTCACAGGAATGGGTGCGTTCGTCTACTTCATGGTATGGCTGACGAAGAAATTGAACGAGCTCCCTGATCCCCCTACCAAGGCGCCAGGCTTGACTACTACAACGGAATTTAGCCGGTATCGGGTTCACCCTCCTCACCAGTAAATGTCGTTAATTACGATTTCATTTTATTTAATCAAACATCCGCAGGCTCGCGCTTTCGTTGGCCGGGAATCGCTCTGCGACTCCCGATGCCCGGGGCGTAACCTGCAAACCATTCTGCCAGCTATCTGATTTCAATCAAATCTTGTTATTTACTTACGTTTATGCTTTAATTTTATTTAATCAAACGAAAACGCCGATAGATATGACTAGAATTTAATTTTTTTTTCAGGACTTGCTTTTATTTTATTTTCTGTTACACGATGTAAATATTTAAGTTTAAGGTAACTATTTTTTTACGAAATACATAATTACATTATATTATATTTGTGGTATGTGTTTATTTTATTTTATTTTTGTTTTATGGATATCTATAGGGGAGGCCTATGTCCAGCAGCTGATATGATGATGACGATGATGTGTTTTAGCTATTACTTCTGGGCAAACGCCTCCTTTTCTCATTTCCAATCCTATAAATCTTGGGTTAGTTTTTAGACCAATTCTGACTGTAAGCGTCTAGCTTTTGACGACACGGTTGGCGCAGTGGCCGAGGGACGAGTGGTTGGTTGACCATTTTTCGAAGCCGAAGTTTGTGTCACATATTTGACTGACTACTAAGCAAAGGAGCCAACAATCATTACAAACATTTTACAAGAACCAAGAGTTGCAGGATATATAACGGGCTGGTGTCCGCAACTTCACGACTCGACGCGTACCTATATTACGTACGGGTGGAAAGTAGATCATTCGATTCACCCTCAACTCCATAAGAAAAGTTTGTTGCTACCTGCTGTGGGAAATTGAGAAAGTCACAGTATCAGTGAGCTTTCTGTTTCTGTTCCGTTTCTATTAAAATTATTGATTAACATTATATTAAAATTCATGCTATTAGGGAAGTACGCGGAAAACGCAATGTTTGGTTGTTTTAGTCAGTAAGACTCTGACAGACACCTCCCTCACGGCGCTCTAGGGGGGGGGGGAAGGGAGGGCTATAGCGCCGTGACAAATTTCTAAACTTTTGAGTGCGCCGCGGACTGGAAAAGGTTGGGAATTCCTGGCCTAAGGCATTAAGTCCGCCTTTGAACGGTGTATTTTTACATTTGTGCATAAAGTTTTAATAAATAAATAAATATAAAGTGACGCAATTTATTTATTATTCATACCTACACATCTTCTTAGCGTTTCGATGACAAACTATAATACTATAGGTAATATATTGTTGCGGCCCAGAATTGGGTCACACTCACAATTCATACATATATGTATATAATATAACTATTTCTAAAGTAGAGTTATACTACTATTAGTACCTATTAACCTGCATCATCCCTTGCGGCGCAAAGTCTTTTTGTTCAGCTTGTTCCGCCATCGTAAATATGTCTTGCGTTGTAAAGTACGTAAGTATTTACTTTTATAACTTGAAAGTCACACGAGAAGGGTTGATTATTATTATTTTCTTCCATATTTTTCAAAGGTTTTCCCCCAAAACTCCATTCGATCTTCATTCGGTAAGGTCGTCATTCGAATTTCTTTATTTATTTCTAGAAACTCCAATAACTCCTCACTAGATCTCCAGGGAGTTAATGAATTAAAGGGTTTCCTAAAAACAATAGATTTAATTTTATATAGAAAACACTTTTTGAAAGCAATATACTTGTTAAAGGCTTTAATTTAAACAACTTACCCAGTTTTGGCAAAACTTGTCCATGCCGTTGTCATAGCCTTAATCGTTGCGGCGTCATTTGTAGTGGCAGGTAGGACAGAAAAGATGGCAGGTTGGAATATATAAAATAGCTCGTCTCCATGACACGCTCCTGGTGTTGTAGGTAGCCCAGTCGTAAATTTATTCAAGTTCCTAAACGAATCGTATTTAAAGTAATAGTTAAACATTATTCTTATAGAATTTCGAAGAAACATCTCAGATGAAGCTAATATTGGAAATGCCACCCGTGAGTCAGTCAAGTATTCTATTAAGCCGTCTGTTATTTTTCTGTTGCTGAAGTAAATTTTTACGACATTGTGCATAAAATTTGACTTATCACTATCATTTTCAAAAGACAAGTAACTAGGTATTAAATTATCAAAATTAGCTTTTAGTTCATCAAGAGTTTGAGTAACATAGGGCGCCGCCCAATAAATGCCTTCTCTATCATTGAATCCAATAATTACAGACACATTAAGATCAAGTTTTTTATTAAGTAATTGAGTTGGTGGATCCGTTATTAATGGTCTCCTGTTCGGTATAACTTTCTCCACACATGGTGGAAAGAGATGGGTAGCGAGCTCATTATTCGATCGAACAAATTCGGAAGCTTTGATAATGTCGTTAGCTGTTGAATTTTTAAAGATTTCCAATAATTCAGTCGGGTCTGATGTATTATAGCCTAAACGGAAAGCTACTTTAGATGCACTTTCAACGGGTTGGTAAGTAAAATCCTGTGCCATCAAAATTGACCCACTTTGCATAATGGCTCTATGAAATAATCCGCTGGCAGCATCGGTAAGAAGTAAATGGTTGATAGAAACTGCTCCAGCGCTTTCACCAAATATTGTGACGGAATCTGGATCACCTCCGAAGTAGGAGATATTATCCTGTATCCATTTCAAAGCAGCTAATTGGTCTTTCAAACCAACGTTCCCTGGAGCTTCTTTGAGTCCCAGGCATAGAAAACCGAATGCCCCAAGACGATAATTTATTGTTACAACAATAACTTTCTCTTTAACTAAAAAGGTTGGATTATAAAGAAATTCAGAATTGCTTCCCCAGGAAAATGCTCCTCCGTGTACGAACACCATAACAGGAAAAGGCTTTTGTTCCAAAGAAGGTGGTGTGAAAACATTCAGCACCAGACAGTCTTCTTGACCAACAGGTATTTTCAAAGGTGAAAAGTACTGATTACACATTACGTTTCCACGGTTCGCATCAAATGTGCCGTTCCATGATGGAGGGTTTCCAGGGTCCTGGTGGAAAATTGAATATATTTTAAAATTGCAAATCATTGAAAAGGTTGGTGCTGGTGTATCTGTGGAATTTCGAGTATAATATTACGCCTGTTAAGTTAAACTACACCACTACTAATTATGTTTGATCACAAAACAAAAATTCGGACTCCAGCCTGGTGCTTAAATTTAATGTCCTAACAGAATTGCCTAAGGATCAAGCTCAGTATCAACTTAAAAAAAATACATTTCTTACCTGAAATCTTTCTGTAACAGAAGCGTATGGTATTCCCAAATATTTTCTCTGATTTTTGAACCAATCGTAAGATCCCTTAATTGTTCCTTGTGGTAGATTTATTGTTTCTGAGTTACTGGCGTATGTTGATAAATAACTCGGTAAGATCAGAAAGAGACATTGTAAAACAGTTGATTTCTTCATTGTAAAACAAGTACACGAGGTAAGCAACACAACTATAGTGCTGCATACACTGGAACCGCCGCGTCGTGTGAATGAGAGAGCGTGAATAAAGTCACTGAACTTTCCATAGTGATTAAACAGTCATTAGAACGTAAAAAACACCCGTATTGTAACAGGTATTGCACCACATTAGTACAATTTGATTCTTTGCTAACGATTTTAAAAGAAAATAGTTAAATCGTTATCATCGAACAGAACATTGTTGCTATAAATGTTAAACAGTCTATAAATGTTAATAGCAATGTCGTAAACTATGTAGAACTAAGGGTAATTTTAAGATAACGTTTACAAAACATTAGAATTATTGCAGGCTTTGAAAGGTGAAAAGCTACTACTAAAACTAATTCTCAAAGTTTGTCATTAAGTCCCAAGTACAAGAATTACTACTTACTTACTACTTATGTGCCTGCATGTTGTTTTATGTGTAACAGTACAACAGCAGCATTCTGTCTAATATATACGTCTTATACTTAGGGTCACAGGGATGGGTGTTTCCTTCTATATCATGGTATAGCTGACGAAGAAGTTTACTGAGCTCCCAAGTCCCCTCCCCAATCCGTCCATCAGCTTGGACTAGTACAACAGAGTCAACATCGGAATGGTTAAACAAAACGCATTATTTGCTTGTATCAACCCCAACCTGCAAACCACCTGACTATAATCCATTCGTGTTCCCCCTAATGCCCTTTATGTTGCAGGGCCGCGGTGACTCTTTCGAACATATACCGCATCCCTGGAAGGCACTGGCCCTAGCGGGCCCGTCTACTTATGGAATACAACACGCCGCCGCCGCCGACCCGAGACTGGTTTTGATCGGATGACCAGCCAACCAACGCTCGCCGTTCGCAGGCCCGCGCCATCGGTGGCCGGGAATCGCTCTGCGACTCCCGACGCCCGGGGCGTACCCTGCAAACCACCCTGCCAGCAATCTGATTTCATCGAATCTTGTTACTTATTTAGTTTTATGGTAAATTTTATTTAATCAATCAATCAATAACGATGTTAGATATGACTAGACTTTCAATATTTTTTCAGGAGTTGTTTTTATTTTATTTTCTGTTACACGATGTAAATATTTGACTTTAAGATTACTACTATTTTGTTATTGAACATATAAATAAATATAATTTTATTTTTAACCTGTATTATTTCACTGCTGGGCAAAGGCCTCCTTTTCTTTTTTCCAATCCTCTCTATCTTAAACTGAGCTAATGTAAAACAATTATGCCTGAAGGCGTCAAAGCAAAAGATATTAAGTCCGCCTTTGAACGGTGTATTTTTACATTTGTGCATAAAGTTTCAATAAATATATGAATAAATAAAGAGGTATGGAGGAGATTTTAATACTTATTCGCTGAGTGAAAATGCCCTCTTATTTCTGCTCTTCTTCTTCGTCAGCAGCTCGTAAAAATTCTGCCCTAGTTTTTGGGTCAACAAATATCGCTATTGCTATTAGGGACGACTATAAAAGCAACAGGAAAACTTTTCAAACTTGATCTGAAGAAAAAAGGAAGAAATTTCAACATTTTCTTGCAAGAAAATCCACTTATTCTGAAGTTACAATAGTGTTTTAAGTGTACTGGCGAAGGTTACGGATAGATGTCCCTTACACCGTACACGTGTAGTCGGCGAAACGCTCGCTGGTTAGTTGACCTATTTCGAAGCCTACAAGTTTCTGTCACATATTTGACTGCCGCAAATTATGATTAAGCAAAAAGAGCAAGTAACTATTATGAGAAATATTTGTCAAGAGTCAAGAGTTGCAGAAGGTCCCAGGTTTCCATAAATCAAACTTGCATGGTACAACGGGCTGGTGTCTGCAACTCCACGTCTTGCGTAAATTATAGTTAAAGTACGTAAGAAGGTATTTACGAATTAAAACTTAAAAGTCACACGAGAAGGGTTATTTATTATTATTTTCTTCCATATTTTTCAAAGGTTTTCCTCCAAAACTCCATGCGATCTCCATTCGGTAAGGTCCTCATTTGAATTTCTTTATTTATTTCGAGGAATTCCAACATCTCTTCACTAGATCTCCAAGGAATTATTGAATTAAAGGGTTTCCTACAAACAAAAGATTTAATTTTGAAATAATGGAAAGCGCTTTCTGGGAGCAATATTCTTATTGAAGGCTTTACATGACTTACCCAGTTTTAGCAAAACATGTCCATGCCGTTGTCATAGTCTTAATCGTTGCAGCATCATTGGAGGTGATAGGCAGACCAGAAAATACGGCGGGTTGGAATATATAAAATAGCTCGTCCCCGTGACACGCTCCTGGTGTTGTTGCTAGCTGAGTATTGAATTTATTCAAGTTCCTAAACGAATCGTATCTAAAGTAATAGTTATACATTTTTCTTATAGAATTTCGAAGAAACATCTTAGATGCGGCTAATACTGGAAATGCCACCAGGGAGTCAGTAAAGTATTCTATTAAGCCGTCTATTACTGTTCTATTGCAGAAGTAAATTTTTAGGACATTGTGCATAAAAGTTATCTTATCACAATCTTTTTCAAAAAATAAATAACTAGGTATTAAATGATCAAAATCAGCTTTGAGTTTATCAAGAGTTTGATTAACATAATGTGTCGCCCAATTAATACCTTCTCTATCATTGAAGCCAATAATTACAGATACATTAAGTTCAAGTTGTTTTTTAAGTAATTGAGTTGGTGGATCTGTTATCAATGGTCTTCTGTTTGGTATAACTTTCTCCACGCATGGTGGAAAGACATAAGTAGCGAATGCATTATTAGTTCGATCAAATTGGGAAGCTTTGACAATATCGTAAGCTGTTGAATTTTTAAAGATTTTCAATAATTCAGTCGGGTCTGATGAATTATAGCCTAAACGCAAAGCTATTTTAGATGCACTTTCAACGGGATGGTAAGTAAAATCATGTGGTATCAGAATTGACCCACTTTGCATAATGGCTCTATGAAATAATCCATTGGCAGAATCAGTAAGAAGGAAATGGTGGATAGAAACTGCTCCAGCACTTTCACCAAATATTGTGACGGAATCTGGATCACCTCCGAAGTAGGAGATATTATCCTGTATCCATTTCAAAGCAGCTAATTGGTCTTTTAAGCCAACGTTCCCTGGAGCTTCTTTGAGTCCCAGGCATAGAAAACCGAATGCCCCAAGACGATAATTTATAGTTACAACAATAACTTTCTTTTTAACTAAAAATTTTGGATTGTACTTAAGTTCAGAATTGCTTCCCGAAATAAATGCTCCTCCATGTATGAACACCATAACAGGAAAAGGCTTTTGTTCCACAGAAGGTGGTGTGAAAACATTCAGCACCAGACAGTCTTCTTGACCAGCAGGAGTTTTTAAATCTGAAGCGTACTGATTACACATTACGTTTCCACGGTTCGCATCAAATGTGCCGTTCCATGATGGAGGGTTTCCAGGGTCCTGGTGGAAAATTGAATATATTTTAAAATTGCAAATCATTGTAAAGGTTGTGTGGTGTATCTGTAAAATTTCGAGGAGTAGCTATGAACCATAATTATAATATCATGCCTGTTTAGTACTTACACCAACATACACACACAAATGAGGGCGAGTTTATTGCAATCAACCGGACAGAAATTCCGACTCCAGGTTGGAACTTACGAATTTATGAATGATAAAGACAGACAAATGTAAATGACTAATGACTAATGTAAATGTAATGTAATGTAAAACTCAAAATCATTTTATTTTAAATATGTATAACTAATAATCTAAATTCATTTTAATTTAATTTTAATCTTATGACTAATCTAATGCAATTGAAGGACTATAACATAAGCGTAAGATTAACCAAATTTTGCATGCTTATATACAGGAAAAAATTTTAACCAGTGCGTAAATTTTGCCATAATAAACTTCAACACGTTTTATTAAACACGTATATTTTATTTTGATATGTCTTAGTACTAAAAAAAAAAGTTATCGCTTACGAAACATGTTTACTTAAAAACCATATTTCATTGTCACTCGGCGCTAGCGCATTCCCCACCCCCTCACCCCAGCCATGCGCCCGGGCGGCGGCGGCGGCCGCGAGTTTTCATTGATAGTATGGCGAATAGATTATGTCCTGGATGTTTTGCTTATTTCAAACTCGGATAAGGATGAAATTTTTTTAATTTTTTTTTTTTAACTAAACACGGAAATGTGTTCTATTGCTGACACTGAACTACCAAAAAAAATTTACGCACTGCTTAAAAACTTATCCTGTATAGGCTGAGTATGGTGAAACAACAAATAATGTAACATCTCCTGGAAAACCCATATTATGCAAATAAAATGATTTGATTTGATTTGAACTATGATGTATGTACTAAACTAAAGCAAAGGAATAGCGTAAACTGTTTGAAATGAAATATCAAACTCAGCATAAACAAAAAAAATAATTAACTTACCTGAAATCTTTCTGTAACAGAGGCGTATGGTATTCCCAAAAACATTCTTTGGGTTCTGAACCTGTCGTATGATCCCTTAATTTTGCCTTGTGGTAGATTTATCGTTTCTGAGCTATAACTGGCATATATCAACAAATAATTCGGTAAGATTAGAAAGAGATATTGTAGAACTGTTGTATTCTTCATTGTAATGGAATAATTGTACAAACACCACAACTTTAGTGCTGAGCACATTGGAACCGCCGTGTGAGTGAGAAGAATGTGAATAAATTAAGTATTTAAACAGTCGTTAGAATGTGATAAAAACCCGTTATTGTAACAGGTGTTGAACTATATTTGTTCAATTTGATTCTTTGTTAACGATTTTAAAAGAAAATAGGCAAATTGTTATCATCGCAGGCAACTTTGTTGCTACAAATGTTAATCAGTCGTCGTATAGGCTTCATCATCATCATCATCAGCCTATACTACAGTCCATTGCTGGATATAGGCCTTATCCAAGGCACGCCACTGAGCCTTATAAAATTAATAACAATGACGAACACTATCTAGAACTAAACGTAATTAGAAGATAACGTTTACAAAACAATAGAATTATTGCAGGCTTTGAAAGGCGTAATGAGTTTGTTTGTTTTTTATTTTCGCACGAGTTTACAAGCAATTATGTAATTGATTGAGTCGTGATATTTATATCATCGCCAAGGACGTAAAAGTTGTTCTTACACGGTCATTGCAAAATGGATATGGCATCGATAATGTGGAAGTATTGACAATTAATTGCAATAACAGGGATACTTGGTTCGACTTGCATTTACATGCAAGCAACTTCTATCTTGTTCGATTAGTCTTATCGGATGGCAAACATGATATGATAGTAAGTGGTTATCACTGTCTATAGACATGAGTTGCCATCCCTGAGACAGCTGAAATATCTCATGTATGTCAATATACTGCACCGTACATTTAATGGCAGAAAATATGAAAATGTTCTGAAATTTTTTTGCCATGTAGACATTCATGATGAGTACCTACCACATTTCCGGCTTCTGCCTCTAGTAAACGCGAACTGGTGCTACTTTGGGCGCCACAAGACCAACATGTTGTCATAGGTCCTAAACCTGTACTGTTGTATGCACATGTAAGTACTATGTTTTGCGTGCTACTATGAACAATGATTTTTCACACCAAAAAAAGCAGTTTCCCGAGCAATAACTTTTGCTCAATATTACTTGGTTTGTTGGGCATTATGCGGAGTTAAAGGCTACGTGAGGCGTCTTGTCACACTCTGTAATACAACAAAATAATTCGTATGTAATGTGGGACATTAAATTTATTATTTTATATGCCTACTCTAATATGAGAAAGTTGATCTTTCGTACATCCATGTTGTATATTTGGCTACACCTACATAATATATATAAAGAGTTTCAATAGGAACTGATATGCCTAGTCAACTAGTGTGCAGGGACAATGGTTCTATAGTGAGTATTTTAAATTAACTATTATATCCAAACCAGAATCTATTATATCGGGTGTAAGGGACATCTATCCTTAAATTGAAACCATGAATACTCTATTCTGGACTGAGTATCTATGACAATAAGATTTTTTTTTTATAGGAAAACCATAATTCTTTAATTATGGTTTTCCTATAAAAAAATCTCCATATCTCTTTAGATATGGAGGTTTTTGTTACTTTTCTGCTAAGTGAAAATTCGCTCTTATTCCTTCTGTATCATCCTCAGCGGCTGGTAAAAATTTCTTTTGCCCTTTTAGGTCAAGAAATATTGTCATTGCCATTACGGCGACTAAAAAAAGCAACCGGTCAATTTTTCAAACTTGATCTACCGAAAAAAGAGAAAAATTATGAAATTTTCCTGCAAGAAATTCCACTTGTTCTGAAATCAGAACGGCGTCCTCAGTGCAGTGGCGAAGTTTAAGAATAGATGTCCTTCACACCCCGTATAATACTGCAAAAAAAATGGAGAAAACCTGTGGATTTCAGAATTTCAAACTGCGCAGGAAAAAATATTAACTTGTTTGTGTTTTGTCTGTTTTCAGTGAATTACTGACCGCGACGATCACTATCGTGGCAGTGACGCTGCTGACGGCTTCGGTTATAGAACTGTTTCCTCGGCTGGAGCCCGAACCTACCATCCCACCGCTGACTACAATAGACCGCCACATACCGCATAAACCTTTAGTTACTTTCCGTCCGCATCAGAAATGATAGCGTTACTTTAACTAATTTATAAGTGATACATATTAAAATATTTTTATATAAAAAAAATACCATCACGCCTTTATTCCCCGAAGGGTTAGGCAGACGTGTACCAATGTACACCCATAAATAATGTTGAAAATATTTTAAATCACAGTTTAACACTTTGCAAGTCACTAAACGAGTCACGATAGAAGTTTTATTGTTACGACGCCTATAAGCGTTTCCTTCATAGTGTTAACTGCAGTTTACCGACTGTTTAACAAATACACAAGACTAAGAATGTAACAGTAATTATTTCGCCTTTGGGGACATCGTACCTTGTATATCAGGTACACCCGTAGCCCGTATAAAATTCGTTAAACGCAATGAGGAAAAAATTATATTAGCCCCTATTGATAAACTTAGTAATTAGCATTGTTTTCTCTTAATTTTAATTATATGCCTTTCATAATAATGTGCTTCATACAGGCTAGCAATACAGCCTATATTTGTTAATGAGTCAATTAGCTTAAATTGTTACAATAAAATGTTTGTTATCTATGCAGTTTTTTTTTATTTTTTAGTAATCAAACAGTTTTCACGACCGTCACGGATACACATGAGTGAACATGGTCGTTTTAATTTTATTTGAAGTTACTTTTTTAGGTTTAATCAACCCTAATTATTTAAAATTTATCAATATGTTAATAGGAAAAATGTTCCTATTTAAATATTGATAAATTTTACATGTTTAAAAAGTTTCTAACATTTTGTTGTCTGAGTTGAATCCTAATCGTTGAAAGAAACTAGCTGCCACCCGCGACTTCATCCGCGTGGCAGATTTTACCCGCGTTAAGCAACGTCTTTGAGTACCTACTGCTCTGCTCCCGTGTGTCGTAGCGTGATGTCTATAGGAGCTTATTCGTAGAACAAAAAAACAAAAAATCTTTTCTCTCTAAAATATTAGTATAGATGACGGTTTTAAACTTCCATAGTTTCCCGGCAACGTGTTGCTGTAATACATTGCCAGCATTGTTGACAATACTTACTATAATGGAATACGCGGTAATATTTTCAGTGGCCAGGCCAGTATTGCTGGAACAATTTTTATACAAAATGATCACATACGTACTAAATTTGTTGGCGCTTCTACATGGGTTCTCCCGGAAACGTGTTGCTGTAATAGCATTGCCAGCAATGTTTTCAAATGTTTTCAGTATTGCCGGGTCATACTCCAAACAAAATATTTCCTCTTTTAGGCACCTAAAGTTTGAATCAAAATTATTAATCCTATAGAAAGAGGATTATTTAAAGATAATATAAAAAATAAATTATTATTTATGATATTGAAAAAATAAATTTGATTATCAAGTCAATGATAGTTTTTCAAATTCCTGAAAGCATGCCTCGTTCGAAAATCAGTAAATTGCTCCCAATAATGTAATGGACACAAGATGTAAGCAATACCGAGGTTGACCCATATTTATGAATTCAATAGCAAATTAGGCGTGTGATGCAACCAAATAGTGCGTAAAAATGGGTTGCCACAGGTCATGACGTAATTATAGACGGTCTGAGTATGTCCATGCTCAGGGCTACATGATATACATGTAGCCCATGCCTCTTGTATAGGGGTTATTTTTATGTAAATACGCTGCCCACCTACATCGGACAATTGCTGACCGATTTTTTGTCGGTGAAAATGAAACATAATTATAAATTCTAAAATACTAACGCACATGTCGTATAAAAAGTCGGTCCTCGAAACTATGGATTTCTTCAACGATCCGATAATCCGGTCCTACAACGTAAATCGGACGTGGGCGAAGGCTTTTAAGCTGCGTTGACACAATCAAAGTATTCTCGGCCCGAGTGGCCTCGTACGAATCGACTTCATACCAGTGTACACGGATAGTGGTTTACACACATCAGAGTTCACTCGTGTTCAATACATTTTTCTCGTTTTCAATTTGTACCCGAGCTAGCTCGGAACAATAGGACGCGGTCCGAGTCAACACAGATCGGACGCCCGCCGTCGTCGTACAATACGAGTAGCGTCCGAGTAGGTATCCAAGTGTAGGTACTCGGTCCAAGAGTACTTTGATCGTGTCGACGCAGCTTTATAGTTGGGTAACATAAAAAAATTGCTTCTGGTTGGATCGAATACACGATGCTCGGTAATGTGAACAAGAAACAGTACAGAAGACAATATGTGCCTACTAGCACACAACTTCTTTTTTTAAAAGAAAATGTGCCACTCTAGAAATTTCTCTTGTATCGTGAGTTTACAAACATATAAAGATTATATGTTTCAAGAGACCGCATACAAGAGAAATTCCTAACAACTAACAACGAATTGTTTTCCTGTATTATAAACACACATACACACCTTTTTAACCCCCGACGCAAAAAGAGGGGTGTTATAAGTTTGACGTGTCTGTCTGTCTGTCTGTCTGTCTGTCTGTCTGTCTGTCTGTCTGTGGCATCATAGCTCCCGAACGGATGAAGCGATTTCAATTTAGTTTTTTTTGTATGAAAGGTGACTTACGTGCGAGTGTTCTTAGACATGTTTGATGAAAATCGGTTGAGCCGTTTAAAAGTTATGGGGGTGAAAGTGGGGAAGGAAAACTAAAAATGATTTGTCATGTGGGTTATTAAATTATTAGGAACCTATGTATTTACAGCTTAACAAAATCGACATTATAATAAGTATGTACCTGTAAAAAGTATAAAATAAAAATTAAATTAAAAATTTAAAAAACCCCCGACACAAAATCCTAAGTTCCCTTTAAAAAGTAAAAAAATAAAATACGTCGCGTTGGGGGACCGCTTGGGACGGCCGTACCCTAAATGCAACATCGGTCCCCCAACGCGACGTATTTTATTTTTTTACTTTTTAAAGGGAACTTAGGATTTTGTGTCGGGGGTTTTTTAAATTTTTAATTTAATTTTTAATTTCTGTGGTATTATAACCTCTCAAACAGTCAGACCCGGAACAACTACCTCTAGGTTATGCAAATATTTATAATTCTTGTAAAACTTATAACTTTTTATTAAGAAGCTCGGACACAAAACTGGGATGCTGCGTTATGGTTTGATTGGTATGAGTGCCAGTCAAGTGCTAGTGTAAAATAATTGTACATTATGATATAAGTGACGTAAAGTTCCATGGATTGCAGCACGAGTCAAAGGAGAGCGCGTAAAGCTGGGTCCACATTTGTATCATTTCGGTGTATCGTATCTCCGTTGCGTGGCCTCAGCGCGGCGCGTATCATGATCGCTAGTTTGGACGCAGGATGATACCTAGATCTTGCGTCCAAACTAGCGATCATGATACGCGCCGAGGCCACGCAACGGAGATACGATACACCGACATGATACAAATGTGGACCCAGCTTTATGGAGCGGATACTGTAATTAAATGCATTTCATACGTTTTTAGGGTTCCGTACCCAAAGAGTAAAACGGGACCCTATTACTAAGACTCCGCTGTCTGTCCGTCTGTCTGACCGTCTGTCACCAGGCTGTATCTCATGAACGGTGATAGTTAGACAGTTGAAATTTTTGCGGTATGCTTTTGTATCGTAGCTACTCGTATGATACGAAATGATCGTGGATACAATACGCCGTCCGATTATACATATTTTGTATCCAATTACATGATCTGGCAGCCCTAGTAACCTTAAGTTTGATTCGTGTTTGCTGTTTATAGGTTTTACGGCACATGTGACGTGTTGCGTCTCCGTACACGACCGATATAATCGGACCGATTATCGGGTCGATTTTTGACAGATTTCTACGTCGGTGAGAAGAAAGTCAAGGAATAGAGCGTGCCAAAGAAATATACATAGGTACATACATACACTCGAAAAACATAACCCTCTTTCTGGCGCAGTCGAGTAAAAAACTACGCAGACGTAGTCGTGGGTCGTGACGCAAAAGCTAGTAACACAATTAACACCGAATCCAACCCGAATATGCATGACAGTAACATGTTGGTAGTACCTAGGTATAGGTGCCTAATATACCTACGAGGCGGAAAGGACATCATAACCCTAACATTAACCATGGCTCCAGAACATGATTTTACACCCAAGGGTTAGGATTATTCGTGGGTTTAAACGAAACTGCCCCGTTAGCCTAGTGGTCCTAGGCGCGACTGCTACGCTAGAGGTCTTGTGTTCAATTCTGAGATCGAGCAAAAAGTATTATTGGTTTTTTCTATTAAATTTTCAGTAGCAGCTCGGAGTTAGGATTTGTGTCCAGTTAATGGCAATAGGCCCCCTATTACATGGGACCTACACATATCGACAAACTGTGGGTGTACATTGTTACACTTCTGCCTGACCCTTCGGGGAATACAGGCGTGATGGATTGTGTAAAAAGAGCGTTGTATCGAACGCGTCGCATTTTGATCGTCGAGATGTTGTAATTTTTTATGCAAAGCTAGGTATTGTCTGTATGATTATTCAGAGACAAATGAAGGCAGCACTTGTTTACTTTTTGTAAGAAAAACATTTTAGACAATTGCGAAAATCACTATAATAGATTTTGTAACACCCATGGAGGAATAAATAGTTTTTTTTTAATCAATAATTGCGAAATGGATGTGGCAATACAAGGCAATAATTATTTCTGGGAAAAGAAATGTGGGTATATTCAAGTGGCAAACTATTGTCTATCTTCAGTCCTTAGTCTTATAATGTAGGTATGTTGTTTCAGAATAAGAAGTTTTACATCGTGCTTCTATTTTCCGAAGTGTTGGAAAGAGCTGTAGAGACCAAGCACACTGCACTTACCAAGAAATAAAAACCCCCATTACCAGTTTGAACGACGTGAGAATCGAACTTAGAACCTCACAGAAGTCGCGGCAGTGACCGCTATACTATACCATGGCAATATATCCTACTACTATTATAAAGGCGAAAGTTTGTAAGTATGGATGTATGGATGTTTGTTACTCTTTCACGTAAAAACTACTGAATGGATTTGAATGAAACTTTACCACAATATAGCTTATACATCAGAATAACACATAGGCTATAGCTTATACATCAGAATAACACATAGGCTACAATTTTTGACTAGACGGGACGAACCTGAAGTCCACGCGAACGAAGTCGCGGGCAAAAGCTAGTCTGTATTAAAATTATGTATCCGATTCAAGTATAAGAGGAAACGTACCTACCAACTTGCTTCTCATTTAACAATTTATTTATGTTATTGTTTGACTCTTCGTACTTTCATGTTCTATTGAAACGTAAAGTAATATAAAGAGGTATTGAAATACCAAATTCAATAAGAAGTAGTCAGTGTTTGTGCAGGCAAAATGGTTTTACCGTGAGTATTTTTTTCAGTCCTAAAATAAACATAAGAATAAAATTCGAAAGTTGTCCCAAAACATATTACATATTTGTTATTCGTTTTAATTGAAGGGCTTTTTCTTGGCTTGTGTGTGAATGTATTTTTTTATTGTTTTAGGCGCACAGACTCGCCTATAAAGATTTTATAAACGCCTTACTCCATTAAAACATAATTTCGTCTTTGTTAGTCAATTTTTAAAACGATGCATCGATGGTACAATCGTTTTTATGCCATCTATTGGGAAACCAATCAGCCCACGTGCAGTGCTATACTGTAAAAATCACTCTCGGTAAAGGACATCGGCCAAAATTTTATAGAAGTTGTGCCTGACTTTTATTTTCCACATACAAAAACAAATTATAGTGAGACTAGCTTTTGCCCGCGACTTCGTCCGCGTGGATTAATAGTTCCCGTTCCCGGGGGATTTCCGGGATGAAAACTATCCTATGTCCTTTCTGGGGTCCCACGCTATATCTGTACCAAATTTCATTGAAATCGGTTCAGTGGTTTAGGCGTGAAGAAGACACAGACAGACAGACAGAGTTACTTCCGCATTTATAATATTAATACGGATTAGATTGTATCGTTTTTACCATCCTATGTGAAAATAATATCTATAAGTATCAATAAGTAACCGAGATCCTTCATATTGCTAAAAATACTTTTAGATGTTAAAAAAAAAGTCGGCTAACGGGCAAATAACGTTCAGTTTTTAGCGATCTTATTTCTACCTTAAGGCCACACTGCCCGGTTATCGGACCGATTTTTTACAGATTTCTTTTCGTCGACAAAGAAATCGGTACGATAATTGGTCAACTAACCATGATTTTTTTTTTTTTTTTATAGACGGGAAATCATCAAATAACTTTCCCCGCCCTGGGCGGGGCGGGAGGGAGTGTCAGACTTTTACTGACTAAAACCCGTCTATGTTCCTTCATGTGCCCTTTGCGTTCCGGGGGCGCGGTATCTCTGTCGAACAACCCGCAGCCCCGGCAGGCATCGGCCCTCAGTGGCCCCATCCAATTTTGCTGACATCTCTTTGAGGCGCGCGTGGAACACGAACGCGCCGTCGACACGGTCTGAACTAACCATGATACGGTATAGATCAGAGAATGACTAAAAATTACCCGAGCGAGGTAAAAAAAAGAAAATCATTTGACAAACGCGGACGCGAATGGTTACCTCTGTGTTAACGAAGTTTTATGTTTGGTTTGTATATGTATACAAAACAAAAATAATCCAAAAGACTAGGCAGATTTCATACAAACTTACCCGCGATACTTTTTTATTGTATTTTTTCATTTATTTTACAGTTCTGTTCTCGCCGCAATTGTTATCTACGGAACACTATGGATGATGAGGAAGGCGGTAGATTATTTTATACCACCGCAAGTCTTCTCCCTAACCACTACTACTAGTACTACGCCAATACCTTATTACGGCTGATAAAACCAGTCTACGTTGTGAGCATTCCTAACCACAAATGTTCGCATTGTGGACTTACCTTAAGTACACTAAATACGCTAACAATACAATTATATTATTTTTATGTTTATTTAGGAAGTTAAAAATAATTGTTGCATTGTATTAAACTTTTTGTAAACATTTATATTGTACTTGATATGTACTTGCTGTTATCTCATGTTAGTCTTTTGTAGAAGCGATTTTTTTGTTAACGAGAAAGCTTGTATGCTATTATCTACATCGCTTTCTTTTATCTCCTTAAGGACCTCACACAATACACGGTGGGACTTGGCCGCGTAGTGAGCGTGGTCCCTTATTTAATCATACTTTTAAAATAATCTAGCTAAAATTATACATAAGATTTAAATTAATAATTTTAATGTAAACATTAGTTAAAATTAAAGATAAAGATGTGAATGGTGACCTTAAGCCCTTTTTCTTCCACCAATAATGTAAAACAACTTTAGTCACCAAGCATGGTAAATACTACACTAATGGGCGATCAGTTGCGACCGAACTTTCTTCTTGAACGGAGCTTCTGCAGTTAATATTGCGGTCACAACGACGACTAGCAGAAATTATAGTTGCGTAGTGCGCGAAATGCTTAATAATGGTGATTCTCCGTTTTAAAACGTCATTATAAATTCTAGGGTTGGGTCAACAAGTCCTCGGTAGAACTGCAGAACCCAACAGGTTGCGCAACCAGCACACATAGATTATGAAGATTATATCAATATGTCACACTCGGGTTTTATCGCATATGTTGCATTGACACTCCCGTATCCTAATGCCAACATCATGACAGATCGAGTTTTGAGAGGGCATCATAGTTTTTTCAATATCTTCATTAGGTATTTTCCATCCGCACTAAAATACAAATATACATTAAATATTTATGAAATATAAGAGGCATATCTCGACGAATCTTTTTTTTATACATCGTTGGGTGGCTAACAAGCTGACGGCCCAGGCTGGTCACCTCTGCTTATAGCGTTATGCGCTTATGCGTTGCCTTCCGAGAGGCAAAATTGAAATGTGTGTCATGTGCCTGTAATTTCACCGATATCCATACCCTTTAACCCGAAACACAGCAACGCTGCTTTGCGGCAGAAATAGGAATAGTGGTAGCACTAACCCGGATGAGCTCCTTCACAAAAAGAACTCTATTACTGTTGTTCATCGGACCATCAAAGTCAAAGTCTAATCACTTATTTCAATCCCACCATCGCGGGATGATATGCCATACATAATATTAAAGTTTGTTTTTCTTCGGAAAAAATAACTAAATTCAATCATTTTTTCTTGAAAATGATGTTCAAAAGGCCGTTTTTAAAATCTAAATAATTGACTTTGACTTTAGTCCAAAGTCAATAAACAAAGTCCTTTGGAGCATTGGATGGACATCGATAATAGGGGCCTTTACAATTCATGTGTTTGGTGCCGATCTGCTGCGGCGCCGGAGCAGTCCGTGTGCAATTAATTGTCTAATCAAAATTTGACGCCTCGCACTGTCAAATTTTGATTAGTCAATTAAGAGGAAACGATGGTGGAGGGATTTTCGAAAATTAGGTATTAGAAGAAACTATCGCTGTCGCCTGCGACCGCTATGCGTGTGCCCGTGCGCGAAAAGGACAACTGCAGATCCGACTGAATAGATTAAATACTCGTAAAAAGTCATTATTCGGTGTTTGGTTCTCGTGGATTTCCTTCTCCTATATTGAGACAATATAAAAGATATTTCATAGACGAAATAAAAAAGGATATAAACTGTGTTCCTATGTTTTCCTTTTCTCAATAACAGTTTTAAAACTTTGCATACTAGGCCTCTGTTAGCGGTATAAATAGGCAATTTTGAGCATTTTCAATAGGCTCTAGTGCTTATCAAAATAATGTATCATTAAAAAGGAAGACATAGGGACATAGAAATAGGTGGTATTTACTTTACTGTTAAAAATCATTGCAATAAAGTCATAAACCAGAAAGAAAACATGCAGGCGAGAGCGTTTGCATAAAGAAAAGACAAACCGCATTTCCACTTAAATTCGCCTTTTAGAAGTCTGCCCGACAGCAAAAAGGTTAACTAACTTACAATGCTAGCCATATGGTGGCAGAATAAACGTTTGGCACTGGGCTTCACAAGCTTGCTCAGTATTGCCCACGCCCGGCCTGCTTGTCGGTCGATCTTGAGCGCCTGGAGGGCACAGGCTATAGCATAACACTTCGCCTGGATTGCAGTGGCATTGTTTGCGTCACTTTCCTTAAAAATAAAAGAATCTTATAAAAATAATGATACAAATATGTTTATAAAACAACAGATTAGTACTAGTAGTTTAAAATATTTTAAAAACTACTGCATGGCATGTCTGCAAAAAAAGGTACGTGAACTAAAGTGAAAAGAAAACAAATTGTGTTTAATGGGAAAACGAGAAAACTAATAGCAATAATGCAAGGATTCTAACGATTCCAAAAACATCTAAATAGATTGAAATTATTAAAAGTTGGAATAAATAATCTCACGAAATATGCTATATTCAGTAGTTATTTAGAGTACTTTCCGTCCAGGTACGCTTCTAAAAATCCTCTCTGCATATACACTCTAACTCCATAGTTTACAAACTACTACTACTTTTTTTTAAGGATACGGCGAATGTCTTCTTCCATTTTGGGCGGAGCGGAAGGGTGTGTCAGACTCTTACTGACAAAAACCCATCCGTGTTCCTCCAAATTCCCTTTGCGTTTCAGGGCCTCTGTAACTCTTTCGAACAAATTTCTACTTACACACACTATTTTGCTGGATGGTATGTCGGTCAGCCAGTCTTCAGCGAGTGCCGTCCATGCGTGCGCGCTGGGTCGCTGTCTGATCAGATCCAATAGTATGGCGCGCGCTCGTTGGTTGTCTCCACACGTCAGGGACATCAGGATACTGAAGTTAAAAAACAAAACTGACACAATATGGTAAAGAATTGGTTTCCCTATCTATATGGAATCGGAAACTCGTCTGAGCAAGGAGTTGTTTATCAGCAGTTGATCATCCCATTTATTTTATTACTAGCGAACAGCTCGCGATTTCTTCCGGGGTGGCTTATTTCACCCACCATTAGTTACGTCTTTGGTTAATGCCCCGCTCCCGTGGGTCGTAGCGTGATGTTATATAGCCCTTGCTGTTCAGGAATAATGTAGCTATCTATTGGTGACAAAATGGTTAAAATTGGTTTAGAGAAGTTTCGGAGCCTATTCGTTACAACCAAACAAACAAACGACTTACCATCTTACTTCTTTATAATACTAAAGATTGATTCGTGTTGAGAATCACCAGCTTACCTGAAGGGTTCGGTGTAGTTGGTGGATTTTCCAAATGAAATGATAGCTTCTTCAAAGTTACCGAGTCTATGTTGAACTTCAGCTTCAAGGCTTCTCAGGTAATTGACCTAGACGTGAAATCATATTTTGAATTTATTTAACTAACGAAAAAAAATTGAAAATGATTGCGTTTATCATCCCCTCTTTACTCTTCTTGTACCTACCAGGGCACGATAAGCTTATTTGATTGGCTTTTCATTATTTTCTTTAATTTTATATACAAACTAGCAGTGCCCCGCGGTTTCACTCGCGTTACGATAAGTTTTTGGTTACTGATCCGTTCCGTGGCTCATAGCGCGATGTTATGTATCCTATTTATGTAATTCTGATGTATAAGCTACGGAATGTCTCGCAGAACCATTATTTTGCGGCCAAATTATTTTAAAACTGTGATATCTCCTAAGATATTCATTGAAATTAAATGATGTAAAGGGTAATTTCATTCAAAATTGAACACTTGTGATGAATAACGTATTTATGTTGATAAGGATTAATACTTTTTCCATAAAAACACCTTCGCAAATAATGCATTATTTTAAAACAATTTTTCTGGCCATAAAAATGGCTATAGTGAGTCAACCTTAAAAGTTAAGCATTTATTACCGCGGATTTTTTTTTAGTATATTTTAAGAGGAACAATTCTCTCATACATTATTTTTGCGTAACTTTAACCGTTCACGCAGCGCACGCAACGAAAGCCCTCAAAAAGAATATTTTTTCCCGTTTTTGCCACATTTTTCATTGCTGCTCCGCTCCAATTGGTCGTGGCGTGATGTTATATGGCCTATAGTACTCACGAATAATGTAGCTTTCTACCAGTGAAACAATTTTTAAAATTGGTTCATTACTTCCGGAGATTACCCCCTACATACAAACTTACAAACATACAAACTTACAAACTTACAAACAAATGTTACCTCTTTATAATATTAGTATAGATTGACTGGTTACGGGAAAGTCTTTCTACTAAATAACAGTTGCGAACATAGTGACATGGTAAAAGCCTCCTGATCCCCGCACATGGCCTCACAAATATGAGCATTGATCGATGTGACCAAACATTAGTAAGGAGTGTAAAAACATTGCCTTTCCATCAATTCGCCCTAAACGTTTCCAAATGACTTGTACGCCGAGGAGTGGACCTTTCTACCTGCGTCTGTATTTCCGAACGCATTCAACCCTAATCTCATCAAACTTAGAGTGAACAGGCTTCTTCTGGGTAATCTCACTCCATCGTCGACTTTGTCTATGTCACCTCTGACCAAGACTAGAGTCAAGAGCTTACCCAACTCGAATAAAAAAAAACTTTTTTACAAAAAAGTAACCGCATCCAAAAACTAAAAAGAGAAAAATAACTTTAGCTTATAGTTTAAGTTTTTTTATTTCTCGTTTTTTGGTATTAACTTCATCCAGAATATAAAGAACACTTTTCTGAAAACTACATCAAAATCGGTTCAGCCAAACGCGAGATACATACAGGTCGAACTGAGGACCTACATTTTTTTTTTGAAGTCGATTAATAAATAAAATAGCCCTTGCCTTGCCAAACTTCTCAAGTCCTACAGTAAGATGGCATAATGCGTCCTGGAATTCTCCTCGCAGACGGCAGCACAGGCCGACCATATGATAGTACTGAGCAGACTCTCCTGCTACTGATAAAACACGAGCCATGCACACTTCAGCCAACTGAGGAACGAGAGGAATAAGAGGTCAATCTTTTTGCTGTACCTGTACTATGAATAGGAAAAATGTGATGATTTGGTGAAGTGAGGTTTGATAAGGTGATGATTTGACTTTAACTGTAGGTTATATATATATATATATATATATATACACTTTATATTAACCATATTTTCATAAAAAATGAAAAATGGTTGGAAGTTGACCTTCAATATCTCTGTAACCAGAAGAGATTTAATTGCTCTAATAGCTTGTTTAGTTCCACCAGTTATGTCTAACAACCACAATAAATGCCTAAGAGTTTCTTAGGTTTATTGACGATTTGTATAAAGTACTAACAGGTACAGCCCTCAGCCTGAGCAGGAGGTCAGCGGCGTCATAGTAGAGGCTCATGCCGGGCAGCAACGGCGTGCAGTCCCACCAGTCGCCCAGCTCTTGCTCCCACATGCGTTGGAAGGTCACATCCTCACGACAACGTAAGTTGCCCCACCTGCAATGTCGCATGCGAAAAGGTTTTTTAATGATGCAACTAGACCGCAGTTCGACATCTATACTTAATATTATAAAGAGGAAAGATTTTTTGTTTGTTTTTATGTTTGTAACGAATAGGCTCCGAAATTACTAGACCAATTTTAACCATTTTTTCACCAGTAGATAGCTGTATTATTCCTGATTAACATAAGTTATATAACATGGCGCTACGATATACGAGAGCGGAGCAGTAACCAAAGACGTAATTTATCGCGGGTGAAGTCGCGGGCAGTTCGCTAGTTTTGTTATATTTTATAGCCCACTTTCTGGTTGCATAGATGACATCACAGAATAAACGGTAACCCATCCGTACTTCAACCGCGGCGTTGCTCAATCAATTAATCATTAATTAACGGTCCGCTAGTGCGGTTGGTGAACGTAGCCACAAGTTTCTCCAAAGCCTATACTTTTATTGTGTAACTATATAAAATTATGGACTTTTAAATTTTGAACAGTCATGCCTCGTAATAGCTTCTAATAATTACTTAAAACTATTGGTGTCATGCTCTGCAGCAGAGCCACCACTATAAAACTCGATCAATTATATCTTAAAATGATGTACGTCTAACGTACATAATGTACGCATACAGTCATTACTGTACGTGCATTTACTAATGATAAAATAGAGATCGATTGTGGCTCCGCTACAGAGCATACTCTCTAGCAGAGCCACACAGAACGTAAACTCTGGAAAGACAAATGCAACTGAGTTTTGATAAAAACTGTTGTACGAACAGTGTTCATTACGTACGTGTTGTTGATAATACTATTATTATAATTATAGCGGTTTTATTTATTTCACTTTTTTAAGTTTTCATAGAAAGCGCCTGATTATTTACACAATATGTTTTGCAGCTGGTGCTATATTTGTGATTAGGCGCTCAACCATAAATATTATGATGGAGGAGCATATTATTTTTACTTACATAGGTAATATTGCTAGATTTGTTTACTTTTCCAATGTGCACATGAATTATATTCAATCTATTTTTTTTGCTAGAGAAGTCACCAATTGCAAAAACAATAATTGTACTGGTAAAGTAACCTCAGAATATTTCATTTCCGATCATTTAATTTTTTTTTGAATAAGATATGACTATGCGTTTAAGTGACATTCCAAAGGAATTGCTGCTATGCGACAAAATTTTGGAATCAGCAGCTGTTGTTGAATTTATTCCAAATTCTGGGGGTGTTGGTCATTATAAAACTAATTGTCTACGGCGTAATTCTGAATGGGAATGCTACGACGATATGGCCCGTAAGGCTGTTCCAGTTAAGTGCAACGTTGTAGTCAATTCCCATCTACTGATATACATAAATATAGACGCTTTTTTTTTTTTTTTTTTTATATAGACGGGAAATCATCAAATAACTTCCCCCGCCCTGGGCGGGGCGGGAGGGGGTGTCAGACTTTTACTGACTAAAACCCGTCTATGTTCCTTCATGTGCCCTTTGCGTTCCGGGGGCGCGGTATCTCTTTCGAACAACCCGCAGACATATAGACGCTGGAGAGCATAGTTTGGAAAGTGTTAGACGTTATTGTTCTCTTTCATGGCAAATCCTGGGAATCGGTGCACAGCGTAATTTAATAAAAACATACTATTTTTGAAACAACAAATGAAGGCATAATATAATTCTTCTAAATCGTTTCTTGTTTTATTTCTTTCCCTAACATTAATTGTTATTAAAACATATTACAGTAAATTAAAATGTAAATTCTTGATTTATTTCTGATTTTACATATATTTTGTTATTATTCTACACAAAAAAAAATATTAAAAGAAAGAATAATAAATATTATTCTATTATATTTATATTTTGCTGACATAAATTTACTGTAGGTTGAATGAAATGTCAAAAAATAATAATAAACAAAACCATGAAAAATAGGTTGATAATATAATAGGTAAGTACGAGTATAATAGGTTCATGTGACCATTGGAAAAGTAAACAAATCTTTTTTTTTTTTTTAAAGATGGGAAGTCATCCAATCACTTCCCCCGCTCTGGGCAGAGCGGGGGGGTGTGTCAGACTTTTACTGACTAAAACCCATCTCTGCTCCTACGGATGCCCTTTGCGTTCCGGGGCCACGGTAACTCTTTCGAACAATCCCGCAAAAAGTAAACAAATCTAGCAATATTACCTATGTAAGTAAAAATAATATGCTCCTCCATCATAATATTTATGGTTGAGCGCCTAATCACAAATATAGCACCAGCTGCAAAACATATTGTGTAAATAATCAGGCGCTTTCTATGAAAACTTAAAAAAGTGAAATAAATAAAACCGCTATAATTATAATAATAGTATTATCAACAACACGTACGTAATGAACACTGTTCGTACAACAGTTTTTATCAAAACTCAGTTGCATTTGTCTTTCCAGAGTTTACGTTCTGTGTGGCTCTGCTAGAGAGTATGCTCTGTAGCGGAGCCACAATCGATCTCTATTTTATCATTAGTAAATGCACGTACAGTAATGACTGTATGCGTACATTATGTACGTTAGACGTACATCATTTTAAGATATAATTGATCGAGTTTTATAGTGGTGGCTCTGCTGCAGAGCATGACACAACTATTGAGAACATTCCTGCCACTGTTTTCGTGAGACCACTTTTTTTTTTTTTTTTTTTTTTTTTATAGACGGGAAATCATAAAATAACTTCCCCCGCCCTGGGCGGGGCGGGAGGGAGTGTCAGACTTTTACTGACTAAAACCCGTCTATGTTCCTTCATGTGCCCTTTGCGTTCCGGGGGCGCGGCATCTCTTTCGAACAACCCGCAGCCCCGGCAGGCATCGGCCCTCAGTGGCCCCATCCAATTTGCTGACATCTCTTTGAGGCGCGCGTGGAACACGAACGCGCCGTCGACACGGTCTGTCGCTAGTGAACGTACGGACGGCGAGCTACCCATTGCTCACCGTCCATAGACCCGCGTCTACGGTGGCCGGGAGTCGTCTCGTGGCTCCCGACGCCCGGATCGTCTACCGCGGCGGCCGCTGGGACGGGGGACCCTCCTTTCTCTCTCCCGTCCCGCCGCCTCCTTCTCTAGCATTACAGCTTCGCAGAAGGAGGCGACTGCTTCCCATTCCCCCTCGCTCCGGACCATGGCCTGAACCAGTGCCGGACGCGAGAGGGCGCCGCCGCCGATGGCCGCCTCGAGGACTCGGCGGTGCTCAGCCCAAGCAGGGCACACCGCCAGAGTATGCTCCACCGTGTCCTCGGGGCGATCCTCACAATGGTGACATCCGGGCGTTTCCTCCCGCCCGATGAGGTGCAGGAACCTCCCGAAACTTCCGTGTCCGGTGAGGACCTGCGTCAGGCGGTAGGTGAGGGCGCCGTGGCGCCGCTCTAGCCACTCCTCAAAGAGGGGTCTTACCGCCTCAATCGAGGCGAGCCCTTCGTGAGACCACTAGACTTCATATACATAATAATTTATATTAATTTTAAATGAGATACACCAAAAGGAAAAAAAGACATAGTAATCCTAATTTTGGTATAAAATACCAAAATTAGGATTTCAATAAAAGATATGGACACCCACAGTTCACCGGTATGTTTAGCTCCCATGTAATAGGGGGCGAGATTGCCATTAACCGGACACAAATTCAAACTCCGAGCTGCTACTGAGAACTCTTCTCTCTACTCTCTCTCTACTGCTTGCTCCTGGGGATCGAACCCAAAACCTCTAGCGTAGCAGTCGCGCTTAGCACAACTAGGCTAATAAGGCAGTTCACTGACTAAAAAAAAAAATGTGGCTAAAAACGTAAGTAAACCATACTTTTCTGCAACCTTCATGATAGCATCTGCCACTTGGAACAGTTCTCGTTCGTAGTAGTAGACGCTGGCGATGGTCCACACACTGGTCCATGTGGGGTGGAGCGTGAGCAGGGCGATGAAGAACGGCTCCGCTGCCGCAGGGTTCTCTTCGAACAACATGGCGCCTTTAGATAAAAGTCTATAGGACAGAGAATTTACACGTAGGTACATATATTTATCATCATAGTGTTTTATACAGAGCTACAAAGCTGTACTACTTTCTTGTAGTATTAAATCCTAAACAAACGGTACGGTATGAATCTGATATGAGCCATATTTCTGAAATTATCATCTAATAATTTGATCCCAAAAATCGAATTCGAGATCAAAAATGTAAACAAAGAAATATCATTGTCAAATTGACAGTTCAGGGGTACTCAACATTTCCTTAGTAATTTAAATGATTGAAGTTTTTTTTTTATTTATGGCTTTTGTTACATTTTTGATCTCGAATTCGATTTTTGGATATAATGGCGTATTATTTACAAACAAAATTTTAATTATTTTTAGCTTAAATCATAAGTTCATACGTGAGCGGGTGCCGAGGGTTGATGACTACAGCCTCGTTGAGGCAGACGGTGGCCCAGTCTCTGTCGATGTCTTTCAAGCAAGTTGATAGCTCCCGCCAATAGTTAGCATTTCGTGGATTTTCCACAACCAACTGTAAATGTTGAAATAAAGAAACTGTTTATTTAGGTACTAGCTTTTGCCCGCGATTTAAATGTCGGTTATATTTAAAATTCAATCATGATTCGATACGTGACGCAATCAATTATAATAAGAAGGTTATTGTTGTTTTCCTCGAGAACAATAATTTTGTCAGGGATGAACGGTGTAGTAGAAGAAGGGAAGTATGTCCGTGTCTATACACCTGGCAATATTTTATTATTAATTTCAGGATAATCGGGTCAGTGGTTTAGGCGTGAAAAGGTAATAAACAAACAAACTTACTTTCGCATTATTATCATAGTCTATGATTATTTTGCGTAGATCATGGCTACTAAGAAATATTGGAACAAATAACGAAAAAGCGAAACCGCAGTATAAAACTAGTTCCTAATAACAACGTTACCTGTAAATAAATTTCCATAGCATGACGCGTGTCCTGCATCTGGCGGGCGTATCTGGCAGCTCGTAACACCGGGTGTACCTTGTTCGACGATTGGTCAGTTCGCATCAGCGTATTGGAGGCAGACTTCATCAGGCAAGCGTGTGCCATCATTATCAGTTCCTGAAGAAATACACTTATGTACAGTCCACGAGGCGTGAGCTGAGCTTTGCTTTTGTGTGAGTGATTACCAAAAGTAGACAGTTTGGTCCGGGTAAAATCAGTTTCAACCAACCAAAGACGTATCGCATACTAGGTTGACGTCACATCTACACTACTTGTAAGGGCACTCACACAAATGCGAAGCTCAGCTTACGCCTTGCGGACTGTACTTATTGCGATGGAATTTATCAGCATATTCTATTTTGAATAGGTATATTACAAACGAGGCAGCCGAGTATGGAGGGATACAGGGAGTCGGTGCGTTGGTTACGTGTCATCAGCGAAAATATATATTGATAATGTCGTATTTTAAAACAGCGTGAACTGTAACAACCATATTAAAATCATATGAGGTTATTACTTCAATATCATCATCAGAGTCTAGATGCTGCTGTGTAACAAAGTGGTTGTTGACGAAAGTCGCAGCTTCTTGCCAGAACGATGTGGTCAACTGCACTCGAGTTCTGGCCCCACTCAACTGGCGATTGAATATGCAAAGTTCTGTGGCTCCTGCAAAATAATAGTTAAAGAAAATGAAAATAAAAGTTTGTTTGATCTGTAGAAATTAGAGGATTTTTGACCATCTAAATGACGATGTACCGTCCCTCAATGACGTAAGCATACTAATACAAGGAAATCCATTTAATTTGAACAATTCTGACAACCATTGCCTATGTACAGATACAGGTAGGTCCGAGATACAGGTCCTCATAACTAACCCAATGTGTAGATTCTACGTGCAGCCATTTGCTCATGAAAGTAGAATCTGAAATCTGACTCATATAGATACCATAATAGGGTACTTTTTTCAAAGCGTTCGCAGCACTCCGTACTATTTTCGACCATTCGTGCTCCTGTTGTCCACGACCGGTGCATTTTCGGCTTTTTGGGACGTTAAGCTCCATTTGCGTAAGCATCTCACACATTTCTTCTCTGTAATTAAAAGTAGCCTATTTTGAATAGTACTTCATCATCTGCTTAGGCTTGTTCCAATTATGTTGGGGTCGGCTTCCAGTCTAATCGGATGCAGATGAATACCAATGTTTTACATGGAGCGACGAGCGACCAGTTACTGGGCAAAACGATACCGCCTGGTTAGACAGGTTGTCAGACTTCTTGGCTTCTGACTATCCGTAACAACTGTCAAAGAACTATGATTGACAGCCGGGACCAGCAGCTTTACGAGCTTTCCGAGGCATGGGATTGTCACACCACCAACTTCCAAATTCCGGGCCGCTACTGAGAAATTCCTTATGGAAAATCCAATAACACTTTTTGCCCGACATGGGAATCGAAACCGGGACCCCACGCTCATTTGTCGCGTTTGCGACCACGAAACCAACGGGGCAGTTTTTTTTATATTGATGTTGTATTTAAAAAATAATGCTGATTTGGATCAGGAAGGCTCGCTTGCAGTAAACAAACTTACTTGAGAATGCGTGGTGGTACAATTATAGGCTTTAAGGCTCGCCTAAGTTTAACTTCGAGTATAACAAAAGCATCATTTTCATCAGCACCTGTAGGCCTGTATTGCCCTGTTGCCATAGTGCTTATCGAATATCTGAAATTTTTGAGTTATCAAATACAGTGTAAACTCTTTATAACGACAGTGAAGGGACTGTGCATTTTATGGCGTTATAGAGAGATGTCGTTAAATGGAAAGAAAAATCAGAATTAAAAAAAGAAAATGTTTATTTCAGACTTGTGCTAGTAGGTATGTACATAAAAAAACAGAATCTTATTTAATCTATTGAGTATAGTCTGTTATTTTTTTTGTCTGATTTCTTTTGCTGCACCGGTAATTTTGTTGTATTTTTTTACTTATTTTATTCATATCTTGCGATATTGAGGCATCTTGGTGATAAAGCAATCCCAATTTGTAAACAAAAGAACGAATTTATTAGAAGTTCGGTATGCATGATGCCGACAGTCGAGTTTATTGCGGGCTAGGATAATAAAGCGACAAAAGAAGGTACACAGCTGTGCAGTTTTTACTAATTTTAGCGATTTAAAAGGTACTTTTTGTCACTCAATTGCTGTGGTTATATAGAGTGGGTGTAATGCCACGACTATGTAGAGTGTATCATTGTATGGAAAACAAGCTGAACCAACCAAAGTCAATTGATTTCGACGCTTTAGGGAGTTTGTCGTTAAATCGAGTGACGTTACATGGAATTTACACAGTATTATCATTTTTTTTTTTAAATTATATGGCTAATGATTTACGTGAAACGAATTAAAACCAAAAGTGTTACGTTAGTATCCAGCAATAATAGTTTAATGTACCTACATCCAAAACATCTGCATATAATGATTTAAATTTTATCTGCGTTAAACATATAAAATTATTACAGTTAAATACTTCTAAAATTTGTTTTATTTTTGGTTCTTTTTGGCAGAACTAAACTCTTTATTAGAGCAAAATTACTCCAACTCAGTTAAGTATTGGCTTCTTCTGATTTAACGAATAAATGTGTTAGTATGTGATACTCAATAGGCTACAACTGCATTCCGGAAATAGGATGCTTTTAGTAAAATAGCCTTTAGATTGAATGTAAAGGAAAGGCGACAAAGTGGTAACATACATACATACATATAAAAAGTCACGCGTTGTTCCCATGGAGGTAGGCAGAATCGAACGGCACCTGCTACGATCCTTACATACTCCTTTCGCCTCGTCCACATTCATACATCTGGTCAAACTTTGCACCTGACCTTTCTGAAGAACCTCACCAGCGATAGGGTCAGGGTAGGTATTTTTAGGGCGTGGTAGCTTTTATATTACACTTACCTGCTGTCTCCCCTATCATTGACGACGGACGGAGGTTTATCGTTCGGAGTGAGCAAGAGCTCGCAGCCACACTCACTCATCATAGACTCAGCATTTATCCATTGCAATGGCACGGCGAGGCGGATGGTCCGTTCTGAATATTTTTTTGTGAAATGAGAAACTAAATCGACGAAAACGGACGACACGGTGCGGGCAGCTGTGCTGTGTGTTGCGGATGTGATTCCCGCAGGGAACATAAAGTATGGCCTATGGGTTGATGTTCCGAGTCTGGTTGTTGGTATATATATATATATATATATACCATCACGCCTGTATTCCCCGAAGGGTTAGGCAGAGGTGTACCAATGTACACCCACAGTTCGCCGGTATATTTAGGTCCCATGTAATAGGGGGCGAGCCTATTGCCATTAACCGGGCACAAACCCAAACTCCGAGCTGCTACTGAGAATTTCATAGAAAAACCCAATAACACTTTTTGCTCGACCTGGGAATCAAACCCAGGACCTCTAGCGTAGCAGTCGCGCTCAGGACCACTAGGCCAACGAGGCGGCTAGGGAGGTTGTTGGTATATGCGAGTTAATATGTTTGTAAATGCACAAACGATACAGGAGAAATTCCTAGAGTTTTTGCTTTTTTTTAAAACAAAAAATTCAGGTACAATATCAGTCAACTGTATGAAAAAAAGAAAACCGTCT
Organism: Caradrina clavipalpis; assembly: GCA_932526535.1. Taxonomy (NCBI): domain Eukaryota; kingdom Metazoa; phylum Arthropoda; class Insecta; order Lepidoptera; family Noctuidae; genus Caradrina; species Caradrina clavipalpis. The sequence continues at coordinate 7,349,837 of OW052097.1, forward strand.
ATGTTGCAGTCCGATACTTGGACTGCTCGAACACCGCAGCTGTCCGTCACCAAAGACATAAATTAAAAGAGCCCTCATACTCTTTTTGTCACCGGAGTCTCATAATACATAGTTATATAGTATATTTTCGTTAATTTTTAAAGAATGAGTGACGGTATTTTGATTACGAGAAAAGACAAATTGCATGCGTTCGGACACAGCAGGGACCACGTTTCTGCAAACGCGCTGTACCTGCTGTATCCGTCGGACTCCTAACCTCCTGGATAAAGAAGCTGAAACAAATTTAAGAATGCCATAAAGCTGTAGCCTCCGTTTTCTCCATAGATGTGAATCTCAAGAGGCCACTTGTAATTTCGCAGATGTCTCAACAGCCATTTGTCACCATTAAGAATCAGGGTGCGATGAAAAGAGCCCCAAAGTGACGTGTCTGAAAAAAAAATAGAAAAATAAGGAATCTTATAGTATGAGTATATCAATAAATAAGTCTGTCCTTGACGTAATCCTGTGGAACGTAGTTGTATTCTCCTCCGGAGTCCGGGCTGATTCCGGCCACGGCAGCTAATCCTAATGCAGACTAGGTAGGTACGCAAAACATTATTATAGTGCAAAACTGTGTGCGTAAACGCAGGTGCACTCACTCTCATAGTCTGATGGGACGGCAATCCGACATGACCGGAGACAGATAAACCGCAGGACCAACGGCTTAACGTGCTTTCCGAGGCATGGCACGTAGTTACCGTAACTACCGTTCTAATCTTACTGCCTCGTTGGTCTTGTGGTGGCAAGCACGACTGTTGAGCCTGGGGTCCTGGGTTCAATTTCCGTCGTGCAAAACAGTAACAGTTTGGAAGTTGGTGGTGTGACACCCCCATGCCACGGAAAGCACGCTAAGCCGTTTGTCCTGCGTCTGATCTCTCTCCGGTGTGTTGGACTGCCGCTAAGTAACCAAAAATGATTTGATGGTAGAACTCACAGTGCCTAAATTTTTTATTCAAATAATATGGAAGGTCAATGTTATTTTCATTTTGTATTTCTTCTAGTGTACATTGGAACTTGTGGTCTCCTCGTGTAAATGGCTCTCCTAAACATCTTAAACTCTCCCATTTAGGAAAGAAATTTGTACCGTCGAACCTTCGTGGGTCTCTATGTCCTTGGCAGAACGTTACGAGGCCAATATTCTAAAAAAAATGTAGAAGAAATATAAATGGGGGATTTATGAAGTCGGTAATATTGAAACATTGTAATACATGATTAAGTAATGCATTATAATATTATCTGTTTCTAGCAAACAAGAGTAGTGCAAAAGCAAAATTAAAAAGTGAGAAAGAAAGAGAGTTCCCTATTTAAATTTTCAGTTGATCTTACTGTGTCGCCATCGGTCTCATTGCGAAGGGGGATTTTCGTAGCAGCAGTATACACGTACTCGTCTTCAAATGGTATGTACATATTGTAGGAAGCAATAAGAGTCACTTTCATCCAGTTAGCGTTCTTCAGAATTTGGTGATGAGCAGCGTTGAGTGCATCACGTTCTGCAATCAGTTCCATCGTAAGGAGAGGCAGGGTATCCCAACTCTTAGCTTGCAATGCCGGTGGCCGGGTCGCAGGTTCCATGCGTTTTTTAATGCACATCTTTTGCTGGTCTGTAATGTTAATAAATTAATGTGGTAAGGCGAAAGGAGGGAGGGGTCAAAGGAGCTTCAAATAAGACTGATAAGAATAATGTGTTTAAAATGCTATTAGACTAGTGTAGAGTTGTAGTGAAAACTATTTACATCGTTCCCTCATGTCGTATAATAATATTTTAGGCGCTGCGCAAACGTAGACACTTTGGTGTGTTGTGACTGACGCAAGCAACCAGAATTGTACCTTTTAAATTTATTTTTAATAGTATAGAATCATTATCTCATTCATACGCGGATAGAGCTACTGTGGTTACTTGCTGCTTCCCCTCGATACACACTAAACACTGAAAATTATATGAGTAAAAATCCTGTTGCACACTAGTTGCCTGTGGATAACACAGATTACTGACGGAATGTATGGAAAACAAGCTCTGAAAGTATCCAGTCGTACCAACCGGCAACTGTGTCCTTTGAACCACGTGTTAGTAACTAAAATGTCTACGTTTGCGCAGCGCTATAAAAATTGTCAAACCTTTCATATCAAGAAAAAAAAGCAAGATATCAACATTGCAATAGCTGATTTCGTGCTGCGTGGGTTCTGAAGTTTCTAATAAACTCCAGCTCGTTGTACTCGGCAATATTTCAGATTGCTGTATGTCTATCTTTCTTATTTGCGCTGTAAAACAAAAAAATTAGGGTCGGTTATAATTTAATATTTTGAATACGTTAGTTTAATCGACACTGCAATTTATTATGGAATTGCAAAAGTAATGTGTGGATGTACGCATGGGATTTTCAAGCAAATATCAATTGTGAGGTTCACGCACACATTGATATTGAAGAGATTGTTTGTTTGGTTGAACGCGCTAATCTGAGGAATTACTGGTACGAATATTTTTTTTTGTAATGGTTAGTCCTTTTATTGTGGATGGCTAGGCTATATATCATTACGCTACGACACTCGGGGGTGGAGCAGTAACCATGAGACGTAACTTGACACGGGTGATTAAAACCACGTGAACAAAGTTGCGGACAGAAGCTAGTTTGATATATTTTGTCACGGGAACCGTACGTTTTTCCGGGATGAAAAGTATCCTACGTGTTACCATACTACAATCTATCTCAGAGCTAAATTTCATCCCAGATATCCAATCCAATTAAACATGAAAGACTTACTCTTTCATCCAACTATCGTCATAAACGTTCGCATTTATGACATTAGTAGAATGAGTAGGATAGGATTCTCGTGTAATTAAGATGTTCTATGCGGGCGAAACTGCTGGTAAAGCCAGTAGTTTAGAGACTTAAATTGTTTTGACATACCAACTAGAGGAGAATCAGCGAACAAACACATTTTCTCGTAATCTGAGGGATCATAAATCAAGCTGCCAGAAGCTATTTCGTGTTTCGGCTCGTCATCTCTGGCGCCTATCGACGTGACGATAGCATGCACCAACAGTTGGTCGCAAAATGTCACTTTTATTGCATAGTCTTTAACCTCCTGATCGGAGCAACGCAGGCTCAATATTTTTAGGATCAACGTGTCCATTGGTGGCACCTCAATCTCTGGAGGAATCTTGTCTACCGACTTCATTATAGAGCTTACGGATCGGGTCTGAAAATAATCCTATATTGTAATATGTACTGTATAACGTATCCTGCCTTTTCGCCGAAAATTGTTTGAATGAAGTCATTCATCCGCCAGAGAACTAAAGTGACCGACATTGCTCGCAGAATTTAATGAGTACACTGCAGTGCAAGTGAGAAAAAGGTCCTGTGTGCAGACGGAGAGACGGTCAGTAGAGCAGACACAAGGCAGAGTGGACACCACGTTTAGGCAAACGTAGTGTGGAGCCCCCTGCTGCACGGTCGACTGACGATTTAAAGAAGGTGGCGGGTAGCGGATGGATGCGGGCTGCCCAGCACTGGGATGGTTGGCGCTATTTTGGGGAGGCCTACGCATAGCAGTGGACGGCTATAGGCTGATAATATGATATGATTTGTTTCGATATCTATACGGGCGAAATTACAGCTAATAGTTAGAACTCAAAAGGTCCAAAACAAAGATTGATATATTCGGTTCAAATGTTATGAACGCATATTCCTATTGTAGTCATTACAACATACCGGTTTCTTCTTACTCATTTTTGTTTTATTTGTAGAACAGTTTTATTTTGTTAAACTATAAACTGAATCGTGTTTTCAATTTTTTCCAGTAAAATGTATTTCATGGAAATTCAAACAAATATCTGGTTCTTTTGACAGTTGTCAAAATTGATGTACCTAAACTTTTTAATTTTTAGTATCGTAAAGGCTATTTTTTATATTTGCACTATAACCGCCTTTATTACTAACTTACTATTTACTTCTAAATTATTATGAACTAATTTTCTATTTTACAAACTTATTTTTTAATACACTTCCTCTGAAAGCTGCTCTTATTGCCCTAGTTTTAGGTTTTATAATGGAGCATATTATGCACGAGTTTTTTTACATTATATTACGGTATTAGTGTGGTAATGGGTTTTTTTAATTCGCAGAAAAAGTATTTTGATAAATAGGTATGACTAAATACTTAGTAAATAAATAAAGTGTGTTAATTATTAAAAAAATCATCATCATCATATCAGCCCTATGACGACCACTGCTGGCCATAATGTTTATGTAAAAAAAATGTAACATATTTCCTTAAATTATTTGCATTTGTATAATAAATGAACACTTTAATTTTTGGTTCTAAAATAGAAGCCAATTGAGTTTGTGGCACCTATTACTCTTCACCTCTTTGGTTAAGCTGGCCACTTGCAGGCTTTTTGGATACGATGATTGATATTTTGACAAAAAAGTAACTAATGTCATTAACGTCATTATGATAAATGACATTGTTATTATATTTTCGTGTTATTTAATCATAGTATATTATACCCCAGCTTTTAATGAATGGTTTTTTATTACAAGGCTTTTGGTATACGGGCCGTTCACTACAGGCACATAACACCCTCGTTGCTACCAAGTTGTAAACAACAGTTTTCGATCAGTCTATAAGAATCACCCGCGGGAGACACTTGTGGTCGGTACATACCACAAAAGGCTACAACACCTGTAGCCATGTAACAAACGATAAACGCAAACGCTGAGTAGGCTTTAATAGATCTTCAACTTTATGTGCTTGGTTTTAAGTTGAAGATCTAGTGAAGATTGCATAGCGTTTTCGTTCTTTCCGGTGGCTAACGCTTAGAAATGTTTGATAGATTTTCAACTTAAGGCTCTGGGGTATAAAGTTGAAAATCTATTGGTACCTACCGAGCGTTTACGAATCTCGTTTGCGACTTGGCTAGGGGGGCAGAAATACAGTCCAAGCTTGCGTGTTAGATAAAGTTTGCTATCATATTCCATTCTCAAAGCTGGGTTGCAGCCCGAGCCGAAAGTGAGGATATGATGTAGCCGATAGTAAAATTTTAACCCCCGACAGAAAAATATATATAATAACGTGGTGGAGGTGTACCAATGTACATACATCCACAGTTCGCCGGTAAGTTTAGGTCCCAGGTAATAGGGGGCGAGCCTATTGTCATTAACCGGGCACAAATCCTACTCGGAGGTAGGATTTGTGCTCGGTTAATGACAACTGTTATATACTAAGAATTTTATAAAAAAAACCAATAACACTTTTGCTCGATCTGGGAATCGAACCCAAGACCTCTATAGCGCTAGGCTAACGAGGCAGTAAAGAAACATAAATATTTATGTATAGTATAACTACCTAATATCAATGGGTTGGTGTTCTTAAAAGCCTTTCATAGGTATTATTGTGGGTGAATGGAGACCCATCATAAATCTATAAAAATAAATAAAATGGAATTGTCTGTTTGTAAAGTCAAAATACCAGATTTTTAGTAATTGCATAACTATAAGGCGCTGCGCAAACGTAGACACTTTTAGTTTCCAGTTACCGACTCCGAACACTTTTTGATCGTCATGAGTATGTGTTAAGTGGAAGCAACTGGACACAAAAAATGTTTACGTATGCGCTGGGAGTGGATGGTTTCATACTGGTTCTATAGTAATAAAATATTCGTCGGTAGCCTGTATCTGACACAAGACACAAAAGTGTCCACGTTTGCGCCTTGCCTAAATGTTTACATGGTAGTTATACCAAAAGCAATTTTTTTTTATTTTTTTCTCTGTCTGTCTGCTTGTTCCGGCTAGTCTTTGAAATGGCTTGACTGATTTTGACGGGACTTTCACTGGCATACAGCTGTTATAAGGAGTAACGTAGGCTATCTTTATTATTTTTAAAGAATTGGGTTTTCGCGAAAAACATTGCTTTAGTTAACCGATATTCATGCAGTCAAAGTCAAGGTCATAAGCTAGTAGAGTCTCATAAACTCAGGGTCGAATGCTTCACCCAGTAGGTACCTACCTACATTTAATTCCGCTTTGATCTCGCTGTATTTTTTCCAGATTATTGACGCATTCTTTCCGCTTATTTCGTAGTTATTGCTATTGCGATTCCTTATTCATTTATTTTACAAATACCTACTTTTATATTAAGTAGATTTAAATAGTGTATGGTACGAGTAGTATTAATGTTATTTATTTATTTATTTATTTAAACTTTATGCACAAAAAAAAAAGTACAAAGGCGGACTTAATGCCTTAGGCATTCTCTACCAGTCAACCAAAGGTGGTGAAGAGATAACACAGCAGGTGCAAATTATTGTACGAGAGTAAACAAAATTAAATGTACACAAGTACAAAATAATTTTAATACTCTTGAAAATGACTATACCTAACAATGACTTAATAATTTAAATGATTCCTAATACCGAATATAAAACAAATATACATACATAAAAATACATACACACATACATACATACATACATACATAAATATACAACTATATACCTACATATAAAATACATACATATCTAATGAAAAGTATGTGTGTAATGTTATACTTTCTGTGTCAAATGAAGTGTGTGTGAATGTTCTTGTGCTTTTAAAATTTGTCATTCTCTAGAAAATATGAACATGTAGTTTCAGTGAAATGAGTGAAGTGATGTGCGTTCGGGTTTGGTACAGAATATAACGAGCAGGTAAGTCAAAATAAAATCTTTAATAAAATTACATCTTTAGGCTGTACTGTTACCGATTACTGCCTTAACCCATTATAACTAAAATTATTACAATCCTAACAGTATAAATAAATAATTACTAACACTAACATTATAATAAACAGTAGGTTACATGCAACATACCTATAAGTACCTACCTATTTACAATTGATTTTAATCATTATAGTTTATCAAAAAGGCACAATACCAATTATATTAATTAACCTGGAAAAAACTAACATAATGCAATGAATCATAATATGTTGGACAATAGTATCATCACCGTCATCAATCATTTGCCGTTACCGTAAAATAAATATTACGTGTGTAGCAGATTTCATCTTAAACATCAAAACTATCATCCCCATCCCGATGTAATGTTTACAATAATATATAGACTTTAGAGTTTGGTCAACGGAAGCTGACCATGATGGCATGATGAATTTAAAAAATCGACCTTATCGTTAGCAAAATAACACAGACAATGCACTAAATATCAGCGTTGATTCTAGAAACACTTTCAAGTAATTTTTTCGGTGCAAAGTCGAAGGTTTCAGCAGCTATTTTTGTAAATAGCTGTCCTTTCATGTTTCATGTGGACAGTTTCCGTTGGTCAGACTCTAGAAATAAGCTCCACATAACAACTTGAATATCACTTGAGTGTCCTCCTTAAGTATGGAAATTTTTGCCCATTTTTTTCCATACAAAACTACCTTTTGGAATGGGCAACTAGATTCAATATTATTGATTTTTCTCGCGTTTCGGCGTTTAAAAGTACCTTTTAATGGTCTAATTGAAATAAATGATTTGACTTCCCAGTCCCATTTGAATTTAACCATTGACCATAGTCAATGGTCAACGTCATAACGTTGAAGTATTCTGTCCTCCATACGAAACTGCCCTTCACCATTGACGTAGGTAAATGAGCAGAGTACTACAAAACAAACCCATAAACCCCAAACGTTTTGGATTTACGTTACGTAAATCCAAAACTTATGTTAAGAATAGATTAAAAAATGTCATCATCGTTAAATGTCAAAAAAATATTGCAATTACTTCCAAATATGGGTGAAATTTTAACGTGGGTTGGTCTGTTTTGGATGAACTAAACCAATTTAGTATCGTGTCTGCTATACACAATTGGGTAGATGACACCACTAATCAATTGACATACTTTTCATGAGCTGTCAAAACGCGATTACCTTAAAGATTTTTTATGACAATACTAAACTATGACGTCACTTTTTAGACATCTTAATTCACTAACAATTAATTGATTTCAAGGCAACTAAAAATATAATTTTATACTTAGTTATTTAAAAAATATTCGGGTTTTCAGGAGTAAAATACAATGTTTTTTTTAGGGAAATGGTGTCTTGGAATTATTGTTTAGTGGTCTCTACTACCCAATTTTTTTAAGTAGTTATCAAATGGAATGGAAAATGGTTCTTCAACAATTAACTTTGGCAACCAAGTTAAAAGTTCCAACAGATGTTCAGACTTGTTTGTTCAATTCTTCTAATAATTTATCCTGTGACGCTGGTTTGCGAGCATAAATAACGAGTAAACGGTAGCCAAACCTAACGCTAGTTTCATAATTGTTGTTGTATTTTGTCATTATTTGCAATTCTTTTAGTATGTCCAGGTAATCTGCCATGAAGTCATCGTACTTCTCTGGTGGGATTTTGAAAGGATTGACCGCTGTGAAGGATTCTGTAAAAGAAGAACACAACATTTTTAAATGTTTAGTAGTTAGTCTTTTGTCGAGCGGTTGTTTTACAACCCAGTCTAGCTCCTCAACAATGTTAGCGTTGACCCCAAAATCTAACCGTTCAAAATCCTTATCTTACTCAGGATAAAATCTGTATATTATGTAGCAAGTGACTTTGGTGAATATCTGGCGTATGCAAAAATATTAATCTTTCCATTGTATTTATAATTGTTTCACTTTAAAGAATTATGAATAAAACTTTGCTACTTAACACTTAGAGCATTTTTTTGCTGTTGTTATCTAATTAGCTGTATACCTATTTATCATTTTTGTATGACTATACAGTCAACCGTACGTGCATGATGCAATTAAATTGATTTTGTTAGTGTCTTTTCTTCCTAACTACTTGCTACGGTAAAAAGGCACCTTCAGAGGCAGGGCTTGTGGCGGCATCTATCACGCCACATGCGAACTACAACTGATGTAGTCTACACCCCGATATGAAACATCTCTGTGATATTAGCGTGCGTGTAAGAAATCCGACAATACCCGTCTGGTTGGATCGTTCGCCCTTTTCAATGGAGGATAGAGAAGTTTCCATCTTGTTTCTCATATCTTTTCGAAGCCTTCGTGAACCTACTCCATTAAGATATTTTAGTTGTTTAAGTTTTATGCTGACTGCAGATATTACGTGGATAATCCCGATTGCCTACTCAGATAGATATTATCGTATGTGAAAATCTTAACAGAATTTAAGTGATGTCTATAAAGATAAAAATTAAATAATACTCACTTCGCAACACGTGTAAATCGTCGTACTCAAATATTAAATCTTTGCATTCCACATCGTAGTCGACGAAACCAATTTTTGCCAACATTTTTCTTACTTCTTTTTCCGGGTCCTGAAACATATTTTGTAAATTTATTAGCGACTACTTAAGTAATTATCCTAAATATTTTTTTACTGGCCAGCGACATCGTCTGCGTCAAATTTGATAAATTATCCCAAGGGAACTGTACTTTTTTGCGGGATAAAAAGTATCCCATATGTTCTTCCGTGCTTAAATCTATCTCAGTGCTAAATTTCATCCAGATCCGTTCAGCTGTTTAAGCATGAAAAAGTAACAAACATCCACTCATCAATCCTCACAAACTTTTGCATATATAATATAAGTAGGATACACAGCCCCCGTGTCCCCCCCCCCCCCCTCCCGTACCTCGGACAGCACGTAAAGCTGTTGGTCCCGGCTGTCATTTGTAGATCTTTGATAGTCGTTACGGATAGTCAGAATCCAAGAAAACTGACAACCAGTCTAGCCAAGAGGTATCGTGTTGCCCAGTTACTGAGTTGTGGAGGTCAGATAGGCAGTCGCTCCATGTAAAACACTACTACTGGTATTCAGCTGCATCCGGTTAGACTGGAAGCCGACCCCAATATAGTTGGGAAAAAGCTAAGCAGATGAGTAGGATACACAGCATGTGACATGTTGTTAATGCACAAACTGGATATGTACTGTACGTAGGTAAAGAAATTTGAGACAACAATCAATTGAATAACAGGAAACTCAACATTGACACTCATTACTTCTCATAGACTATTATTATGAATTATTTTTGGAAAAAAATACATATTCGCTATATATTTACTGAATAATAAGTATTCAGTTCATTTACCTATTAAATCTTAAATGAATCTAGGATTAAATATAAATTGATCTTTGTTCTGTCTTTCTTAGGTTTTCTTAAGTTTAAATTAACCTAGACCGGGTGTGTCGCTACCTAACATTGCAATTCCGAACTATCATTATTTGCTCCTATAATTATTTAGTTTTAGTTAATTTTTAGGCACTGTAATTTTATGGTTTTATTTTTTTAATCTTTTTGGTTTTATGTACACTTTTTGTAAACATTTTTATTTAAATTATTTATTACTCGTATTATTTCTGACTGTCATCAATTTTTTTTCTTTAGTGTGGGAAATCATTAATTGACTTATTCCGCTTTGGGCGGAGCCGATGGAAGTGCTTACATGCCCAGAGCGTATAGTGTCTTAGATTCTTACTGACTAAAACCCGTCTGTGTCCCTTCCAATGCCATTTGCGTTGCCTGGCCGCGGTGACTTTTTCGAACATTAGCAACAAAACTGTCATCCCTTAATTATTATTACCTTTATAATTATTATTACCTTTGAGTCATGATAAGGCGACACGTATTTGTCGACGTCCTGCAGCCACTCACTCCACTTGTTGTTACGCGCCAGAACACGGTACACGTCGAACACCGGCGCACCCGCTAGGAAGATCGTGAAGCACTCTCCATCCTCATTCAGTAGGTCGTAGATGTTGTTGAATGCTCGTCTGTGAATACAAAAATGGTCCTTTAATAAATAAAGTGTTAATTGTCATACCTCCCCCTTGATCGTTTTATCTGTCTGTATTCTCAATGGTGTTTGGTAGAGATATACAGTACACTAACATTTCGCCACTTATGTCCCATATGATAGGGGCAAGTCTATTGCCATTGACCGTAAAAAAATTCAGATCCAGTGTCGATACAGGGAAATTCCTTGTCGAAGCCCGACATGGGATTCGAACCCATGGATAGAACTTATTCTCATTAGTCACGCTTGCGACTATTTGAGCAACGTAGAGGGGTTTATTGGTTTATTTGAAATGATGGCTTCTAAGGTGAACCATGGTCTTCAACCCAAGAGCTTCTTTGTTCACTTGATAAGGTTTTATAGCCCTAGGTGGTTCAGTCGTAGGCTTGCTGAAGTAAGAGATTCTTTTTGATAACTATCGCGTTGTTAGAAGGAAAGATTATTGCAAACAGGTTAAACGGAAGACGCAGGATGTAGCAAAATTGGATGGCCATATTAAAAATATGCCGATTGCTGAACCGTGGACGCACACCTTTTATACTGAAACCTGTATCTGAAATCTTAACTTGTATTCTGCTACCGGTATCGGTGTACACATGTGAGAATAAAACAATTGAAAGATCGTAATTAAAATAACGCCACAGGAACTGGCTGAATCAATAAGCGTGCTAATTTATTGAAACCACATTTGGTATAACTATACAAGAACTATACTAGGTTTACTGAGCAATGTTGAGACTAGTTTTGAGAAACAAAGCGCCGGATTCGGCCATTATTTATAGGTTAGTTATAAGTAGATTCTACTACTTTTACAGAGACGTAAGCGTTCTATAGGGCACTAACGCTAGTCAGTGCAATACATTCGATGTTGAATTTTCAGTACAGGACTTACATGTTATATGGAAGGAGTTATAGTAACTACACATTTATCTAGGCAGAGACAATTAATTGCTTGGTAAAAACGTTTAAAAAGCTGTAGGTAATGTTTCAGAACATTTAATTTTAACATTGACGTGAAAGCTCTTTTAAGTTGGATGGTTTATTTTTATTACTCAGGGTAATACTAGCATCATATTACAATACTAGCCTTAGTTGCTGTCAGGTTAAAAAAATCTATAGACAAACACTAAATCGTTATGATGTCTTCGCTGTCCAAACGAAAATGTAAAATTTTGGACGAGGTATTCTTCGTCTGTGTCTAACAGTGCTATCCCTTTACCCTACTGCTGGAATATCCCATAGTCCGAAAGACCGATAGTCGCGTACACTACCTTTATATAACTATGGGGTGGAGCTATACCTATTTTTAAAGGCACTCTGTATTGTGTTCATTGTTATACATGGTGTAACATACATCATATTGCCGTTAACTATGTATACTGCCCATGAAACTAAAAATCATTAAATAAAAATGTTTGCTGGGAAACAATTTTTATTTTTAGTGTGAAAAATCTTGATATTTGGAAGCGTGCGATGTAAGTAGGTAAAGCACATGGATTTGCAGGAGTCGTGAGAGTAGTTAAAGCTAAATTTTAACATTTAAAACGTGTGTTTGTAATAAAAAGCTAGAACACGGACTTTCACTTTCTTCGTAGCCAAAAGGCTTTCAAGTAACGCCCCAGAATACAACAATGGTTGCAAAAATGTATAACTTTCGGCACCATTAAGTGCCCTTTTACACCGGTTAGAGGGTTATAATATTAGTTGTACAAGTACAATACCCGATTTAATTAAAATTTCCAAAATTTAAGATCGAATTTTGTGTGTGCCTATCTCTTTCTTAAACACGAATGGATACTGCACTTGTTTGATGACGATCAGTACAAAAACAATTGATAATCTTAAAAAATAAAATATTTCTCAGGGTCATGTAGATGAAAAATAGAAGAATAAAATAAAAAAAGATTTAGTTTCCCACACTACATATAAAAATAATAATGTAAAATAATTTATCGTGTAGATCTCCTCAAACATATACTAACAAAATGACAGAAATATACTCACTCTTGATCTATGATCCAGTGTAGAGCGTAAAAGGAAAACACGTGATCGAATTTCCCCTTCATCCCTTCAGGCAGGTCACCCTCAATGTCCAGCACAGTGAAGGAAGTCTGCTCGTTGCAATGATTATCGTTGGCGAAGTTCACCATCTTCTCGCTGATGTCACAGCCGAGCAGCTTGAAGTCAGTGGGGATGTATTTCTTCAGCATGTTGGTGACACTCCCATCCCCGCACCCTATGTCCAAGATATTGTTACTTCTCTTCTTCCATTTAAGTTTTGACGCGTATTCTTCTAAACACATGATAGCATCCCTTTTTTGCAAGCTATTGTGTTTTTCATACAAGACCGCGTTATTCATGGTTTATATTATTTTGTAGGGGTTTTCAGTGGTTGATTTTCGTGAGTGGTATAGTTAATGTTTTTTTTTTAGTTATTTTCGGGTGCGCGTACGCGTGGCCGAGTAGCGCGGTTTCGGCGGACAGTCGCGACGGGAGTGAGGCACTGAGCATTTATACGCGCCACGATCGCGCCTCAAACATTCATAGCAGCAGCGGATTTGGGAGACGTCATCTTATTTTTGTTTTCATTGAACGTTGAATATGACTGATGTTTCTGTCAACGCCTTTGTAATCAGAACTATTGCCATTTGTAGAGCTTAATCGGTTTATGTTATCAATCAACCAGGTCGACCAATCAATTGACAAAAAAAGTCCGCAATAGTGTTAATTTAATAAGCTAGGTACTAGTCTTATTTATATTGTTTCATTAATGGTCATTTTCATTAGCTGTAATGTAAGTAACACACATTGATGAATCATTACATCTGTGTATCTTTGTAGGTAACACTATAGGAAAAGTTTTTTTTCCACAGAGCGATGGAGCACATAACAGGAGTTAGTCTATCTTCCTAGATCGCTTCGTCTGTAGTAGTTCTTGAGTCAAAGGTTTATAAGTAAAAAAAAATAAGTTAATAGTAGTTTATTGACACTAGGTCCTTATGACATATCGGTTTGAACCCTTAACAAGGGGCAATAAAGACCAATATAAACAGGTATCTTTTTCAAACTTGGGTTACATTTTATACAAAGCGGGCCGTCTGAAGTAGGAGCGACACGTTGCGCAGTATTATTGCGTAGGCGCGCGCTCTTGTTGTATTGGAAAATTATTTATTTTCATTATTTCAGTTCTTCTGACTGTTCTGTACATAGATATACATACATACACAATAATTTTCAGTCACTGTAGCAAATTCCATTGTTTATTCCAAATATTCAAATATCAATATACAAGTATTACGAAACACCGTTATGAATATTTTTTGTCATAACCGTGACAATAAAACATATTTCATACTAAATAATATGAAAATTATACAATAATCATATTTACGTGACAATGGAGTAGATAATAAATAGTACACACATAAAGTATCTCCTATTTTTTAACTCCTGAAAAACTAATAGGAATTAATCAGTATAATAGGTGTTTTGAAATGGCCATCATTATTGCATGAAATATGATTGCAATGAATCAAACGCATTAAGGGCTCATCGACCTTTCCTAAAGGCAGTTTCGTGGTGCAGATGTTATGTATACAGGTACATATATGGATTTTTAAGAAGTACCTAGTTCAAAGGCAGTACATGTAGTATGGTGTATTCTTTAAAATAAATAATTAGTGATCGTTTTATTTGGTTCATTTACATATCTAGAAAGATTTTTGCATTTTCTAAGCATCACAAAAAGAAGCATGAAAATGAAACATGATGATGATTTTTCTAAGCATGACATTATCAGTCTTATCCGTAACATGATGCCAATCAATCAAATAATCAATATAGGCTGAATATATCTTTAAAGAAAAATCTCATTGCAATTTTTTATCTTCTATACATAAACAGGACTTATGATTATCTCTTTTCATTCATATCATATGTGAAAGTACATTCTGAATAACTAACCACGCCTGACTAGCCTTATTAGCCTTGTTGTGCTAAGCCCGTCTGCTACGCTAGAGGTCTAGGGTTTGATTCCCAGGTCAAATAAATATTATTGGGTTTTTCTATGAAATTCTCAGTGGCTGCTCGGAGTTAGGAGTTGTGCCCAGTGAATGGCAATACACTCGCCCCCTATTACATGGGACCTAAATATATCGGGGGACTGTGGGTGTATATTGGTACACCTTTGCCTAACCCTTCGGGGAATACAAGCGTTATGGTGGTCCACCTGGTAGGCATAGCTGAAAATAATTGTGTAGGTGCTATACAGTTTTGTCGATCCCTTCGGATAAAGGTGTGATTTGGTGTTAAGAAAGTCAAACTATTTTACGTTTTTCTTTATTATGCATTTTCGAATGTAGTTGTAGCCTAAGGTAATGTTGATGCGTCAAAGAAAAGTCTAGCAAATTAAGCAGCTACGCCAGTAGAAAAGATAATAAATTATTTGCAAACACAAGAAAATATGATATGAATTTTACATATATATTCATGTAATTTTTTTTTACTGTTCAGTTTTACATACAACTGCGCAACAAGCGGCCAGTGCTGCTTCTAGTTCAATTTAAAACCATCATTTTTTTTTCTTTTTTTTATCCAAATGTAAATTGATGCAATATTTTAGAATATGTCTGTTTTTACCAATCAGTTTAGACGTAAGTATATATTCAGATTTTAGGTATAGAACAAAAAACAAAATGTTGGGATCGCAGCATCCGTAGCGCTACCCGTAGCTGTTTGCTATTATTTCTACCAAGCCCTTTATATGGTTGGTGTAGATATGGTTGATTAATTTAGTTATGAACTGAGGCTCCTAAGTGCTACTTATCGATACCTGGAGTTTATACCAACCCTAGCTGTCAAATTAAACTAAATTATTATTTATTTTGCCTTCAACGATTTTATCATTTCGATTTTAATTTTTAATTGACTAATTTTTCAAACATACTTTATTTTTTTTATGTTTGGTATGTATTAATTAATCAATAACTTGTATGTTTGGTGCAAACTGTAAGTATAAGTTGTTTTTTTTTATGAATAAATAAAATAAAATTAATTTACGGGATCTTAGTAAAAACTAAATGATCCTTATCTTGTAATAGTTTGCAATATTAAAACGTCACATAAAGTCGTATAAATTATACAAGCACTGAATTATTCAGAAAATTATTTATTCATCGTGGAAAATAACAATATAAAAGACTTATATGAGAAGCTTATACTTACATAAATAGTAAAACTTAAAAAATAAGTAGGTACATTGAGTTAATTTAAATAGAGCTGGCTAAGTACACTTTGTTATTATTCGAAGTCTAGTGACAGTGGAATAAAATGGGTGTGGATAATCTTGTTACACCAAACTATCTTATACATTATATTTTTATTTTTTTGCTATCTTCTGCCTGCGGCTTTGTCTGCGTAGACTTAGAATTAAGTCAATGTCCTTAATTAATTCCACGGGAACATGAAAACAGGATTTTGTGTGTTTCCAAATTTCAGCTCATTCCGTTCAGCCGTTTATTCGTGAAAGAGTAACAAACATTCATCCAATCTCAATCCATGCATGCATCCTCACAAACTTTTGCGTTTTCAATAGTGGTAGGACTTTTCAAAGTCTATGCCAATTAGCCGGATCCACACCGGACGATCCAAAGCGCTCCGTTCGCGCGCGGCATGGAGCGCGCTCCACGGAGCGTGAAGTGTAGACGTGCCGCGCGCGATCCATGTGCGCGGCGGAGAGCGCGCGCTCCTCGCCGCGTGCGATCCATTTGTTGTCGGTTTTTTGGTCACGCACAAAGGGGCCTCAGTCGCATGGCGCGCGCGGTCTAGACGGTTGTGATTTTAAAATCGCGTGATCCGCGCTTATGGATAATTCGCAATGTATCCGTTTAATTTCCCTATATAGGGAGAATAAATGTTTATGGGGTCCTAATGAAACCAAATACACAAATAGAGGTGTTAGAGAAGATGCCTGGCGGAAAATTAGATTTGCAGTCATTCGTGCAAAATTAGCTTCAGCTCCTTCATCAATTAACTCTTTGTAAAGTCGAGTCCCATATTCCAACCGGTTTTTAATTTCTTTTTTAACCCAATACTAATGTAATTTTTGCCGTAAATATACAAGTAAAATGTAGCTTGCTGCTGCTACGGCTATTCGTCGCCGTCGTTGCACGTGTGACTCCATAGCCAGACAAAATTCAACTGATTCAGTATGGATCGGCAGGAGCGCGTTGGAGCAGCCAGTCAGGATCGCAAAAGATTGCTGTTGGATCGACCTAGAACGATCCACGCTCCACGCATCACGATCTTGGATCGCGGATCGCGGGATCGCCGATCCATTTTGGATCGTCTGGTGTGGATCCGGCTATTAAATAACTAAGTAGGTGTGGCTGTACCATCTTTAAACAATGCCTTATTATATTCGTTCAAAACAGAACTATCTTATTAATAATAAATTAATTCACCAGTAAAATAAAACATAAGAATACCTAAAACCGTTGGAAACTTTCTGAAATTTCATAGAAAAGAAACAACAAAATTAGTTATTTTGTACTTTAGCAATATGATTGTTTTGTTGTTGCAATATTATTATTGATCAAATTAGTTAATTTAAATATTATTTTGTAAAATATTAAAAAATGCTCTATAAGGTTCTTTTTACAGTTTATAAAATCTTGCTCTTCGTCATTACAAAAGATTAAATAATTATTTTTTAATACATCTTTTATTTTAAATAACTGTTAATGACGTGACGTGTAATGTTACATGTGTCATTGTTATTAAATAACATGTTAAATTTTTTACAAGTGATTCAAAAAAATGTAAATGCTTTACAAAAATTGACAGGCCTATTAGTACAATAGGTACTTATTGTGTTAGGAAACCTATCAAATTTAGTACAGCAATTAAACGCGATTGAAGAATAATTACAGAAATAAGTTTTGTTCTTTATCAAATTAAATGCATACTTATAACTAAATATATTCGGATTTAAGGTGCTCTAAGAAACGTTACCCACGAAATTCAAATTATTCCCAGTTTTTTTTTTCGCCATATTTGTGCCCGTATTACGTAGTCAGTCAATATAAGTAATGACATTTTTGTGATAGATACACCCCTGCTCAAGCTTTCGAGAAAAGAAAAGCAGGTAATGTTACGTTGTTATAAAATGCAATTCGCGAATGTAAGAATCCTTATGACGAATATATTTACTCAATAATAAATCATTAAATATGACTTTAATTAAAACACGCCGTTCGTTGACGTTCTTCATCGAACAAAAGGTACATTGATGTTAACAATGGTAACCATTTAGCTATTACCAGTTTACGCGCAAATCATATTATTTTGATCAACATATGACGTAATACTGCGCAAAAAAACGTAAGAAACAATTTAAATTTCGCAGCATCTATTTATCTAATATTATGTTGAGAGCTTGTTATCACGACCATTAACATAAAACCTTAGTAAACCGTTAATAAACACAGTTTTTATATCAATATTTATATATCTAAGAAACCAGGAGGTAAGTATAAAATAGGCGGTACTCATTAATCAGAGGGGCAATTCCCGTAAGTTTTAACTACAAACGCATTCTAACTTCAATCTCAATTTGTCAAAAATACCTTTAAATTGCCTGCATTTTTGACATTGATTGTTGCTGAGATGGGATTGCGACTTCATTTGAACGTTTGTAGTAACAAGAATTGGCCTTCTTATCTCAGGCGGATCACCCGATATAATTTCATTATGGTTTTGGGCTGAACTTTAGCCATCCCGATCATTTGCTTGCACAGACAACCAGTAGGCAATATTTGCAGTTTATTGAAGACTCTCCGATGTTATTATTGTTTATCTCTATGACGCCGATTTCTTGTGCTACTGTGTAGTAATCTTCCATGAATTCTTCGTAAACGTCTTTTGGCATGTCAAAGGGCTCGATTGCTTTTACAGTGTCTGAAAAAATAAGGTTTTCTGTTAAACTTTTTGTTCTATCTAGGTTTCATCTTATTGATTGTCGCTGAGATGAGATTGCGACTTTTCACTCGTCTGTACTTATTATCTCGCTGGCTAAATCGCTTGGTTGGTAACTGCAGTATCTTCTCACCATTATGTTATCAGTCACTAAAAGGATGCTGACATAATCTTATCATTTTGATCTACTTATGTTTGATAAAAATCTATCTATAATAATAAAACTTTTTTACAAAAAATAACCGCCTTCAAAAAAAGAATTACTTAAATCGGACTTGTAGTTACGGAGATGGGTCCGTGGGTTACGCTCCCAGTCGTCGAGGCACCTGTGGTCGACGCACCCGATTCGATTTATTTAATTCAAGTCAATTTTTGATCAAATGTAATGTCAGGCACAAAACTGTTTTACAAAAATATTAAATGTATATTCGTCAAAAAAAAAACATAATTATATTTATAACAAACAAATGCTTTTACATTGGTAGTATGTTTTGAAAAATTTAAGACTCAGTAATTTTTTATTATTTATTTATATAACTCAATAAGAACACTAGTAAAAAAAATTGTTTACCATATACCTATCACAGTTATCATCACCTATTATCAAGAGAATCATTTAACTTAATTAAATAATTAGTCTCACATGTAATACAATAAGATAATGATTTTAAATAATCAGTCTTAAGAGAGTCAGAGTAACTAAGTTTATACATAGTGAAATATTATTTTCATCTTTGTAACAATAATAATTAAACATAATCAAACTGTGAAACCAAACAAATGAGAATAATTTACCTAAATATAACAGTCTGCTTCAATAACAAAATAATCAAGCTTTTAAAATAACCGTATGTGAAATATATCGTTTTTTTTTTAGCGTAGTAATAATCTACTGAAAAACCTTAAATAAATATTTAAAAAAAAAATGTATATAATGTACAAGCAAATCATCACTTTTCACTAAAGGTGTGTAAGGATAAGGTTAAGTGGCAATCCATACTCTCTGCTATTTGGCAGATAACTTTTGTTTAGCAAGGAAAAATACTTTATTATTATGATAAAACACTTTTTTCGTTTACTGTACTAAGTGAAAAAGCACAATAAAAAAATGATATGAAATTAATCGAATCGGGTGCGTCGACCACAGGTGCCTCGACGACTGGGAGCGTAACCCACGGACCCACGGAGATATGCGAACACAATAAAAACATATATACATACACTTTTGAAATTTGGCACATTTGTTCAGACGCTGATATAGACCAACATATACGAAAACTGGGCAGTTCTGGAAATATTACATACATACGGGTCGAATTGATAACCTCCTTTTTTTAAGTCGGTTAATTATAAAGAGGAAAGATTCTTTTGTTTGTTTGTACCGAATAGGCTTCGAAACTACAGGTCCGGTTTTCATCAATAGATTGCGTCATTATTCCTGAGTAACATAGGCTATATAACATCACGCTACGACACACGGGAGCGCAGCAGTAGCCAAAGACGTAACTGACCGCGGGTGAAATAAGCCACGCGGATGAAGTAATAGGCTGTTCAATAGTACATATTTGATAAAATCACTTGTTAGACAAAGTAAAACTTACTTTTCATAGCTTGTACGCTGTCAAATACAAATAACATTTCTTTAACTTTTACATCAATATTTCTGAAACCTATTTCTTCCATCATTTGTGTGACTTTCTTCTCTGGCTCCTGTAAATAAAAATACTTCATTAAAAATAATATGATTAAAGAAGAAACTGGTATTAAAAATCGTGGTTTATTCGTTACGTTACAATGTACCTATAGTGTCGTTCAAATGACCTGCATGCAACAATGCATGAGGTAGGTATATGTATACAGATAAGATTAAAAGATATATAATATGCTTATGTTATCTTTCATAACAACAAGTAGGAATACAATGGCATGTCGATAGTTTTGTGGCCTTTTTTTACATATTCCATCAGATCCTGATATTGCATTAAAAGCTACTTACTGTCAATAGAATATTATAGATCTGATGACACCTTGACTTATTCGAAATTATATGTGTTACAGCATAATTATTAAAACACACGATTATTATTAAAACATCACGCTTGTATCCCCCGAAAGGTTAGGCAGAGGTGTACCAATATACACCCACAGTTCGCCGATATGTGTAGGTGCCATATAGTAGTGGGCGAGCATATTTGCATTAACTGGGCACAAAACCTAACTCTGAGCTGCTACTGAGAATTTCATATAAAAACCCAATAACACTTTTTAGGAATCTAGGAATTTTCTCGCTCTAGGAATTGAGCACAAGACCTCTAGCGTAGCAGCCGCGCTTAGGACCAGTTACGAGGCTGTTATTTTTATTTATTTAATAGATTTCTTAAAAGTTCTAATGCAGTAAACGAAATACATTTAAATACATCAAAGTTTAATGACCTGCATGTCATGGTATGGTGAGATGAACGTTTTGACGTCCTTCAGCCATGACTTCCACTTGGAGCACTGTGATAGGACACTGTATACGCTGTAGACTGGTGTGTAGCCAAGAAACGTCAGCAGGCAATCACCGCCTTCCTCCAACAGATTGTAGATATTCCTAAAAGCTTTCCTGAAAAACAAAGTGTGTTTCTTGTTAACCACTGTTCGGATAAATATGAATTTTGATTTGAATATTTTTTTCAGGTAAATACCAAGCAGGTAGCTTGCAAAGCTTGTTGGCTGTAAAAGGTGGATTATGAAAAGTCTAGCTTTTGGCCGCGACTTCGACTATTGGTAGTCGAAGTCGAAATCATTCTTACGGGTCCCTAATGTTTTGATAATAAAATGTAGTCTATAATATAACATTCAGAAAAAATTTAGTTTCTAATAGGAAACTACATTTTTTTGACATGCGAAAGAGTTTTCAGAATCTGACCAGTGGTACCTGAGATTAGCGCGTTCAAATAGACCTTTCAGCTTTATAATATTATAAATCAAATTATATAGTACAGGTAGTATAGATTAGGAAGCCAAACTTACTCTTGGTTTCGTATCCAGTGCAGAGCGTAAAAAGAGAACACATGATGGAATGCTGAATACATTTCTTCCGGCAAGTCTCCCTGAATATCCATTACCCTAAACATGGTGGCTGCATCACTGTGATGTTCGTTTGCATATTTAACAGCTTTTTCACTGATATCACATGCAACCAGTTTCTTATAGTTGCTAGGCATGTATTTCTTCAAAATAACAGTTACGCTTCCATCGCCGCAACCTAGGTCTATAGCGCTGTCTCCAATATTTTTCCAGTTAATTTTCTTTGCATACTCATTCAGGCATTGGACTGCTGCTTTCTTTTGTAAAGAGTTCGCAACGTTATACAATTCTGGATCGTTCATTGTGATTCTGCAAAACATGAAAAATTAGTTACCAATAGATACTAATACAGGAAGTAGTTACAATGTTGCATGAATCATATCGTCTCTAGATATTATCTTCTATTCATTCAAGTTTGAAATCGCAACGTTTTCCTCCTTGAGTAATTTTGTAACAATGTAAAGAGGCGATTTCATACAGAGCTTACCGAAAATAGACCATCACTATCAGTATGGGATCGAGAACGTCTGACTTTTTGTCAATAGTCTTTTGTGATAAGAACAGTTTTTTTTCAATCAGTGCCATTTATCTGTGGCCTGTTTAGATACCTATACAACGTTGTTCTAGCTCCAGGAGGAGGAAAGTCGGTTGCGACAATGTTAGGAGTATAATGGTGATCTATTTTTAATATTGCACGGTATCTTTTAGTTCTAAAGACAGTGTTATGTCAATTGAGAGGTCATTGTTTATGTTTCGGAGAAACTGACTTAGATATGCTGTGGAAACAGCTCAAGATGCATGTATGTAGTAATATTTATGTACCTAGATTTTAATAAAATGTCATAAAGAAACAATTAATTCTATTTAATAATTTTAAATATTGAGGATCAATATTACTGCTATTTTCATCATTTTTGTCAGGTAGATAAGAGGAGTTTTTGACATAGAAAAATGCCATTACTATAGTTTTGGAATTTAATTTTGCAATCATTGTTATTTTTCTGCAATATTTAGTAAGCACTTATTTCAGACTGCCCTTTTTTGTTTCAGCGACAACTTTCAAAAGCTCTGTTCATGATCATTTATTTATTAAAGTTACATTACTGTCATAAATTCGACAAAAGTTAAGTTTATTTGTTGATTGTTCATCAGATAAGTGGTTTTGACTCTGGGTCATAATAAGTGTTTTTTTTATTGGCTTAATTACGTCCAGGTAGGCAGTTGCTTTAATAAAGGTACCTACATAGTCTTAGCTTTCATGTGAGCAGTGAGAATTGACATTCAGTTCACGAGTACGTTGCATCGCGACGATCGTCCCGACCGTCGACGAAAAAGTGCATTGCCCTGCGTCTGCGCATCGTTTTTGTATTTTTTTCTTAGGTTTTTTGCGTCGACGGTATCTACTGAATTGGGTTAGGATGCCTGACCTAACATAATGTGATTTTTATTGATGACGATGCTTATGCAATAGATGACGTATTTACTGTTGGTTATTTGTTACGTCACTTTTAAACTGTAATTATTTTTTGGTCATATTTTTTTCTAATTGTATAATTTGCAGTGGTCTTTCTCGGAAACGTAATTGGTTATACATTTATCTTTACCTGCACTTATTGAAGCAGTAGGAAGCCTCATATATACTTTCTATATCTTACAAAGATTTGTCTATCAAAATGCCAGTATTTATTTAAGAAGAAAACAACTAGAAACTGTTTTCTTAGGATAGGTTCTTGAAAACCCGAAACCCAAAACTCGAAACGAATCATGACAAAATTGTATTTCTTGCTCTATCTACAGAGCCGAGGTTATCTATAGTTTTTACGTACATGTAACCACCGCATATAAGAATAAACCAAATACACAAATAATTTTAAAGTTCTATTGGTACCCATCGATGCAACTACATACACTTTATTGCCTAAAAAGCCTTGGATTTTATTTCATCTCAAACTGGTTTCTCAAACTTCCATTTACATACATGCACTGAAGTAAGAATACTGTAAGTATGCATTAAACCAAAAAAATATGCGCGCCGTAATCTAAACTCGTATTTCAAGGACAAAGTTAAAAACTCGCGAAAAAAATTCAAGTTGGTGCATCAGTGCGTCCTTACGTCATAATGCAAGTGCACCGAACATTGAACGAGGGAGCGAACCATCTTGATCGTTGGTGTTATTAATTTATTTTTCGGGTCTTTTGGTTTTATGTCTAGTTCATGAAGGATATATTTTCAGTAATTTCCGAAGCACAGTAATTTTTTGAATTTCCGAAATCTTTTGCCACACTTGTTATTGATTTGTTCCATTTGGTTTACTATTGGGGTTTGCTGTATGAAACAAGACGTTACGTTATTTTTACTTCCTGACTAGCCAATTGTCATTTAATAATAGCTATGAGGAGAGCGAGAAAAGCTTTAGAGAAAAAACTGATTTAATTGAATCCCGTAGCAGTGGTAGAAGAGTCAAATTAATTTTAAGTACCCACCAATTCAATCCATACGAAAGTATCAAAACTTTCGACAATGCAGTGGTGGTAGCTACCAGCAATGTCACCCCGAGTGGGTTCAACCGCCGAACGTGCAAGAGCAGGAAAAAGGGCTCTTATTTAGGGAACTTTATTGTACCAGCCACGCACTTAACTTGCACCATATTAAGAGAGATTATTTCAAATGTTTGTTTACTTTCTGCAGTGGTACCGAAGAACATATGCATAATATTAGATATTAAAAGACATTTGTTAAAAAGATGACCGTAACATTAACTTTTACTGGGTAGATAATGAGAGAGTATCACAAATGGGAACCAAATGCTTTTAGGGTGAAAAACATTTTTTCAGTTTACCGAAGAAGTTCTGAAAATCTAGGCTATCAAGAAACTCGTAACAGATAAGATTTGAACAATTCCACCATTAAACTAGATTACAATAAAAGTTAATTCAAAGTTAGAGTGAACAGGCTTCTCCTGGGTAAGCTCACTCGATTGTAGACTACGTCGAATTGATTTTTCTTTTTTATTAATTAAATAAAACATGGTATACGTGACGAAAATCCATTGTTTAACTAATTTTTGTTTCGTAAAAATTCTCAAGTGTTTATTTGGACATGAGTTTGTCAAACTCAAACTACTCAAGTTGACGGTTTATGCTGTTCACACTCATCTTTACGAAATCACTTTCTTCGACGACTACTAAAATAAATATTTCTCTAAGCAGCTATTACAGTAAAACACGCTATTCAAGAAGCTATTTTTATTATCTTCTTATTAGGGTTCTTATGTATAAACGTAGAAAACAGAATATTAGAAATAAGATCGTCGTTTGTCTCTAGGATGGCAACGCATTTGCAAGACCTCTGGTATTGCAGATGTCTGTTAGGTAGCGGAGATCACTTAACATCAGATGGGCCGAGGGCTTGTTTGCCATCCAATGGCATAAAAAATGATTTAATTGTTAGCATTAAAAACAGAATGATAAAAAAAAACTGGTGGCCAGAATTTTAGATGGGTTTCACTTTAACGATATGTTTACTTTTAGGTATTTTTGGTCCGTTGCACTACTCTGCAGTTTCATGCATTTGTTTTTAAATATTCCACAACTTTTTCGAGATTCGTGCGTGCGTCTCTTCTAACACTATTTCATGTTCTGCGACAGTTTCATACCTTAAATTCACAGCTTTATTCATGCGGAACCCCTAAAGGGACCCAAGTCTGATAAGGTTCATTACTTGCTTGAATGTCCAGATCATTGACCTTACTGGTTCTCACCTGTGATGCAAAAGGCAAGTGAAAGTTTAAAAAAATGTTTGTAATATGGCGTCATTTGGTAAATAGATTACCATCATTTTCATGGGAGAAAGTTGACCTTACTCAATATTTTTATTAAACCTGTTTTAATGATACTTGTTTGTCAACAAAGTGATGATGTGTAATAATAGATGTTGATTCCTAAGCAGCCCTTGAAGTACATAGGTGTAATCGTACAATATGTATGTATAAAACATACATAAGATTGTTATACATAATTGTATTTGGAGCTGTTGTCTGGCAAAATAATGCAAACCCTGCAATGATAGAAATTCAATCGTTGATCAACTGTTGCTTGCTAAGAATTGGCAGTTGATTTATTACCGAATCGTTTAGGGTTTTATTACTTTTAATGGATTTGTGATGTAATAATTGTTTTCACAAAGTTTTGCCCGCAAGTGACCCGCACATTAGCCGAACACTAAACGCATTGCAATGCGTGCCTGCACAATCTTTCTCTTATATTGAAAAAATTCGTACTTTCGTCCTCTCACAACCAGTCAGTAAGTGCATTGCCCCACGAATTTACTGCCCAAATTTTTAAATTATTTCTTCTCTCTTTTTTTATATGCATTTATTGGTACGTTAGAAGGAGAGAGACATAGGTGGTTTAGTCATCGCGACGGTTAAATTCGTCTCTTATTGACGTCCCAATGTGTCGGGCCTTAAGGCAGGTTATGACTAAGGTCATAAAAGGATAAGTTGTCGTAGGCTTAGAAACTATAATGATCAATGATCGATTTTATAGATATAACATTATTATCTATGAGGCATTATGAATGATTGATACTAAATTACTCACTTATAAATCATTGAATACTATTTATATTATCACGCATTCATCTATTCCTTCTGACAACAACTCATTGTAGGTTACGTATGTATATATTTAGCACTAGCGAAATGCCCGCGACTTCGTCCGCCTGTCTTAATTCATCCGCCATAAGTTACGTCTTTGGTTAATGCTCCGCTCCCGTGTGTCGTAGCGTGATGTTATATAGGTTATGTTACTCAGGAATAATGTAGCTATCTATTGGTAAAAAATTGTTAAAATATTTCCAGTAACTTCGGGGTCTATTCGTTACAAACAAACAAACAAAAAAAAGTCTTACCTCTTTATAATGTTAGTATTGATTTACCTATATGGTACTTAGTCGATGTGTGATCGATTCTCGGAAGTAATAAATCAATACATTAACATTTATGTCATTATTCTTACCGTATTACATTACAATCTACCGGTGTCTATTGCATCAAGTGTAATTATTATATAATTAATTAATTAATGTTCCTTTCGTTATTTTACAAATGAAATTAATGATTCACAGTTGCAACTCCATCTTGAGACAACACACGGATCTTAAGGATTATTGCCAGTCAAAATAGAGTAGTTTGCAAATCTTAATTTGTTTTTGTAATCTAGTCTATTTTCAGTTTTACTAGGGATGGACTAAACAAATGTCGATAGCTGCTCTAGTTTACATTTTACTTTAGTTTTCAAGAGTAGTTTTACGAAATTAATCAGCAGAAGTTAGTTAAGTGTTGATTTTTTGCAAAATGTGGTCATTGCTTTTCAATAAATATCGTTACGTTTACATTAAATTATGTTTCCTCGAATACAAGAAAAGTGAAACTAAATTTTTCATGATTGTCAATTCTATTGGACTGAACCTGCATGTCTGCTTACCGCTATGAGGAATATACCGAGATGAGACGAGTGCCATCTACCATTCCCACAAAGAAATGTCTTAAAACATGTTAGAGCACCGAGTACTGGATAATTTGGGATGAAGGTTGTACAGTTTACAAAAAGTTTCATTGACTTTGAATAGATGGCGCTGTACATGTTCTTAGTAGGTACTACAGTCTGAAACTATGAAGTTGTTACTGAAAGATACATTTTGTGTATTCAGGCAGACTTCTGTGTTCGATGTTATTTTTGCTTCTAGTGTGAAATGAAGGTCAAGTTTACGAACGTGAATTGTGAAGAGATATTTTTATGTTAGCGCACTGCTTTAGGTGGCAAGGTTTCAATGGTATGATCGCGTTGTCACCCGCGTTCTGTAAGGTTTTTGGATACTGCCCCGCTCCCGCTGATCGTAGCTTGATGTTTTATAAGTATAAGACTCTTCTTGAATCACCTCATAAACCAACATCATACGCTTAATAAAAGCGTACATCCCTAAGTATGCTTTTATGAAGTCAACACAGTCACAAAGTCTCTTAGACTTTGTTTTATACTATGTAGTATAAGATGGATCCTGTTGCACTATGATGATTATTGAAGTCTGTACTGGCCAAGAACCTGCGCAGTATTTGTGTCACATTAATCATTTGGCCAGCATGTTTAAACGTTAAACGGGCTTTTAAAATAAATATGTCCCTACAAGAGTACGTGATGGCTTAGTAGTCAAGGGTTCGATAACGGGCAAAAACCAACGTTTTAAAAACAAATTTTTCGATTCGTATTGTACTTTCTAAGTTTATTTTATTTTTTTATTCATATTGTACTTTTTATGCGATGTCCACTGGCATCGGTAATCAAAAATCATCGTAAGGAAGCCTGGTTTGAAATGGACAATCCGTTTTGAGCAAGCGTGGTGACCAATGCTCGTGCTTTCTGTGTATGTAAAGAAGCTTTTGCCAAGCAATGGAAAGGTAATAGGCTGGTATATTTATTATTGTTATTTATGACAGTGATACGTAGCGTAGGTGTACCTAATGTTGCGAATGTTCATTTCCTGAGTTTTGCAGGCCGTGGTTCCTTTCTTTTTCTTTGCAATCAAATCATCATAATTCCTTACTCTATCCAATCAATAGTACATATTTACAGCAGTAATACTACAGTATAGCGATCCATTTCGCCCCTGCGGGTAGAGCAGAAGTCTATGCAGCATCAACAGGTAGGTGCGATGGTATTGCACGAAGCTATTTCCGAACGCAACGTGTGGGACTCTAATAGGCTCTCGTAGTCAGATTACGTATATTGTCATTTGTAAACAGAAGCCTCTAATGCAATATCCTAGACCAGATCAGTCGAAACAAAGAAAAGTTCTTAGTAAGTATTCTCCGTCTTTTTGTTCAACAGTTGCTTCTAGATTGAGCAGTCATGTTAAAAATACGTTCAGTTGTTTATATTAATTATAATAATGAAAAGTCTACTAGTGGCTAGCAGGAAATTAAGATAATTAAGTACGAAGTAATTAAAGAACGTGGGTACCTACAGAGTTAGTTCTAAGTTTGATGACAAATAACTTTAAGTATATTTTATTATACAGTAATTCTATTTTTCAAATAGGTATTTATAATCCAACTAAAATATATGTACCCATACGTACGGGATGTAAAGAGACACATCATATACCTGTTCTACACAACTACGCATACTGACCATCAAACAAGTAACATTGACCAAAAAATATTGCTGGGAAACGACTTTTATTTTTGGTGTGTAAAATCACTAGTTCGCAATGTAACGCAGGCTAAACATTGTATTTTAGGTTGCATCCATCTGTACAGGCGTCGTAACGAAAGTCTAAATACTCCCAGTATTTAAAGTTTAGTTCTAACATTAAAACTTCTTTTCTTAAAAAAAATGTGACAAAAAGTTGGAAGTTGACTATCAATATCTCTGTAACCTGATGATTTTCAGGTATGGTCCAGAACCAAAAAAATATCGCAATGATGGAAAAATGTAAGTTTCGGCTCCATTAATTGTCCTTTGACACCCGTTATATTTTAATTGGGGTTGGGTATTTTAGTTGAGTTAATCTTTACTACAAGGGTAAGACTTATAGCAACTGTGAATGATAACAAGCAGTTTGAGGGTACGGCTACCCTACGTTTACGTGCGACATAAAAGATTTCAAGTAGAATGATAGCCAAAACGAGAATAAAATGTATATCCAATTTTCATAAAGTCACAAAAGTATTACACAAAACACGCTCAAAAAGAAAATCCATATTATATCACTTCACAAAAGAAAAAAGAAACTCTGACGTCAAGAAGGTCCTCACACAAATAATAAACTTATTTCCCTACAACGTCTGAAAGAGAAGAAGAAAAAATGTCTAAACTCGACATCGTTTCACAACACATAGAGCGGACATTCGTACATACAGCATTATTTACTGACTCACACAGAGACGAAGCTACCTATCAACCTAAAGAATACCTAAAAAATACACAAAAACCTTTTTTCCCAAGAATAAGCGGGACGGAGTACGGATCTTATTTTTCTCGTGGACGTTTCAGTCGCTCTGGGGTGGGAGCTTGGAGCCGCGGCGCCAGGAGTGTGAGGTCTCCACCGCCCCCTGCAATAATACTGCGTCACTATTTTGCGCCATTACCTACACTCGCTTCCTATTCTATAAGTAGCGTGGCCTCTAGAACGTAACGTAGGAACTTCCAACTTGCTCGGTACGGCACGACGTCGGTAGGCGAACGACCACTCATGTTGTAATCGAATCGATTATACAACTTTAGTATCGATTTGTGAGTTCGGAAGCCCTTGACCCCGTTTCATTAACAATCTATTTACGGTTTGGTATCAATATCAGGAGCTGCCTACTCGAGTAGAAATATTATTTTAAGTAATTTTAACTTGGATTGAATTCCTCGAAATGTTTTTAGGTCAATCGAGCACTTAGTTAGTTTGGGCGCCTAAATAGCAATATCGTAGGTACAGCTTGCGGTGATTAATGCTTTCATGTGGTTATAACCATTCTGTTCCAGACAGTATTCCGAGCAGTTATGTCTCACATTAGTTAGTTGATATAATAAACGGTGGTAGCATGACCCTTCGAAATTTCTATCACTTAGTACTGCGTTTAAATAATAATTAAGCTTTTTAAACAAATTGCTAATTACACAGTTGATTTTATTATCTACGAATTGAAAAACTAGTGCAAAACTTTCAACGAACTTAAAAAGTTTTAAAGAGATTTTCAGGAAAACTATTATATCTCCTTTAAAATGAGTTAACCT
This sequence comes from Caradrina clavipalpis, assembly GCA_932526535.1. Classification (NCBI taxonomy): domain Eukaryota; kingdom Metazoa; phylum Arthropoda; class Insecta; order Lepidoptera; family Noctuidae; genus Caradrina; species Caradrina clavipalpis. The sequence goes on from OW052097.1 coordinate 7,380,503, forward strand.
TTAGACTTTTTTAATACTTTCATCCACCGACTAAATAAAATATCGATTATTTTAGTTTGCTAACGAAAGCTTTTTCTACGTTGCTTTCCTTTACTACCCAGAAAATTATCCTAAAAACAATAAGTATAGTGCAAAAAATAAAAAATAATATATTCCTAGCCTCAGATTACGGAGAGTTACGTGCTAAATCTGTAGGATTCAAGTGCTAGCGCTTCGTGGAGCGAGGCTGCTCTATATGTGTTGCACTGTTCCCACTGCGCGGTACCGCCATACATACCTCCACCAACCGATTACGTGGGAAATAAATAGACTAGAATTTATCATAATATTATTCTGCTACATTTGCAAATTTGAGATTGAGATTTTGATTGAGATATCAGGATATTTTTGTAGAGTAGAAGTAGTTACGTATTCGTTCAGTTTTTGGTGAGAAATAAGACGAATGTTGCTGAATTTATTAACAAGGACTTACATCCAGGTGAACTGGAGGCAGTAAGAAGTCTTAAGATAAGACGTAGGTACGAAGACTGGGAGAAGATCAAGGAATAAGAAGCAACTTTTAAGATTAAAAATAAATTTGATAATTACATGCGTTAGATGCGAGCTTCTGATCTTTAAACAGTGCTAATATTGATGTAAGAGAAATCTCTGTTTAGATACTAAATCTATGAAACGAAACTCTAGACAACAAATTGATACAGAAGCTTCCTAGAAAAGTTGTAACGCATCTTAATCTTCAAGACAGCAACGATTACATTAGAAGAGCAAAATATGCAAGATAAGACTGTTTACCTCACAAATATCGGTGCAGGCAATAATTTAAGCGAAACAATGAGCTAAGTCTGAACACCGCACTCGATGCTACGCGCATATAAATTATTGACAATCGATATTTAAGTACTACACGCATCCATGCACGTTTAATTCGATAGAGTTTGCTGTATCGACACCGCTTTAAATCGATACCTTAATTATAATTTGGAGCTGTTGTTATAAGCAGTATGATTTACACGAGTTGGGCAGAATTCATTAATTTGGTTTGCTAGTCACGTACGTAGTCGAATTCAAACTACGACGGGTAATAAGTTTGTTTTATTAATAAAGTCTACATTCTAGATATAAATTGCTTTTTTACAAACGTCGATAGGTTATAAAAACATACCTAGAATACAATCATTTCAAAGACCATAACACGTAGGCGCCACTAGGACAGGACGTAGTAATGCATTACTAAACAAGAACCATCTGAGACGACTCGGCAAAAACAGTAACTGCGCAGCTATGAAGGTGTTCGTCTCTGTCAAATAGCTACAATGTTATGCTTTAATAAAACTCCAGAAATAGTTATGTATAGCAAACTGGAAATGCAACTATCTGGTCCGGGGACATCTAAACATACCTTTGCTGATATAGGCTTGGAGACAAAGTGTGTACCACGCAGCAACTTTCGAACAATTTGTACCTGTTTTACGGCAAACATTGCTGTTTGGCCACGGGGGGTGGAATCTCTAATGCAGGAAAGTACGCAGTGAATGTCGCTCAAAGCGGTAGGAGCGAGGTATGTGATGTCGTACGTTTGTTTTGGTGCAGGGGTGGGTGTGAGGCGACGGTCCTTTGATTCTGGCGAGATTAAACGTGCGGCAGACGGTGGCGCCTCTATCGATTGTTGTTGTAATTACAGCGCTATCCTCGCCCAGTCGCAAATGAAATTGTTCCGGACAGAGCGAGCTGCGGATGCCAACGCCGTGTTACACTTGTCGTTGCAACATGCCGCCACATTCTGAACTGTAAAACCTAGTACTAAGGTGTCACTCCACGGTTTGAGGGACTCTATAAGTACGGGGAGAGTTGCGGACGCATTATTGCATACGATGTTGTATCGTGTTTTGATGAAATTTTCACGGAATGCTTTTAGTGGCTTCACGCGGTTTTAAATCGTTTGATCGATGCTTTGTTGGAGCTCTGTACATATGTCTAGTAGTTTTGTTATCGGTTGTTTGTCAAAGCAAGTTGAACTTTCTCTATTTCTCTTGAAACTTTGTTAATACAACTCAATTGTGTAACTAAGTATGTTGTTATATGTATTTGTCGATCATTTTAACCGTAGGAATATTTAAAAAAACTGTTTTTTTCCCTCTTCATGCTGAACTTTTATTACTTGACACTAGATGTGCTATCTTCATCTCATCAAATATCACATCAACCTAACATCCAATAAGATAAAAATACCTAACATCTAAACAAATATAAAAACCTATATGAATAATCACGACTGCGCACTAAAGGCAATTCGAGAACAAATCCACATCTGAAACTGAAATGCGAATGGGAACAGAGAGTGGAATCCAATAAAACATTCAGAGCCCTCGAAACGTATCTACGTCTACGTGACGTAGGCACCTCCCCGAAACGCATGCGCACCGCACTCGTACAGAACAAATGGACAATTCCAATTTCAATTGTAGAAAAAAAATAACCAATTCGAAATGGAGAAGGCTTCGCGGCGACCAATGGGAGCGCTCACAATCGTAATGCCAACTGTGTGGGCGGAGCGAGTGATATCTAGCATTGGAATGTTGGTTGTATTTGTTTTGCCGGATCCGAAGGCTTTATTGCATGGTGTTTGAGCCTCTTTCCCCTTGAGGGTGGTAGCGGCGGAAAGCTCGGTATGGATTTGGGATGAGGCTCTTCACATTATGTACCGTAGTCGTTTGCAATCTACGGATCGGTGACCTACATATACTATTGTGCGATGGGTTTGTCTTATTGTTACACTTTCATAATATATAAGTCATTTTCAGGTAAAGTTTTATAAAAATTATTTAAACAGGCAGACCTTAAGAAAACCCATTTCTTTAAATTTTTAAGAACCAGGATTAATAGTAAAAAAATGAAACAAAAACAAAGTCTTTAAAAGAATCTCGCAAGACTTAACCTGTAATGAAATCAAGGAGTGTCTCCGACTTTATGAAACTGTGAGTATTGATTTTTCGATAGGGAAAAAACGAAGGCAACGATCTATGCAGATCTGGAGTGCTCTCGGCACATCAGATGGCACCGGCGGGCAGCCTCCGCAGACAATCGAACGGTGGGGGAGCCCCCCACTGGAGGTCGGGGAACTGCCACAGAGTATATGCGCGATGATTGTGCCACAAGACGTGCACGTAGGTTCAAACGTTGGGCTTGGTTTGTTTTCAACAAGAAATTAAAAAAAAAAACATTAGGTTACTTTTATTGCCAAATAAAATAAGTAACTTTTTGTTTGTAAAACTAATTTTCTAAAAAAAATACGCAAATTAATTGGTTAATGGCAATAGGCTCGCCCCTTATTACATGGGACCTGAATATACCGGCGAACTGTGGGTGTACATTGGTACACCTCTGCCTAACCCTTCGGGGAATACAGGCGTGATGGTAAAAAATTACGCAAGTGTCATACCGGATTCTACTCCTAACTAGTTAAATAGAATCAAAAAAATCTTAGAAAGAAAATAGAAAAGGTTTGTGAAAAACGTAGTCAAATGAAGCACATATTTAACTTAAATGCTTGTAGCTTTAAAGGTCAATCTAGCGGTAATACTTATTGTGGGCTCATTTAGAACTTCAACTCATTGCAAATGTAAGAGGGCCAACATAATATGGGTTACAAATATTTGCAAAAAAAGTGTTCCTATTGGCTGCGCTCTATCATCGCGAGAGTTTCAGCCATTACCGAGAATGAGCACAAAATAGCTACCACACATAAGAACGTATAGCTGCTAAACTTCACATACCGAATCAAAAACATATAACATAATCTTTGCCGGTATCGACCCGGCGGCGGCGACTTCCCATTCTCGAAGTAAAACACGGTGGGAAGGAAACCGCGGGATAAACCACCCCCCCAACCCCCCCACCCGATCTTTACGTTTCAGGAATAAATATTTCAGAGCGTGTGCTTCGGAAGTTAAAGTTATGTATCGCCCACGCCGGTAACAATCTGAGAATGAGAAAAGCTCGCTTTACTTTTATGTATGTTCGCTTTATGGCGTTTTTTGTAATGTATAGCTTGAGTTTTTTTTATGTTTTGTTTATATGGCATTATGGTGACTTTTTTGAGTACCTATAAATATTTTCAGTGCCTTGACATCTTTGAAAGTATATGTATTTCAAATGTTTATGGAATTTCTTGATTATTGTTTTTTTTTGCTATTTATGTACCCACGTGTTAACAAATAATAAGAAGGAACAGAAAACTCCGTACTAAGGTATAGACATTGTCTTAGAGCTTAATTTAATTGACGGTAATTAATTAATCTAGCGACTACGGTTGCACACTAACGCTTTCTTGTGGACCGTTGCCACGGACGTTCGTGATAGTTTTACTATAACATCGGGAAATTATCACACATACCAACGCCTGTATTCCCCGAATGGTTCGGCAGAGGTGTACCAATATACACCCACAGTTCGCCAGTATGTTTAGGTCCCATATGATAGGGGCTAGCCTATTGCCATTAACCGGCCATAAATCCGGACTCCGAGCTGCTACTGAGAATTTCATAGAAAAACCCAATAACATTTTTTGCTCGACATGGGAATCGAAACCAAGACATCTAGCGGAGCAGTCGCTCTTAGGATAACTAGGCTAACGAGACAGTCAGGAAATTATGAGATTAGTATTTTTGTGTGCAGTTTTGGTAAGTGCCAAAGGACAATGCCAAAATTGCCCGGTGCAATAAAAGCATCGGACATACACGATGATTATTTGTTTATTTTATAAAGTTAATTAATTAAAAGTATTTTCATAACACGGATTAACTGCATACTTTAATTAATATAAAAAAAAATCCACAATTAATCATCAATCTTTAATTAATATAAATTTTCATATATCTAAAGCATCTAATATGGTAGGCATTAGATGCTTTAGATGCTTCTTATAGTCATCGCTATGTTCAACGACAAAAACGACATATAGTGTTCTAGTAGATAAAAGATGCCCATTTAATTGGATTCTATCTTTTGAATTTTATAAATGTACATTTATATACGAGTAAATGTTTATTTTTCGTATATATTTCTCAGTTGTTAGTCGCCCTGTTCACTGCACTGCTGTCAATTGCATTTGCATTGGCGTCACGGCACTCGTTGCTCGCTCTTTGTTACGAAGTGAGAGACTTTTATGACTATTAAAATTATTGCTGTAAACTCAACTAGTTTGCTAAAACTAAAATACTGATTAACGATTCTACCTAGTTTGTAGACTCACTCGTATTTCTGGCCAGGTTTAAATTAAAATGGACCATTTAGTAGGTCTTTTGTTTTGAATAATTAAATATAAATGCAATCATCAAAATTTATATTTTTGTGTTCAACCACTGGATCTACTTTTTAAAATAGCAAGAGTTACGTAGTTGTACATTCGTCAGTTGTTCTTGGTCTTAGGACAAACAAAGTATGGACCAAGGACATTATCGTTTGGGAACTGATACAGTGAAGATGAGGGGTTTATACTTTCTTGTCTTATTGTAAATAAGCAATGTACGGTCAACAAAAGAGATAAGTAACCAGACCGTCTAATATAGTTGAAGTTTTCTCTCAAACCAGTGGTAGTTTTTATATGAAATTTAATTAAATCAGAAAACTGTTTAACTGTTTTGCTTTTTTTTTCTTTTTCCTTTTACGTGCTTACATAAATGAGATTACCTATTGATTCTACAACTTCATTTTATTTTGACAGAGACTCGATTTAAATATTATTTTTTGTTTGTTCGCGTCAATACTGGGTTTAAAAAAAGAAAAATTAGGAAAAACCCAGAAGGAATAACTGAAAAATCGAATTTGGTAATTTTGGCTGGGAATTGCGACTTTAGATTAATTTCAATAGGTGGAGTTCATGGTGGCGGTGTATCAATAAATATGAAATACTGTTTGTTGCTAAGTGCATATATTCCTTGAGAGTGACTGGACCGACTTCGGTATATTTTGTTTTAAAATGTATAAAATAGTCCTAATTACGTTTTCATTAAAAGGTTATTGGATAAATTGTCCCGGAATATATTTTAAAAAGCAAAATCAGACTACGACAAAAACGTCTATTAAAAAAGCTATAGGACATTACTTTTAGTTGGTACAGGTTTTAGTTCTTCAACTTTATATTTTTAATGTGCTCAAAACGACCTTTTATTAGAAGCCAAACATGACATTATATTTTACTTTAATGACTATTTTTAAATATGTTTTTTATTTATGACGCGATTTTGAATTTTATGTAACAACATATAGCGAACGGAACATCATAACGCTTCCAACGATACCCCATTCGTTACTATACAAAGATTAGTTGAGGAAACTTAAAAATTGCTATCCATAACAACATAGTTTCACAGAAATTATCACAGATCTTCTGTGAGATCAATCGTCTGGATGGTTGATTAGGATTGATAATCGCTTATCGAGTGTGCATTAATAGAGACGGCGCGGCGTAGGCGTCTGTTACAATTAACAACATTGAGCCCAACGATTGGTTCTTATTCAACTCCACTTCAGTGGTACGTGTTGTAATGTTTACAAACTTTCGCCCAAGATAAAGTTCCTAATACAAAAACTGAATTTAGAACGGAGTCTAAGTTGACAACTTTATCGGAATTAAGTTCAAAATACAATAACTGGTTCAAAAGTTTAAACTTGGACTAAAATAGAACTTGTTTTCTAATAAGACAGTTAATATTTTAGTATCAGATTAAAACGAAGGTTTAAAGTTAGTCAACAAAATGTTTTATTCCTAAACCTTAGTTCCATAAAGTAGCATGGTAAAATTTGAAGTCCTAGGATACAATAAACAAACGGGCATGGCAATACGCAAATCGATGTTACGGTGAAACTACTCGTAACTAGTATATACGCATTCAGTATGTGGCGGCGTATACGTAAATTTGCATTATCATGAATTTATTACTATACGACAAGGTCGGCGATAAGGATTTTCTCCGCTCGTAGAAAATCTAGGCCGGCCGATTGAAACTGATTCAAGAGGTTTTTTCATATTTAGTTGTGGACCGAGCTCTAACTCATTACATAGAAAAAGTCGTATATTTAGAATAAAATTAGTCTATTACAATTCTAATCCTGTGTTACTACTCTTTTCTGACAATGTTTTTACTACTGAATCCATCGAAGTAAACTTGAAAACGTCTAAGCGTCTAAAACCGCACAAGAGTTTATGCAGTTGTATGCAAACGCAAGGCAAGACACAAACAATTTGAATAAGGTAAGCGTCTACAATACTTAATTGTACTTACAGTTATGTAAAGATATTCACCTTTTTATTATTTTTATAGTGGTCAATAAATATATGTAGTAAATATTCATGTAGACTTAATCATTACCTGTTAGTATACAGTTATTATTGAATGTCGCGATAAATACTAATATTATAATTAGCAACAAACAATTGATTGATGCGACAGTTAAACTATTACACAAATTAATCACTCGTTCAAATTATTTCTCGCCTTTAAATCACCGCATAAATTATATGCAACAACAGCTTCTATAAATAGCGTCGGAAAAAATGAAGTCCAATAAATTTTCATTTCACTCAATAAATGAACACTTAGTTTAAATTAAAATATCGAATATTAACACTCACATATTATTTCCTTCGACACTGAACTTTAATAAATTCAAAGTGCACTACTATCAATGATGTAAACTGGATTGATTGAATGAACTGTTCATATACGTATTTATACGCGAAAAACAAACGAACGTATAATGCAATAAAACAGAGTTTATAATTTGGTACGGCCGGCGTCTGAACTGCGCATTTGAAGGCGGCGAGTCACATGTATGTCCTCGCATAGTGCGGTGTACTATGTCGCATGGTGCAACATTAATTGTATTTACCTTCAATAAGCTAATTGAATTTAATTGATTTATGAACAATCCAACTATGATCAATCTAATAACGGCTTTTCTTGAATTTATAGTAATTTTTTAAAATTTTGATTTATATTTTTAGGTTGTTGACATTAAATTGTACATGGAAACCTGTCATCATTATTATATATCAAACTCCATTTTAAATAAAAATAATAGTCAAAGCACAGTCTTTTGTATGGTAATTCAGAAAAATATGGTAAATACTAACTCAATTTTCTTAGAGTTTTCTTAATTTAAATATTGGTGATAAGCTTGTTTGCCGCTCAGGGGTCAAGCCAGTAAAAGTAAAATATTACCTCGTTTTTGCGACATTAGTATGTCTTGACCGTTCCTCCGTAAACAATTTAATGGCAAAATTTACGTAACCACAATTTAATAGTAGACGTAAGATGAGTAATACCTGTGCCTTTGCAGATTTACTAAAATAGCGGTGTATAGTTATAAATGATTGTGTCATTGGAATTGACCACATTGACCATAAATTATATATTTTATTGACCATAAATAATTCTAGTAAATACAGTAGCGGACTCTACAGTCGTTGTGCTGACCGACGCTTGCAGCACTATCTACCGGGTCCAGTTGTGAATCAAAACTATTCAGGGAAACATATAAGAAATTTCAATAAAATTGATCCAGCAGTTTAGGAGTTTAATATTAAACAGACGTACAGAATATTTATATAAATATATTTATGTTTAGCGTTCTTTCTTCATGAAATTATTTTTTGGATTATTTATTTAAATAAAATTGTGTACTGAAACATAATGAATTAACATTATGATTATTACAATGAAAAAATTAGTTGTTCATCTTATATTTTCAAAATGATAACTGGGTTCCAATTTCACTTTTCAGCTTATTCGCAAATAATAAAAGCGTAGAATATGTGTAAGTTATTCAGTAATTTCCGGTATGATGTTATTTTGGTCCTATAAGCTACTGAAATGTCCATAAAATATAGTATTGCTCTGTGTTTTATAAGTGGGGACCTGTAGTTAGCTGTGAGTCTAATTTACTGTTATTAGTCTGTTTCATTCTGTTTTATGTCATGTCTTCCACATTAATTAAATAAATAACTAATAGTAAAGATTCTCTTCATTCATAGATTTTCTGGCATTGGTAAACGTAGGAAATATAAAAAAGGCCAAAGTCGTATACTTACCAGGATTAAACTCCTGCTAAGTTTCTAACTGCCACACTCAGAGACGTTTAACGGTTACTTAAGTCACTCCTTAGTAAAGATCTCTCTTGGAAATCTTTACTAAGGAGCGACTTAAGTAACCGTTAAACGTCTCTGAGTGTGGCAGTAAGTGTTTTAACATAAAAATATATTCTTTTATTTGCCATCTATACGCTAAGAAGAAGAATGTTTTAAAAGGTTGTAACTTAGTTTACATGTCAAAACACATTTGTGTATACATCAAATCATTGTCATCAACAATTTTAACTTTCCTTCGGATGATAAATTCGTTTATATAATCTTGTCAACACCGTGCGTTATTAGTAAATCCCATGAGATCATAATAAAACCTGATTTTAACAGTTATATAATCGTCATCTACAGTACAGCTATGGTGCAGCAACAAGTTTCTATGATTGCAATATACAATGACGTACAACATTATGTCATGGTTATGAGTCGTAACAAAATCTTGGACATGTTCGCTTTGTACGTAGTTTCTGATGCAAGATTTTAAGCAAGGTGGTCAAGAACGAAATCTACACAAATAAATAAAATTTTAAAATTACTTATAACATTCCAGATGTTTTTAAATGTAATTTGTTTAAAAAGAAGATTGGCCGGTTAATGGCAATAGGCTCGCCCCCTATTACATGGGACCTAAATATACCGGCGAACTGTGGGTGGACCTACATTGGTACACCTCTGCCTAACCCTTCGGGGAATACAGGCGTGATGGTGATGGTAGAAGATTGGTTAATTGTCTTGTTATATTTACTTGGACACCTAGTCCATATTCAAGTTCTCTAGTGCATTCTGTCTTAGATACCACTCAAAGTAGCTAACCTAGTGTAGTGAAAGGTTTAATATTTACAACATAAAACCCAATATGATATTCTAAAATAATAAGTGTATCGTAAAGAAGAATTAGAAGCCCACAGAGACCGAAATTAAAATAATCAAACCGAAAAAGAAGTTGGAGTAAACGATGATTTTTTCGGCTTTCTACTGAAAAATCAGTAACATGTACAAAGGGCGACCACCGTAATGATTATAGAAGCTAAGAGTGTGGAATAATCCTTCGCCCTCTCCTGAAAGTTAGAATACATGAAGTTTTGTTGCTGAAATAATAACGATAATAATGATGAATTATGTTTTTAATGTAACTGTTAAATAAACCTAGTTCCAGAAAGGCTTTTTTAAATGTTGCTTTTTAATTTTTTATGTTTTATCTAACTTCTAGACATGCTGGTTAGTCTGTTATTGGCGACAGGATAAGACCGGGACTGATAATGTATGTATACAGAAGTTGTTGATAAACATTAATAAATAACAACAAAACATTTCTGCTATCTCTACCACGCGTGGGGCCCCGAATCGATGAACATTAAACAGGATTTTAAGCAAGGTGGTTGACTTGAGGTGGAAAACTATTAAAAGAAAAAGCCAAAATTGATTGATTAATAAAAAAAGAGTGTAGCGTAGAAAACAACATGTGCTCATATTTCAGTTGGCAAGCGGTAAAGAAAACATCGTGACCTGAGTATAAGAAAGTTAAAAGCAGTAGTTTGATGTTTGTGGCAAGTCTTATCGATGCGTATTGTTGAATATTATTAAAAGCTGTTACTATAACTAAAAGTGCTGCTACGATTAAAGGTGATTGTTGTACTTAACGTAACTTAGCTTTGGAGTTTTGAAATGTTTAGGAAAAACATAAGGGTTTACTTTTACCTGTACCATGTTGGTCTTGGCCCATCTTGGTCTTTGCGATAAATATGGCTAAATCACGGTGGGAAATGGTGGTTCGTTAAGCTTAACTTTAAATTGTTTTTTTTTATGTAAGTACCTATGCTTTCATATGCATTCAATGAAAAGTTGTTAATTTAAAATTAGAAACAGACACTTCAATTTTATTTATTTGTATGAATATATAACTCTCTAACTTATAATCTTCTTTTTAAATATAATTGGACGGCAAACACACCGACGGGCCACTTGATGTTAAGTGGTCACCGCTGCCTATAGACATCTGCAATACCAGACGCCGTGCAAATGCGTTGCCATCCCAGAGACAAACGTCTTAATGTCTCGTGTACCTGTGCATACCCTTCAAACCGCAGTATTAGTATGTGTGTTCGTTTTGTACTTGAATGAAGTTTAAATAAATAATAAATTAACTCAGTCATCTAAGAATAAGATAGTAGAATACTGTACTATAGAATATCTGTTTCAGGACTCTTAAAGGTCAGTGGAAAGTGCTGCATTATTCCCACAGGCTATCAAATAACGCGCACGTACAATTAAAACAGTGAAATGTGAACCGTATTGAGAAGAGTGGTGTTATGTTGTGTCTAGAGTTTCATGGGGATGTTTTCCATAAAAATCACCTAGTATTTCTAAGTAATTTAATTATAGGGCTAAAATTATATACAGATATTTTTTGGAATAGTTTTGATGGTAATTTATAAGTTACGTTTTTGCAACGTCATTTTCCTATACTTAATGTTTTTTTTCTATTTTCCTCTTGTGAATGAAAGTGAAGCCATCATCTGATTTCTGAAGTGACGCAGCATTTTTTTTTTTACTTTTATTGTTAACTCTCTTTAATTATTATTGAAGCTTTATCTCTTATTTACACAATTTTGCTAAATATATTGATGTAATAAAAATAATCTTTAAACTAAATGTGCAAAATGATGTCAGAACATGAATTCCTATAAAATCTGAGATCATAGGTGCAACACAATATCTTCATTCATTTGTAGATGACCTGCTTAATACTAATAACAATAAATATAAATGGAACGAAACGTTACATTTTAATGTATACCTCCATTTACATTGAAGGTTATTCGGCAAATAAAATTACAAACATAACACTTACGTACTCAATTGTATCTTTGTCCACCTCCAACTAAGAATAATATAAACATACACTGTTATCAACAAGGACGAGGGTTTCGTCCACAAATGCTATAAAATCGCAGAGTAACTAAAATATAGGCTTGTGTGCACCACGGTTCGTAGGTCAGTTACAACTATTTCATAGAATCAACAGCCGTGCATGTGATATGCACTCGTAATTACTAGCACTGCTGCCACATTGCTTGAGCGAAGCGGATCGTTATTTAGTTATTGCGAATGATTTTGATATTTGAACAAAGTTATTATTTTTTTTTATAAAAAAAAAATCTTTGCCCCTCACTGACAACTTCTCTTGTATCATGGGTGCGTTTACCGCCAGACCCGGAAAATCTGTAGGTCATAAAAATATTTATTACGAAAAAAAAAAATGTCGCTTAATTGCTAAATAACCTGATATTATTAAATTTTAGTTACTATTCTCTTTGATTTTTTATTAGAATAACTAAAAAAAAATGTTTATTGTGTCCCAAACATATAATATATTATATCTTACAAAAAATGAGACAGTCTTAGTAAGTTAACGAATACTTGTGTTGGGATTTCCTCGGTACTTCTCTTAGTAACTATATAGTTACATAGTATCGACATAAACAATAAGAACTCAAAGAAAATACAAGAGTATAGTTATAAGCAACATATATAGGTAAGGACAATAACTAGTCGTAAACTAGTTGTCAATAAAGGTTACGTTGTACGTTACTAACCTAAGTAATTCGCTTCGGTCTATCATCGTATCCTTCAAAGATAAATGCCACGTCATACCTATCGCTATTATATATTTAATTGTCTTGTTAGTTAGCAACATGTATCTTAGTAGGATATTTTTGCGATTGCGCGATTTATTATCTGAATCGTTGGTTGTTTTAACATGAGATATAATAATTATTATCTTTACATCGTGTGTGTTCTTGTTACTAATTACGTGTGACCCATGATGACATTTCCGTTTATTTACATTTCCTATGTAAATAATTTCCAAACAGTTCTACAGGAGTACCAGTGTTTCATCAAGAGTGATTTATAATTTTATTATATAAAAAATCTTCTGCACGTGTGTATGTCATTGAGGTTCTCCTAAACGGCTGGACCGATTTTAGTGAATTTTTTGGTGTGCGATTGAGTCAAAGTCAAATCAGTTTTAACGGCAGTAGGTCCATGGATAGGCCAGATTCACAATTGGGCCCCGTAGGTGATGCTGCAAGTCAACATTCGGGCAGGTCTATGTGTATCCGCTATTTAATATCTAAGTTTTCTTGTTATTAATGATATTATGGGCCCAATTTAATTATGACTATGATAATCATGTAGGAAATTACCAGTTTCATCTAGATATGAATACCTTGCTATTATATCAGTGATTATTTATTTGCATTTTAAGGTTAAGGTTAGAAACGGTACATCATTAGTATATTATCATTTTAAATCAGTTAATCCGAGAAATTGAAAAAGTATGATGTAACGCTATAATGCGAGTTCATGCGAGTATGCTTGCTCCATTTTGACCCATCAGCTTAGCTTCAAGGCCAATAGTAATAAAACCTCGATTGTACACTTGTTGGTAATTGAAGTTAACTACCAGTTTTGTTTTATAAGTTCGTGAGGCAAGTACCGCACTCTTGTTACTAAGTGTCGAAGGAAACTAATTAATTGGAAATCTTTGGCACAACAATTTCCTTGAGGAATGTTGAATGCCAAAGCTCTTGATGGCATATCGTTGACATCTATAAAGTAGAATCACGCAGTGTCACTAGCAGAGTGTGCAGAGATGCGTAAATTATTGTACCTGCAACTTCTGAATTCTTTTTATAACGTTGTTGTTTTTTGTTGAGAGGATGAGTGAAAAGAGACTAACAGAAGGAACTTATATGGCAGATGTAAGTGGCAACGCCGGGAGACCTCCTAGAAAAACCCACCCTGACCATAAGGTCAAGGTGGTGAGGTTCTTCAGAAAGGTCGGGTGCGCAGTACTCGTAACCCTTGTATGACCAGGTGTATGAACGTGGACGAGGCGAAAGGAGTATGTAAGGATCGTAGCAGATTGCAGCCTACTCCGAGGGGAAAAGGCGTAAGTTTATGTATGTAAGTAAGTATGTATGTATGTATGTAGGTATGTTATTTTGACGCGTTTGTAAATAATTTTGTTTTTTTCCTTTTGACGGTCGGTGTTTTCTCTAACGGTTGTTTTTACATGTAATCTTCTTTAGAGCACTGTGAAATTGAGTAATTCATTTATTATCAATCCTCATTGTATATTTCTACCTCTGCCAGCTACGTAAAGTAGCAATATTTTGAATCTCATATTTTCTTACCTACTTGTGTTTTAATAAAATACAACTGCGTCGCCTGCTCTCAAGTGGTACAAAATGTTTTATCAATATTCTTTCCTAACAAAATTTCCACTTCATTTCTTTGTCTCTCACAGCAAAGATATAAATGTTATGTGAAAAATCCTAGTAACATGTGTTGTTCAGGGAGCGAGTATCCAGAGTGCCCCCGCCACCGCATTGGACATAGATAGACGAAACGTAAAGAATGATCACGAGATGAGACGGCACATGCGAGAAAAATAACGCTCATTCTCTCGCAGCGACGCCACAGAATAACTTTAGCAATTTAGGGTTGGATTGCTTACCAAAACAATCTGAGCTCGCGTTTTGGATATAAACAAGTATCATTTTCTGCTGATCTATTTGCTTAAAAAATAGTATTTAAAATAAATAGGGACGATGAATACCAGTCATTTTTATTTGCTACGTATTCATGATCCAATTAAAATAATTATGCTAACAAAGCAATTGTATTATTATGATGGAAATTGACTCAGGGTTTTCCCGAGTCAAGTCAGTAAGTTTGGTCTGACCTATCATGAAATTCGAGATATACTTAGAAGACAAAAATATGAGTGTTTTTGTAGTTTTAAGAATAGGATATTTAGATTGTGCTTATTATAAAATAATGTTGTGTATAAAACACAATCAGCATCAATGTGTATGTGTCGTATTAATTCAAAGGTGGAGCACAAAGGTTTTTCTTTTCATTTATTTAAAATAAACCAGTTGGCTAACCTGCAAACGCTCGTGACATTGCGATACATTTACGTCAAAGGGTCGGAGAGACCGAGAAAAATCAGCGGCAATGACTAGACGATTCCACGTTACGTTCCTAATCCCGAACCCTTCCTCGCAATATGATTTGCGTCAGTGGAGATGCGTTCAGAACAGATCACCGGACGGTAACCGAGTGGAAAAAGCGCTTCTCATCGGGACCGTTACTGGAGATCGTAAGAATTCGAGTGGCGTCGCCGAGCGAACGACGCTTAGAACAAATGGGCGCGCCATGGAATAGCCAATTATTGATTGATTTAAAAAAAATACTAGGGTCTAATATTATTTAAAGATATTTTCCTACTCTTTATTGCAGTTCAAGAATTCGTAGCAATTAAATGTTTTTTTCTACATTACAAAGTGGCTCTTATTCCATCGTTTTTCTAGAAAGTCTTTTACATGTTATCTACATCTTAACAAAGAACATTTTGTGTGTGACTCATAATAAAAAAAATTGTAATTTTATTTGGTATCAATGCATTTATAGACATATCTTTTACTTACGATTGTGTTGTAAAACATCGAAATTTAAAACGCGTGAACATTTTTACACTATCGGCTATATACCGCGCAGTCCAGTTTGAACTTTACTAACAAACTGAGGTCTGGTATCATAATGTACTATTATACATATTGTGAATTCAATTTCCTGGTATTCGAACAATAAAACCTGTATATAATTGCGGCGTACCTTTGTTTATGTCTCTATTAATTCCGAAGGCGTCCGACCACGAGGTGGGTAATGTTATCATTCCATTAATTACAACATCCACCCCCCTGCTTTTTAAAAGTAAATTAATCCGATTAAGGGGGGAATCGAAGAACCCGCTCCGTCCGAGTTTATTCAGGCAACTTTCTTTAGAATAATTATTTTTTGTAATTAAATCCATCAACACGATTTTTTCCTAATGATTCTCCCGCGGGAGTTGGTGGGTGGCACCCGGGAATAGGGGAGTTTTATTTTTTCTTTAATTTCATATTTCTTTAGGATACCGTTTTAAGACTGCATTTATTTTCATTAGATAACCTGTTTTACCACACGATAATTAGGTAGGTCCTTACAATAATATGTCAAATGTTACATTTAAGTAAAATAGTAGATTTGTCTAACTGTACATGCATATATTTAGTGACGCGTTTTCATAGACTACTTAGCTTCCACCTTTATTCATATCAATCATTTCAACACAAACATACAAAGTGCCTGCGTTTCTATAAAAATAAACAATATCTGCTTTGTGGAACAATATTCGTCTGGCGGGCGGTCTCGAAGACCCACCACCCTCACACCAGTGTTAATGATATCTCGCTTTTAAAGGGCACATCATTTACTTACTTTTACGAAAATTAATTGAAATGAGTTTTGACGATGAAAAGATGGCTATACAAAAGAGAATGGTGGTCGCTAGGTGTCGCTCGAAGATAACTTATTCATCTTTAATTAATTATTTTGTGGCAAAGAATTTGTTTTCTTTGATATTCTAGGCTCTATTCATTGACTTTGCCAATTATGATTTCGATTAAGAAACTGTATAAATGAAACGATTTTGTGAATTTATGAACCTAAGGTTGACAATATTACTAGTTAATTCTAAGATGTTTCGAAATATAATTAAGTTTCTTTTGTAACTTTTAATATTAAGATTGAGATTAATTGTTTTGTACTGCGTAATTAAAAGTGGTTATTTTTGTCTGTTTCAGCAATGAGAAAATATGTAATATATTAAATAGGCAATAGATTCGATAGTTACTTAATAAGCCGACGAAATGAGCTTTTTTATCCACAAAGCGGTGGACTTGCTCTTCAACAATAAAGTAGATATCCAGTAAATTTAAACACCAATCCATTAATCTCAACATTCACAGCAGTACTAAACATATTACAAATTAATGTAACGTTATTAATAAGTATATTTGATTAGTTTTCCAACTAGCGTGGACCTCATTTCGTGGAAGCTTTTAGGTCACATCTGCGTATGAAACCGGACCGGTATGTAGGCCACTCGTAATATATCGACATGAGGAGGTCCGCAGATTGATGAGCCGTCCGCCCCCCCTCCCCCGCGGACCCACGGACGTCCGGTGCGCCCCCACCGGCCGTCCCGCGGGACGAAGCTCTATTGCAATAGATTGAGCCTGTTTTGTTTCCTTCTCTTGGTGTAACACATGAGATTCTTATTCGAAGATAGAAGAAGTTATTTTTTTTTATAAGTCAAAATGTCTAAAATTTTCGGTTGTCTCTGACTTAAGGCTTCAGTTGTCTCTTCATTACTTTTGAGAACCGAAGTATACACATACCGTCACGCCTGTATTCCCCGAAGGGTTAGAGAGAGGTGTTCCAATGTACACCCACAGGTCGCCGGTGTCTTTTTAGGGCACAAACCCTAACTCAAAACTCCGAGCTGTTACTGAAAATTTCTTAGAAAAATCCAATAACACTTTTTGCTCGACTTGAGAATCGAACTCAAGACCTTTCGCGAAGTAACCTTAACTTTTCACATAAGATTCCAACATTATTTTTATTTCTATGCATGAATCCAGTTACACTGTAGTGCATAGACTACCAAGCATTGACCATGTCGCAAGAGTAGTAACAGTCAACTGAGGTTTATAGTATTTGTAGGCAATGTGCCAGTGCCCTGTCCACTAGCTTTCGACTACTCCGAATGTCATTGGTTGTATATGAACAGTTTCATGCTTTAACTTCAGTTTTGTTCCCTGTGATGTTAAAAAACGTATGTTTTCAAGAAAAAAAAGTAAACCCATCATAATTAAAAAAAAACGATGATATCTGAACTGATATAAAATTCAGTATTTCTACAAAACTTTTTATTTTACATATTGTGCTGACCCATATTCTCGGAAATAAGTACCTACTTTTATCATATCTTCAGATTTATCTTCGTATATAATTCATTGTGTACCATGTTTGTGTACAATCCATATGCATTGTCGAGGGATCTATTTATTTTCTTCACGATAAATGTTTCAGGCCCTTGATACAACCAATCATTTTGCTGAGAATTAGTTCTACCGTAAACTATAACTAAGTACATAGCTACTTATGCGTCAAGTGTTATGATGTTGTAAATAATAGTAATTAAATATAAATATTTGTTATTGTATTTTGTTTTAATTATAATGTTATTTGTTTTATAAAGATATCAAATCTAGTTCTAACAGTTTAAAATCCTTGGATTATCTTCTTAGGATTATCGAGTTCGTGGAAAAATCTAGAATCTCTATTGGTATGTACCGGTTTTCAACTAGTATCTTGCACTTCATAATATTTTTCTTCAAATTACAAAGTAAAACGATAAGTATTCTGTAAGTAAATGCCTTTTGAAGATAGCACGCCGTAATAGGATTTACTAGTTTTCTTAAGATAGAAGTAATTTTCTACTAATTAATTAAACAGATTTTTATGGAGTGTTGTGGTTTCAAAGGACACGTAATGTATAAGCTCTATTTTGGTAAAGATTCTGAAAATACAGCTAAAAAATGCTTCTAAATAGGAACCGGGATTTGCCCTAATAAATTCAGTTCTGTAGTAATCGCTTATCTGCGATAACGCTAACTATTCCTTAAACGACACTAGCCTGTTTCACACGATCAAGATCTACAGTAAAGATAACACTAACCACAACGTTATACCAAATAAAAGCTAGTACTTATAAAGAAATACGGGGATCGCAGAGATGGGATCGTTTGAGGAAGCGGGCGGCGGTCGGGGGTCACCGCGGGTGCGATATGTTTCTCGCTTCCCTACGGCTATGATACTCATGCCTCACACACAAATAACGCTTTTCTATGCTTTCCTTACATAGAGCTTAGAGACGCTCGTGTACTTTAGACTGAGCAAAATAGTATCAACACAAAATGCATCGCAATTGGGTAGTAGACACCAGTAATTAATAATTTCACTACTACAATTGGATTAATTTTTAAATAACTATAATTTTTTTTTTCTTGCTTTGAAATCAATAAATAGTTAGTGAATTGAGGTGTCAAAAAAGTAACGTCATAGTTTAGTATTGTCAAACAAAATCTATGGGGGAATCGCATTTTGACAGCTCATAAAAAGTATGTCAATTGATTAGTGGTGTTATCTACCCAATTGTAAAAGTCTACGTTGGAAGTAGATCAACAGGCGACACGGAATAATTATTTCTAGCAATTTAAGCTAAGGTCAATTGATTCCAAGTCCTATACAAGAGATATCTGAACACTATATTTTTTCTAGCCACAGAAAATACTATTAAAAACAGTTGCTATGCAAAGAGCCGCGGAGATAATTTTGCTCCATAAAGGACAAAGCAAATGATCATACACCTAATTAATAATGGTTAACCGGTGACAACCTTCTTTGAACATAACAGGACGCTAAAAGCAAGATTACCATAGAGTAGAAAACCTGCTTTTATCACAACACAGGTGTGTATCGTTCCGCTCTGCTTGTAATTCTATACGAAGCATTAACGTGTTAAGTTTATCGATGGCAATAATGCATCACAAGTAGTTCTAGGTACCTAACATACTTCATCTGCGATAGTTTACTTACCTATTTCTATGCCCTTATGTTAGTAATGTTACCTACTAAGTACAGTTTGGACGAAATAGTTCACACATTTGACATCACACAATTAGTGATCTATTTTATTATTTATAGTTGATGATAGAGGTTTTAAAATTATTATCTTTTGTTTTCAGGCGGATACGTTTTTGGATCAGTATTGTATTTTTTTTTGTCTGTGTCCTAGTGTTTATAGTATTCTGTGACAAAATCAAATTATTAATCTGGTTAAAATATTGCATTGATCAATCCGCTTTGCAGCGTGTGTTATTATTATTGGGTTATGGTCTAGTAGAATATATGCTTCATTTGTATTTAACAACTTAACGTAACATTTCAATTTAGAATGTTAAGTTAAACTTTTAATTAAATATCAGAATTCCACTTAAAAAAACATAAATTCCTTTCAAATATGTATATTATATGCACTTGTTTGAAATGCTTATTAACATTAAATACACACAGTGATTGACTAACAACAGCGCATTGGAAAATAAATCAACATTAAAAATGAAAATTAAATTCACACTCATTTTATAAAACAAAGAAACAATACCTACTTACATTGAAGTTGATACTATTAAACAGATATAATTTTATCGAGACCTAGACCTTGATAATGAAACACATTCCTTATTTTAATCGCTTTAATTTTAATTAGTCTGTGTTATACATTGCGTTATGGTTATGCTAGTAGACGCAATGTCGTGTTTTCTTACAAATAAAGCAATAGATTTGGTTGTATTGTCAAATATACAAGCTGTTGATTTGCATCCTCGTCAAATTTTAGGAGCGTGTCATAGAAAAAAAGAAGTAATCAAATATAATTGCGATACCCGGCCAATATTTAATAAATACTTGTTTTTTTTTAGTTGCAACTATCAAAAAACAGTATTCCAGAATACTCCTCTTGCAAAAATCAGCATCGCCCAGTTGCGTATGCGGTAGGCAGAGTTGTCGCGCGGCTATATCAATGCGTATATAGCGCGTAAACCCTCTGGCGAGATGGCTAGTTCGAATTGGAAAATCACGTCAAAAAATATAAATTTTAAAACAAATTTATTTTATTATTGATTCGTGTTAAGAATCACGAGCATAGTTAAATCCTTGAATTTGACGAGAATGCAAATCAACAGCGTGTATGTATAGGCGTTGAGATTCACGTTGGTAGATCACTTACGATGTCTCGTCGGATCTTATGATAGGTACCTAATTCTTGTATCAGAGAGATAAGCATAAGCCTAGTCGATACGCTTCAGGAGAAAGGCGGCGTGTTCACAGATTGAATACTGTACTGATTGAATGCTTTAAAGGACCTCATTTCTTTCTGTGAATTATTTTATCTTCTTCTTTAAATATAATAAAATTATTGTGCCACAATGTTATTTGCCATACTCCTCCGAAACGGCTTGACCGATTTTTGGGAAATTTTATATGTATAATCGGTAGGTCTGGGAGTCGGTCGCAATCTAAGTATTTTTCATGTCACATGTCTCAAAAATTATATGGCAAAACAATGTTTGCCGGGTCAGATAGTAACATAATTAGCAGGTAGCATAATTTCGATGGATTTGTAATATTTGCAGAAGGTAGCAATGTAAGTGAGGAAATTGATGAAAACTTGGGACTTTAGAAAATATTTGCAGTGGTGCCTATGTAATTGCAACATTGAAAAGAGTATGCATTTTAATATAAGAAATAAACCCTTACTTACTTTAAGAGACTATTGAGTGAGTTTAAGCTTTAAGATAATGAACATCACACGTTATCTCGTACTTAGTAACGGCACGCAAATGAGGCACATCCTCTATGTACGTCCCTATTTAGGCACGTTTGCATTTCATCATTTTATACTCGTTAGATGGGTACCTTAATTTCATTTTTATATCATTGGATGGGAAACAACCCGACGGCTCTCCTGCTGTTAAGTGGTCACCGCTGTCTAAAGACATCTGCAATACCAGGGGCCATGTAATGCGTTGCCATCCCAGAGACAAAGTTGAAATGTCTCATGTGCCGGTGATTACACCGCTACTCATATCCTTCAAACCGGAACACAGTAACGCTGCTTAACCTGCCCTAAGTTTTAAATCTACATGGAAATACGAAGATAATTAAAAGCTTAAACCCAACGATAGTAATGGCTTATTTACTTAGCTTTTTAAACGTGAAAATTTTATAATGAATTGATAGTGAATTTAAGGGCTCTTTCAGTTCAAATTACTCTACTATATTTTTTTTGTGCAAAAAACGGAATTCAAAAATATTACATTTATTTTTTATTTATAAGGAAGAAGTCTTAATTCAAGCCATATTTTAATAAATAAAAGCATGGTACTTTTACACTATAATTTTCTTAGTAAATATTGACATGCGATCTGAGGAGTGCCGCAAGCGAACTTTCCTCTGGATGCAATTATTATGCAAAACGATTAACATCTTAACAAGTGGAAGTGTTCGAACCGACACCTCTTGCGATCGATACTGTATAGAATACTGCTGTAATATGACCCGGGCATATACTCGATACACTTCTTACTAATGGTATTTTTATTTATTAAAATTGGTAATTATTACATAACCTATCATCACGCTTGTATTCCCCGGAGGGTTAGGCATAGGACTGAGAATTTCATAAAAAAAACCCAATACTTACCACTTTTTACTTGACCTAGGAATCAACCTAAGACATGTGCGAGTCCAAGTGGTAATTATTTTAGAATTAAACTCAAGTTATTAATAATGGTAGAGCCCCTTGTCGTCCGTCATTTCCCTTTTTCCTGACACTTCTGTGGATGTTGAATTGGTCTGTGCTGGAATCAAACTCAGACTCTAGATCCTGAAAAGTTGAAACATTTAGGCGTCTCATACATACATATCCCCGAAGGGTTAGGCAGAAGTGTACTGATGTACACTTCTGCCCACCCACAGTTTACCGGCATATTTAGGTCCCACGTAATAGGGGGCGAGGGTAAAAAATCCTGAAATCCTAACTCGGAGCTGCTACTGAGAATTTTATAGAAAAACCCAATAACTCTTTGCTCGATCTGGGAATCGAACCCAAGACCTCTAGCGTAGCAGTCGCGCTTAGGACCACTAGACTAACGAGGACCTTCTCATGCTTCCTTCTTATTATAAAGAACGGTACACATCATATTACTAATATAGGTACTTATTTACTTTCAAACGAAGCCAAGTTAATTAATAGAAAAATACTTGGACTGGGTTCTCAACTGCACTCTTGTTGCTAACGCTTTCCTATTTATAAGAAGCAAAGCCTTAAAATGTTTCTCCAACAAATCATGAAAATTGTTATGGTTCCAAATAACGATTGAATCTATCTTTTCTTTTTTGGCCAAAATCAGAAAACTAGAAAAAGTATAATAATAACAGGAGGATTTTAGGAATATTAGGAATCTATAACTGTGACTATTTAGTTATACCAAATAATAAACAATAAACAATTTTTTAATTCGGAAATTAAAAAAAATCGGATTTACAATATGCACCTCCACATAAGTCAGTATTTAACTAAATGAAACCCAGCTTCGTAAATCACAGAGAATAATACCTGGCAAAGCCTTGCAAGATGAAGTTTATAGCAAAATATCAGTAACACAAGGAGTATCGATAGATATAGCTGACGTGAGCGCTCACAGTGATCTATTTCATAAAGTACATGCATGTGTACAAAGGTTCCTACCTCCTGTCTATGTGTGAGTGCGCTCGTTAATCATAATTTCGCATGTTTGTTCGTGTGTATGTTGGTTCATATTATTATGTTTTGGGGATAAGAAATTAGTTAGTGGACATTAAACTTGGTTATAGATCGACAGGTTAGTCTTGGTACTTGAGATTAGAAACTATCAATATTCTTCATTGTCGTGTGGGCAGTAAGGTTTTACGACCCTACACACCCTAGTGTCAGGGTTTCTAAACCGCCTCAAGGGCCTCAATATAATAATAATATGGTGTGATTACGTGGACACGTCTGTTACAAGTCTGTTACTAATTTGTATTCAACACTCAATATCTTTAGCACCATCCAATATCTAAACGAGGGCAATGATATAGCTGTACAGGTTGCTCACTGGTCGGACAAAATTTGAAACGAGTCAATCGACACGAAAAAATATGGTCTTTATTGCTTTCCATATGTATTCCAAGGTGGTAACTTTATAATTATTGAAATCATTATAATTCCTGTCAGGCACATCAAAAAAGCTTTCAAAGCTTTGTGAGCATAACATTCCGTAGTCGAAAGCTACAAATAATTCTAGTGCATTTGGGAATTACACGGCATCAACAAAGTCGAAACTTTAAAAAGTTATCAAAATATTAGATGTATCTGAAGGAATTTCGCATTACTTGTCCTGCAACACTGTGTTAGTTACTCCACATACTTACAAAGTATCAACCACACACGTCGTCGTATACAAAACTTGGCAAGAAGCATTAAGGGCTCGCACATCGTAGGGACTGACCCGTCATGAAATTTAAATCTAGATCAATAACCGCGCTTATATCATTGTCTTCATTAGAGATAATTGGGTTCGCTCCCCATCGGCCGCAACTTTGTTTGTTCGTCGATAACTTGAGACGAATTTCTTGAACATTAACCTACCTACGTCATATAGGTTAGGCAGTCGTTAGCCGAAAGTTACGTTACCATCTATTTATAATTTTGGCAAGAATGGTTCGAGGATCAAAGTGGTACAGCGAAGTATAGATTGTGTTTGGCACCTGTCATTATTTAATTATAGTTATGGAACAATTAATGCTGATGTGTCTTTAGCATATAAATTACGGAAGTTTTATTCTCTGTCACTGTGTAGGTACAAGTGAGGGATGATCAGTTTTTTTATAAATCGATGATTGTAAGTTTGGCTTATTGCATTTTTACTATTTGCGTCAACTAAAGGTGGCAAAGAATTATAGAACCTGTTATAATAAAGCTCGGTAATTGTATTTCATCTAAGTTGCCATGAGACGGGTGTGTGGGTAACGCCGTCATTTGCCTCTCATATGTTTGTACACGGCGCGCAAACACGATTACCTGAAATTAGGTTAGTACGTTTTATGTTATTTACACTATCATGAGCGTCCCTAGGTTTTCGTTCATTTTAAATTATTATTACAGCTTTTAATATGGTTGTTGCGAAGTAATTGACTTTATAAGTAATGTTCTGTTTGGTATATTTGTGAAGTTATTTACATAGTTTATTTTGATTTCTCACAGCTTAATTTTAACCAGTCAAGAGGTATCGGGTTGCTCAAGAAGTGGCTTGTGAAGGTCAGATAGGTATCGTTTCATGTAAAACACTGGTATTCAGATGAATCCAGTTAGACTGGAAGCCGACCCCAACATAGTTGGGTAAAGGCTAAGCAGTTAATGACAGCTTAATTCTGAACCTGCTCATAAGCCTTATCATCACACTATACCTTCTTATTTCCGTGAAGGAGTAGGTTTACCTAGGTAGTTTTCAGAACCTATTAGATATCTAAAACATTGTTTCTATTAGTCAAATAGCACGCAACTTCGTGTGCCTGAATTTTTACGGAATACCTATTTTTTTTGCAAGTATAATATTGCCAAAGTACCTACTTACTCAAGAATAACGTAGTTTCGTATTAGCGAAATATTGTTCAGAATCGGATAAATGTACCGGAATACGTTTTAACTCGCTATTGCAAATATAAAATCCATTTCCATTAAATTTCCGTTTAGTCGAGTATATTGCATCGCAAGGATCGATTCGAAAAAAGCTCATCGGAGCACCTTAAAATATTACGATTCTCTTCCATTACTCCTTGTTTTTTTAAACAACTGAGCAGCCCTTTAGGTACACACTGTATAAGCGCCAATGTTTGAACACTGTCGCATCGATTTCGACTCGATCGCTTTCTAATCCCCATTTTCTCGATGCCATTACGATTTTTCGAGCGCTCACCTCACTCCATATTTCCGTGCATATCTCGACGATTCGCAGATCCATTATTTTTTATGGCTGGAATACACGATGCTTAGTAGAAGTATCGCCCCTGCCTACCGAGTGTTAACGTCTCGGTACACTTTGGTTAGGGGGTGACAATGAACTTACGCAGAAAAAAAGCTAATATTTACTTCGTCATGCGAGTTCATAATAAACTATTCGAACCTGTTTTGAACTTTTGTGACTATTAAATTGCAATAAATAAGAACTATTTACAGAATATGATAAAGAAGTGTAAGAGTTGGATATGAAGTAGTTGGTGAAGCACTTTAAAAATATGATACTTTTAAGGCACTTTAAAATATTTATCAACACTTTCAACTTAGGACTAGACTGCTCCTGCCCGAGTCAATAAATATTGTTTCTAACAAAGTTATTAGTTACTTACATATGTTTTAGATACTTTTGTTTACTTTCTGACTGAAATATTAGTTTTAGTAACAATGGACTGGCTACTTGTACCGAATTTTAGTGAATGTAATTTTAATAGTTTCGATTTCTTGTGTAGATAATATAGGCGAATATGACCAATAACGCATTATTCTGTAAATATGTTCAGCATGGTAAGTTGTAAGTAAGTAGACCGTAAAACTGCCTAATCAGTTTTTTTCCTCGGCGTCTAGTCACCCCAGCGCAAGTAAGTCCCGACTCAGCCATTCCACTCAATACATTTTATCGACAAACGTCAGTGACGCTGCGTGACACTTATGTAAATATTTAAATACGATCCAGTACAAGCTATGAATATTTTAAACTCTAAGTAAACCACTCGGCTTTGTACTTCCACAAAGATATTCACACGCCAATGAAAGAAAATCTATTACTATTCTGTATGCATTAAGGTTGAGAATGGTGCATGAGATCAGCAAATTACGGTTTGCTTTTATTTTATATCTATGCATAAAGCGATTTGATAAGTGTTGGCAAATTGGGGATCGATATTAAAGTGACGAGTTATGCTGATTGGATTTTTTCAAGTGGTTCCGAGGGGACGGTGAATAATTGAGTGCGATTTAGTTTGAGCGACCAAAAAGTGGTTTTCAAATGAAATTCTGTATGAATAATTACTTACTTTACACATTTAATTTAAAAAAATAAACATTGCGAAAAAACCAATCCAGTCTATGTTTCGTTCTATTTACAACGTAAATTCATATAAAAGTTTATCCAACGCCTAACGGTTGCATCATCAACGTATGCCGTGTCGGCTTTATTGCTATGACAAATTTTTAAGGCGTTTAACTTTTAAATGTAAACGATTGTTGAACACTCAGCAATTATTCATTTAAATACTGTTATTTCCTGCCATGTTTTATTAAATCCTCTTTCCATTATAATAAGAGCAAGAAAATCCCCAATAAGCATTAAAATTAAAAAGCCAAGAGCATTTCTAACGCGCGGCATCAGCAAGGAGCGATTCGTGCTTGTATCAATTGATCACGCAGATCGTCCTCGAATCTCGATACCCGCTACTCGATACCATTCACACAATCTCCGAGGGATCTATTCGAGGACCACTCGTCTAGCTTTCCGGTTCTCATTCTTTTGTTGGCAGCACTCGGTCGGTGTCGCCACTCGATACCCGAGGATGTCTTTGTTATAATGTCGCTTTGATAAAAGGGGACCGAGAATTAGTTGTGTTTCTAATAAAATTGGCTTTTGTTGGGTTCTGTCGTTAATGTTACATAGAAATTACAGAAGCTAAGTGTATTAAAAACTAGAAATCTTAATTTTATAATTCAAATTGGCCCTCAATCAAGAAGTGTTTTTCCGACTGTCATCCACCATATCGGCCTTCAAGACATCGTTAATCAATCTTGAAAAACTTTCTGTAGGATTCTTGTTAAAACTTACACATTCCAGAATAGGGCTCAGCACCATCAACGCCTCTATTGTCTCTACCTGTACTCAAGCAGATGCCACTTCAGCGTGTCGTAGATTATTAAATGGCATCTAAATAGTGAATCACTATGATATATCTGAATTTTTTGAAAGCTCATGCTTTGAAAGATCAAGCACACTGATCAATAAAGTTATCATATAGTATTATTAATCTGCCGTAGTGACAAAAATAAATGACAATGTCGAATATCAAAAACACGTAAATAAGTAGCTTTTTCCCTTTAAATGAAATATAATAAGGTTTATATAAGAGTACTTGTAACAAGTGAAATGTAAAAGAATTTTTTAAAAGCCACTACCCCCAGGTGGCAACTGGGTGAATACAAAGTGTGCAAGGCGGGCGATCCGCCTTTGCCCTTGTTACATGTCGGAATGACAATCAAGATATTTGGGTCAGTCGCGAATCGAGATAAAACGAAATAAGTTTATGAATACGGCTGGCTAGACTTGATGTTGAACCCAAGTGACTTCTTACTTACTGTTTCTTTTTCATGTCTTTTTTTCAGGATGATGAAAAGAACTCATAATCTTTATGAAGCTACCTCATAATCAGCAGAAGTAAATAACTAATGTCTTCATTTCAAGTTAGGATATGATGATAAAGCTTCGTTTCAGTGAAGCCTCTCACAGCAAAAGCCCAAATATCTTCAAAAAGCGAGCAGTATTTAACTTTAACTTTAATCATACAATGTTTATGATATAATGTTGTAATAGAAACCCATCGCCTTCCGTACACGGGATAGGCGAGTTTGGGCGGGCGAATGGCATTGATCATAATATCGACGGAGGCTTACGAGAGTGATAAATGGACGACCGCAGCGTCACTGGCGGGATGACGGCGCCGCCATATTTAAATCGCTCCTGTCACATCCGCATATCGCATAGGTGGTTAAAATGCTAGGCAAATTGCAGGCTCTCTTTTTTCATGTTTTTTGAAGTTGCAAGGCATATGTTGCTAGTTATTTCCATGTTTTTTTTGAGGATTTTTTAAACTTATGGTTTAGAAACCCATTCATGACCCATCCGAAAGACTTCTTGAGTACTCAAAATAAAGAATGAAATTCAACTGAATATAAAGACGCATAAGCTTTGATATAAAATGGCAATCATGCCATTTTGGCTTCTATGGAATTTACGAGTAATTTTATAATTATGCCAAAATTCCACGGTAAGTAGCTTGATTATTAAATAATATACCTAGATAATTGTGGTACTAAAATTATCTGTTTACATACATTAGACATTTCATTAAAGCGTGGCACATTTATTTAAAGTCAAAACCAAAGAGTGTATCCACAACGCAAAATCAACGAACCAAATAGGAAATTAAAATCATCAATCAAACTAAAAAATACAAAAGCCCCGTTTCCCATTGTCGCCGATATGTTTGCGCAAAAACGACTTTGTCGCATCACAGTCAAAGTAATAAAAAATCTATACAAAGACATAGAAATTGCTAGAAGTGACAACGCAATGCTTAATAGAACTATCCACTGACTCTTATAATTTGGCTCGGTTGTAGAACACACTATCTACTTTATACTGATGAATGAAATTAATTAGAAAAATGTGCAGCTTCAAATTTCGAGTAGACGCCTAGGTTGGTTTAAAAGCTGTTTTATTAATAAAAAAACTATAATCAATAATACTTTCATTCATAAAACGACATTTCATTCATCATTATCTGTCTCCATGTTTTTCATTCATGCTCCTTCAAACATGAACTCCAAAATTTCCAATCTAAATAAGAATTAAACCATGAACGATGGGTCCCATTGAAAATCAGTCCATTTGTTTATTCGTTACGGTTCAGATGATACTTACGAAAGTTATTGATTTGCGCATTGTAATTTCATGGGATATTATTTGTTTTTGGTTTTTAATTTTAACATTATAGTGGCATTTACACTGTCATCCGATTATTGAATTTTTTAGCTCAAGAATTCTTAAATATTGCAACATCGAATAATTGGTGAAATTTTGTTGTCTTCCGACCTAGCGTTGGTACCTACTTAATCGATGAAGTTATGATTTGAGATTTTTGAAGTGTATTTAATGAGTTTTCTGTTAACTGTATATTTAGTAAATGAAACGAACAGATCATAGAATTCTAAGAGGCTAGATATGAATCAACTTCAATCTAATTTATGTCGAAACCAAGGTTTCGACCAGCACATTCCAGTATTTTTAAGTTCTCGTAAAAAGAGCTCGGGGCTTTGTGATAGGACACGTAATACGCTCACAATTGGTTATTGCGATGCAATGACTATGCGGTTTGCCCAGCACTGATGACAGCTCCAAGGAAAATGCTGAAGGCTCGCCAATTTTTTGCACTCACTTTTTGGACTAGGCTGATATTTTTAAACGACTGTCAATAGTTTGGTCAATTGTGTCACTAATAATAACACTTTTTTGTCGTTCTCCAGTGATGTCATTCGTTACAATCACGTTCGTATTGATAGTCTGTGAGAGGGTATTGTTACCGTTCTATTTTTGAATTTTTGAAAAAACTTTGTGGTGTTGTTTGATTATCGAAGTTTATTTCTGTAGCAGCCAGTACTTGGTAGAGTTCTTATCTAAACTATTTAATTTTGACCCGCTATAATCAAACAAAAAGCTTTTTTCTACAAAAGGGTATGTTACGTGATTACTTCGTTAATTGCTCGCAACTGACCAAAGTAAACATTTAAAATATGACTTAGATAAGTGGTTTAGTTTTGATTTAAAGCGAAAGCTTGAAATTTGATTAATAGTAAACAGAAACGCGAGATTTCAGTCGCGATGTCGAGTCATCGCGCAACAGAATTCTTGAAGACATTAAAATGGTTGCGAACGTTCGAGGAGTACCTCGGGAACTTGGCAGAGAAATTATAATTGATACTGCAAGATGCTTAGATAGGTAGTTTAAGGTCGTTTTCAGCGTACAAATTATAGATGTTTTCTTATTCATCACTTTGATTGTATGTACTTTTTTCTAGAAATATTGTTTAAATTCTTGAAAGCAATTGAAGTTTTGTTATTACTAATGTCGACTGCAATTTATTTCAATTTTACAAATTTGAAAAAAATACCTTTAAAATCCATAATGCAGCCAAAATAAATAGTTAAATGAAACGGTACACGATAGTCGTGCGCAACCATAGGCCGAGTTCTTTCAGCGAGCAAGGGTTCGCAATCCTCAATGATTCAACACTTTCCATTGAAAACTTTATTCGAAGATTACTCTGTTGTATAAATGTAATAAGCTTTGCAGTGACGAGATTAGACCCCGAATTTCACTCAGACATTAATGACATTTTCTGTGGCAACGCGGGGGAGCCCTTGTTTATGTTAAGACAATCGTTTTGAAAGTCATTTTGTTGAGGAAAAATACACGCACAAATATGTACGCTTTTCAGTTATTTTCCCACATTTTATTTGACGTGCTTGCCCTGTTGTTTCAGGTTTTAGTCAATATTTTGCATACAGTTTTTACTTCACAGGAATAGAGACAAATTAAACTAATACTTACTTGTGTAGACGATAATCAGTTAAGTTGAAAAGTTTATTCCAATGTTCAAGTTTTCATAGTAATTTCGTACGACCGATTTTGGTATTATTTAGGTGCAAATTTTGATGTCATTAAAAAGATTGTTATTATACAATAAAAACACAAAAAATGGAGATTTGTACGATATATCGAAACTCATTCGCTCGGTATATCGGGCGTGCATGAAATTTACATGGAATTTTGTGCTTGTAATAAAGAATGATGAATTGGATCCGCATTGGTAATTATGGCCAACGGTGAGCGAGCGAGCCAATATTAAATTGCAAAATTCAATAATTTTATTATATGACTGTAGTTTTTAATGGTTTTAGTATAATGTGTATTAATTTTATTATACTATCCATGTTTTAGTTTGTAGCTCAACAGAGTTAACATGGATATAATGAGTTAAGAATAAATAAAGTAGAGTAAACCGAACAGCGTTTTCTTAAATTAGATTTGATTGCCGATGTTATTATTATTTAAAAAAAAACACCTGTGTTTGAACTGTATATTTATAAAAAAATAATAGTATCGACTATTTACTTAATTATTTTATATATTTACTTATATATCTTTGTATTTCTCGCGAGTTAAATTCGTTAAAATTTGATTAATACTTCCTTGCAAGTTACAAACTAGTTCTATTTTCGTAACATATGATGTAGCAACATGTTGTAAGTATATGTTGCAGAAAAATAATAGTTTTTTGTGTAAGTAATTGGATTTCATTGGCGCGCTGATTTACCGAGCCGTTTTGACGCATGGATGTTTGTCACGATACCATTTCACCGCTGCGATTATTTGCCCTACATCAAAAATGATTTTCCGTATTTTTCTTTTCTTTAGTGGGCTACTTTTCATGTATAATTTTTTCATGGTATTTTTTTTTTCATTTGCGATATATGTTTATTAAAACAATGTTATTTTTGTTAATAAGATTGAGCACCAACAAAGACGATTTCTACAACGAACATTGAATATTTAGTTTACTTTGATTTAGTCTGAATTGCGAAAAAAAATATGAAACTTAAGTATGTAGCCTTTCACGGCGAGTTTAATTTGCAATCATTTGTTCGTTTTATTTCTTGTTGGTCCCGTCTTCCTAATTCCCCATCGACCGTCCGGTATCAAAAACTACTTAGCTCCTTTATATGAAAGCGATTTTTCATCTTTTTTCGAGTTATTTGCTCGGCACAGTCAGTTGTTTGGGATAACAATGGTTTAAGGCGAATGTTATTTTAAAATTGATCTCTTTCGGTAATAAGTTGTAAAGGCAATAAATATCTATAATAAAATGTTATCTGTGTGTGTGTTTCATAGTTTTGTTTACTGCTTTTTATCAAAATTAATATTTAACACTCCTCTGCAAATCAAATAAACTTGCCTTTTGGTTCAAGAAAACATATATCACTAGAAAATCTAAAGTATTCAGAAAGAAAAACATTAGTGTCAAAAACTAACAAATAAGAGGTTTTTTATAATTTTTAATACCTGACGTTTTTTAGTGATTTTGACTACAAACGCACCTTACTCTTAACTGAGCTCACATTCGTCGAATTTTATTCGGCGAACGCGAATTAAAGTAATATAGCAGCACGCTCCGGGCAAATGATCATCATTAAAATGTATATTACGATCATTAAGTATAAATAATACTTTAACCAAATTCCTACCATTTAAATTGCCACCTATTTTAATCCCCCCCGTTGTTAGTAGTTATTTTAACTGCCCCGTTGGTCTCGTGGTCGCAAGTGCCGACTGCTGTGCAAGGGGTCCCGGGTTCGATTCCCAGGTCGAGCAAAAAGTGTTATTTGGTTTTTCTATGAAATTCTCAGTAGCAGCTCGGAGTTTGGATTTGTGCCCGGTAAATGGCAATAGGCTCGCCCCCTATTACATGGGACCTAAATATACCGGCGAACTGTGGGTGTACATTAGTACACCTCTGCCTAACCCTTCGGGGAATACAGGCGTGATGGTATATTATTATATTATTATTTTAATCCTTTTTTCAAAGGACCCTTTGATGTATGACGGAATTGTATAAATATAGCATCACGCCTATATTCTCCGAAAGGTTAGGCAGAGGTGTACCAATGTACACCCACAGTTCGCCGGTATATTTAACGACAGAATTGTAATTATGTTTATTAATGACATAAAAAGTTTATATTTGTCACCGTCATGGTTATAAACAAAAATACTACAATTATATTATAAGAGGTATAATAACTAATAGATAACTTTCTTTAAGTTCTTAAAGTCTTTCAGGACATTTTTAGGGACGGCAGATGTATTTTTTTTCGGAGTTCATAAACTTCCAATAAAGCCCTAATCACAAAAAAAGTATATTAATAATCCCACTACATGATAATTGGTTATGTTGATACGAGTACATTGACCGCTCACTATAATAACAGCCGTTACGTCGAAACCACGCAAGTTCCCATAATAAACAATTACAGCATTTAATTGTGTAGCACACCACAGTATAGATTTTTAATAAAACCCGATCCATCAGGGTCGGAGAGTAAGGAAACATCGTTAGAAGGGTATCCCGATGCATGTTTTAAAATTATCAGCGTCGTGTTAATTTCTAATTTACTGCTTCGATGGTGGCAACACGATAATTCGATTGAGCGCCGATGCTCTGCCCGGGGCAAAAAGTCACCGGACGATATAGGTGCTGCTCAACTCTCTTTACTGTAATACTATTAACTGAGCAACTAGTTTATACTGTTTAATTTTGTGCGAGATCGTATGTACTTGTGTTATCTGGCGGATACGACGCCCATCTGATGATTTTGTCTAATAATGCTTTGTTGAATGTAGGGAAGTGTAATGGCAAAAAACGCTAAATAAAGAGGCTACAGAACTTTTGCTTTACAAATTCAACTTAATTAAAGTTACTGTGTAAAAGATTTATTATCTGCAAGTGCTAGTCTCAAATAGAATCAGAAGTATTCTTAGAACGATTCAATAAACTTGATGTTGATCCCTTAACGAGGCGCTGATTCAAATAACTACGCGATTTACATTCGTAACACGGCATCTTTTGAGTTCTTAGTAGAGATAATAAAAAACACATGAATTAATTTATTCAAATTTTTCAATGAATAAATAAAAGTGTGTTGTTTAGCTTTTAACTACATTTAAGTATGAATACGAGAGTTGGTGGGTGAGCAATAAAATGCAACTGACCGTATCTAATCTAATAATACCTACAGAAACATAAGAGTATGAATACATAATCGTGATTAACTTCAATGTTGAATGCTAATGTTAATAACACTTTATAATTACTCAATTAAATCTAATTGCTAAAAAAGTTTGAACATGGGTTTAGGATTAACACGATATATTATTAAACTCATCGATTATGCTACTATTATTTCCCACCAAGGGGAACTTATGTTTTCTGTGAAACAGTTATTATCATCATATTAGTCGAACGACGTTCACTGCTGGACGTAGGCCTTTTCTAAAGATAGCTATAATGACCGGTTTTGGAACTTATAAACAAGCATTAGGTATTGTTATCTTGGATAAAGCCAAGGATAAGCCAAATTATGTTCTTAAAAACTAAATGCAATGACATCAACAAAGAATTATGTTGTTCGAACATTTGTAAAAATCTGGCTACGAGGCGTGCTACGAAAGCATATTGACAATACATGCAGGCGTTACTAAGTGCTATATCTAGAAGGTAACACTAATTTGGAAGGTGAACGTCATTCATTTAAACGTTCTAACTCGACATTAGGCGCGAATTGTCATTGTTCCTCCTTTAAACTGGGGGTCTACGCCGAGTCTACGAAAATGCCTACGAATTTATTCGCCTCAGGACAATTTCAGCCAATAAAAGATATAAACGCACTATTCTTTTTTTTGTTACGTAACGCGTAACAGCAATATCTCCCGCCAGTGTGTAATAAAAACTACAACCTGATAAAACCTTCCTTTTTTTTTCATGTTCAACTAACCTGTCACAAAAATGAAAATAAATGATCGCATTGAAAACTAAACGAAATTGATAAACTAAAATCTGTGTATGATAATGGTAGACAATATCGAAAGGGTTTAATGAGAACGAAGCGAAACTAATAGTTCACCTTCCTGTGATACTGATCTTTAATATAGTATGAGTGGGTGAAACATTAAAACTGGACGCGCACGGAAGCGCCGCGCCCGCAAAGGGTTCAGACTTTCAAACTTCGAATCAATTTCTATTTTTATTTATTAAGACTGTATTTACCTCCATAGAACACGATATGTGTTTAGTGCATTATCGGATATTGCTTTATGTACGAGTAAAGTCCGTACTGAACTGATCTTATCGCCTTCTTGTGTTTAGTTGCCTTACCTTCCCTCTACTGTACTTGCATGAATATCTTTGTTGAAGATAATTGCTGCAGCGTTGTTGCTTCAGTAGCGCCGTCTTTTGTTCAGGAAGATAATAATTTATACGTCATTTTATTTGCCTTCGATTATAAGACGAGTACTTCTTGAGTTTTGAGGTGAGAATATGATTTTAGAACAGTTGCAGGGCTGGCCACTGGGCTACCCTGACTTACAAGATCGTGTGTTGGAACACAGGCAGCACTTTTCTTTGTACCTATTTATTTCTTCAGCACAGTTCCCAATACATACATACCATCACACCAGGATTGTGTACAGTTCGCCGGTATCTTTAGGTCCCATGTAAAAGTCGGCGAGCCTATTGCCATTAACCGGGCGTAAATCCTAACTCCGAGCTGCTAATGAGAATTTCTTAGAAAAACTCAATAACAATTTGGCTCGACCTGGGAATCGAACCCAAGACCTAGGCTTACGAAACAGTTCTTAATAGGGTGAAGGAAATAATAAAACAACCTGTAGTGTAATTCGAAATACCTACGTATAAACTTTGATCCAGAAGCCTTTGTTCGAACTCAAAGATCGTATCCCATTTTATGTGATATAAGTTTAATCTCAAACTCCCTTCGAGTTAAAATTTGCAAAGCCACGCAGCAAAACAATAACATATCCCTTGGGCTTCGGACCGGAACATGTAACCCTAATCCCTTATAAGTGAAACTTGGTATTTGTTACGTCGAATCTTAGTTAATAATTCTAGAAACATCTTTAAACAGGATGTGGTTTGTAGATGTATCCGAAAGGTTTGCGCGGTGTTTGCTCGTCCAATGCGAACCGTCCCTCTGATATTCTGGTTCAATTTTCATTTAGATTTATGTAAGGGGTAGTGCGTAGTAATACTACTGTTTTCTGAGGAATATTTACATGATGTCATTTATGTTGATTCTAATATATTTCAAGGAACTGTTTTAACATTGGATATTATTAATTAGTATAATTTATTTTAGTATCTTAAAAAAATGCTTTTTATTATTAGCAATTATAAATAAAATATCCACGAGGTATCTAATCAGTTTGTTGTTTCTTTTTCATTATAATCAATGTTATTCACCCCATACGTTATTATATATTTATTGGCACTTTTCTCGATTCCCAGAAGCTGAAATGTTTACCAAACTATTTGAATTTAATTGCAACTATCATACGTTAACAGTTTGTCGGTAGATCTACTTTTTTTACACGAAAGTTAAATTGAACTCCAGCAGATGTTAATGGACATGAACAGGCGGACTCTGTTACTATAAAAATTGCAATTTAAACTTTTTGAAACGCTTTTTATTTTCACGTTAACGTTCATTACGTAGAACTGTATAACTTAGATATGTTGAAGACTAATTATTGTTAATTCGAGAAAAAATCAAGCACACGTAGGTGATGATGATGATGATAATGTCATCTAAACCATCCCGGCCACAGCGACTGCAATTTGAACTTCCCTTGAAGATTGTTGGCGTGGATTTACTGCCCTTTCTGTACGTTACTAGCGTATCTAACTTTGGTAGAGAAAAGTGAACATGTTAGGACACTATTGACGAAATTATAAATAATAGAAGCTGTAGGTGGTTTAGCTTCTCGTCATGTAGGTATTGTGTTAGGGACAATCACGGCAAATAATTGGAAATGTCTTAAGTATTATTATTCATTTTCATCTGAAGAGCCATTGTCATGTCTGTCTCCCTATTACTGCAAGGGTTCTATCTTACAAGATGGAATAACCGTTCCCAAGAATCATAAACCAATAATTTAAATAAACCAGTTTCAGTATCTGGTTTAGTTTTCCGGTTACTAGGATCTCTTGCAGTATTAATCATTTGATTGGCTTCGTATCTTTCTGCACCCTGTTTATCATGATCTTTGATAGTCGCCGTTTTTAATGACAGATATTACGAACTACTTGGAGTCACTTCAAGAGATTTTTTTTTATTTTGTGTTACTATACTCGTACAAGATGACTACTTAACTGAGATATAACTTCAAGAGGTGACTTGAATACAATAAAGAATAGAACCGTTGTCAGATTCCTTCAAATAGGTACTTCATAAAAGAGAAAAAAAAACGGTATTTTTACATCTTAATCTTTTGCTTTTAGTTCCAGTTTTCCACCACCAAAGACGCATCTAAGAAACTTACGAAATTATTTACCTATGTTCGTATCACGGCTAACAATATATCAAAAGTATAAAACAAAATTTTATATAGGCTTTATGTTTAGTTAGGTGGGGACTTGCATAATCAAAGCTACAGCTAGCTTAACTCAACCAACCATAAAGCAATATCATCCGAAGTGATATCAAAGTTTTAACATGTACCGAATTTTAAGGCGATTACACATTAACTTGGATACGTTATAGCAGCGCAACTTGTGATTGCATCGTCGGTAAGTTTAAGCGGTGCTCACTAGATACCTTTTGTGTTTGCGGCTGTGCCTTTGTGACCCGTCGAGTGATACGTGCGTTTGCTTTACACTCGCCCGCCGGTGTACCCGTCGCTCAAACTGAAAATTTGATGACGTTTTCTCGATATAGGGTATGGTCACAATGAAGGTGGAGGAAAAATGGATGGATGGGTTTGCCATACAGTGTAATAGTTAAAGTACTGGGTGATAATATTGTAATCATTTGGGGTTAAATTAAGGAATAACTATGATTATTACTAAAAGTTCTATTCGTGTTTGGGTATGCCCGTTTTTATCCCTGCTGCGACTATATTGTCCCTGATCATACCCAATAAATGAACGACAACAATTCAGTGAAAGTACAAACCACCAGAAGATCTGCTTTTGTGTATCTTTCACAGCAAAACCAACAAAATAATCCTAGTACTTACATGAACGTAAACACGCGCATCCCATGTAACGTATATCTTATCACATCAAATATTCTAAACTGACGACAAAATGCGGCGCTAAAGGCAAAAGCGATAATCTCTCCCGTCTCAGACCTGAGTTAGACACCTTCGAGAGACTAACGAAGTTCTTATAATCCTCAACACCTCCCCCCCTGCCCCCCCTCTACAACCCTCTTGTAATCGAGTTATTGCCAGCATCTCATGTCTTACGAGTCCCCTTTTAATGACGACTTAGTTTTTGGAGATAATATTTGTTTGATGAATATGGATGTTGAGATCCGGTAGTCCTTGTTCTTATGATATTGATGGAACTTAATTACTTGTTTCCTTGTCTTTGACTGTCTGTTTAGTATCTTTATAATTATCAAATTCTAGGAAATATTAGGCCCTTGCGGATTTTGTTTCGAAATTATTTTTATTCAATAAACCGGACTAGGTATTCGTTTATAAGGTGACCCTAAACGTGGAGCAATTCATCAATGGACGCTGAAGTGTGTCCAACATGGCCCATTGCCTTCAGTACCCATTATAAATGCTATCGTCCCATAAAATTATAAATGATTAAATGCCTGTAATAAGCTATATAAATGCCATTTTCAACTATGCGACTAAAAAATAACTAATTTAACAGCATTTTTAGCCGCATCTAATAAATTAAGTCAAAAACTGTTGAATTAATTTGAATCATGAAGTAATTGAATTTTCTCGGAGCTATGAAATTAAATAAAAACTGCTTGGAGATCGATTATTTGCGTATTATTTATGCGACTTTACCGGGAACTCTCCGGTGGTATCGATACGTAATCGCTGAGAAATTGCGCTGATCGAGTCAGCCATCGATTTTATGTTGACAGTTAAACTGAATAAGTTTCATATTTATACAAATTAGTAAGACGAATGATAATACTCGTAATTATGAATAATATGAAGTTCGATCACGAGGTTTTTCTTTATTTTGGCTTCGAATAAATAACATAATTATAATATTACTAGCTTCTGCCCGCGACTTCGTCCGCGTCACAGTTGATGTGTTATCCTACGGGTACCGTACATTTTCCCGGGATAAAAAGTAGCCTATGTGTTATTCCAGACTATAATCTATCTTTGTGCCAAATTTCATCCAGATCCATTCAGCCGTTTAAGCGTGAAAGAATAACAAACATCCATACATCCATACATCCATACTTACAAACTTTCGCCTTTATAATAGTAATAGGATATTCACTTTAAATAGTATGGTACAGTGTCTTCAGATACAGGAGTTCAAGTTCATAAAACTTTTAATTTAACCTCAAATAAACAATTAACTTGAGTTAAGTTTTTGGCACGAGTGGGCCAACGTGAATTTTCATCATATATTTTCATTTTTTCATCTTATTTTGTAGAATCATTTTCCAGATCAATTTCTAGTATAAATAGGGCATTTCGCCCTAAGGAACAACAAGCTCGTGTTAAAAAGGCGTAACCAATATTTCATTAGTACTGTACAATGTCGTGACTGCGAATCACTGTTAAAATCAACTACGATGCAATTTCTTTGTTTAATAACAATCAACTGTTTGAGGAATGTGTAGTGCTAGTACTAATGAAAACCAAATTTATTTGCACGGTGCAGCCGGCCGGGGTGCGTCGTGTTTGTTAGTTGAAGGGTTCTGTTGGTTTTTTTTGGCATTTAATATTTAGAGGTTTTACTAGGTATTTGAGTTCGTTAAAGTAGATTCTCAAATTAGGGATTAAATGCTGATTTAGAAAACAACAAAATCAAAATAAATTTCATGAATCGAATTGGATCATCATGATGTTCAGTCACTTGGACTGTAAAAGGCGACACGGTTGGTGCAGTGCCTGAGCGATAGGCTGCTG
This sequence comes from Caradrina clavipalpis, assembly GCA_932526535.1. NCBI lineage: Eukaryota > Metazoa > Arthropoda > Insecta > Lepidoptera > Noctuidae > Caradrina > Caradrina clavipalpis. The sequence goes on from OW052097.1 coordinate 7,420,764, forward strand.
CGCTGCGTATCGCGGGTTCGCTTCCTGCACGGAGATAGATTTGTATGCTTTACAAGCAATTGTTCCGGATCTGGCTGTTTATGTATATGATTTTATATGTTTGTGTATGGACCCATTATATAGAAGAAATACTTAGCGTGAGGCAACAGTTTAAAAAAAGATTTAATTTAGGGATCGTATGATGGCTGTTGCTAGTGCCGTGGAACGTCTTGAATCATCGTCTCATTTCATAAAATGTTTTTCAGATCTTTTATATTTCCTTCTTCTATATTGAAGGGAAGAAAAGGGAGTCAGTGATAGCCTGATGGCTGACAGGACTGCATGGAAGAAGAAAACGTGTTGCGCCGACCCCAAGTAACAAGAGATAAGGGCAGGAAGATGATGATGAAGATTATTCTGTATTGATTTTACTTTGTCATCCAAATGTGACTTTCTCCTGAATAAACAATTATTATTATTCCTTTGTAACTATTGTTCGGAACATATGTTTTAACGATAGTGTTCACATCTGTATATACAGGATAAGTTTTTAACCAGTGCGTAATTTTTTTTTGGTAGTTCAGTGTCAGTAATAGAACACATTTCAGTGTTTAGTTAAAAAAAAAATTAAAAAAATTTCATCATTATCCGAGTTTGAAATAAGCAAAACATGGACATAATCTATTCGCCATACTATCAATGAAAGCTCGCGGCCGCCGCCCGGGCGCATGACTGGGGTGAGGGGGTGGGGAATGCGCTAGCGCCGAGTGACAATAAAATATGGTTTTTAAGTAAACATGTTTCGTAAGCGATAACTTTTTTTTTTAGTACTAAGACATATCAAAATAAAATATATACGTGTTTAATAAAACGTGTTGAAGTTTATTATGGCAAAATTTACGCACTGGTTAAAAAAATTTCCTGTATAAGGAAAGACCTGGGAAGGATCTAATATCAAACGTACCTACAGGCTCGGCCTAGTTTAGGTGTTATTGGTCATCTGAATTGTAAAATAAAGTGTAAAATATTTTGTGTCAATAAAGCATTTTTATATGTTTTTATATTGGTTCTTATACTCTGATAAGATTTAAACACTTGACGTTTAACTAACCTTAAATGAAATTGTAGAATGGAAACTAAATATTAAAAAATCAAGTCTTAAAGGTTTAAGCTAAAGGTTTACCTGTTTCACCCACGCAACCCGAATAATAAAAATCATTAGACATAATAAATAGGTTTCTAGATAAGACGACGTGTCGCCACTCCGTACTGATCGTAGTTACTTATTACGTGACAAGGAAATTAAAGGCTATTGCTTTGACATTACTAGCGTGATTTTATAAAATTTCTAATATCTGGTTTTTATATTATTCAATGAACGAATGTATTATTAGTAATAATTTCTATGCTCACTGTTTTAAGTAAGGTGTATTTTATAAATTTTAAGTAGACGTGTATTTTTCCTTACTATATGATTTGGAAACAACTTTTTATCGTGACTCATGCAAAACGTAGTTTATTTTGAATAGATGAATTGAAACATCTCTTTTATTTTGTAATATTTCGATTTCCTCTGGTACGTTCTGCTGGAAAAACTCATCTCTTACACTTTCAGACTTACAAGAGTAAGTACCACTGAACATGTTATGTTTAGGAGTATTTTAGATGAGCGTGTAAATGTCGTGTTGTTATGCATTTACCTAATGTTAGCAATAACATTGGCTGTATTATGTTAAAATAAAATAAAATAAAATAAATAAATAAATGAAGAATGAATGTATGAAGTACTTACTGACTTACGATGTCAGTTACAAACAAACTGATCTATCCTATCGTCCTGAAATAGTGCTGAATAGAGTTTAACCACGAGTGTAGTTGTGATCTCTGTAATAAGAATGAAGTCCTCACCCCAGTTCTGAATAGACACTTATTCTCACTAGATATATTAAAAAATGGAACAGAATTTGTACGAAATGATAAGCCATATTAATCGGAACTTATTCGAAAATGCTAAAACAGGCCCTTTTATGGAAATATTTCCAAGAACTTTTCCGAATGTTAGCTTGGAATAGCCAATAGCCTTTCCACACGTAATAAGTGATATTTTCTGGCAAACAGCCCAGGAGGGCGGGCTAATGGCAGCGAGCACGCGACTCGCACTCACTGCTACAAAATGCAATTGGCCATCGACTGCCCAACTTGTTTTTTTTTTCTTCTCTTAATTTTATTTTTTTAGCCCAACGTCTGGCAGCCGGACGGTGGTGACAAAGTTGACCAGTTTTTTTGGTCGGTTTTGTATTTTTATTTTGGGTATTATGATATAATAACATCAATGAAAATATTCAGAATGTTGGAACGCAGGTGTTGTTTGTTTTTAAATAATTTCCAAGCACTAGATTTTTTTCTTCTTTTTTTGTATGATTTGTTTGCATTATCGTCATTATGATCGAAATGCAAATTTTTGAAAGTAAGATATAACTTTTTTCCAACATTATTATTTGTTAGAAGATAATTTATAAAAAAATAAACCATTTATTTTGTATGTTTAATCACTTTTATCTTACTATAAAAATATCATTCATGCATCTAGCCATCTTTTACCTCCATGAACAAATATTGTCATTTATCTATAGAAGATGATTTATGACTGTCCAAATTTTCGTAATGACCCAAAAGCTAGACGCACCCGTGTCCACGTGTAAGCCTTCCGAAGGACTAGGTTTCTCCTTACATTGGAGAAGTTACCCGTGATTGAGAGACAAGGGTCACACTAATGAAATAAGACTCTATCTAGTAAAGTATATTGAAACCAGTGGCTACTCTCAAGCTAAAATAATATTATGTTTCTCATCTTTACAATGTCGTGATGGCCTAGTGTTTAAGGCACTTTTCATCCATGATTTTTCGGGTTCGATACCGGGCCAGTTCTAATGAGACATTTTCAATTCATATTGCTATGTAGGTACTTTCTTAGTTTATTTTCAACATCTTTGACATCGGTGAAGAAAAAATATTGTGAGGAAACCTGGACTTATATTGAATATAAGTCTGAAATCGCCGATCCGTCTTGAGCATATGTGGTGATCAGCCCTCGTGCCTTTTCTGTATGAGAAGAGGCCATTGTCTTGTCCTGTGGGACAATAATAGATTGGTATTACAATTTTAATCTTTACAAATAATAGAGATACTTACTATTTATATTATAATAAACAAAAAATAAAATAATCAATTGATTGATTGATAGTTTACAAGTTAGATAATAATTTGCAAATGTTGTATAATTTTTAGAATTGCTAGCTTCGATGAGTATTAGATTGAGTCTAAAACATGTTATTTATTAGTAATTTAGATTTTTTGTTTATATATCAATCAGTGCGGTAATAAATTCCAATGTCTATTAAATATAATTTTGCTCTAACCTTATAACCTGTATAAATATTATTTTATAAGACATACTAAGATTGCAAATACGATATATGTAGACTAGGTTATTAAAAAATCTATAAAAAGTGTTTATGAGTTATTTTTATTCTAAGATCATGACTGGGTACGATCCTCATATAATTATATAAATACTTAAGTTTACTAGATTTTTGAAACTCCATTTCAAACGACAATCCTATTTATTATGACATGAAGGCCCTAGGAGACTGGATTAAAAGATTTGCCAGTCAGTAAAGTTGGTATCGGGGTTGACTGGGTAGTGAAGTCCGATGGCACGTTTTTCATCAGGTAGGTACCTACCCTTCTTTTTTCACAACTGCGCCGATGTAGACTATTCTGTTAGTTCAGACGCTGTAAAACACGGGAAGTTAAAAATGTGCAATAGCTGGCAATTTCAATGCAATCTTGAAATTACTAGTTAAGTTTTAATTCAATTAAGAAAAAAAATGCACGATTGGGTTAGCCGTGTAAACGCACCATTATGGAAGTATTTGCTATGCTGGCTTAAATCTATAGGTACGAATTACAAGTTACGAATTATTTCATAGAAATTAATTATCTACTGCATTCCAATCGATGTTTCACCTAACACACAACCATTTTAATTTCAAAAACACTCACCTGAAAACAATGCACGAAACTTTGCTAAACAATAAAATACAGCACAACACAGCCGTAGCAGGGCCATTGTTAGCGGCAACATTCTAAATTAGATCAACATACTAGTTAGAATGAATTTGTGAACACATGCCTTTGAAATGGAGGTACAAAATTCAGTTATAATTTGTGTATTTCGCCGTCATTGCTAGGCGCAAGTACGACAAACAGGAAGGACAAACAAACGTGTATTGTGTGCTTCAAAGAGTAGCTGCTGTACCCGGCATAGCACTCGTGAACTCTGCTTTATCTAAAACATAATATATTTTGGTTTGTGTGACAACTTTGTGAGCGAAGTTTACACTCTGTCGTTGCCTGAAATCAATGATAGGTATATTTAATAGTTTACATTATGGAAAATAAAGATATTACACCAAAAACTAAGCTACACTACGTTATAGTTACGAATTTATAGTGATATATTTTAATACAAATGGTATCTATTTTGGCTGTGTTGAAGACCTTAACGTTACTGGTAATGCCATAATTTGACGTCGTATTTGATTCAAAGGTAATGTAAAACTGTGATGTTACAAACCAAAGATGTGCCAAATTTAAACAATAGGACAAGTATCCACAGCTCCCTTTATCATTTGGTACGTATCTTTAGTTCGCAAAAGCGCAACAGTGTTGTACGTTGTTACTGAAAAAACTAAATAGGTATACCAGACATCACGTCTGTTAAAAACTACAATAATAATAAATAACTTACCTTATCTTAAAATATAATAAATAAGTATAACGTTAGCTGAGAAATATAATTAAATCACCATAAAATTAAACACAAGAAGATAACCCATTTACGAACGAATTAAAAAACTAATTCGATCGTTTGAAACCGTCGAAATTAACGTATTATTACGTTTATTCGGAACAGATTCTGATATGGTGTTTTGATCACCGCGCGATCTTTTATTTTGGGAACCAAAAATTTTGACGTTCACGACGGCGATCAATCATTGGCTGGCGCCGAATCATCGTTATAAAGCTACATAGGCGGTTAGGTTATTGACTTAAACACTGGGTTTTTTGGCACCGCAATTTATTCTAGCTTTGTCCACCAATTATGTGATAATCTAGTTATCGCTCGTCGTCTTGACGACGTAAATAACGCTATGCATGAGGTTCATAATTGGTTTACTATAAATAACTTAGTATTAAATGAGAAGAAAACTAAATGCATAAGATTCGCTTTGCCAAATGTTAAAAGTATGTCATGTAACGTTACATTAAATAAGGATATACTGGAATTCGTCGAAAAGACAGTTTTCCTAGGGATTACGCTTGACTCAAAGCTGCAGTGGAGTCCTCACTTAACATCTCTAGCAGGGCGGTTGAGCTCAGCCGCTTACGCTGTCAGAAAAATCAGACAATTAACAGACGTGGATACCGCGAGGCTGGTCTATTTTAGTTACTTTCATAGCATTATGTCTTACGGTATTTTGCTTTGGGGGCGGGCTGCAGATATAGAGTCTATCTTTATTCTGCAAAAGAGGGCTGTCAGAGCCATCTATAATCTTTGCAGGAGCGAGTCTCTAAGGGAATTGTTCAAAAAAATTAATATCATGACGGTTCCTTGTCAATATATATATGAAAACATTATGCACGTTCGAAAAAACCTTCATCTTTTCAAAAAAATTGGTGATAGACATAATGTGTATACTAGAAATAGGAATAAATTAGATCAACCAGGTTTCAGATTGTCTAAAGTACACACTTCGTTTATGGGGTACTGTGTAAAATGTTATAACAAAATACCACTCGATATTCTCGAACTAAATGAGAGAAAATTTAAAACTTGCATCAAACGCACACTATGTAGTCAAGCATATTATAAGTTAGAAGATTATATTAATGACAAGAATGCTTGGCTTAATGCTGGTCCTGCTCCACAGAGACTCGGGCTCACAAATAATTAGATATTGTTTTTTGGGAATGTTTCTTACCCCTTTTTCATTTTGATTGACCTTAATAACGTTTACCGTTATTTTATTAGTATTTATTACATACCACGGATCATCAGTTGAATAGGTTCACTAAAAACCTTAGTTTTATATAATTTAACATAATTTATTTCAATTTTGTAAATGTGAGTACCATGGAGCCATTTATTTGTTAAGTTACTATGTGTTGGACACTGAGCATGGCAGTTGAGAGCTTCGTCATGCTCACTTTAATGTCTCGCTGACGGTGGCGCGTGGGTTGGGTCGTTTGGTTCCCTTCAAGATGGTTGAGCTAAATGGTGCTGATGCACGCGTCATATTCGTGAACGGGTGCTGTCAGTTGGGATTGGTCATCTCTTGACTGCCATGGCTTACATCTTTATTATAATTTTGTTATTTTTTATATTCACCTTCATTGTTTTCACATATAGAAGCAACAAGAATAATGTAACCAAGTTTTTGTAAAAACCAAATTGAATGAAAAGAGTGTCCATGGAGTTTCTTGCTCGTTCTTCTCCATAGAGACCTACGTTTTGGAACGAGCAACTAGCTTCAATATTAAACTGTAACTTCTTGACAATTCAAAAGTGCCTGTAAATGGTCTAATTGAAATAAATGCTTTGATTTGATTTGATTTGATTTGTCAATCAGGTTTCGTCTAATTGTTGCTTTGCTTGATTGAAGGATGGTTTTCTAATATTTTCAATAAGATTTTGTTATATTATTTTAATTATGTTGTAGTAGGTAGTTTGCGTTTTATTTAGTTTGGTTTTTTGATATTTTATCATCATGTTGAATTTTCTTGTTTCAGGTAAGTTAATTTAATCGGGTCTCCGAAACATCACTACAATATTTAAAAAGACGTTCGTACGGTTGTTGAACACGATTTATAAAAATTCAGTAACAAAAGCGACAATAATCAAAATTACATAACATTTAACTCAAATTCCATGTTTAAATTCATGTTTAAACAAAAAATTCTGATTCTACATTAGATAGATAAATAGCTTTGCTCAAAAGTTTAAACAAAAAAATAGGTGAAAAGTGTTGGAATTAGTGATTAGACCGATTGAATGGTATAGCGTCCACGGCAAAACGTTTACGGGCATAATAATCATTAAAATGTATTTCCATTTTATTCGGGCCCGAACTCGAACCTTGGAGATTATGATCTCTATCCTTTTATTAGGGTTCCGCGGGCTGTATAGATTTAGACTGAACACAATATGAATAGAAAAACTATGTATCATAGAAAATTATAAGACTTGAAAATTTATGGCAGCAATGAATGTAAATGTATTGTAAATATAAATAAATTATAAATGTGAAACCCAATTTCGGCTAATAAATAATATGCCACCGATAGTGTGGTAAGGAAGAACCAGTGTAGGTAAGGAAAGGACCAGCCCATTGATCTCCATCCAAAGATATAATTAAGACGAGGCTGTTAGAAGACCGGAAGACTCAAATATCATAATTTCCGTGAAAATGAAAAAGAAAACATTAAAATGTCTCCAATCGATAGATACTTTCATAGCTTTGATAGCTTAGCTAATCTCAAAGCACGTTATCCATTAGGAACAGATTGTTAGTATGAAGATATGTAAAAACTTAGTCTGGAACATAATTCTGATCATGATTTTCTTGTGCAAGTTCATATAACTGAACAGGTAATTGGTAGGCGCTGCTTGTAGATAATAGATATTGCAGCATGTAACTAATTATCGTAATTATTAATGCATTTCTTGATTGGCGCCTGTAGATAATAATTGCACCATTGTTTACTTATTTATGTTTATGAATTATTTTTCAAGTTCAGCTTAAGGTCCGGATAAAAGTCGAGATGTAGATAGTTTCCAAAGAAACTATCCAACCAGATGGTTTTCCAAGGAATTCATATTCATATTTTAATTTATATATAAAGATATAAAGTGGTAACTGATTAATTTAGTTGAATTTTTTGTTTATGAAGACACACACGTTTATCGGTTACAGCAGAGACAATCAGTTCAAATATCTTTTATAATTTTCCGCGTCTTCAAAAAACCTACGGAATCCTTTAGGACTTCAAACTAAACATGCTTGATTGTCTTTTTATAATAAAAATCATACTTGAATGCGAGGGAATGGAAAATAAACCAAGTAAATGTTTTGTAACGTGTAATTTTGGTAAATAGCTATTCGATACGTATCAAATCATTTTTGGGAACAAAACATGGTAATGTGTCTGAAATTATTATGTATTAAATGTGCTCTCTCTATTGTCTATTTCGTTGTATTTAGTTGTAGCATTTGATTATGTTAATTCTGGAAAAGTGAACAAACCATATTGTTATGTTTTGTTTATTAATATTATTGATTTATGATAATACCCTATATTTAGAGGCTTTATTAAGAGTAATATGAGATTTCATAGAATTAGCTTGAACAATTTCCATGGAAACTCACGTTATTTCACGTTTATAAAAATGTAGTGTGTATAAAATGTTTCAACCTATTTGTGAAAATAGTCGCGATAAAGGTAGAAGTAAGAGATTTTCCATTACCTGGTTGTTCCATTTTCCGATACAACATATTATTCACAAAGTTTACGAACACGCACACGACACTAATTGCTTGCAGTACGAATGTAAAAAGTGCACACACGTGAAGGTAAGGTGGCGTGCCGTGCCGTGGGGGCAGGCCACTCCCACGGCAACGCCTGCTCATTTTAAATTGTAATTACAATTTATTATTGTCTCTGTGCCGCCTTCATAGCCCGACGCCATTTTATCGATTACGGTTATGTTTGAAGGTTTCGAATTCCGAATCGAGAAGAGCTTTAGTTATCGGTGTGCTGAATTAATTGTTTACTATTTCGATCAAATTGTTGTTTAATTAGCTTCTTCTTCTTAGCTTCATCACTCGATTTAAAAGAGGGCATCTATTGGGTCATGGTGATTAATAGAGAGTATACTGTTTACATACAGTTTTGTCAAAAGCCAAAACGTTGAATTAATAGAGACCATTTACGTTTTAGTTTACCGACCACAAGACCTAGCTCTTAGTAGAAGTTAAGCAGTGTCACACTACAGTACCTTCTAACTCCTCAGCGATCAGTTGTGACGTCTGTAAGTTAAACAATCGAGCATCAAACAGCCGGACCCTCGCCGCCTCTAATAGAGACAAACTCCTTGTGCCAGACAATTATCCGCCACTAGGAAAGAGGTACACAGAGGTTTACTCGCACAAATCATAGAAATAGTGAGAATATCGTTTTAATTCTTAAGGATAATAAAACCAAACCACACACACCGCCGGTCTTCTTCTTAGCGTGTCGATAGCGGTGGAGAATTTTTATTTACCCATATACAATCTTATTTGAATAGCTAAATAATTCAAAGTAGTTAGTAATGAGTTCAAGTCTGTTTTGAAAGAAAATAATATGGACTTGTCAGTTTACCACAAAGACTAACTGGCGGTTTTACATTAAATAATATAATGGTGTTAATTAGCTTAAAACACCAAGTATTAATTGAAACCGTGTTTCAATCAAGTGTGGATGGAGTCCCTGGCAATGATAATAAGGTAAATATTTTTTTAATGTTATGTTTTTTTTTCATCTAGCGTATACTGTACCACAAAGTGGACGGATGACCTGATTAAGACCGCAGGAAGACGCTGGATGCAAGCGGCTTCTAACCGGTATTTTTGGAAATCTATGGGGGACGCCTATGTCCAGCTGTGGACGTCCTGCGACTGATATGATGATGATGATGATACTGTCCCACTGGTGGTGGGTAAAGGCCTCAGCCATATCCTTCCAAATATTTTTTTTGTGGCAACTCGAATAGCCCTTCCGGTTAATCAGAAGTATTTTCTTGTGTTTATTTATAAAAATATAAAAATATACCATCACGCCTGTATTACCCAAAGTTCGCCGGCATATTTAGGTCCCATGTAATAGGGGGCGAGCCTATTGCCATTAACCGGGCACAAATCCAAACTCCGAGCTGCTACTGAGAATTTCATAGAAAAACCCAATAACACTTTTTGCTCGACCTGGGAATCGAACCCGGGACCCCTTGCACAGCAGTCGCACTTGCGACCACGAGACCAACGGGGCAGTTTATTTATATTTCTGGTCTATTTCGGTATTTGTCCGGGCTTCAATATATCACATTTTATCGCATTAAGAACAGTTTAAATTTAATATTGAACTATAGCCCGGTGTGTCTCACAGCTAAATCCAATTGGATTTATAAACGGCAAGAGGTCTCCGGCTTAAAAGCGAAGTAAGTTTATCTACGTGCCTTTCTTAATGCGAATTTGTGAGACTTGAAGACGTGATGGTCGCTCCTGTCAGCACTAGTTAATACTTTGTTCAGATTTAATTTCTTAGTACATCTTATCTTAGCTACGGTTTGGTGTACGAACTGATTTTTATATTTTGGTTTGGGTTTGTTTGCAAACTGTCGTGTTGTGTTTTAATGTGAGGAATTGATATAAGTATTAATTTCAATTACCATTATAATTTTTATATTAATTGCAGGAGCTATTGGAGTAGGGGAGGGAGGGAAAGGCTTTCTATTTTTTAAAATAGAATACCTCTTTTTTCATTCTGGCCTAAAAAGCATAGTTCATAATTAATATATTTCAAGAATGAATATGTAATTTGTATAAAGCAAGGAAATAAAATAAAAATTTAAATTAAAGAAGAAATAACATCAATTAATTATTTTATTAGGGTGCATGAACCTCTCTGGTATAAACTGGTAAAAGCCTCCTAAAGATTCATAGATCCAACTTCTTACGTAATTTCTGCAATTCCGAGTCTGATTGCTAATTTAAATATTCACCAAAATTGTAATCAGATTTTTTATGGCCTCTTAGTGGTACAAAAATAAGTCTTTGAAAGCGGAATAAGTATTTCAAATTCAGATGTAATGCAAATTACTCCAAAGGCCCCTTGGCAGGGAAGGGGTTAAGATGTTTTCATAACTGAGTGTCGCCCTCGCAGTTGTTCCATCGCCTTTCCGCTGCCCTTATAATTGAAATGAATAAAGATTACAAGTGTTACAGCTCTCTGACATTTCGCAACCAATTTTCAAATCATTTTTCAAGCACCATGTAAAACTACGGTAATGTAAAATGGTAATAGGAACCTTTACATTGAATGTTATCTAGATGCATACTGGAATTAAAATGTGAGAAAAAGCTCACATTACATCAGATCTAGAGATCGATCGATAACTAACTTATGGACGATTATGTTTTGTCCGTTACCGTTTATCGTTTTAGAAATACAATTGCATTGTATTAGTAAATGTCATTGATTGTTATTATGTTTAAATACGAACACGAATAGCAACATTTCAAACATGTTTTGTTATTTTTAATTGTATTTTAAACAACGTCACCTGCCGACACCATATCGGCGTCAATTATTGGTATTTACTGAAAGTAATTGTTTCAAGTTGCGGTTAAAGTCGACGCTGCATTATTGTAATTTGTTTTCTTGACTAAACTAAAGGTGCATAACCTTACACTTTTAACCGACACAGGATTGTTTTGTAAAGTATTGTTGACTTACTCATACCTACCTACCTAAATAATAATAAATAATACCAGCCTATTATTGTCCTACTGCGAGGCAAAGGCCTCTTTTCATACAGAGAAGCCACGACCATTGATCACCACGCTTGCTCAAGGCGGATTGAAATTTCAGTCTTATATTCATTTTAAGTTGAAGTTTCATGTCGATGTTTTCCTTCACCGATGTCAGAGATGTTCAAGATAAACTTAGTAAGTGCATATGAATTAAAAAAGTCACATTGTTATTTGCCCGGTATCGAACCCGCAACCTCATGCATGAGAGGTGGGCGCCTTAACTACTGGGTCATCACGACATTTACATACCTAGGTACCTATTTTTTTAAATATTATGCTGGTAAGCAGGGTCGGTTCAAACAACGTGGTTTCACCTTTTTTTTTAAGATGGGTAATCATCAAATTACTTCTTCTGCTATGGGAGCGGAAGGGAGTGTCAGACTCTTACTAAATAAAACCTATCCGTGTTCCTCCGAATGCCCCTTGGCCGCAGTGACTCTTCGAACACATTCCGCAACAACGTCGATTCACCTGGAAGCTTCATCTTATCTATCTATAAAAGAAAGTCGTGTTTGTTACAACACTTATAACTCGAGAACGGCTGGACCGATTGCCGTGGTTTTTGATTTGTTGGATTTGTTTCCGTCCCGAATAGCAGAATACATCTTAAAAACAATGAAAACTCGATATGTGTAATAAATAATTAATCATTTCAATAGATGCTGATTTGTTTATTACATGTCAAACATTTGTTGTCCAATCCTGTCAAATAGTGTAACACCTTTTTTTTTTGAGCTTATGGCCTGGATGCTGAGGCCTTTAAGCCACAACTTAATTTTTTTCTGAAGACATCATGTGTGCGTTCAGAAATTTATTTTTTGTAAAATGTCTACAAAGTTCAGGTACTGTTATATTTGTTTGTTTTTTAGACATTAATTTTCGAAAATTATTTATTAATTATTTAATTTTTAATTCCCGAAAATAATACCTAAGGTTTATTCATCGGAAAGGAACGGAATTTAGGGAATAAAAAATCAGTTGGTAAAGGTTATAAGATTAAGGAAAAAAATTCTACAGGTTAACAAAAGTGTAATGTCTTTTTATAGGTTGTCTATGATTTTTCTTGATAAGCTATTCATACGTAGTGGTTATATACTCTTTGAGCTATTGTCTATGTCTCGAAAGTTCAGGCACTGGATACTTTTTAGCCCGTCGGTAGGTAGGCAGGTAGGTAGGTAAGTAGGTAGGTAGGGTAGGTATGTAGGGGTAGGGTAGGTAGGTAAGTATGTAGGTAGGGTAGGTATGTAGGGGTAGGGTAGGTAGGTAAGTATGTAGGTATGTAGGGGTAGGGTAGGTAGGTAGGTAGGGTAGGGTAGGTATGTAGGGGTAGGATAGGAAGGTAAGTAGGTAGGTAGGGTAGGTATGTAGGGGTAGGGTAGGAAGGTAAGTAGGTATGTAGGGGTAGGGTAGGTAGATAGGTAAGTAGAGTAAGTATGTGGGCAGGTAGGTTGATGGAGTAGTTAGGTGGGGTAGGGTAGGCAAGAACTGGACTTTCAGGGCAGGACAACGTCTGCCGGGCCCGCTAGTTTCTAAATAAAACCTTACACGTAACAGAAGAAGTATCAACATACTTAATATTTTGATAACCTGAAGTTTACACGGTTTAATTAAAAGCACATATAACATGCGCAATAATATAAAGCCGTATTCACACCCTCGCGACGCGAACAAGACAATAAACACGGCCGTACATCACGCAACAACATAGCTCAAAGTTATTTAATTATCGTAAGGAAAAACTAATCCGTGGCGCTTCAGAGAGCGAAAATTGCTCTCCGAGTCCGCTATGTCAGGTGCGTGTGTCGCTGCGTTCGAGTACAGGGTGGTTGCCTATTGATATTGTGTTTTATGGACGGTTGAAACGTGTGTACGTAGTGTCGAGTTCTTAAAAGACTTATTACTTACCCATGATTTCTGTAAGCAGAAGCTATATTTGATAAATCAAACGCAAATTAATTTTATGTTTCGCAATCTTCTTCCTCATGTCGGTAGCGCGACAGTTTTTTGTTTTTAATTTGGGTGGTCCAATACCTTTTCAGTAACTGTTCCTCAGTGGCGCGTCTTGGGAGAGGCCTACTAGCTAAGTCCAGTAATGCACTGCGATAGGCTGATGACGATGATGATGATGATACATTAATTACCACTTCTAGGGTATCATTGGTGGCAGCACAAAGGTCACTTTGGCTGCATGTTTTGGGGTACAGGGGGTAAGATGGTGGAGCATGGTTTCACAATAAATTATTAACTCTATTCATATCTTTAAATTGTATACAACACGTCTACACATTTACAGATGCATTTTATTCAAGAAAAATTCAAATATTAACATTTATCACACACTGAAAACAGGCTCAGCCTGTATCAGCCGGCCATACTTCAATAGAGACTAGAAGCGGCAAGGAGCTGTCTTGTGCGACAATATTTATGCGCGCGATATTAACTGTGCTCCACAGTATTAACTGGAAAACGTTTCTCAACTTACAACGTATATTTACCTACTCGTATATTGTGTCTAATTATATTATTATTACTATATTGTGTGGTGTCAGCGTAATGTGTGTATGGTACCATGTTTGAAGGTGTATTAAGAATTTTATCTTACTCTTGAATTAATTTTTTGATTTTTTACTGATACCTGACTATTTTAATGATTGATATAAATGTAAAAAAATGTAGTTTAATAAATGTAAATATCAGGTTTCGTAGTTTGTAAATATCTCTGAGAGCTTGGGTCTTTTAGTTAATAAATTAGAATGCTCACATCAATTCAGTCTTTGACAAAAGTAGATAATATTTTTTTTTTTGGAAATAATAATCGTTCTGAATTGGTTTTAAGTTGGAGTTAGTTATTCGGAAATAATAAAAACATTGATTTGTTTTTTATTTTTCTTTCTTTCTTTTTCATTCATCATCATTATCATATCCACGTCCACTGCTGGAAATAGGCCCCCCAAAGATTTTCAAAAGGAACCTTCTCATTCTTCGTAGCAATCACGTAGCACTTCGTAGCTCAAACTCATTTGTTTTGTTTTTAATACCTTGATTGAAATAGTAAGCAGTAGTATTCTTGAAATAGTAGGTTCCTTACTTCCTTTTTATGTATCTTTTTTTTATGTTTCCTATTCCTTTCCTTTGTATATCTGATAAGTATCAAATAACTGTTAGTAAATACTGCGGTCGTTTCTTTTGAAATCGTCAGTCTAATTTCTAATAATAAATGATACTGAAATTTTTTTTATTACAGGGTTCTGATAGGTAATGTAATTGCTTGTGCGTGTTTGAGTGTGTCCTTGGATTTACAATTGGACCCAGTATGACTGTCTGCCACATCAAACAATTGGTGACCGATTTTAACCTAAGAATTCTAATAGGTATACCAATTTACACGTCCTACAAAAAGTCGGTCACATGAAACTATGGATCTATTTAACGATCCGATGATAATTATTTATAGAATTAGTAATACAACCGCCACCTATAATTATGATTACACCAATTTATGTATGTTTATAAGTTACATTACTTTTAAAACGACGACAATTAAATGCTACACAACAGTGATGAGTAAAAAATGGTTTTGAGTCATTTGTATGTGTGTCATCGCGAACTTTTATTGAGAAATAATGCGTAAAACTTTAAATGTATGAAGAATTAGCATCATATAGTAGTGAAATGAAATATTTATATTGCGTAGCAACGGTAGCAACCGATTACCGAGTAGTACCGATTATCGAATACAGAGTGCTCATAAGCATATTTTATTATTTCCATCAATTTTCACTTACCGAGTTTGTGTAGTGTGCGGGTAAAGACAATTAGGTAGATGACACCATTAAACAATAATCCAAGAATCAACTTCTCTAAAAACACTTTATTTTACCCCTAAAACCTGATTCATTTTTAAATAACTATAAAATTATATTTTTTGTTGATTTGAAATAAATAAATAGTTTGTGAATTGAGATGCCAAAAAAGTGACTTCATAGTTTTGTTATATAAAATCTATGAGAGAATTTCGTTTTGATAGCTCATAAAAACTATGTCAATTGATAAGTAGCCATCTACCCAATAAACATTTCTTACAGGGTAACGTTTGAGGCATTTGGGTATTCAAATATATTTTTAAACAGTAGAATCACCTATTAGGTTGCTTACACAAACTGTTTTGATGAATTTCAGTCAATTGACGATGACAAAATGGTAATTGATCACTGATTACGCTGCGGTCGTATTTGGTGCGAGGCCGTTACAGGCACATACGCTACAGATTTTGATGAGGTCAGAAGAATCTGAAGGGACAACTGACCATATATGGTCGCCCTAATTGCATCTTAAGTCATTATATCATACCTATTTCTGCCGCAAACCAGCGTTGCTGTTTTCCAGTTTGAAGGGTACGGGTGTCGGTGTAATTACAGGCATATGAGACATTTCAACTTTGTCTCTGGGATGGTAAAGCATTTGCAAGGCTTCTGGTATTGCAGATGTCTGTAGGTGGCGGCGACCACTTCACGTCAGGTGGGCCGTCGGCTTGTTTGCCATCCAATGGCATAAAAATATACATGTTTGTGCAGACGTAATTTACACCTTTTGATTAATTACTAATTTATTATTGCACGTGGTACTTCGTGTAACTATTTATGTATTATATAATTTATCCTACCTATATTTTATGCTATCCAATTTACTCCGGTTAATAGTGTCAGTGTCATATGTTTATCACTATTATTACAAAGGCTATTTACATAAATATTACTTTATAGGTACATGATATAGTAGGTAGTGTCGTAAAACTTGAGTCGGTTCTGTATGAAATTTAAACATAATTTTTAATAATATTACATAGGTGTAGGTATTACGACTAATTAACTGGGTTATCAGAATAGCAATAGTTTATTTGTTTAAAGTCTGAATAACTTTATTTTCAAAACATCTTGTATTGACTAAATATTTGATTTTACCAAAATATTTTTGTAACGTATGACAGTTGTAGGTATTTCATCTATAAATTTTCGCTTTAGAAAATTACCGAGTGAAGCCAACCGTCGAAGTTGATTTCGAAAATATTTTCCCAAATAACTGGAAGGGGCCAGCGATTGCATGATGTCCGAAATCGAAATGCGAAGGGGACTGGTTTACCACCCCGAGGCAAATATAAAAATCATTCATATGGACAAAATAAAATTGCATCCCAAATAACCCGGTGTTCATCGGCCGAAAATCTATTAGCAATAAATATGAACTTTTCCGATTTCACAGGATTTAAAATGCCGATGGGTGGCTAAACTTTAATACATAAAATCAAGTTCTCGGGACTTTTGATGTTTATGATGACATTGTTCAATTGCTTTTGTTCTATTGGTTAATTATGTCGTATTTTATGTTGAGCTATTGTTAAAGCTATTCTGGTACGTAATTCTTAGGGTAATATAGTCAAAATATGGCTTTCAATCGGTCGTTTTGGAAATCTATGGAGGAGGCCTATGTCCAGCAGTGGACGTCCTGGGGCTGATTATGATGATAATGATTCTGGCTGGTTATTCTGATTTAGGATTGAATAGAACATACATATATTTTGTGTTGTTGTGTTAGGTTGTTGTGTCACATGTCTCACTGTTTCAAAAGTATTCATAGTACAGTATGATAGATAGATTAGTTGTTTTGTATTCAATCCGTTGGTTTTGTTACTTGTCTTCTATACTGTAGCTATTTGGTAAAAGTTTTGACTCGATAGGTCCAGAGGAATACTGTTTAGAATTAGTAAAATATTTTGCTTGCTAGAGAAAATAATTATGTAGGTTGGCAGTACTGTAGACATCGTAGACACGCTCATAAACTTTGAATTTGTTTTTTTTCGATATTTTTCTTTAGTGCTTATGTAGATAGGTACAATTTAGTGAAGAGGGTAGTTGCTAGGGTTCTATGAAACAAAACACAAACTGATAATTTTCCCTTTTAATCTTGATATTTTCATCTACGATACAAGGCACACACACAATTTTAAGTAAATTAATCATAATAATTATAATAGAAATAATAAATAGTTTACACTTGCTTTCAGAACTGCATACTATTACCAAAATACAAAATAAGTACGGTCAGCGACAAAAGTCGATTAACAATGTTACTTTTACACATCTAAACAGATATGAAATAATATGATGCACTGCTTTTCAGCATTTTACAAACTAGTTCAGAGTTTAACACTCGCTCTATATTTTATTTAATATTGTGCTCAATAATAAAGGTTTAAAAATCTATAGTGTTAAATGTCTTTTGTCGTTGACCGTACATTGAGAAGCCTCAACATCTACATAATTGACAAAGAAAAATCTATTTCTAACGACAATACTGGGCGGGGCCCGCAACAGGCTCGTTCACTCATCATCGCTTTAACATCAGTATTGCCATTCTATTGTAATGAAATGAAAATAACTGATACAAAAGTACCGCATTCACACCCTTTACACAATCACACATGTTCAGCTAAACATTTATAGTAACAACTAAGTTTTATTCATTACGTCGTATTATCTTTTACAGATAATATGTAATTACTTGTATTAAGCGATCGTTTGCATCGGCGCTTGACTATTCACCGATATCTTCGAATACATTTCTTTTCCTCTATTCCGAGAGGCGAATGGAATATTTCAACAGCCGAACCTGGTTCCTCAACAACAGTAGGTGAACTAGTAACAGTTGCCCAATAGCCAAGCGCCAATAGTACGCCCGATACAATCTCTAAACCTTACTTTAAGCTATTAAGACGTCCAAAGTCTTGTAAACTAAGCATCAATATAAATAACACTATCATTTTATACTTTATGTATAATGTTAAACTACTGAACTTATTGTTAGGTTAACTACCCATATACAACGACTCTGCATTATGGATATGAGATATAGCGATTATAATTATTTATACATCTTCTAGTTTACGAAGTTTTAAAGAAAATACTTAGGTTATATTGTACGCAAAAAACTGTCTCTTCTGTTTCAGTCAATAATTAATATTGAGTTGTAAAAATGTATCCTTTTAAAACCACTAACTTAACGTATCTATCGTACACTTTTATGATTTATGAAATACACTAGTATCAGTTAAATCTAATCATTGCACTAAAATTGAATAAATTACATGAGAGTGAAGATCACAATTATTTACTATTGAAAGTAAAACATTATGGGTGAACGAAACGTGTACCTACTATTAATAGTTTTGCTGAAGATATCGTGACGGTCTTTTAAACAATTATCATAGGAACTTAAACACCTATCGATTACAGAAATTGCGAGACTAGTGACAAACATTTTAGAAAAACTCTCGAAAAGCAGTCTTAGATCAATTCCAACAATTGTCTCAATCGATCGCTGAACGTTTGAATGTGACAAAGCTTATGATATGTATGTAGGTACAAATTGATTCGAAAATAAATCCAGATTTAAAAAGGCAAATAACAATGGATACTTAATATATAAATATGGCATTTAACGATAAGTTAAAGGTACTCTTCATAAAAGATTAAAATATTGACGAATAAATTACTCGGATCGTCGATAAAACCGTACTGACTTACACTAATAATAATTATAAAGGGATATTTACAAATTTTTCTATGGAAGAAGAGTTCATGAGACTTCGTATTAACACCACGAAATCTACGTCTTACTTCGAATTCAATAACAATATTTACAGATTAATCTCAATAACGAGAAGTGGTTACAACTTCATTGAGATCGTTTATGCCAAAAACTTGAGTCGAATAAACAATCAGATGAACAGTTTGATGGGTTTCTAATATACTTTTGGAAGTATTTTTCTTTGAATTCACATTTTGAGTTGTGTTATCGATCGGAACGTTGAGACCACTGATAAGTTCATTCACCAATCTCGAATCTTTGGATTTTATTTTTCCCTAAACTCGGGTTTGACGTTGATCATTGGTTTTCTCGATTCGTCGATTTCTTTGTCGTATTCTTGTTGGTCGGGGTAGTCATTGGCCCCGGAGTGCGACAGCTAAGTGGCCGAACTGAACAGCACTGAGTTCTTGTAGTAGCCGGCGCGGTCGGACAGGGGGCTCTTCACGTCGCGCTCCATGGCCTGCTGGCGGGACTTGCGCTCCATCTCCAACTCTTGCGCCAGAGTTTCTGATGGAAAGAGAAAAATACGTTAAATTAAATCACAATATACAAAATGTATTGTCCTATTCTTAAAAAAAGGAGCTCAACTCCGGAAGACACTATTAAGTGAAGGGGAACAAACGTTAGTACAATATCTCGCAGAGAGTAGAGCATGTGTGTGTGGCTCCGTAAAATGTCATTAGTGTTTCGGGGAAAGCCGACTCACATCAAACGGACTCCACATCCGTACGGCACATTCTAATTTAATATTCGATATTGCCTTTGTTAAAAACGCAGCACTCACGTTCAGCGAGTGTTATTAAATTTCTCGTACAAGGGTTATTCGTACGCTACGGTTCTATTCGCTGTAATATTCGTTGCAAATGTAACAATGTTATTAAATTGAAATGATTAGTCAGTGTCTTTCAGCTTATGTATTGTGTTTTTCATGTCGGTGCTTCTTACGCAGTAACTGCGCTAAATAGGTTTTTTTTTAAGGAGGCATTAAGAATGTATATACCTAAAAATAAAAAAACGTGATTTATAAACGAATTTTGGCCAAGTAATGTGATGTGGAATTGTACTTTTTGTTGCATAAAGTTTAAATAAATAAATAAATAAATAAAACTCTGTGATGAAAGTAAAGGTAGGCACAAAAATAATTTCACAGTTTGATAAATAAACGCATTTTAAAGGACGAATTTCCTGGCAAAAGCAACCCTGTAGCAAAACGTCGCAACAAATTAAGGCGTAAAAAATGAAACACGTCTCAAGCACAGGACATCCTCTAATAAGATTTCACGAAAATTGACAAAGTTCGTGAAGAGGCAAAGAGTAGGTGAGGTAAGGCAATTGTCTCCGAAAACGTCGACGTTTTACGAAATATGCTTATTCAATTTCATGCAACGCTTGCCGCCTCCTGCAATTTACGAGATATAAAAGATATTAACGGAATCGCGTTTTTTGCTTACTTTGATGGAGCATTTTCTCAACGGGGAATTGAATTTCTCTTCCCGACATTCGTTTACAATTTATGCTGTGAGTCCCGAATTTATAACCTACACCAAATTGTGTACTTCCAAAAAATGTTTAAACATCCTTAAACCGAAAAATAATTTGAATTTAAATTGTGTCTGCACCGCTGTGAAACTCGAATCACAGAAACTATTTGATAACATTCGTCAGATGGAAAAACTCGATTATGATCCGATTTGTTTCAGTGTTGTCTTGCCGGAGGGCATCACACTCACAAGTGTCACCATCGAGGGTTGTCCCGAAACAGAAACCTATTATCTCGGGCGAGATTATACGCCTAGGGCGTCACAATTAAATATTATACACTTAAAAGCTTCGGCCTTTGCCGTTTCACTTCGCTGCCACCCCTAAATGTCCCATTAGGTCTGTTTGAATACGTAATATTTTTGCATTTGCCGCTTCTAAAACAGGATTGCCGGTTCCTTTGAGAGCTATAATCTATTTGTTCTTTGAAACAACTGTAATGGTTGAGCGCTTAGCTTAATAAAAGTTATCCTTTAATGTTTGTTTTTTCTTTGGCCTGCTACAAAATGTTCAAATCATATTGAACATTAAATTGTAAACAGTTGTGAAATGTTTTATAGTACCAATCAACAGTGACATTAACTTTCACGGAGTGTTGTTAATAGACAAAAACTTGTAAAAGAAACAGTTCTTATTTCGTTTTGATCGAATGGTCAAGGAATGACAAAAAGGGACTTCACAAGGTGGACGTGAACCGATCTATTTGAAAAGTAACAGAAATAAAACGATAGTGGACACTGATCGATAGTGAGAATAAATAGTTTTTTGTTACAACAATTGTAAGTAAAGCAATAAACTTTATGTGGAGCAGCATCACTTTGCTTAGCATTTGTTATTAGAACACCTAGATGTGTGGGGTGTTTGCAAATCATTGTTTAGTTTTGTTTAAAGTTATCAAAATTAAATAAATATTACCTATGTTTTATTTTTCTTAAAAAATAATTAGGTACATGTGTAATTAAGATGATGTAATAGTCTGATCAAAAAAGGAACAGTAGGTGTTTACTGACTACCCAATTTTGTGCAAAATCGCTGCCTCCAAATAAATAACTATATTTAGACAAAATACATCTCGTTGATTGCTTATTCAGACACGGATCGTTTGATTTCATGCTAGCAATTTCATGTGACTGTTGATCTGGCAAATACAACAAAAAAAAAAGAATTTGCTACAAAGTCATCAATTATTTTTGAAATGACAAATCGATTTCCTGCTTAGATGCTCCAGTAAGAAATGAGTTTGATGCTATTTGAATATACACAATTGTGAATTCATAAAAAGTTGATGTTATTTTTTTATTCTTCGTCTAAAAAAATAAAATGTTAGTTATAATTTTTTTTGCGATTTATTTTCTCGACATCTAATATCTCTGTAGAAATAAAGAAAGTACATCTGCTCATTATTTTTAACAATTTTTAACGCAATCGACACCTCGGCTCGTTGTTAAAGCGAAATTAATTACTGCCGTAAAAATACAGAGAAAAAAGTGAGTTGATTAATTCTTCGTTGGAAATTTGAGAAGGTTGTGAACAAAGGGTCGGTTTAAACGGATGATTGTGAAGGGAACTATAGGTGGGCAGCGACGGAGCCAACTGGTTATACACAAGCCGACCGAGTGGGCGCAGCCGGGATGAAGTGCTACTGTAATGTTGCTGACTCTATTGGAGCGCGACGAATCCTACTGATTGGATTGATTTTCTATTAAAAACATTCTTTTGACTTTTTTATCCACAGAATCAATTCCATCGTGACTTGGGTTCAGTTCGGTTTAAATCTTTATCATTGTCGATAATATTGTATGTATTTAGTTGCGCGCTCCGTCAATGGTATGATAATACGCAATAAGTCGTCTATGTAAAGCGCCTGAACACAATGATGCGGGTGATTACTAAAAATAAATAAAAAAGTTAATATCGTCAAAGGTTTCGAGCGCACCTGTGCGGTACAATTTTATTTCCATTCATTTTACAAGCTCACCTAAAAAGTAGCATGGAGAAGTTTCCTCTTTATTAATTTTTCAACTTTATATTACTTATGTAACATCGGATGGTTTATCCGTTTTTCAAGCGCAGCTCTAATAACGGCATAAACAATGTTATATTAAAATGTACAACTTATTATATTGGGATTATAATCAATAATTGTTTTTACGTAATAAATTAGTATTGTGTGTATCTAATGGGAATTTATGACCGTCTTCTATTAGGTACCTTTGTATCAATCAATATAATGATGTTTATGATCGAAACATTATCATGATTGATTACTCGACCACGTTTCAACGTAAGAATTGTTGTCGTTTTCGTAATTTTAATAAGTATGCCTTATTTGACCTATATTATCTAAGTATACAGTAATTACTCGGAACACTTTTGACTCATCCCGTTTCTTATGAAAAACACGTAGAAAAAAGTTTTCTAATTTACGAATAATAAAATATGTTTTTTTTTCTTTTACCGAAGGCACTGAAGAAAGTTGATGAAAGGCTCCAAGTTTTAATTTTTGTTTTTCTGTTACCAACCTTTTTATATTTACAACCCTCTTGTATTTTTCTGTTTCAGCTTTATAGCTTTTTACCTCTTCTTGGATATGTACTTTTAAGGAAACTTTCTGTAACATTCAATATTTTTCTTAATAGAATTAAAATCTACATTTATTTTAAAATTCTGCACGTGTTTGAAATATTAGCAAGGAAAATGTAGAACAAAGCGAGTACAGAAATAGTTGACCAAGCAAATTCAAAGATAGTAAAGCGATTCCGATTCAAACAATTGGTATTGCGTGTTCGCGTGCGTTATACACTCGGGGTAGCGTAACACTTAAATTAGTAGCAATTTCTACTTGAACAGACTGTCGGCGAAAGGCACTCGTCTGAACAAGGGAAATGCTAAAATCCGTATCAATGTTTTGCGAATTGTAAACAACTATTCGCCCCTTCAAGTTAATTTAGTACGTGGGGGAAGTAATAATGAAAAATAGGTTGCAATTGGAAATTTATTAAGTTTCACTTGTATTTTATATCTTGGTTTTGATAATTAATTTTAATGTTTGATAGACAAATTAAAAGAAATGCACACATGGTTACCTTCTACATTTACAGCGAACAAGTTAATCATTAGAAAAAAAAACGAAATAAAAATAAAGTCCAGTGTTCAACATACAGTTGATTTCATAGTGACTTTAATGGAAAATCACATCAGTATTAGTGTAGTCCCGGAGCAAGGGCGCGTCTACTTTAGGTATGCTGCAGTACGTCGGTGCATTTTTAATGAAATTTCTGGGCTTTCCACAAAGCGGATATAAATGAAAAAAACCACGGTTTGATTCACCGATACGAGCACCAGATTTTTGCTTCTTATTTTATCAAAGTTGAGCGCGTTGCACTTTTTGTGATTCAAATAAAAGTGGTTTTTGTGGGTGTACAGTTTTTGTTTTGGACAATATTAATGAATTGGAGTTATAATCAGTTCAAGTTTATGAGGTGCCCGGTATTTTCAGGTTTTTTATTTGAAGGTAAAAATATGAACACATTCCCGTTCATTATACTGGCACACTTTGAAATACGAAATTACATAATATTTTATTGTAAATTCTTAAAATTCTAGGTTTTCTAAATGATAAATTCGTTTAAAATTTTGGGGGAATGTCAGTGTTTAACGAACGACCTGAACATGGAAGAACAACCACCTATGTTTAAAAAACAGACACGATTCAGAAAAATTACAAACGATTTAAAAGCATGTCTTTCCCCAATCATGCATTATGCATGCATAAACAGGCAAACCAACATGTTATATTAGAATTCGTTCATAAAAACGCGCCCCCAAAAATCACAATACAAACCGAGAGCTCGCATATCGTTGTACTTTTAAATACTTGGCATTCCCGATACGAAAGCTATGCAATATGATGAGTATAAATTTCATTTCGCTGGGAAAAATTTCATCTCCAACGGACCCTTTACATTCGAAAACCATACATATCCTCAAACGTAACAGTTCGTCCCGGAAAATTCAATAACGTGGTCTTATTAACATTTCGTTTGGATAATATCCTGATCATTGGGAAATTAACGTCGCCATTATTTCTCAAAGTTAAAAGGAGGAGTAGAAAGTACGAGGGACATTTCTAATTAACTGGACAGACATATTTGAATGGAAGAATGATAAAACATAAATCTGAAATGAAAAAAGTTGGAGACAATTTCGGAAATATAGATTTTTTACACAATGATTGCGTACTTGGATTGTGTGACTGAGTTTTCTGTTATAAAAAATAATATGTTTGCTACTTAGAAACTGCCGGCTTTTGTCAACTCACCTAGAGTCTTCGGCAGAAATCGAGAGTACCAAATATTTTGATGCTCACCAGAGTAATTCTGCCAGAAGGCAGCTCCTCCGCTCATGATGTCGACTGGCGGCGGTGGGTAGTTCCACTGCGGCTTGTCGGGCGTGCGTGGAGACTCCCGCTGGAAGGGAGGCGAGGCTGACGGCGGCTCGGCACTCGGCGGCTTGCTCTCCCGCTCCGAGCCGTTCTCTCGCTCCGAACGCGGCGTCTCTTGCGATGACGGGGTTAGGTTCTCTGTGAACGAGGTCATGTTTGAAATAAGGTCATAAGGTCAGGGATTGGCATTTGCAGCATGTGTCGAAAATAAGAGTTTGTCACATATTGTTATCATAAAGTGATTGTGTTAAGTCACTTTATATGGTACTTGTATCAATCAAGTCAAACAGACAGCCAATAAATGTAGCAAACAGCGATTATGCAACAAAATCAACTCGAATGCGTGTTAGTTCAGAACCCTCGTTTCAAATGGTCTGCGAAACGATTTCCTGACACGGAGATTAGTACAAGCCATCACCAGCGTTCACCCACCCTTCTTACATCACGCACTCGACACGCATCCTACGTCAATACGTCACAAATCATCCCCATCAGCGATCAAAAGTTAATCTTAACTACGCCACATAAAGTTCAATGTTCTATAAATGTTGTCTGGAACATTAGTATGTTATTAGGTGAAATTTTCGCTAACACACAGATAGTTTGACAGACGGCAAGTTAACATGTCAGGGGCACTAACACATGTTGAAACTTGTTGATAGAGATGGTATTGACAATTTGACATGTTTTCAGGTAGACGTAACATCTTAAAAGTTTCATTAAAGGTATGCTTGTTTCCAATCGTTATATTTTGAGTACATACCAGTTACGATTCTGAGTATTTCGGAGGGTGCTCCGGACTGTTTGAGAGCCTCTTCTACTTTTTGCCGTCTCTTGAGTTCTAGTTCGAGCTGCTCCTGGATCATTTGCCGCTGTTTTCTCTCCTTCTTTAGCCGTTTTTGGTACATAACTGTCAAAAGAAAACATAAGTTATACTACTGGTATATCATCTAATTCTACTGTCTTACAATTAAATATAAGAGAGTCCCTCTTAACAACGAGAGGAAGGAAATATTTTTTTATTTACACTTTTAGCTTATTTGAATAAAATTGAAAATATAAATATAAGATTGTAATATCAGCCCAGTTGTACCGTATCGAAACAACAATTACTTGCAATACCGCACGCGGAGCAAAACAAAACTGCGACTAAATAAACGGTTTTGCGTATGCGTCGTGCGCCATACTTCTCTCCACCTGCACCGACATAACTACGTATAAATCAACCTCAAGTAACATTACATCTGTCTCTTTCACTCTTACGTCACTACATACCGATCTATATCAGAAAACTTAAGGATTCCTTAATTCACCTGCAATAACCACCTTACGTTTGGCCAATTCTTCGTCAATAAATCGGACGATCGGCCACGCATCGATAAAATTTCTCTTTCTAACTTATGCAGTAATGATATTTACGTCTTCTTTCCTCCGAAGTTCGATTGACGAATGATTGAGTCGGTACATGTGTTGATAGACGCTGGAGGCCCAGCCTCCGAGGGCAGAGGGGAGGCGCGGACAAGGGACCAAACGATAAACAGATCGCTCAATTATTTGTTTATTTGACCTAAAGAAAATTTGATTTTTGATCACAATGTGGATGAATGTGTCATGAAATCATATGAGTAATAATAATAGACAGTTCAATATAAACTACAATTTACCGCTTAATTGGACACGTTTAATTACTAGATTTTACAAGAGTTAATGAATCTACCAATGCTTAAAACGCTGCAAACATATATCACAGCGATCTTAAACATTCCAGTTCAATGGAAAGTGTCTGTAAACAAACACAAATATCTAAAGTTTATTACTTGTACCATCAGGTAAGTCAGGTAATAGTCCCGAGATGGCAAAAGATAGAGTTTTGATGGAGTCGAGCGACGACCAAGATGCAGATAACTCGTGTTATGGAAACGGTATGAATAATAAACTAATAAAAATAAGACACGCCCTCTTGTCGTAGCGATGCCGGAGTGTTGGAACGAGATTTGAGTATCAAGAATTTGAATATTGTGACCGTTTAATTTCAAAGGAAGAAAAAAATATCTAATGGAGTGAGGAAAAATGGATGTATATACACATTCGAAGTTACCCATATTAAGAAAATTGGAAAACTTAATGTAGAAATGTAAGTATGACTATGAAATAACTTTTTTTTTCTAAGTCATTAAGTTATTTCATGCTAATTAGGTACTTAAAATACTAAAGCATCCATTGCAGTCAAACGTCCAAAAAGAACAAAAATAAAATTAACAACTATAGAGCAATGTGGAATGAAAATAAAATGAAAGCTTGTTTTCTCATTAAAGATTTGCTAGTAATTAATGTTGTTGCTAATGAAACGGGCGAGGTTCACTAGCGATCGACTCCTACGCATCATTTTTCATCGGACGACCTCCGACACGAGTCAGTAATAACATACGGATTGGAAAGTTCGTTTTTATTTCCATTCGCATTTTTTGCAACAGAATCATACATATTAAATTAGAATCTTGATTTTGCCTGATATTTCTTAATACATTTTTTTTACAATTTATAACATCGTTTGTTTAGTAACTTCATTAGGGTTTGCACCGTTAGCCAGAATGTCAAAAGGTATATTATTTACACGACCGTACATAATTACTTTGTTAACAAAATTAGGATGGAAAGGTCCGTACGTTAATTTCTCGTCAATACAAAGGTCTACGTCCAAAGATCCGTTCAGTGGAAAATTCGTCGGACCATCGAGTCCAAGTATCGATTCTCTTTAACACCTCTGAAAAACAGGTTTGCACTCGAGTGAAGCTTATTTTAGGATCTTTTCATCTCACTTTTTGTGTCTATTAACGCGTAAACGTTTTATTAATTAGCCAACGACCAAACCTTTTCCTTACTCTGTCGTGTCTATATTTAGAGAGTCATTCCCTTTTTCAATCTCGATCGCTGATAGGAGCAACTGAATCTAAGCCGTCAATCAATTTCTTCCTACGCATAATCCAGCGGCAGAAGCGCCAGTCTCCGCTCATTGTTTCTACAAGTCAATATTTGTCTATAGCTCGTCGGCATCTCTTTGTGCTTTATAATCCGGGCTATTGCTTCCTCTTGCCAGTTCGGAACGATGAATCGTAATAATTCCTCAATCGATTATTTCATTTGACGCTGGCTAAACAAAAAGTTTTAATCTTTTATGGCCGCCTTTGTAGTCGATGATGGGACCAATTTTAAATAGTAGGGATGTATTCACCGACCGATGATATTATTATTACGTTAATATTTATTTTGTTCTGAATGAATTCAAATGTAACATATAAAGATGTATCTTCTACCTAACTTATTTCTTAAAAATATCGTAATAAAACAATTTCAATCGTTATAAATGTTTAAGGTTTTGAAAATATGTCAGCCGCCTTTATTGTGGCGGAGTTCGCGTTAAATCGCGGTATTATGCATTCAAAAACAGGACAATAACAAGACAAGGATTAAGAGAACACAACAAAGCTGTGATATGAAGCGAAACAATTCGATGACCGAGGGTATGAATAAAAACGAACCACCAAAATATTGAAGGAATCCGTTCAAAGGGGAAAAAATGCAATAAAAAGCCGAACCCGATACAGAACGAGAGTGTGGTTAAAAAGCAACGAACGAATATGGTTGCGAACATCCGCTGCAGACAAAAGTTGGGCTACTTGACTATGCAAATTATATTTGCGGACCGCCGTGGCTGAGACCCGATCTCCGACGTTTCGTTTCACTTTTACGTATATAACGTGTATTCTTTTCATATTTTCATCCGATTTCCTTCCCCTCCGTTCATTTTGTTCCGTTTTAAAAGTCGCGGAACAATACCGCTTTCCGCGAGGCTTATTCGCCGCAAGCAGTTTCCTTGCACGCGGCTTCTTTCTCTTGTTATTATACGTATCTTTTTATATCTATCGAGTTTTCTTTTCTTTAATACTTTTTAACTCATAAATGGCTGATACGGTCCCCTAGGGTTTGTTGCCCGAATAACATGTAAATGAGTCGGTGCTCGAGTACAAATTTAAATGGGTTCCTCTGTTATTTCGTTGTTTAGTTGTTTATCATCTATAGCGATCGTTGTATTTTAATCGAAAAATGCGTAATTTGTATAATTTTTCGAACATTTTAATTTATTTAATGTTTTATTTGGTACTTAGGTCTTTTTTCATTATGATGATTGTTATAATGTATTTAAATTATCTTGTTAATTTACGAACATAAGCATACATTATTTGTAATGCTGGATTATATTTTATTATTGTTGTTGTTATTGTCAGAACATATTAGGGTAAACTTAATTAACTCATGTGGTAATAACGTAACTTTTTAAATTGCTGTTGACCTCCTCACTATACCTATTTAAATCGGATATTTTTTTTTATACCTTTACCGTCTTGATTCTTGTTTGTACAAGAACAAGATATACGCATGTCACCTCTATAAGTAAAGCTGGCGGAGGCGCTCGCGTCGCGCTTGCCGCCTTATCAGCGGCGCACAATGGGACCGGGCCGCGGATGCG
Source organism: Caradrina clavipalpis (assembly GCA_932526535.1). Taxonomy (NCBI): domain Eukaryota; kingdom Metazoa; phylum Arthropoda; class Insecta; order Lepidoptera; family Noctuidae; genus Caradrina; species Caradrina clavipalpis. The sequence goes on from OW052097.1 coordinate 7,450,591, forward strand.
GACGTACTTATTGCTTTATGATACACCTACCCTACACGCAACACACCACATACACTTTCTTTTACCAAAATAACAGAGAAAAACTGTTTTCGTAGTATCGTGTTAAAATGGGAATAGTACCTACGGCAAAGTTGGAAAATTTTAGGTTTTCTTTGAAATATACACAAGTTTCCATAATTATATTAATTTGTGTGTAAGTTTTTTTTTTACAAATTAGGGTGAATTTATTCATAAAAAAAATACTGCGGCAATAACGATATGGAAAAAAGCACACTGCATATCCCTATAGGTAATAAAAACAAATGAGAACCTTGATCAGTTGATCTTAATTGCACTAGTTATCTTATAACCCTTTTGTTCATTAAGAAACTATGTTCAACATGTACTTTATTTTTAGCACGGATGTATAATAAAAATAAAGCACACAATGCTTGGCTTTATTAAGCTAAATATAATGCAATATGGTGTACAGAAAAGGCAAAAATATATAATTTTAATATCGATAGAACCCAATAGTTTTCCCACCGGTGCAATACGACGTAAATAAGCATCGACTTTTATGACAGTTGCTCCCCTACCATTCGCAGCCGAACGATTTAGATAAGTCTTTTTATAGTTCTTTATTGAAAATAAATTGCCTAGAATAAAATCAGACACAGTTCAAATGGCTTTCCGATAGATGTGTATGAAATAATGTATTTGAGATAAGATGTGTCGTTATCATACCAACGTATGTTATTCGGGTTTGATGAGCTGATTACGTCGACGTATTTGGGTGACGTTCGATAATAACGATGGTAATGTAAAATGCTTGGATTGTATTTTTTTTTATATTATATTTTGTATATATTCAATGACAAGAATTAATAAATCAGTATTGCGATTTGATTGTTGATGTTTGATTGAAATATTTAGTGAAACATTCGTTCACGACTACCTGTATTACCGAGTCACAATGCGAATGTAGGATTATGATTCATGATTTTTAGATTAGGATAGTCCCTCGAGGAAGCCGTCGAGTTTCATTATTGTATTTAAAGTTATTTTATACGTAAATTAAAAATACAAAAGAAGCCACAATTTAACTCTAATAAATTACAAAGTTCAACATACGGTAATGATTTTAATCATGCAAAATCAATAATGCAAGTAAAATTGCTCTTTACATTTTTTATTAAGTTGAATAATCGTATTAATGTTATACAAAACCGATCGAAGTTGCAATAAAAAGTAACTCTACCACGTTAGTTCTCTAAGAACATTTGTCAAACTGTCCGCGCCACTGTCTCGTACAGTCGCTAACAACGGTTTAGCTTTTTATCTATTTCCACTGTTTTATTTCGGTAAGCGCGATATTTATGGGGCGGGTGTCGCGATAGATAAACATTTTCCTCAAAACTGTACGGATTATTGTTTTTGTCAGACAAGTGGGGATCTAAGTTATGAGTCGGGAATGACCTCCGCTGATAAAAACCTTATATTTTCGCTTCACAAGATTGGTTCTGGCTTTATTTTTATAGAAATAAATAAACAGACATACTTCTATATTTCATTACATTCCATCATACATTTCAAACTTACAAAATATCAATAAAGGTACGGAGGAAATTTTTATGAAAAAAATAAGAAAAGAAGATCGCAAGCACTTTTATCAAACCGATCAAAGGGCCGGTCGGACATTCCGACTTCTTACGACGTTAGTAAAAAATACAATCTCTCTTTATAGTTACCATTCCACTGGTTATTATATCCGTATCGATACGGCTAAACTTACCGACCGTGAAATGCTCGATTCTCGATATTGCCTGCCCCCGGCACTACTACAGTAATTTCGGACGCTTTAAAAATAAAGAATTTACACAAAAAAGTGGTATTTATTATGGATAATACGCTTCATGGATATTTACGTAATTATTCGGTACAAAAAGGTAGTAAAATATTTGTAACGTATCAACCAAAATCAACATTTCAAAATGTTCGTCATGTAGAGCAAAAACTTTCAGTTTTCTGATTTCAGATAAAGCTTTCTATGAAACATAAGGCATTAAAAGTTTATGCATATTGTACTTAGTAAATGGCAAATAAATATTTTCTCAAATATCACTGACGTAGATTTCGATTGATTGACCATAAAAATATGCCGAATAGTCAAGTCGACTTAACGATGATTGTGTCCGGAAAATAGTCGACACTTCGCACGAGTTGTCATCCGCCATCCAAACTTTTATTGCAAATAAAAACATTGATCACCCTGTGTTTATTTATGTTTCTATATAAAATATTGTATTTTCGAAACCGGGTCACAACATTAGTAACATAATACTTATCAAATGCGCTGGTAAAAATTAGGATGGACAGATGAAATAAAAAGTAATCGATTCTTAGTAAAAAATCGATGCAGTTCGGGATCGAATAATGTATTTATTTTCGTTTGAATGGCTCATCGGGCCATGCTTCCTGCGACATCAGTGTGGTCGTAACGTGACACCTTTTATTAATATGCCTGAATTAATAATATTGTAGATATTCGTTGGCAGGGGTCGTGAGTATCGCGTGCGAATGTATCGTGAGGCTTCAGTGCATCGATTTGAAAATGAAATATCGATTTACAATATCTAAAGGTTCTAGTAACCAGTCCCGACGTAAGATATTATGCGCATGTGTATAATGGTGCACGAGGGCTCCGAGCACGGGTATGTTTGTTTTAAATAAAATACGACTTCATTTTATACAATTATAAACACACAACACAACACTATCAACAGTTCGATTAGTATGTCATTGTTAAAGTTTATTATGGCATTTATTATTACGCCACTGAGGTCAAAATTGGACGTGATTAATGACGTCGTCATAAATTTTATTTAATAACTATTTACGACTTACTATTTACTAGTTAAGTTATTAATTGAAGATTCGAATTACAACGAATGATATACAACAGACATACTGGAATTCGTCGACAAGACAGTTTTCTTAGGAGTTACGCTCGAGTCAAAACTGCAGTGGGGTCCTCACTTAACATCTCTTGCAGGGCGGCTAAGTTCAGCTGCTTACGCTGTCAGAAAAATCCGACAATTGGCAGACGTGGATACCGCGAGACTAGTCTATTTCAGCTACTTCCATAGCATCATGTCTTACGGTATTTTGCTTTGGGGGCGGGCTGCAGATATAGATTCTATTTTTATTCTGCAAAAGAGGGCTGTCAGAGCCATCTATAATCTTTGCAGACGCGAATCTTTAAGAGAATTGTTTAAAAAAATTAATATCATGACGGTGCCTTGTCAATATACAGGGTGGAAATTTATTATGCTACCTGGAGGGAAAGTACTCTAAATACTTGAGTTAGCAAATTTTACTGAAAGGAAACATTCTTTTATTTTTAAAAAGAAACAAAACTGCATTTAAATAATTTTGAAAATATTCTTGCCACACACGGGAATCGAACCGACTAAAATTCGAAAAAATTGCATCGTGTACTTTTATAGCACTTATCGATAGGGTTAATTACAAGGATCAAATCTCTACAAACCTGGTAAACTAAATTTAACAAAAACCATGAAATTTCAATCTAAACTTATTTTATTCGGACGAAAAAAACGAGTACAGTAACTCTCAGTACTTTCTTCGATGCACACATTCATTATTTGAAGGAATTCTTTTTGAATAACTTTAAGAAGGGTGTTGTGGTGAATACTTATTGAAAATTTTACTACGCTACCAAAAGTTACTTAAAATGATTTTTTTAAAGGAATAAATTCATGCATCCAAGAAATGAAGCTCATTTCCAGCATCTACTTTACTCGTTTGTTTCGTCCGAATAAAATAAATTTACAATAAAATTGCATGTTTTTATTTTATTTTAATTTACCAAGTTTGCAGGGATTTGATCCTTATGATTGACCCTATGGATTAGTGCCATAAAAGTACAGGATGCAATTCTTTCGAATTTTAGTCGGTTCGATTTCCGGGTGTGGCAAGAATATTTTCAAAATTATTTAAATGCAGTTTTGTTTCTTTTTAAAAATAAAGGAATGTTTCCTTTCAGTAAAATTTTCTAACTCAAGTATTTAGAGTACTTTCCCTCCAGGTAGCATAATAAATTTCCACCCTGTATATATGAAAACATTATGTATGTTCGGAAAAATCTTCATCTTTTTAATAAAGTTGGTGATAGACATAATTATAATACTAGAAATAGGAACAAATTAGATCAACCAAGTTTTAGATTGTCAAAAGTACACACTTCTTTTATGGGGTACTGTGTAAAATTTTATAATAAAATACCACTCAATATTCTCGAACTAAATGAGAGAAAGTTTAAAACATGCATAAAACGCACACTATGTCGTCAAGCATATTATAAATTAGAAGACTATATAAATGATAAAAATGCTTGGCTTACTGCTGGTCCTGCTCCACAGACACTCGGGCTCACAAATTAATATGCATATTTTACAAAAAGGAATTATGTTTTTCTTAAGCACCTTTTTTATCGACTTTAATAACGTCTACCGTTATTATAATTCTTATTTCTTTTTTCTTACATACTACAGTTGATTCGTTGAATAGGTTCACTGATAACCTTAGCTTTGTATAATTGAACATAATTTATTTCAATATTGTAAATGTGAGTACCATGGAGCCTTAATTTATTTGTTAAGTTACTAAGTATGCGTTGGACACTAAGCATGGCAGTGGAGAGCTTTGTCATGCTCACTTTAATGTCTCGCTGATGGTGGCGCGTGCATTGGATCGTTCGGTTCCCTTCAAGATGGTCGAGCTAAATGGTGCTGATGCACGCGTCATGCTCGTGAACGGGTGCTGTCAGTTGGGATTGGTCATCTCTTAACTGCCATGGCTTACATCTTTATTATTATATTTTATTGTTTTATATTCACCTTTATTGTTTTCACATATAGAAGCAACCACAATTTTTGTAACCAAGTTTTTGTAAAAACCAAATTGAAAGAAAAGAGTGTCCATGGAGTTTCTTGCTCGTTCTTCTCCATAGAGACCTACGTTTTGGAACGAGCAACTAGCTTCAACTTTAACTGTAACTTCTTGACAATTCAAAAGTGCCTGTACATGGTCTAATTGAAATAAATGATTTGAATTTGAATTTGAATTGAACAAAGCTCAAGAAGCCGTAACCATAACTAAACCTTCCTTTTTTTAGGTACCTACTTGTTTTCAATTAAATCAATTAAAATAAGCAATTAGTATCCTGTCTTACTAATAAGACTTTAATTAACTGTACTAATATGAACAGACATTTATCGACAGCAAAAATGATTATGAATTCAAATATGCAAAAAGGGACTAATGAAACACAAAGGTTTTCGCAATAATTAATGATAATTCATAAAAAAACATGTGGAGCTGGGAACCACTTCTGTTCGTATAAAAAACATAAAGTAGTAAACCATTGTAGCTGGTTATAATAAGTGCCCACTAGCAATTTCGAAGCAATAACGTAAAACACACGGGCGCAGGTAGACAAAACACAACAAATATTGACAGTGGATGATTGCACTACGTCCAGCCAGAGATCCCCTTAGCAAACTGCGAATTAAAATGGGGACGAGAAAAATTAATCCTAATGCGATTTTAATGAAGCTGAAATGAACGAATGCAGTAATGAATTGTTAAGCCGCCGGTTATTCGTTTTGCGTTAAAAGGGAGAGGAATGGAAACGAGAGAAACAAAACCAACCATTGTATACACCTATGTACCTATAGACTACGTAGCGTTTTGAATAATCTTGGCATAATTTGCTTCAGCATGTAGAAGCTCGTGAAGATTAAATTGATATATTATTACCCAAGCTTACATCGTGGAGAGTGTATTGAAGCGTAGAGAAGATAAAATGTAATAATAATTAAGGTTCAGCATTGCACAAAGACGTACGCCTTAACATAGAGTATAAAGCACACAAGCGCTGAAAATGTACACCTGAAGTCTGTGCTCGCTTTTGCATTAACGAATGCGGAAGCGGCGCTGTGCATACAGGACGCGTTGCACCCTCCCCCTCCCCCCCTCAGCACTAGTACATGGAGCCCTCCCGCGCCCCCCTCGGAGCTACACCTCTCGCTCGAACCAGACGCCTCCAGCAGCCTGCATGTCCCACCCGTGCGTTCATTACCTCCACGCGGCGGCGACCCAACAATTCAAGTTTGCTTTCCGCCACACAATCTACGCTACCAGACAGACTACACTACTCGCATACACCGGCCACTCGAATAATAAAGATGCAGAAATTAACCCTTCCACACTGAAAAAGAGGAAACTAAGTGAAGCTATCTCGACGTGAATAGAGGTAATGCAACGCGAGCACTCGTACAGCGAATGAAAGAAACGAGCTCGGAATAGCCCGCTTGTTGAAACAGAGGGTAAATGTCAACCGCGGAATAAAAACAGTCAACAGATAAATGCAAACGATAAACACACTCGCCAACTGAAAAGGCAGAAGTGAGGGAATGTTTGTTTTTCTCTGCATGTATAAACATACTTTGCGATTAGAATAACATTAGATTCCCGCGAAGAAGCGTTTACAGCTATGAGAAATCAATAAAGTTTCCGCACTAAATTTGGTCCAGCCCATAAAATATTCAATTACGCATAAGCACACATTTGCTAAGGCCAACAACGACCACGCGGCACCCCCATTAAAGACGCCTAAGGGCCATTTAATCGGTCAGTGGATGTAAATTCGCTGGCCCCAAAACAAATATCCCGAAACTAATAAGGAAACGAAATATGTAAATCGGCTGCCATATTGTTTCACAAGTGAAATCTTCCTTTAATCTTATAACAAATCCGCGTCCAAATGGCCGGTCCGGGCTGAATTTGAATATAGGAGGGTTGAGTGAAGGGTCAGGTCGAGGAACAACCTTGTTGTGGTGAGGAAGGAGCAAATGTATGCAAGCCACGCACGGAGGAGATAGCGCCGTAATGTTGTCCTATGCACATATTGCAGCAAATTAGTTGTCGACTTGTAAACAAGGAGGAGGAAAGTAAGGCCGCTAAGACGTCGTCGGTGGGTAGTTTGCATGGATATGAGAGCGGCAATATAGGGGTCCGCAGCTGCTGGCTGTACTCATTAAGATGTTTTATGGTCGGCCCGCCGGACCGTGTTGCCAATTTAAGATATTTCTATGCGGGACGGCACCACGTTAGTTTGGCTTCCGATTAGGGGATTAAAGTGGTCCTTTAAGGTATTAGTGTAATAATTGCTCGGCCCATTATGCGGTTAGCATTGTCCCCGATATTCCCTTGTAACGCTGTTAAGGGTAATTTAAGATCATCACATAATATTCTATTTATATGTTGGTAAGCAAAACGGGACACCAATAAAATGAGGGGCAGATCGGACAGACGAGTGAAAACAAAAACAAAACAAGTGCGCAATAAAATCGAGTTACAATCCAAAAAGACAAAGCTCAAACAAATTTGGTCGGATCCGTCGCACACCTATTCCCCGCGCTGCAAGTAAATCAAAGGGTGTTGAAACTTTACACCCACTTAAAGCCGGACACAGTAATAAAGCGTTCGAACTTCATCGACCCTGGACATCAAATGGGACACCCCTTCTCGCATTTTGTATGGGGGAAATTAAAAGTTCTGAAAAGCTAAATTGATGACTGCACATAGTATTCTAATTCACTTCAAATAATTGATATACGAGTAGATGTGGTCTTATTTCGATAATATGTTTCTGAACATAAGACGAGTATTGAGTAGAGCGATGCCCATAGAAGTCCTACAAACTACCTCTTAGTTACCAAGAGGTTTAAACGGTGCACAACTTGCTTCCAGGACTGAAGTGCCTCGTGTTCATCATTGTATCTAGAGCAAGTTTCCTTCGGAGGGAATCGGAGAGGCTACCTATATTGAATTGCCCTTTGCAACATAATTTAGATAAACATGACATCATAATTCATAATGATAACAGTTAAGTTCGTATAAATAGGAAATGGACTTTTTATCAAATTAATTCAAAAGCAAACAGCTACGATTATTATAATTGATGCATCATATCTAACTTTAAAGATCGAAGAAAAAAACGTGATAAAAACGATTAAGTACAACTTTGAAGTTTCTTTAATTAAAACTAATTGATAACAGCGGCGTTACTAGGGCACATTAACTTTTACGAGCATAACTACGAAAGGTGCAACCCTACATCTCAGGAATGAGTTACAAACTGCTTAGTGTTCACCCGATACCGGTCAACGTTGACGGTCACTCGGGGGCAATAATTACAGATGACACTTTCAAGCTTTGAAATACAAAACCTTTGAGGAATTAGATAAACGTAGGTAGATGTACTTCTCAATCTGTAGTGGTGTTTTCAAATTAACGCTACAGTAAGACATGCTTCAATAAATCATTTATCACGATTTACAATTAACTTACATATATCCTTTTTATATGTGCTATCATTAACGTTTCGATTATTCTATTTGAAATCTCGAATAATTTTCAATTAGCAACCATCCGCAATAACAAAACGACAGCTCACAAATGTAGTCAAGCTTAATCACGGCCATATTAATTGTTTCTAAAGAGGTGATTTCATATGTACGCCCAGATTAAGTGCACGACCCGCACTCGGAACCGAGGGGTTATTAAATAATTTATTGTCTACTAACTATTCGTGAGGGCACTGCTCAAATGGTCCGCTAAGATTTCGCAAAGTCTTGTTATGGAATATTGCTGGCGTAAACTTTGTCTATGAAACTTAAATGGATTCGCACAGCGATACGATGAAGACGTACATATTTTAACCTTTTACTAGCCAGATTGTTGAACAGTCGAAACATGAACGAACAATTTCATTTTATACATCAAACAGTTAAACGGGAAAGTGGTCTTGATTGAGTTTGTTCCGAACCTTTTATAGCTTTCAATGCACATTTCTGCCTGTCAGTGGCAAATTACGCAGGCTGCCCATTCATGCTCAAAAATCACTCTTAATTGAGTCAAGTGTGACAAAATAAAAGGTGAATTCATCACAGGGGTGCGGACGGACGCCCCCTGTCGGGAAACCAAGGCGGAAAACGTATGTCCGGTCCATTTGTAAACACTAACGGGCACTGGCAGCTTTTTGACAGTTTATGAAATTAAATTGTATTGGCGATTGTTTGTGAGCGAGCAGTGTTTGTGAAGAAAATGTGTGGGAGGCGAGGTGATGAATGGAAGCTAACTGTGAGATGTAATCAGTTTGTGTTACAAGTCTTATTGATTCATACTAATATAATAAAGCTGAAGAGTCTTTTTGTTTGTTTGTTTAAACGCGAAATTTTTTGGACCTGCCATTGGGATTGAAAAATTATTTTTGTATATGATAGCCAGATTCGTGAGGCATAGTAGATTAGTATATAATATAACGCTACGTTCCACGGGAGCGGAGCAGTAACGAAAGACGTAACTTAACGCGGGTGAAAAAAACCAAGCGGACGCGGTCGCGGGCAGAACCTGGTTTGTAGTGAATAAATATTAGAGTGATACGTTAACAATATGCTAATTACTGTGACATTTATAAATATAATAGATAGTAGTAGTGATAGTTCGTGATAGTATAAACTTTTGGAATTTTAGGAATTCTTTTAAAATTATCATCTCGTTAATATATAGGAACGTAAAAAGCTAAAATGCGATAATAAGTTTAGAGAAGAATCTTCCAATAGTTCTGTTTCAATTAATTACAAATGACACAAACTTGATTTCTAGAATAATTTACATAAACCCATCAGTAAACCACAACGCAATAATGAAATATGGCATTTAATGGTCCCCATAGTCACAAGCAATTATACAAAGAGCATTCCGTTGCCGGTATCATATTTTTAAAATAATTTTATTACTGAAACCAAAGTAAGCAGCGCTGAATTTTAAAAGCCTTATTTTTTTGCGTTTTAAACCAATTACTTTGCGGTAGATATAAATATTTCATTAATACAAAAACATAACCAAACACAGTTATTCCTCGGAAATTATTTCTTGTAATTAATATTAATGATAGGTAATAATACACTAATATGGACAATAATATAGTCTTAAACAACTCTTCATAAAGGTTGACTGGTCAGCGTTAAACGACGGGGAAGGTTCCAGCGAATCAATTTCAACTCACGTCATTTGATTATCCCAGTCGTGTAGGTACATGTAGTACTTACATCGAAAGGGCAGGAGATAATTCATTTTCGTCGAAATATTGTCTGGTACCCGAAAAAAAATTAAATTACACGCTTGTATCATTTTGTGAGTTGCCGTTTGGAATATGATGGATTAGTCCGGAATTTATAATCAATTTTAATGCGCTACTGTTTCAATTGTTGCGCCTCTTTAGGTATATAAAGTTTTGGATAGTCTCGGCAAGTTAATAAGCAGAAAACTTATAAAAGTTTTACAGACAGTTGAAAAAACTAACCATTAACATTTCAGCAAATAGATAAACCTGTAAATAAACGTCCAAATATTACCGTTGCCATTGATTCGTTTGCCGACATCCAAATAAAATAAACAGTTCGGTTTGTATTAGAAGAGCAATAACAACTTGTAGAAGATAAACAAGCAGATGAGTCTGCGATAAAAAGCAATAAGTCGATAAAACGAGCTGAGCCAGGCTGAGCTAAGCGCATAAACCTTGTGTTTGTTCGCAAATCAGATGAGAGTATAAATGGAATCATCTTTCACGTGCCGACCGGCCGGCTACACGAAAACAAAATTGATTTTTATTGATGAAAGCTTCAATGAGTTTGATTTTCCAGTTTATGTTAATGAGATTAATTTTGATGTATCTAAGAGCTTTTGGTATTGATGGAGTAAGTTAGACATAAGCTATTCATTTATTTGTTACTTTTATTTGTTAATAATAATAAATTCATTTGTTATTTAAGTAATGACAAGAATTAATGATCTAATAAATAAATTAAATTTATCGTAAATTTAAGTTTATTTGCGAACAAGGAATAAAACAGTTCTCATACAGACGCTAACTGCCGTAATAAAACTGCAGTCAAACAAAAGCAGTTTAACTGGACCATGCCGGAAGTCTATTTTTGTCACTAACTTTAACAGTGGCAGCTGTAAATATGATATTAGCAGCAACTTTAATACGATATCCTGCAATCAAATCAGTGTATGGCTTCATCGACGTCTGCTACTCGTGTGTGGTCGAGCCGTAAACAAAGATCTTAATGATCGCACACCGGCCAACGTAAACAATTTATTAGCCCGCAATCGACAATCGTTACAATCGGTTCGTGCATTCGATGCATTGATACATGTTCCCTGAAACGAAGCACTTCTCCGTTTGCAGACGTGTCGATTTTAATTGCATCACTAACTATAATTACGTAAACACGTTCTTTACTTGTTTCCGAATACGTCTCGGGTTTGATTACCGATTCTTCGGTTGTTCTTCTATCTGTGAAAATATTTACTGTAATGTGTTTATTTGACATCAAATGTCCTTAATTTCTCTACCATATTTGGAAGGCTCTACTGCAACATGTAAACAAGATTTCTTGACAATTTTAAGACATAAACGTTTACTATAGTGTAAAATTTGTGATTAATAACCGATTTCCCCGAGACACCCGATGTGGTCCGCCGTCCACCAAGTTCAATTATCGAATTTCTATGTCCAGGATGAGTTCCGTACCGACAACTAGGGGTGAGGTAATTCCTTTTTAACTTTAGTAAAATAATTGGCCTGTCTTTAATACAGTTTTATACTTAGTTACAGAATTTTTGGGCCAAAATTTTCATAAACAGTGGAAATTTAAATAAAGTAACAAATCAATAAACATATACCATCACGCCTGTATTCCCCGAAGGGTTAGGCAGAGGTGTACCAATGTACACCCACAGTTCGCCGGTATATTTAGGTCCCATGTAATAGGGGGCGAGCCTATTGCCATTAGCCGGACACAAATCCAAACTCCGAGCTGCTACTGAGAATTTCATAGAAAAACCCAATACCACTTTGCTCGACCTGGGAATCGAACCCAGGACCTCTAGCGTAGCAGTCGTGCTTTTGGACCACTAGGCCAACGAGGCAGTTCAATAAACATCAATAGTGCATTATGATACAAGTGAGTTATGATTCATTATGATTGTGATAAGTTTGTCATCACGGCGGTCACTCAATTGAATTGGGCGAAAAATATATTATTGATACAATTGCTAAAACGACAATCATTATTAAAGAAACACGTAACCGTTTTCGTTAATAATGATGATGTAATTTAATTAATATTTGTATTGGTATTGTTTTACTTTTGTTGAACATGGAGCGTATTTCTTTACTTTTCCATAAAACCTGCCGTGATCAGCAAATTATCGTGAAATCTTGTTTTGATATTACTCGTATAAATACCTTTGTTGCCAGGTATTGGCTATCCGGAACTTGTTACAAAAACCTTTTAATTTAATTTGTCATATTTTTTAAAATAATTATGACCTATTAAAAATTGTTTAATCACAAAATATTTAGCCATATAAAAATACGTAACTCTTTGCTGAAATATTAAAAATAAAGTTTTCAACAAGTTATTTTTAAAAGCAGCACATAGAAACCAAGGTCACAAACGGAAATATTAATTTATTGCAAAGGCATAAATAAATGTTAATTTATTTACAAAAATTATTAATTTGGTAAAATATGCTAATATATCATATTTTATATTAATTATGATCATATGAAGGCGTTAGGTGAAATTTAAAAAAAAATTATACCACAATAGTGCGGTAATGTAACGTAAAAAGCACGGTCATTATTACCCCAAAAACGGGTGCAATAAGCACCACTTTACAAGGTAGTGTGTTGAAAATCGATATTATAACTTGTTCTACATAGAAAATATAAATATTATAACAAAGTACTCTGCGTCGAAAAAAAAAACCGCGCTGCCATTAAATCAGATTTGATTTAAGAGGGTAAAGGTCAATTACGTTTGAAGTGCACAATCGTCATGATTTACGCCGATTGTTGCTATGACTTCCGATCTCCAAACGCCGAGCTCACCCCTATTCAAGAAAATTATTTCCACAACAAAGAGTTTGAAATTAAAGTCCCAACTCACTTCGAAACTCCACTAAGACATTGGAGATTCCTGTTTTTGTTTGTTTCTATAATTAAAACGCGACTTAAACGCTCTACCGATAATTATAAATCTACTTGATGTTGTTATTTTAGTGAATCGGATTTACGAGGGGATGTTTTGGGCCAATTTTCTTCGATTAGTATTGTTTCGGTTTAACATTTGAACTAGATTGTATCAAGTCACGTTTTATCTTTGCGTTGTGGAATTTAATCAACATTGTTCTCTTTAAGCTGGCTCTTCCTAATCGTTTATTGTTGGTGTATTTAGAATTTTGACAGCGTTACGTTTAATTGGAGCCGTTAATGTGTCAGTGTGGCGGCGTCGTGACGAAGTGTTGGTTTACACATTGGAGCATAATTTCGTGAGCAGTATTTCGCAGCGCGGCCGGCGTACGGGTGGGCAGTGTTCACATTACCTTCGCCTGGTGGCCGGCTGACTCATTCCGGTGTCGCCGACCGCCAGTTTTGAACAGAGTTCTAACTCCCAGTGGTCTGGCGCTAACACGCAACTCCGCCTCAGTAGTTCATACGCTCCGGTAGGCAATTTGAAAATTGTAGCTTAAATTTTGCTAAATTTGTTCATTTGTACTCAACTCGCTTGAATACAGAAATAGTTTTGGTTATTAATTAATTATAGATCGCGTTACGGGTGCTCTCTCACCGGAACACATACAATACACCCGCTTCATAATTATCACGAAGACCACACACAGCTTGTCTGTTTCCCTAATGTTAAATAATCGACTTAATATTGTAACTGTCAGAACAACACGTGTCTTTTTTTCATATTTCAGACGATAAGCTCCTAGGTTGACCTGCTAGCTCTGTCTAGCCTTTTCTATAACCGCGTAAGGAAAAAAGCATCAAACCGAACTATAGTAGCATTTAAAATTGATTTTATTGACCTTTGGCTTTTTACCTTCGAAACGCAATTACTGAAAAATATTAAGATCGCAGGAAACCGCTGGATGCAAATGTCTTTCGACCGGTCATTTTGGAAATCTATGAGGAAGGTCTATGTCCAGCAGTAGACGTTCTACAGACGATATGATGATGATTAAGATTCCAAAATGTAAAACTATGATTACCGTTTACCTTACGTTTTATTTAAAGCATGTACGAATATCTCTGACCAACAATCATTCCTAGGTCTTACTGACTAACTAACGATTTAGTGTAACTAAGCGCGGCTGTTTAATCTCTGTTTATATATCATCAGGATATAAGAACCATCCTTTAGATGTACAACTCAATTAAAGGTTGCACATTCGTTTTAAAAGCTTTCCTAACCCTTATGTAGAATATTCAGGCGCACGGGTCGAGGGTTCCGAAGAATTAAATAAAAGACGAGCAGAGTCTTCAACCACTTATATTGTTGTTCACAAGCTTCCGATGATTGCTACAGTACGACTGACTTACGACTGACAAATTTTGCCGTGAGGCGGCTATATTTATGACTTTCCTACGTGGGTGCAAGTAGTGCCATGACAAATAAAATAACAAAAGGTGTTTGCACCAATCACGTCACAGTATTTCTCCCATATGTCTCTACGGTGGTGGAAGTAGTGGGTAGGGCGCGACATCATCAACAAATGTTCCACCAATCAAATATGCACATTTTTGTCATTAAATTTACTTATAATCTAGAATCATATATTTACCTTAATTCTAGATGTATCCTAAGTTACATTAATGCTAAAAATAACCTAGGACTAGATAATCAAAACATACATCATTTGATAGCGCAAAAGCATCTATATTTACATGAAAATCAAAATATTGTTACAATTATAGATTTAATCTTCCTATTGTACATATTTAAAACTACAGAAAGCCCTCGTGCTCTCTTACAATTCCACCCCCCGCAAGAGGGTTCAACCGATTGCGCTTCCGTCAGTAGGGAGCACGACAACTTTTACTACGGGCCGACGCAGCGTACCCTTTGTAGTTTTGATATCTACAATTCTAACAATACTATCCGCACCTGGATGCACTTTGGCTATAATGCCTTTGGTCCATTCACTACGTGATTTGTTGTCATCGACCACTATCACTACATCGCCCACTTTTACGTTCGGCACTACACTGTTCCACTTTTGTCGTTGCTGGAGCGTAGGCAGGTACTCGCGCAGCCATCGCCTCCAAAAGAGGTCGGCCAGCGCGTTTACTTGGCGCCACATGCGCCGCGAGTCGATGTCGGCGGCATGCTGACGCGTACACGGAGCATCTCCCGCGGCAGTGCCAAGCAGGAGATGGTTCGGTGTCAACACGACGGGTTGCTCAGCATCGGTGCTCACGTAGGCTAGTGGCCGGCTGTTAATTACCAGCTCGGCTTCTGCGAGGAGAGTGAGTAGCACCTCCTCCCGAGGCGCGCGCTCTTTTAAAGTAGAGCGCAGCGCGTTCTTCACGGAGCGCACCAGTCGCTCCCAGCTCCCGCCCATGTGCGGGGCGGCTGGCGAGTTAAAGTGCCAGGCGATTCCCCGACCTGTCGCCTCGCTTCTAATGCGACCCACGTCTAGGTCGCGCAGGGCCTGGCGTAGCTCGGCGTGTGCTCCAACGAAGTTGGTCCCGCGGTCGGAGTATATGTCCGCGGGACATCCTCGACGTGCGATCAGGCGTCGCAACGCCAATATGGCTGAGTCTGCACTCAGCGACGCCGCTAGTTCCAGGTGTACGGCGCGTGTGGTGAGGCAAGTAAATAGAACGCCCCATCTCTTCTCCCGGCGCCGACCGATGCTCACCTCCATAGGGCCAAAATAATCCACTCCACAGTGGACGAATGCCCGGCGATTAATCTCCAATCTCGCGATGGGTAGGTCGCCCATCTTAGGCGTCGACGGCTGGGCTTTCTTAATCCTGCACGTTTGACATTCTCTTGCGATTGCTTTCACTGTTGACCGTAAGTTCGTTATCCAGAACTTTTCTCTTAAAGAGTTTACCACGGTTTCCTGGTTGGCGTGAAGCGCTGTTGTGTGGTATCTTTTAATGATAAGCCGAGTCAAGGCGTGCTTTCCGTCTAAAATAATGGGGTGACGCGCTCCGAAAGTAAGTTCACTGCAGGCGCCCAACCTGCCGCGTACCCGTATCAAACCATCTTCAAATAACATTGGGTCTAGTTTTTTAATCTTACTGTTCCGTGGTAGCGGGCGGGCTTCTTGTAGAGCTTTTGATTCTTCCTCGAAGCTCTCAGTTTGTGCTATCTTCAGTAAACGTAGCTCCGCCTCTCGTAGATCGTCGACCGTTACGGTTGTCGAGTCGCGTCGTTTGCGACAGCGGTCCGTGAAGACCTTTATACGTGCTACTACGTATAAGATGCGTGTCCACGTACTATACCTTTCATAGGGCAGCGCGGGTTCGGCCTTAGTAGTGACGTTCACGTTGTGTACCCGCTCTAGGTCTGCCTCTGACACTGCGTCAACTCCAGAGTCCACCGGCCATTGCTCCTGTGGGCTGGAAAGAAATGAGGGACCCGAAAGCCACATATTACTGTTGACGGGCCACTCCAACCGGGTGCCTTTATCGGCTGGGTTCATCGCCGAGGGAACCCAGCGCCAGTCTTTCATCTTTGACCTTTTATCTATCTCTGCTAACCTATGAGATACAAAACGTTGGAAGTCGGTTGCTTCCGAGTGGATCCATTTGAGTACTGTCCTACTATCTGTCCATAAGACCTTTCGGGTGATTTCAACTCCTAACTCTTTCTCCACGGTGTCGGCTACCCTGCAGGCCAACACTGCCGCCTGTAACTCAAGGCGTGGGATTGAAATCACCTTTTTAGGTGCCACTCTAGCTTTCCCCATCACGAAGCTAACGCGCCTAACGCCGAGTGCATCTTTTCCCACCAAGTAGGCGACTGCCGCGTAGGCGGATTCACTAGCGTCCCCGAAGACGTGAAGTTCTACCTCTGATAACTTTATACCGTACCATCGCGGGATGGTTATATTGTTTAAGATTATAAGGTTCCGTAACCACGCGAACCATAAAGTTGCCTCCGCTTCATGCAGCCTCTCGTCCCACTGGATTCCTGTACGCCATATCTGCTGCATTAATATGCGCGACTGAATGACGCATGGATACAGGAAACCCAGCGGGTCGAACACCGACATTATGAAGCGAAGAAACTCTCGCTTCGTAGGAACAACGTCACCCTCTATAATTGTCTTCGGTAACTTTTTAAATGATAGGTCAAAAGCCAATTCATCGGTCCCCGGTGACCAAATCATACCTAAGGTGCGCTCTGTGGCGCCCTCGTCTTTTTCTAACGAGACTCTGTCGGGCATCTCTATTTCGAGAATCTCCCTGAGTTGTGGCGAATTGGTGACCCACCCCCGTATATTAAACCCGCCTTCGGCGTGGATGTGAGCCACCTCCTCTATGCGTTTGCTAGCCTGCGCGACGGACCATGCACTATCTAAATAGTCGTCCATGTAATGACTGTTATGTATAGCCGACACTGCTTCGGGATACTGACTATTAAATCTGGCCGCATTTTTATTCAAAATATAGATTGCGGATGTAGGGGAAGACACAGCACCGAAAATCATTGAATTCATGACAAACGTGTCAGGTTCTCCACTATTATTTTTATTCCACAAGAAAAGCTGTGCCCCTCGGTCACGTTCTCTGATTTTTATACGTAGGAACATGTCCGCTATATCTCCGGTGAATGCTACCGGTCCCAATCGGAATCTAATTAGAATTCCTAAAAGAGAATTTAATAGGTCTGGCCCCGCGAGCAAGCAATCGTTAAGAGCGGTACCTTGAAAAGTGGCGGCGGCGTCGAAGACTAGTCTCAATTTCCCCGGCTTATTAGGATTCTGTACCCCAAAGTGAGGTAGGTACCACACCGGATCTTCGAAGCGGCCGTCCGCTTTACTCGCATAACCCTCGCTAATTAATCGTTCAATTTGATTTTCATATGCTTCCGCGTACGTAGGATTCTTATGCAACCTACGTTCTATTCCCGACAGTCTCTGTCGCGCATAAGCATAGTTATCGGGTAGCTGTGGATCGTCACGCCTCCACAACAATCCTACTTCCCATTCGCCGTTAATAGTGAAGCTACTGGTTTCATCTAATATTTTTAAAGCTCTGTCGATGTCTTTATGAGACCTAGGGATTTCGGTTATACCTATTGCTTCTAATTCGAATTGGTTTTTCACCATATCATGCAGTTCAGACAGAGGTTCCGCTAAACAGTTCACGGCTTCGTAGCCTACCCTAAACCCTTTACCTATGGGCCCATGCAGAACCCAGCCTAGCTTGGTCAAAGATGCAACTGGCTTACCGGACTTTCCTCGGCGAATCTCCTCGCCGACCAGCAACTCCCAGTTGTCCTGTCCCAGCAACAGCATCGGCTTGACTCCGCACATTTCCTCCAGGCCCAAGTCACGCAGGTGGGCGAGCTCCTTTATCAACGCAGCCGGCACCGTTTGGGCGGGCAAATCCAGCCTCTTGAACGTACGCACACTTATTTTGTGATTCACTTTATTTGGCCCGCGCACTGTCACATATATTTTCCTTGAGGATTTATCAGACACCTCATTACCGCGCGCACTTTTTAGCACTAAAGGTATTCTATCACCCGTTGCCTTTCCAGCTATCGAGTCGTCGATAAGCGATACTGTAGCTCCGTCGTCCAGTAGAGCGTAGCAATCTCGTTCGTTTCCGTTCACTGACACGGAGACGGGAATTATCTTCAACAACGCTTTGCCGTTATATTCTTTCACATTAGTGACGCTTTCAGTTTTATGCTCTCTATCTACGTGCAGTAAGTCGTGATGTGCATAGTGGCATTTCGAGCATTTGCTTGCTCGGCAGAACTTCTTCGCATGTTGTTTTATTATACAATTAAAACACATCCTCTGATCTTTTACAAATTGCCATCTCTCATCAGAAGTTAGTTTCGCAAACTTTTCACACTTCGGTAATTTATGATCTCCCTTGCACATAGCACACTGCACATTGTTCTTATTATCTTGTTCGCTGTCGCTTTGTACATGTAATCTCTGAACATTTTTAAAGTGAATGCCTGGCTTACTATGTGCGCTTCTCAAACTTTTAACATTAGCCGTTTGACCGGCAGCGCCCATGTCCATCTGCACATAAAATGACGTAGCTCGGGCTAAATGGCTCAGGAATTCAGATAATATCTCTAGGCTGGGTGACACTCTCACATCGATGCCCTGAGACGCCGCCATACCCATTGCGAAGTCGCCATATTGAGCCCTCTGCACAGGCGTTAATTTACTCAGTAATTCACTCACCAGTTGTGGGTTGTTCAGGTATCCATTCGCGTGCACATTCCTCAACAGCGACACACAATTCCTCACTGTAGATGAGAACTTTCTCAACTCACGACCACTTTCTGTTACTTTCGGTAACGCACGCACTTTCTTCAACGCACACTCCAATATTAAATTAGGATGTCCGAACTCTTCATCCAGTGCCTTCATAATCTCCGATGGGTTAGTTGATGTCCGCAATAAGTCTTCTACCGCTATTTTTGCCTCTCCCTGCAGTGACGTTTTCAAGCGCGCTAAGTTCTCGTGCGGCTTAAAGTTGTACATAGCTGTTGTGTCCCAGTACATGTTCTTGTACGATAGCCACTCTGCCGGGTCACCGTTGAAGTATGGCAACTCATAGGCTTGCCTGGGTACTGGCCGCGGACGAGCTAGGTTTGAAATAGCTTCTGCCAGCTGATCTATTTTCCTGTCTCGCGGCTTGCTTCTCTCCGTTTCTTCGGCGAACGATTGATCCCATTCAGGCACTTCACGTGGTGGCACTCGCGGAACACTAGCCGTTACTATCGGCGTATATTCGCGGAACTGTACGGTCGCGGGCGCACACTGAGGGAGCGCAGATATCGAGGTCGTATATACTGTATGCGGTTGCGCGGTCACTGTTTGCGGCGCGGTCACTGTTTGCGGTTCGTACGCTGTTTGCGGCGCGGTCACTGTCACTCCGCGGGAGGTCGCGGCACTCTCGGTTGCAGGCACTCCGTACGCAGTCGTTACTACTGCGGGCACTGGCACTGGCACTGTTTCTTGCGCGTCGTGAGCTTCTGCGATCACTTGTGTTTCACTCGGCACTGAGTGTGTGATCCAATCTTCCACACGGCGTGTTGTAGTTTCTTCATCGGACGAGTCTTCTTCGGCGACGGCATCTATCTCGGCCAGTTCCGCCTCCAACTTCTTCTTGACGAGATTTTCCCTCAGGCGCACTAATTCCCTCTCAGCCTTGTACTCGGCCCTCCGGCGGAGGTAATCGGCACTCTTCTGGCCGCTCTTCGATGAGACGTGGCTGGTTCTTGATCTCGGCGTCCGTACCACCCGTAGTATCTCCGATTCCCGAGGCACTGCAGCCGCGTCGCGATGGTCAATCACGCGTCCGGGGCCCGCCAATGGAATCACGGGTGCGGGTAATGCCGACGACACTGTAGGCGCTATCGAAGGTGATCCCGGTGCCATTTCAGACGGCACTCCTGAATCGGCTTCCATCTCTCGTCGCTTGTTCAACGCTGCCTCCAATTTGCGCAGCTTGCTCCTCGTGGCGACTGAGCTTCGTTCACTCATCTTGAATGCTTCAGACTTCTCAGGCTTGAAACTTCAAACTCTTCAGGCTTGAGATGTAATTCTTCAGACGCAGGATCCGGCTCGAAGGACCAAAATTGTAGAATATTCAGGCGCACGGGTCGAGGGTTCCGAAGAATTAAATAAAAGACGAGCAGAGTCTTCAACCACTTATATTGTTGTTCACAAGCTTCCGATGATTGCTACAGTACGACTGACTTACGACTGACAAATTTTGCCGTGAGGCGGCTATATTTATGACTTTCCTACGTGGGTGCAAGTAGTGCCATGACAAATAAAATAACAAAAGGTGTTTGCACCAATCACGTCACAGTATTTCTCCCATATGTCTCTACGGTGGTGGAAGTAGTGGGTAGGGCGCGACATCATCAACAAATGTTCCACCAATCAAATATGCACATTTTTGTCATTAAATTTACTTATAATCTAGAATCATATATTTACCTTAATTCTAGATGTATCCTAAGTTACATTAATGCTAAAAATAACCTAGGACTAGATAATCAAAACATACATCATTTGATAGCGCAAAAGCATCTATATTTACATGAAAATCAAAATATTGTTACAATTATAGATTTAATCTTCCTATTGTACATATTTAAAACTACAGAAAGCCCTCGTGCTCTCTTACACCTTAGCATACGGCAGGCAGATTTAAATTAACTTCGTCGGATTCCTGTCGTGTGCAGCGAAGTCTTTAAACCTATTATCATTAGATAAGAGCCGAAATACGAAGCCCGCTGTATTCTGTCGCTGCACTCATCAGTTAACATTAGGGCTGTGATAATTGACTGGTGACCATTGCACTCTTAGCTGCGCAGAGCCATTAGACAAAGTGACAAATCCCTGGAATCAAGTTATACAGGACGGCAAAATGGACGGGATAATGTATAACTCCTCTTTCCACGGGCTTCCTAAAATGAATGTTCTGCGATTTTTTGTAGTATAAGAGCTAAACGTTTTTTTTAACGATTGGGAAATTCATAACATACTTCAGATTTTGTTGATATTCACTTTTTCTTTTGCATTTATTTACTAAAACATACCGTTTTTTTAAACAAATTAAATTAACTTTTTAATTCATTCACTCCACACGCATACAAACTTTCTGCTAATCGTATTCAAAGCTAGAGAATTATAATTACAGTTAAAAGAGACAAGTTTAGTATCATGTTACGGACACGGCGAGCGGCTCACGGCGCGTGCACTCAGTTGTATAATCGACAGCTGGCGGTGGACCGGACACGGCCCGGCCGCGACACTTCTTGCCGTGTTGACTTTATTTCCCCAATCGCCGGTAGTGTGGCAGTCAGACTACTGGCGATTTATTCTCGGTTCCCATATGTAAAACGGGTAGTTTATCTTACCAGTCGTAAGTAAGTTAAAGTTGTGGTGTCAATTTCGAATGTAAGAAATGTTCACAAAAATTATGGATATAAACCTAGCTGTATGCTGAAAAATAAACTTCAATATCAGTGAGAATACAAAAGCATTTGTTTGTTACTATGGTTACATATTTTACCGATCGGTATGTTTTAGGAATAGGGCATTAGAAAACTTTGTCGTGATTTTAGTTAAGTTTTGACCGAATGCTTGATTGAATTACCTTTTGATCTTGACATAATTTATGTGTTTGACATTTCATTCATCCATCCATAAACTGCTTTTTATTGTTAAATTATTATTTTAGTTGTCTTCTTTTTTCTTTTAATTTTAATAGAAAGTGTCATAGGCCGCGACCACTATTCCTGATCTTATATGACTAGTATATTATAATCATCACATTGTAAATAAAATCATAGCTCATATCTGAAGCGAATGAGGTTCGTTATTCATAATGAAGACAGTAGGTACACTAATTACAAAGTTCATTCGGTATTTCACCAATTTGCCTGTAAACTTCGTTTCAACTCCATCTTATTACATGAAACATTATAATATACAATGAAACCCGTTCTAACAATTTCACATACAATCATAAATTCTAATTTAGCTGGTTGGTGGATCTTGTTACCACCTCGCGTTCGGTTTTCCGGACTCATTGTATGTTACTCCCAAGACATCGCAGCCCCACAGTACGTATATACAAAATTAATTAGACAAAATCTCGAGCTCTTGTAATATTTTATTATTATTTCGTATGTTACAAGATTTTATTAGGGCTTTATATTTATTGCTCATCTCTTAGGTGTAATGAATCTGAATAGGGTCTTGATTAGTCGTTCCTGTATGAATGTGTTGGCTACAAGTTTATAATTACACTAGTGGTAATTACAAGGTTGCTTACATTGTGAAACCTTGGTTGGCTTTCCGTTTCGTTATCTCACTACAAATGTTGATGGTTTGTTAAATTAAACGTCATGTAGTGGACTGCTATTTTCTTGATTATGAAACGCCTATCTTTGGATAGTTTGCAATGTTTTAATTTGAAAGTAATCTGCTACCTTCTTGATAACCTGGATAGAAAAATAAGCCATAAACATTTTTATAATTATGTTGTAAAGATAAAGCTTTATTCACAATCGAAGTCTTCTAATTAATTTAATAACGCATCTAAGTAATAACTTATCTTATATTGGTAAAAAAAAGTGCATCCGTACATTGAAGTAAGTCAAGCAACATTTCAATTGCCTTTAAACGTTCAACAGATAACCTGAAGAAGATTCGAACAATACTACTATCAGGATAACTAACAAGATAAATTGAAGAAGTTGGACGCACAACAGCCCGCAGCATCCCGATAAGGAGACGACGGAGCGCTAGTTCTTAAAAGGAAGTCAATTGGTGTGTCCATCGGAACAACGGCACGGGTCCAACATCGTATTCTACTTAGCCGTGAAATGTGTAATGCTGTGCGTTTCGTTTCAACGTCTCCGCGCTGCTCTTTGGTGTTACCTACCATTTCGCGACGTGTTCGCAAAATTATGGGCTAGTATTCAACAGTTCGATTTGTTTATTCCAAAGAATGAGTGGAAACGACGACTGTACATTTTATTTTGTTTCAAAAATACATGGGAGTAGATAAACATGTAGAAAAAAAGGGTAAATGAAAAGTCTGAAATGTACAAATTGAAATAGAATGGATTTTCAAGTGCATAATAGAATTAGGTTGGACGGATTGGACGGGAACTCGGAACTGACCAGTCGGTGAAATCTAATCATTTCCATTACTTCCGCGCGCTGATCTCATACTGCGCTTCATTTCACGAGAACAGCCGCGGGACCTACACTAATCACATTTTCTACTCGTTAATTTTGAGGTTTTTTTTCAACAGACTTTTGCATGTCTCATTGATACAAGCTTGTCAATAAGCTGAAAAATTTACAACTAACAGAACACAAAAAATATCTCTTATATATTTTTTTTGATTAGGTACGTACATAAAATATGTATCTAGTTCTGAAGCTGCAAAACATTTTTATGCGCTATTAGTATTAACTTTCCCCTGTATAAAATGTCCCTTCAATTAGATACATTGGAATCTTCAGTTCGACACTACAGATACGATCGTGTAGTACGGGGAGCGTGTCCTGCATTTTGGAGCACCCGCGTATCGGGAAAAATGTCACGTAGTGGATACCGCGGACGTAATAAGAACAGAAAAGTATGGCGAAGAATTAAATAGAACTGATGAAGAAATTATACGATGGTGAACACATATGTCACACAGTTCGCAAGTTAATATTAGAAAAGAACTAAAATGAGGATGTGACATGTCCAGTTTCAGAGGTAAACTAGTTTTATTTTGGCAAAGAAAAAGAATAACTCTATTTACTAAGCCATGACGTATATATAAGCGCCTTATTTTATAAAAATGGTAAGATACGAGAGAAATGTGCAATTCGGCTTGAACTCCTGTGCTATAAATACCAAGTATTTTTATCGCCTTTACAGTTACAGTTATGGCTATTTTAAAGTTGAACAAATACTACGAAAAATTGAAATGATTGTGCAAACCACATAACACGGACTCGGTGACACCAGCTCGCACCACAAAGCCGACAATATCCTCGACGCATGCCACGTAACAAAGACAAAACGGAATCCTGAACTAGATCTTCGAAAGGCAAAGGTGGAAATTAGGCTGTTTATTTTTAAATTAAACCTAAGACCGAAGCGAGTTGGATAATCTTCTTTCTTTATCGTGTGGGCAGTAAGGTCTAACGACCCCACACACCCTAGTGTCAGAGTTTCTAAACTGCCTCAAGGGCCTCTGACATGGTTACTGATGTCAGTGAAGTCCAAGATAAACTTAGAAAGTACATATGAATTAGGAAAAGAGTTGGAGTTGGATAATGAACACGTTGAATGAACAGGTTGAAACAATTTTTCCACGGCCACAGTTGAACCTCAAGAAAAAAACTGTTCGAAACCGCCGAAGCAACGTTCCAGTGTAAATATTTACCCACAGTCGCCCACGCTAACTTCGAAGCGCCGGCAACTTCTGTCAGAACCTCACACTTGTGAAAAATCTGCCAGCCCCGAGTGTAGCTTTGGAATGAAGATTCGTTATACTTTCATTTGTTTTGTTTTTGAATTTCGAAACTTATATTTTTATATGTGTCAAATTAGTTTATGTCAGGTACAAATAGGTTTTTTTTAGTCTATGCGTAATTAGAGATTTGATTCATTTGTTTTGTAAAGTACCTACGTCTTAATGTCCTCTTGGTTTTTTTAATTCGTCTTTCTGAAGAGAATTTTCATTTAATGTATTTCTCATAGTTTTCATGTTTATGCCATCTATGTAGGTATATTAAACATAAACATTGTTGTAATGATCGCGAAATGTCGTGATAAATTGAAACCGGTCTGCTACGGACGAACCTCTGCTATTATGGTTCCGTACATAACCTGTGTTTAACGATAACTATAAGCTTAATGATAGGAGAGACAATTAGATGTTTCTGTCTATAGTACAATTAATTGCTTGCTTAAGTTTAGTGTAAAATAGATTCACGTTGTAGCGATATAAGTAACTGTAACAAAGAAATAAGAACTTCAGATGTATTTACTATACCTGCATAACCATACCTATATCCCTAAAAGCGTATGTATTTATCGACTTCCCTAATAAAAACAAGGATCAAGAACACAACTATCATAATTTACAATCTAACATTTTATCTTTATTTCCCTTGAAATCTATTGACGCACTTAGTATTTACGGTACCCTAAAAAGTATGTAAGTGTTTTCGGTAATTGAATTCCGTACACGGTTCGTATCTGGTCCGGTCCGGCGGGCGCGGGGTCGCACGTCGCCTCGCGGTCAGGATTTACCGTGTACTCGGAATATTTTTTCATTTTCCCACTCTACGCGTGAGATATCGTCGGCATTTTTATGAGAACTCCGACTTCATTTGCAGATTCCTTTCCGTTGCTTACATGTTAATAGTAACTGACATCGTTCGCGTCTTTCGCATTTCCTGGGATGTATGAGTGGTGATATATTTGAAAATGTTGTTCGAAAGAGTTACGGCGGCCCTGGAACGCAAAGGGCTTTAGGAGGGACACAGGTGGGTATTAGTCAGTAAAAGTCTGACACTTCCTTTCGTCCGCCCAGATCGGAACAAGTCATTTGTTGATTTCCTACCCTTAAAAAAAAGGTGCCCACAAAACATGAGTAACCTAAAGCTTTTAAAGTATAAAGCCAAAACATTTGAACAGCAAGCGATGAATACAAACATCAATGAAGACCTAAATTGAAATACCAATACCCAATACAACAATTCACAAGGTTTAATTCCCATACATCTGCAGCGATTTATCAACAATCGAAATGGCCAGTAACATAGTTAGGCTATACAAACGGACTGCGCTGCCTGTAATAGGAAGCTTCCGTCGGCATCGTACAATAGGACCGACGACGTCCAATGCGCATTCGACAGATTGTATCTATTAAGGCCACAGTGCAGCCGAATTGAAGGACGCCAAATTGCTATACTGATTGGTTGCAGTTGAAATGTTGTTAGTTTTCAATGATACTGTGGATTATTATGTATAATTAATGAATTCATCTGGAGACTAATAAGGCAGGAGAGTAATCTAACTTTTTATGTACTCTAATCTTGATTAAGCTAAATCAAAAAGTGACAATACTTACAAAAAACTAATAAATATAGAAACAGGGCAAGCTAAATAAAACCGTTTAAAAACAGAAATAATATCAAGAAATAATAAATAAATAACAAAGAAAAAATATTACTCTCATTATACACCCGTAAATCATCAACTATACGTTACCCTACACTGTGGAGCTACGTAAGCACATCTAGACAGATAATAGTTCAGCCATCGCATTGCCAATGTGTATGAACTAACACAATTATCGTAGGGGAGGGCAGTCAGCAATAGATCGCACTGACTACTGACGTATGTTGATACGATTGTTCGCCTGTTAAACGATTTCATTTAAATTTGATCACTCGACTGTCAGCCAGTGATAATATTTGGAGGGGCTGCATCACTGCAAATGTCCGTTCGCTAACACTGTTATGATATATTCGTACATTAGTGCGAAATACAAATGGAAACCTGTCATCCTACATCTACAGCTAATATATTATCATTTAGAATGTTATGTCTAGGCTTTATCTCAATTAATTGTCTTTTTCTTTAATTGAAGAGTGATTAAGTGAATACCAATGATGATTATCACAACAATACATCAAAGACTATTGTTTCTTTAAAGTCCTATACATTATCCAGGTTATAGCACAAGCCACAATCATCATCCATAATTGTTTAGAGTTCTAATAGCAAGCAATTATGTGACGCTTATCAATCATCTGCAAGCATCGGCAGATAAGTCTTTATTGTCATTTGATTCTTATTTAACCCGAGGTAAAACGAGTCCTATTAAGAATCATTAGTATTTATTATCTGCCAACTTTTTGCACCGTTCTGTTTAATTGCTGGCAGCTTGAAATAATTCAAATTCATAAATCCAAAGTTGGTCCAAAATCAAACCAGTGAATTTCAGCTCCAACCATAATAATAATCCATTGGATATAAGATTCTGCGTATCTTTATTAGATACACAAAATCAAAGCAAAGCTGTTACTTATTCTTCGTGTTGTACACGAAAACGGAAGACGCATCATATCAAATTCCTCAATTCCGAGGTATATCTTTAACAGGCATCGATAACCCTCCATTCCGGACATAATGTACGCATAATTGGCGTAACATTTCCATTGCGAACCCTTTCAAGACGCCTGTAATGTTGAGGCCTACATGTTATTTAATTACACAATCTCGAGCACAATGAGAATTATACCGACTCCTTTACGTCTCAAATGCATGGAGGGGGGCGACAGAGCCGTATTTGGATAGAGGGATGGGAGACACAGTTATGATGGTAAAGTACTATTAGATGATATTATAAGAGTCGGTTGATGGTTCATTTACATTATGTCGTCTGACGAATGAGCTGCTGATATTGTGTGAAGCTTATAATTTTACAAACCAGCTTAGAAACTAATTTCTAAGTGTCAATAAATCTAAATTGCCAATTTAAAAAAAAACTACAAACTGTCGTGTTGGAGACGGGAACAAAGCCTGATTAAACCCAAATTATATTTCTAATTGCATCCCTGCTTTCTAAAGGTTAAAGCCGTGACCGGAACGCCTCAAAATCATAGGGCGAGAACTATGAAAGTCTTCCGATTTCCCTTCGAGCTCATAACATCCTTGGTAATGAAGGAGCACCCTCAAGGGTGTCCCTTACTGGGGGTGCACAGTCCGACTCAATTATAAACGAATATATCAAAATGACGAAGTAAGATTTAGACGGAACCCTACTACCCTTACCTGAAAACTCGATGTGAAATTATTTGGTTTCCAAAATTAGGTTGAAGAAAATGAGTTGTCCTAACTTGAATTAAATTGAACAAGTAAAACGGGTTGCTGATCTGTGATATTACTTAGTTCCACAATAGTCAAAGCTTGCACACTGCTGTAAAACAAATCCATTAGAAAAAATCTTCACAAATGGCGGCCTGCCAATAAACTCTAATTTTCAATAGTAAATTAATTACATAGATTACCGCATAGTACGCCATTTAAATAGAACCGCGGTGCATTACGAAAGGGCTAGATGCCCATGCGATACTGGACTATTCAATACAATATCTATTATGAATGAACGCGGTCCGCGAAGGTTGATTAGGCTCGTCGGCTCTATTCCAATTTTCATGGTGTACAACGATCCACAGAGCTGATTGATTGTTATTGGATCGCAGTAGCGAGTATATTTCACTTGCTCTAGAATCGCACGTAAGTTTCAGCTTGTTAACCAATATTACACGTGCATTATTGATAAATGCATATACTTTTTATTTTTTATTTCTAAAAGTATATTTATTATTTGAACTATGCTGTAGGTATGGAAATAATCCATATTAAAAAAATGAATTGGTATGTGTATTTTATTACGTCGATAGAAATTAGCCTTCATAAGCATCTTAAGATCAATTTAACCTTATCTAAGTCAGAGATCAGCCATTTCACTGTTATTATGGATCAATTTGACACTGGTCAGTCATTTTAATAATCCTAAGGCGATATTTCCAAACCCGATTGATGCAATTTTATATCTTCGTTGATTTTTATAGACATGGGAAACGAATGAAATACCTGTTTATTTAATTTTTCCGCAATTTTAAGTTAAAATGTGTCAAAAATTGAACAGACTGTAATAAAGATTGGTTAATTCCGATGGAACGGTGACTATTCATCTCAGGTTCGTGAAGCACTATTGGTTGCGCGAGCTTTTGTAACTAAAGTGGTATTTCACAGCGTCGACGCGCATACCGCTATCTGATGATTGGTTTTTGGCAATTAACAGTATTGCTCACGTCGCAATCGAGTTCATACACCGTGTGAATTATGTATGGAGCCTCCATTTCCCTCTTTGTTGCCCCTTTCTACTTACTTACACCTATACCATAGCCGAAATATTAAATCTTGTTCACGTGTTTATATCCCACGCAGAGTGTGCGCGTAAGCTTATAAAAGTCAACGTTTTTAGATCATATTTTGCATAAAATTGCGGGATTCTTCAAGATTACGGTTCACTGAACATTATTACAATAGAAGATAGTAATTATAAGAAGTGACAGGTTGCGTGCTCGACACCTGTTGGCAAGCGAGCTGCAGACGACCCTTTTGCATCGTTTGACGTCCACTATTGTACTGGAAGACTGATAGATAGCCCGAGTTCACTACTTGAAAAGGAAAAAGATTGTGTTTAACTGCAAAAGCATTTCCTAATAATGTTGGATTATAAAACGGAAGAGCCGTCGATAAAGGTGTTAGCACGAGTAGATAAGTTGTCAAAAAGCTTTTAAACTAGATCGAAGATCGCCAAATAGTCTAGGAAACCCATTAGCAGCGATTTCACGGCTATTATAAACACTGTACAATTTACACTGGCTAAGCACCCAGTTTTATGAACATTATTACAGATTGTTAGTCACAATTTTGTAGTGTGCAGTTAGCGGTCATATAATTATAATGCATGTTTCAGAAGCAATAATTATTTTCATTATGCGCAACGGCAAGCTCGCAGACCTGTCGTCCCTTTATTAACATTTAAATTTATATCACATGAATGAAGAGAAATATCTACGCCACCTTTATATCGTTTGTGACATGTAAAATCGTTCTCAGGTTTGACAGGATGCGAATTAATGCGTTATTATTTAAAGTGTAAAGCTCAATATGGCTCGTCGTAATGTCTTCAATAGAATTAAACCCTTTGTCTCAAGGCGTCAGTTCACCGTTGCCATGTCGCCTGACATTTGTACAAAGGTTACCTCCATTCTGTTGGTTTTCTTTTTACTGGCTGACATCACGTTGTAGGTACCCGAAGAAAGGGTGGTATTGTGTTGTTCGAATTAACCTTTACGTTTGTTTGGGTTAGAACTGTACAATGATACCGCATTATTAATTTCATTTATAGATTCAATCATGACAATCATTCTATCTTGATACTCGCACTATGCAAAGTTATTGTAATTTCACAGATTACGAATTATGGTTGTATACATTTTCCAATTATGGTAGCTCTGACCCACAGTAATAAACGTACGTCGTTTATACCACAAACAAATTTAAACCTTCAATGTAGCGAAGCAAAATTGTCTTAATAAATAGCATAATTATGGTGATTACGTAGACGTCAAAGGAACCCATAAAACTATCAATGAACCTATAAATCGAAGAAAACGTTGGAACACGCGAGCACCGGGCTTGGGAAAGTACAGAAACAAATAGATAACATTAACAATAAGAGACGGTGTGAGGTTATAACGTGTGAAAATACGTATAAAAATGGAATTAATTGAACACCCACAATACATTGTGGCATAAACAATTATGGAAGAGGCGCCGATGGGTCGGTGGCACGGAAAGGAAATTGGCAACATAAGGCACGCCGTGTAATATGAGAAAATAATAGTTTTAATGTTGGAAATAAATAACGCAACGAGGAGGAAGACAATGGTCCCGTAACAAGATCTCCTGTTAATTGTGGCCAATGCGGCGCGGACCATTCAACCGTGATTTATGAACGTGTTCAAATTAAGCCCTATTTGTTCTTTACGGAATCCTTTGCTTGTTATCGACGGGTTTCCACATGTTTTCGTGAGGACGAGCATGTAGTCATATTATCCTGGGCTAGATTCAGATGTTGGAAGTAATTTAATAGCACTCACCTCGCATTTTCTGCTCGTCGAGAAGTTGTCTTTCGAGGTTGTCTTTTACTTCTCGTTCCCTCAACACGTCCATTTTTAGTTCAGCTGCAACA
Source organism: Caradrina clavipalpis (assembly GCA_932526535.1). Classification (NCBI taxonomy): domain Eukaryota; kingdom Metazoa; phylum Arthropoda; class Insecta; order Lepidoptera; family Noctuidae; genus Caradrina; species Caradrina clavipalpis. The sequence goes on from OW052097.1 coordinate 7,482,108, forward strand.
AAAACATATATTGTTAAAAGCACAGTTAAGGTTAATTTTAAAAACTGTTGTGCGATCAACCGAAAAAAATTGTTTTCCCAGAATCAATATCGTAAAGTTCAATAAGATAAATCCAATAAAAGAAAATGTTGGCATAAACAACGTTTTAAGTTGAATAAATGGTTCATTGTATACAAAAGGCATTGTATAAATTTAACAGTGAGCTAAACCGGTAACAAGGTTTCAGTAAGGGGCCGATTAGGAGCATAAACACGGATTAACTCATTCGGAATCCCGGTACTATTGTGAAGGAGTCGAATTGAGAGATTTGCATAACTTTCAATTAAACCTAACCTGACGGAAATGATTAGGGGAGGAAGTTCCGATTTGTGTGTGTACTTTGTGTAGTGTAGTAACCTACTTGGACTCGATGTAAATAGACAAGAAGTCATAGTTTAGCGATTGGCAGCTGTCACGGCCTTCAGCAATAAACCGTGCTAAATAAACGTTGTGTTATTGTGGTTTCCTTTACAATCCAATCCCCGCGCACTAGAACATTACACTTTGCACTATCTAGTACTGAACTAAATGGGTAATGTGTCGATTGACTAGTTTTATTTACAGTTGATGAGGTAAAAGAGGGGTCTAATTAATACCTGGCCATAGTATAGAGAAATGAGGAGTAACCCAAGAAATGACTGTATTCAAAAGGTACTTAAGAAATGATGACTATAGCACATGAAACAAAATTGCATTATAATGATACTCATGTAGTTAATAGCAACTTTCACACAATATCAAAAATTAGAAGCATTTATAAAACTATCATTGCCATAAATTGTAACTAAAAATAGTTCAGTGGCAGGCTCTAATTGGCTGCAGGTGATACAGTTGCATTTAATATGCAAGATAGCATATCTACTGCCAAGTATAATAACACTATAGTAATTTGAAAATTGCAATGAGATATTATTTTAGGTATTAAGAAAATTAAGCTTTTATTTTTTATCTTAGCTCGTTTTCATTCGATTTTATTTAATATCTTTACCTCACATAGTTAATCCAAAATGTTTACCTATGCATTTGTTTTCTGCCTCCGAGAATATATTAACCTAACATCTTCTGAAAACTACTGTCCCTAAACTTACGTGAAACATTGCATCTCCTAAAACGGACTACACAAACCCCTACGCTTTCAATCAGGTTAATCTCGCCATCGATAAGAGCCTAATATCACGCCATACGTATGTAAAGTCATCTCAGGAGTCGAATTTGAATAGAAAGAGGTCATGCCCGTTTAATTTGGTCCCTTATTCAATTAGGTGCCTAAGCTGCGTCTATCTAATGGAGGTCGTAAGGGGATCTCGCTGATTAACTCGCGTTGTTAGCACCTAAGGTTACTGCAGCGCATTACTTGAAAGATTTAATTTGAAAATATGGCTGTGAGGCGCTGTGAGGATTTCTACAGCGGGACGATTTAACGGGGAAGTAGTAATTGATGCTTGAGGATAGTTTAATGATTGTGAAACAATGTTTATTTTATTGTAGGATGATGAAATTTTTAGCTTGCATTTAAATGATCAATTTCTATAAACTCTGTAATTTTTATTATGCAAAGCATTTTTACTGACGGTTTCGTACGGTGCTACTCTACAACTTGCCTGAAAATGTTTATCGAGACATTTAAATAACATTTATGAGTATGGCGTATTTGGCTTTAAATCTAGCTTACAATGGTTAATAATGTTTGTTTAAAGCTAAATAAATAAATAATTTAATTAAGTCTTGATAAGTCAATAACCAAAATAATACATATTCTAATTTACTTAGTAATGGGCGGAGTTGTCTGAAGCAAGAATGAATAGAGCATAGCATATCTATATTAGGATAAATGCACTAGTATACGATGTCCAGGTTATCTAGTCGGTCCCGCAACTATCTTGTCCAATACAAGGAGTACAGTTTCACTTAATAATTCTGCTAGCGTTTTAATTATTCCCGCAGATTCGATGTAAGGTACCAATCTATTAAGAACCGCTACCAACGTATCTGATAATAGTACCCAGTAAACGAATAATGTTGTGTTTAAATTGACTTGATTTACATCCAGGAAATTGGGATATTGATTTATGAGAAGAGCTTGTATAGTAATCAATGATATAACGATATAAGTCAACAGTTGAGAACGATCTTCTACGGATCTCTGAATAATTTGGTATACCAAAACAAACAAATATAGCCAATTACCCTTATTTCTAAAGCGATAATTATTCCTAAAGCGTCAAAAGAACTGGTGACCACCGATACGCATCTACAATGATACGAACATACGAGCAAAGAGGTAGCTCGGCCGATGCTCAAGCACCGTATCGACGAACAAAAATCTTCGCGATAAACCAGAGACAAGTTAACTTGCGCTCGCGCAGCTTATAATAAGGTCCCGAGATATATGTATGAATATCGCACAATAGCTATCTGGGATTGTGATCTTGTAAATTGAAACGTTGGCTTACTCATCGTTTGTTACTAATATTAAGTAGATTTGGCCTCGAACACTTCGTGGGTTCCAAGGCTTTCAAGCGTTTGTGTTGTTTGGATTGAGAACTCATCAAGAAATGTGATGGCTTGTTTTAATCTATATAACAGACAATAATTTATATTTCTAATAACCTTACATGGAAATCTATAAGAATATCCTTCAAATTGTGTTTATAATGATAAGCTACACAATTTTCAGAAGACTTGTTAATCAACCTCAAAAGGGAGGAGGTGCTTATTTTTATCGATTTGTCATAAATCCCCAGCCACAACATCTATAACAGTTTTTTTTTTAAGAAACAAAAAAGCGTCAATCTCGAGACCGCATCGGTTGAGAGATTAATTTCGAATCAATCCCAGTGTATGCTGTAATTTAAGGGGCTTTTAGTTAAGAGTGGTTTCGCACATGAGACGTAAATTACCTTTGTCGAGGGATGGCCATTAAGAGCCCGCGTCGGTATGCGGCGTATCTCAGCATCTCGCGATTTGCGAGTAGAAAAGCCTTAACAAAAGGTGCTCCCGGTGGTCCCTGCGTACTTAGCCACCATCTAACTATCTCTGTATTGTTTTAATACAACGATAGAGATGCTTCATATCGATCGATTACTATGATTAGTTCGCTAAGAACTCTCGATATCAGTCTTTTTTGAATACTTTCCACCAATACTATCTCATCACATAATCGAATTAAATAAAAACGATTACCAACATCAAAATTAGCGACTCATAAATCATCTGAACACAGACACTAAGAAGGTAAAACAAAACCGATCCTATGAAAACGTTTATCGTTAAAAGAGAAAACCAAAACATAAGCGGAACACTGGATTATTAAATCGATCTTTATATCGGATCAATCAAATTTAAAACCTGATCGACTTGCGTCCGACGAAAAAATTATTACTTTATAAATAAAATAACAATAAAAACGATGCGCTTCGTTCAAGGGAATATATAATTATGGACAATTATTATGATATCGAAACTCAATGGTCGATAGATGATTGAAAGGATCGAGACCCATAAACAAAAGGATCAATTTTGATTACGCAATTTAATAATGTTTCGAAGGTAAGTAATTAGCTGATAATCACAATCGATACATAAACGATTTCGAAACCGGGAAGATGAAAAGTCAAGTTAGAGCTCTTTATTTTTTTGGCGGCAGTCAAATGTGATTCCCGAGTCGCGGAGGGTCGCGAGAACAAATTCTATTTCTCTTCAATTTCGGTGCACTCAGCAAAAACAACAATAATATTTAAATTTCGAATATGACGCCCTTTGTGGTATGCTCTACTAGATCAAGTGCGCTCCGGCTTATTTAGAATAACGACTCCTTGGAGATCCGTTTCCATTGCTACTGATTCAGATTCGCTGAACTGATTGAGTAGAAAATATACAATATCATTAGTAGCTACAAGTATGGACATCTTAAAAGGTGTTAGACAAAACTGAAAATTTATTACCTGCCTGTGAAATAACTTAAGTACAAAGAACGAAATGGTTTAATTTCAATGAAACATAAGTCATAGGGTGAGCGAATTAAGACATATTTTCACAGCCCCCGCGATCGCGAACACGAAGTTGAGCTTGCAGTTAAAATAACAATTAAAGTCTTCGTAAAATTTACGACTCAAAACTGGCAAAATAATTTAAACGAGCGTTGCGGTGGGAGCGACCGAAATGGGGCTTTGAATCGGGAAACAAAAGTCTTGTATGCATTCAGATCACCCTCGCGACTACCTTCAGACGTTTTAACACGAATGAATCGGAAGTCTCCGGTCTTAAGGTGAAATTTTAATAGTAATAGCATAACGAAATATTACTCACGAATATTGTTGATTTAAGCACTTTTAGAGCTTTAACAAAGACGCTTGATATGATTTATACGGAATCTTTTATGCGCGGATTAAAATTTGCCCAGAGATATAGGAGCCGGGCATCCCTACTTATAGATTAAGTATAAACACATTAACTGAATTGACGATCCTCTTAAAAGGTAAATTCAAAGTAACGGTAATGGTTGTCATGGCGCGGAAAACGAATTTTCTTCCCTATGCCTTTTTTAAATTTACAAACCGGCAGCAATTTTATTTTATTGTTATTAGATTTTTCCGGCTTATGTCACACAGCGATGTCACTGCGGAGGATTATTCCCGCAGTCTCCACGCTAATAATCATAAGAATTGCTTCCCTTTATTATGTGTGAAATTTAGAACGTAAAATCTTTTGCAGCCGGTTCTTTATTAGGGAAATTTTCACCCTACACAACACGAAATAAGTGTACTTTTTAAAAGTCAAACCCACGAGTGCCCTTCATAAAAAACACACTTGCTGGTACTACTTTATTCGACGGGAAGATTTTGTCATACATGTGTAACACATAATTTTATGAATATATTATAAGGGATTTGCATTTGGTATGTCGCCACCGAGTCGTAGGTTTGACGAGCGTCGTAAACCTCGCCACTCTTGTATAGCCTTATTACTATGGTAAAGGTACAAATAATGAAGATGTCGTCGCAAAATGGATTAAAAAGTAGTAGCGTATCGAGCGTGCACTGTCTGAATAACTCGTGGTGTTATCGCCGCACGCGCAACCAATCTGCGATCGAAACACACCGGATAAGATTATCCGGTAGCCCTGTATTATTTTAATGAGACTACACGACTCCTCGAGATTCGATACGATACGAAAAAGCTTAGGTAACGAAGCGAATAAAAAATATACGGGTCAAAAGAGATATCAACCGGCCGCGGCGAGATGACGGCCCGGCCGACGGGAATGCTTTTCCGAGAGGGATTTTTAAATTAGCCACCGAACGCGATAAACTTGTGTACATCTACATACCAGCTGACGGCAGATCGGCTGATACCATTATGTCTCTGGTAAGGCACCGATTAAAAAATATCCACATTTATAAGCGGACAACATCTGGTGGTATTTAAATAAGATATAAACGCGGAGGTCCGCGAATGTTTTGTTTTTCGACTACACATTTTCTTTCCCCGGTGGATGCTCCCCTCGCCGGATATATTGGTATTAAAAATGTAAGGGAGATTTATGCGAATGGCTCTAAGCTTTCATTAGTTGTTTCTTATGCGGTGTTTTTGCGGTCGCCGCTCCCTGACCGGTAATTTTTCATTTTTGTGCAAACTTCCCGATGTTTCCGCGGCGTACCTAAATTTAACTGCATATAAAGAATATTAATGCTCCTCCGAGTCGCGGGCAGGTGTACGCTATGACTAATTCTATTTCAATTCCCCATCTGCAATGGGAACAAAAATTGCTAGAAATGTTTTAATGAAAAGTAATGGAGCAATTTCAGATAATGACGGAAGAGAAAAAAATTACAATAGCTCTGGGCATATTTTTTGTTCGAGCTGCATATGTAGATAATACTAAGTTAGAAATAACAGATGCAAATGTAACTGGAGCAATAAACAGACTATCAAACATTATTCCGGCTTGTAATTCCGTATGTAAATTGGCAGTAGAACAAGCGTTCACTTTCCACCCCATAGAGACAATATACGACCACTATAACGTGAGCTTGGATCATGTTATCAAAACTAACAATTGAGTGTCTTCTTCCTTAGCTGAGGCAGCTATACTAGTATCCTTGCGTTACACGAGTCTTAAATATTAAGAGCACTTAGATATCTCTGTTATCACATACTTTTAAGATAAATAACAAATATACTTCTTCACTTTTGCATAGTTTCATACATTATATCGTTATTTTTTTTACCAAAAGCTAGTGCTAGCTGGTGGAATATATTAGGTATTTAATTATCATTTACTTAACCTTTCTTAAATAGTTTTACGAGAACATAATTATGTAGCACTTTATCACGTTCAGTAAGAATTCCAATTAATATATAAAAACAAACTGGTTTTAATTAGGAAAAAATAAAAGCTTTCCTATCCACTTTAACCTTCTTTGAAGAATTCTCAATAAATAAGTTAGTTGGCGCATCCACACATTTTGTAGTAAGGCCACGTGCACACTTACGCGAACAATTCGGCGTGCGTCACATTAAATTATTTCAGCTAAGTAATTCCGAGCGGTTAATTATTGCGCACAACCTGCGACGAGAGTTGAGAATGTAATTATTATTAAACTTTACGATTGTCTCACTTTACCCCTTTACTTTACCTTTCCAAGCCAGACTGACCTATCCGACATCAACCTACAAAGGAATTTAAACTTTAACACCCAGGCGATCAATTCAATTTTAACTACCGCATTTGGAGTTTGTACGTTTTCCGTTGGCAAAATGTGCTACATTAGATCCGGTGATCCTAAGGGAGTTTCTTAGCTTGTTGCGGTACAGGATTCATATTTGAGCCACTGTCTATAAATTTATATGTATGCATAATTTCGGATTGCTATAAACTTCTTAATTGAAAAACAATTCTATTCGTAACTTTATTTCATAGTAATGGGCCCTGGGGATTCTCTTCTTCATAATAGATATTTGCATAGTATAGGTATATTTCATTCATAAAGATTCGTTAATGGTTAAATTTCTTTACTCTTGAAAACTTAATCCGCTTGCAGTTGAGAAATCTGCAGAAATAAAAAACTGTAGTCAAACGTCATTTCTTATAATTTTCATAAGGCGTAATACAAAGAGGTAAAGTTATTTGTTTTTAAGAGGTAAGCTCTGGAATTCCTGGTCCGATTACAAAAAATATTTCACTGATAGAAGCTGCACTATTGCCCTGTGACATAGGATATGTTTTATACTAAAATTGACTTCCCGTACGCGAATGAAGTCACGGGCATAAGTTATAGATATAGGTACTGGTTACTGTTATTATTGATCGAATATGTGTGAGAAGTCGGTAGTTTCATAACAGATTACAAATACATCGCATGAGTGGCTTGATGAATTCAACAGTAGTGATGGAGCCCCGGGCGTTAGAACATCACAACCCTTCTCTACTCGATGAAATAGGATTATCATTCTTAAGTAGATACGATACAGAACACGTTTTATCAACAATGCTATTATAATGTGTGTATTCCTAATAATTCACTTGAATTATGCATTATTCACTAGTTTATGTTGGACTAAAATAATAGATATTTAACTTAAACTTTATGTTAGTATCTACTCTAGCTCCACACACATTATTTGGGTTTAAGGTATTTTATCATTATGCTCTTGTATATAAATATGATTTATTGACACCCCTAAATGGGTAAGAAAAACAACAAAAGTATTAAAGAGCTAGCCAAAGTGATGGACAAACCAACTGTACTAGTAGTCGGTTACAAAATGTAGAACATTATGTGTAAAAAAGTTTTAAATATTTCCAGCAATGTATATTTTAGACATGAAAATTTGTGTTAAACACATCAAACACTATAAGATGGCCAATAACTACATCAAATAAAACACAACTAGACGCAGAGCTCAACAAAGCGACAGATCATCAAAATACCTATGTATGTATGCCTTTATAGAAATGAAATTTAATATTTCCATTGTTAATATTTGAGCATTACGCCCCGGGAGTACCACGCGCACAAAGTTTTCCCCTAAGAAAATAAGGATAATTATTTATCCTTACATAAACACGAAAGAAGCATTTTCTGATACAATAACAATAATTGACTCATGCCTTATAAATATTCTATTTTGAAAGTGTACGAAAACAATATATTATCGAAAGTAAAACCTTTTAGCTAAAACATTATAATGTAACTTGGAGGAATTCCCTGACACGTGTATTCATTATAATCTACCTATTTTTCGATACTTTGGCTATCATCGCACACCAATCGATAACTGTTTTATTTGATGGAAGCTAGATGTTGTCCGTATAAACTCCAAAGTTAGCCTAGGCAAGCTAGATAGGCTTCTCTTCAATGTCTTCCTATCAGACTTTAATCAGAATCTAATTAGTGTCTGTCCACGTAACAATTCAGTTCACACTGGTTTGCAGATTTGCACATGTCAGGTAATCCAGTAAGCCACATTCAATATTCAAAGTAGGCCCCGCTAGATGGCGCGCGTGTGGTCGAGTCGCGTGCGCAATGTAACCGGAGCGACACGCGCAAGTAATCCAATATGGCCGCCCGTGTCTCTCGCGTATCGGTACATTGCAGGAATGGCATTTTAATATCCCGCACTTAATGTCACTTATTGTTTACTTAGTTCATCGAGCGAGCGAAAACCACAATGGCTTTAAACATAGCTAGAGTTAGAGATTGCTAAACAAGTTTTGATGCGAGCTGACATAATAGTGAATCTTGCATTTAGTAAGAATATTCCATAATGCTCGGAAAGTGGATGTAAACAAACAAAGATTGCATTAACCGATTTTTGCAGCACACCTTGGTTGCACAATGGTGCGAAAGCTGGCGCGGCGCGGCAACAATGCGTCGTTGCTTGTATCTGCGCAGGCGCATCTCGCAGTGGCTCGTTAAGGCGCTGGGGGCGGTTGTTTGTACTGCGATGGGAGCTAGCGCACAACAGCTGAGTTATGAACTTATGACGGCCGCTCGTGATGAACACCTATACTGACAAATCCTGACTTTGTAGTTGAATCTAAATGTTGTGTATAATCAAACTGGCAACGCTAAATCAATTTGAGTTGCGATGTTGTAATTTTGCGCAAATGCTGCGGTTTAGCAAGTCTTTGTTGCTGTCGAAGTTAGTTTTAATAGCTAACGTTACCTAATAATGTTATTAGGTAATTTTCATAAAACATAGAATATAATTATGAAAAACACAAACAACTGTAAATGTGTTCCGACAAGACAACGCGTAATCATATCGTAAATCTGGTCAATCAGCAGCACAAATGTAAAATCGGACATAAAACAGTAATTTAGCTTCACCCCGATAATGTCGGGTCGTCAGCATTGTAAAAGCTTTCATATCAATTGAATCCATTAGCTGAGTACACAAGACTTGTCTGTTTATTTGCTCATCAGTTTTTATCATTGGCCAGTCCATGTTTGTTCGATCGCTCACTACGTTATTGATGGGCTGTTTCCCTATAACGTGTCACATTTGCAGTTTGGTGACGTCATTTGCGGCACAAATTACAGGTGACAAGGACTTTTGTGTTTGGACTTGGGGCCGTAAGAACAGCGATTAGTCGAACCGATTTTTTTAATTGGAAATGACCGTTTCGCATCTAATTTAGTTTTAATGCTTTATTCATTAATGTACTTGTCGTATGAAATCAAATTAATAATCATAACTATTTCCAATACGAAAACCGACTCTAATTGGAAACTTGTACAAAAATGTTATATTGAAAAATTGTACCAAACAATGTAGAGGTAGATGTCAAATTCAATAACTAATAAATAAATAAACTCAAAATTCTAGTTCCATAACTTTCAACTAGATGGCGCTGTAGGTAGATACATATACCTTAACACAACACCACCTGTGAACCGACAAGAAGGTATCACTCGTCTTACATTACATTCTATTTTTAAATTAAACGCTTTCCTAAAGCAAATAAATACGAATCTTGACCGAAGCGCCATAAAGTGCTCACGGGCTATCTGCGCGCGCGCCATTTGTCCGTTGACCAGCACTTAGCTTAACAAAAACTGATAGTTGTTAAACAAAATAGCGTAACAAAACCGAGGCAACAAGAGCGGACCATTTGGTACAGAAATAAACTAAGCAGTAAGAATTAACAGGGATAAAGGCTTAAAAGAGTAGCCGAAGCAGATTTATGTCGCAATGATCGCAATCGGCCGATTCACCGTGTTACAGCCGTTTTGTTTTTTAGTTTTGATCAGGAATGCGTTGATGTACCGCTTTCGAATTTTATGTGATCGGGAAGAAAGTTTTTGTTCTGATTTAACAATTTGATGCTTTGTCCTCTTAACTGCTTCAACCATTGAAATTATGTCACAACATCAATTTTGAGAAATACTTAGAGTTAAAAATTTGAAAAATAGAACAATGTTTTATTTTTTGTAGCCTGATAAAACCTTTACAAAAGCGCCACGATATGAAAGCCCATCATGAAACATGAAAACACGTCAAAAACCTCTTTCCAAACATGTTATATCAAACTCCCAACAAAACGCACTTGAAAAGGCCACAATATGACACCTATTTCCCATTCATTGGCACTCTATTTACACGTACGAATCGACACCAGTTTATCACGCACTCCTTTGCTACCCCTCGCCCGTTATCTGATAAGCCGGTGAATGCAAAACATTTGTCTGCTCCAACCCATTCTGTACTAGTGTAAAAATCGTCAGCGACTGTCCTAGATAGTGATCTGTCATTTGCAACTGCGAGGGGACCTAGCCGACTGTGTTTGCTTAGTCGTTCATAGTTATGAAGGTTTTTACATCTTTTGTTGGTTAAAAATGATTCGCGTGTTTGGATTTAAAAACAATTTCTACACGATTTTATCAACCATTTCTGGAACTACAAAGGTTATGGAATGTTTTTTTCTAGAAAGTACCTAATTGGCGCCCAGTTCTATTTGAGTAATACCTTTAACTGAAATAGACGCTTGCAATACATCAGGTAAACATAAAAAAGGAAAAGCTTGGCACAATTATGAACATACACGTATCTAAGTTGGTAGAGAGCGCAAAAGATGAACACAGAACTGATTGCTCCGTAAAGAACATTAAAAGGATTAAAACAAAGAATCATATGGTAGGCACATAAGAAACAAAACTGACCAACTAAAGCGCGATTCAGCCAGTAACACCTATCAATTGAGTTGGAGCGGAGCGAGCGGCCGATTGCCGTAATTTATATAAAAAGAATTTCATCGGTAAAGTTCGCCAGACACAACGATTCGAAAAAATGTTTCATCAACAATAATTTTATTATCGTAATAACAAAATTACTGGGTTTGCTGATGTACGATTTTGATCCTTAAATATATGGATGTAGGGTATTCGTTTACCATTTACTTATATACCAAGGGGAGAAATGGAACCTTTTGTTAGCCTATAGCATTATTATTTCTCATTTTGTTTTGTTTATTAATACAATTGGCTGGAGGCGCAATATTGATATTCAAGTTTGATGATGACTCGCGCCAGTCTTCCCTGAGCTCTGAATTTTTATGGGATTTTATAACAATTGCGTTTTGTTGTTTCTTTTTCATTTCGGCAAGCGTAAATTGAATATCGTTGTATAAACTTTTATTTAAAATATCTAAAACAAAATTGGAAACATTGTTGCAAATTCTAGGGAACTTTTCTTAGCGTGCTAATATGAAACATAAAAAGACTCTTTGAAAACTAGTTGTATAAAAGCAAAGCGTTTATTCACAATGAAACTAAATTATTTTTACTCGTCGTTCGCGTTCTCATACCATAAAGCACGGATTATTTCTCATGGAGAAAACGGAATGACGTGAATAAATAACTCGCAGAAATATCAATTAAACAATTATGCTGTCCGAATGGAATCGTGTGTAATGATAGTGGGCCCGGCTATAACTCAGGCGCATCTGTACTACGGCTATTTGCAAAAGGCACGACATGCGCCTGCGCGCACACTACGTAGCTCTGTCTCCGCTGTTAGCTTAGCTTATCTATTATATTTTACACATTTTATATTGCTCATTTACCAAACTTATACCGCAAAGAAAATTCCATCGTATTTATCTATTTTATCACATAATTCCCTACATTTAACTCCAAAAATAAGGGATCTGGCTCATCGGTTTAAATATTCTAAAAAACATGCAGTTAAAATATCGAAGCTGCCTGCAATAATTACGAATATTAGAAACCCTCTAAATGCCTAAGGCAACAGGTGTCAACGATGCAAGAATTTTTCGTGCGTCGAAACTTAAACGGCCCTGAGATATTTATAAGAGAATATTTCTTAAGCACTAAAGGCAGTAGGTCTCAATAAATAAAGTGCATGTTTATGTCGTAGTTAATTGACAGAAACACATAAATACTTGTATCATAAAACTCAGCCCGGAGCGGTTCCATACGTGTTGGCCGCACATATCATGCAAGTACCTATAATGTACAACAAAACTGCTGTTTACCGACTATTTTCTAATTTTAATAATTTCGCGTAATAACGCAATAAATAGACAACATATAATGCGATGCAAATGAAACGTGTGTCGTTAATACGCGCTCGATACCAGAATGTAGAACTTACAGGTTAAAATACGTGATCTAAGATCCTAACAGCGGCTAATCAATGTTGCTTATACGTCAGATTACGCAGAATCGATTCACGCGAGATCTTGACTAATATCGATTATAACATTTACATCGATACGGCTTCCTGCATGTTACACTGTCTCCGTATTTATAATCTATGATAATTTCATATGTAAATTCTGAAACGGTGCCTTTGTATTTCTGAGAAGTTCGTACCCAGTACCCACCTACGTATTTGCTACTCTTCAATGTTCGCTGGTTAATAATATGGACATTATTCATTGATAACTCAGTAATTTTTATTCGAAAGTGCACACACACGGACTACATATACCACTACATTTTCTTACATCTTGTATCATCTAAAGTAATACCAAGGAATAATAGCTAATAGATTTACAAAATTCGACTAAATGAGTGATTTAGTCGAATTTTGTAAATCAACTCAAAAATTGTTCATGTTTAACACATTTATTCTATCTCATTTCAATGCCGTATGACGACCATTTAATTATGCCTATGTGTGGTACATTATTATGATGCTCCTTTTTCCTAGAGAGAAGATATTATGAACCTACCTTTCTCATAACTGATCTGTCTCTCCTGTTGCCTGGCATTGTCCGCAGCGACCTTGAGCAGACCCTGTATGTTCCTCAGCAGCGTCTCGGTGGAAGACACCAGGGTGTCAGCAGTGGGGTCGACAGGAACGTTGGGTGGAGTGCTCGTCTGAGCCGCGTAGCTCACCGGCGCCGGCGACGCCGATGTCGGCATCTCACGCTCGCCGTCACTCAGATCTCCACCTAAACAAAATGAAGCTGTTGATAAAATATTGTGTTTAAAATTCATTGGAATTTAGTGTGAGTTCAGTGTAAGTATGAATACTAAATGTTTGGAGATCTGGCAATTTTAAATTAAGCTTAAGAGAGGTAGAGGTAGATGTAGATACATCTACACAGATACTGACAGTTCTCGTTATTATATTCTAAGGCACATTCAACTAGCAATTTAGCTTCCAAATAAAGTAGAAACACCAGCCACGTTGACTCCTGAACATTTTTCGCAAAAAATATACTGCCTACTACTCAAAAATATATTATGTTAATCAATATGCAAGCACAGATTCATATGACTATAATAAACGATTATTAATTTCAATAACAGCTTCATAAGAAGTCATAAATGGGTAGGTAGTGTATTGAACAAAAAAACTCTGCAATACCGACAAACGAGGATATTCGAGAATCGCGTGCATGTATCATTCGGTTCGCAATTATTGTAGCGATGAACATCGATATCGCGTGGTGATCATCGGCACAAGGCTTTGATGGAGTTCGCCGAGCGTGGCCTGCTTATTCGGAAATACATTTCGAATGACGCAACGTTAACGATCGTAAATACTACTTGTCACACACAACTCAATTGTCAGTGAAAAAAGGTGTGAAAGTTCGTTTGAACAAAAGTTTTTACGATATTAACACAATCATCGTATTTAGTTGTAACAAAATAATTTTAGTCTTCTAAAACGTTTGTGAATAGCTCCCAAATCCAAGTATAAGCACTAAATAATAGTTTGAAGTAATACTTCTATGTAACGATTTCAAGATGGAATTTTCCGATAAGTCGTCTTCATGTTCACAGAATAGGGATACCACAAAGCCATTCGACACCGAATGGGCTGTCTCTAACCGATTTATATGCCCCGCTGCACTATGCCGCAAGTTATTCGCTACGAGGACGGCCCAGCTATTCGAATATTATATCGATTTTATTCCATAATTACTCGCCTGGCATTTCAGACAAAGACATTAATTTGCAAAATCTGATGTCAAAGGCACCTTTAAATTTTATGGCGGTACTCACCTACTAAATGTACTTCGATAATACTCCGTTCAGTGGACGTGATGAAACATAATAGGTATTTATTATTTAAAAAATGACGAGATAATTACAATAATGTACGCCATATGTCAATAACGGACCTCACACGTAAAAAAAAGCTTCGATTGGCGTCTCTCACGGTCCAAAATAATCTATCGATACATTTAATTTAACTGACAAGATAGTGACCGCTCATCAAATAATGAAGACAACATCGTTTCGTCATTGTCGATGCGCACGATAGCACTCTCGGGTTGTCACAACACCATCTCCCTAATAAGGCCAATTAACAGGATCCTAAGAAATTTAAACAAACGAACCTAAACTCTATAACTAATACTAAGGATACAGATTCAAACGGCTCGTTTGACCGAGGAGAAGACTTCACGGATTTAAGACAAAATTAGATCCGAGATGAGAACGTTGATTGAAAGGAAAAGGTAACTGCAGATGAACAAAGATCAAAGTTGAATGACATGAGCTTTATAAAAAGCATTTTAATAATAAGACTGGGGCGGTCGTGACGGGCATGAATTACGTATCGACAGAATTAATTGTAAATAAACTATGAATATTAACGATTACGGCACAATTAAATTTGAAATACCAAACTCGCAGTACTGCTAAACTGATTTAAGTTATCGATTTTCTCATTGAATCTTTTGTTTGCACAAATTTCCCGAGGCTCATCCCGTAATTCCGCGGCCAGGCGAGTGTTTCCTATAAATCGTTGCCAGTTATCCGTTCCCACGCTCTCTGAGCATTTTGTGTGCAGCTTGCAATAGCCAATACACAATCCTTATTGTTTCACTTAATTTAGCTATTGTATGGAGCAAGTATTTACATTTGTGGATCAATGTTATGATTGGCACCGTCGCGGCGTACCGGTTACCGCAGTGTGCACGCTATATCTATGCAATAGAAAATGTTCAATAATTAAATTACATTCTCATAGTTAGTGGAATTTCTTTATTGTTTTATTTATTATAGAAGCAATAAAAGTTCTAAATGCTATCTCTCGATCTAAGTGCGCTTGCAATGTTAGACCGTTATTTCTCTCCATTAAGCACTGATTTTATGATTTTCCCATTCTATTTTCAAATGGCTGTAATTGCGTTTATAACTTAGTGACGTCGGCCTAATAACTAGTTTTCGCTTGATTGATGATCCAGAGGAAGATAGTAAACTAAATTGATTAAAATATTTAGTACGGCAATAAACTCATGAATAAAAAGCTGAGAATAAAACGAACCTAATACTTGTCGTCGGAGAAATTGTCATGCCATCCATCATTTGAGTCTAATGGTGTTAATAGTTCATGATATATGACGGTTAACTAAACATAGGCCTTTCTCGTGATTAAATATTATTACTTACATGGGATGAGACATGTTCAACGCCATGGTTGGAAGTTGTCTTTTTGTTTCCAGGTTATTAGTATTTCTATGTTATTACAGGGATACTTAGATTGGCTTTTATCTTAAGGTATTATTACCCAAAACGACTCATTTTAAAATAAAGGTATAAACAGCAAAAGGTCTCGAACTCACGTGTAAAATTGAATTGGGTCCTTTTAAGTGCTATTCATACATCATTGGGGGCAATTGCGGGCGATACTCGTAATAAGATTTTATTATATAGGACCATTACAAGCAAACGTGCGGTGTCTAGGGATCAAGATGGGAAAACGTATGGGAACGCAAGTGCATGATCATTTGCTAATCGACCGCCAGGATGCGCTGGCGCTGCACTCTCTATTGATTCTATACTATTATTTCTTAGCTGCAATGTGGGTTTACTAGCAGAAATGTACCGATTTTATATTACTAATTTATATAGTATACTTACGATCAATTCTACGTGTTGGGCTGTAAAATAATTAGCATCGTCCATACCTACATTGTATCGCCGGGAAGCTATTTTACACAAGTATTTCCAGTCTAGAATAAAAGGAACCGTGGTTTTATGGCTGATAATTTCCGAACTATGAATGCTGAAGGTTCCAGGGCTATTACTGGGTAATTTCGCCGTGCATTACATGCCAAGTATATTGAGCGGGTGATACCCTGCCGTGTTAATGTTACACGGACACTTTCTTGTCATGCCTACAGCCGCGCCGTGATTACAGCGGAAAGATCGACTCATTTATCGATACATCTAATTTATATGAAATTAAACAGATATTCATCGCTGTGAAATTGCGATTATTATATTCCGTACAAGAAAGTAAATTGCTTGTCTTCATTTATTATCTAGGGAAGGTATAACAAAGACGGAGAATGTATCAATACTCCGACGATGTATAAGCTGAGTCTAGAGAAGCTCTCTATAGAAATGGTTTCTTGTTTAGTATGAGGAAGTAAATGTAATTACTATGACTAGTTAGATACTGTATCATTAAAGTTAAAAACCTTTGACTTACCATCATCTTCATCCTTCACATTATGATCCTCCTGATCTGATAGTTGTGCGTCGCTTTCGTCGGAGTGTGATCTTGGACTAGCGGCTGCAGTGGCTGCAGAGGGCATTCGAGGGGGCTGGGGGCTTCGGCGAGACGCGGCGGAGCTTCGCCCGCTAGCGGAGCCTTCGCCTCGGTCATTGCGGTCGCGATCGCTCCGCTCTGACCGATCCCGGTCCCCTCCAGACCCGGATTTTGAGAGGTTCAGCACCGGACTGTGGCCTGGGGAAGAACCTGTAAGATTGGTTGGTTAGCAGCGGGTTCTGCAGTGACCAGAAATCTAATTCTCGTGATCTCAAAATGAAGGAAATGCGAGTGGTCCTCCCCCCCAGCCGACATGTGTCGTGTGTTTTCACATCTTCCACACTTTCATCCACAAAAGTGACAATTGTCACAGAGCTAAGTGTTTTGGCTCACATTTAAGTCAATAATATTATATAATAAGAATAATACCAGCCTATTACTGTCCTACTTCAGGGCCAAGTCAATAAACAACACTTAATTTCTTAATAGGCATAACAATTGTCATGGTCACGTCTTCTACTGTTATTTCTTTAAAAGTGAAAGTTAAAATGTTTAATCAGTACCTAATCAGAACTCCATTAATTTAGATTCAATTATACGACTGTTAGTTAAAACTAATTAGAAAGTTTGTTACCAATTCGCAATCAGTAAAAGCTAGCAATGCTTTACTTTAATTGATTGGTAAATTTTAATTGGTACAATTTGTTCTGTTACCGTCTATCTATTGGACTAACGACGCTAGAGTAAGTTTAATGACAAAACTACATTAAAATTTATGCACTAACATAATTAGCTGCGATATTTGCAAACGCTACATAAAAGTAGCTTGCGCTAGGTACGTATTTATGGTTAGTTTGATCGCAAATTG